>CM060365.1:177151996-178351996 GCA_030545235.1 Helianthus tuberosus | reverse complement strand
AGTCTTTGGTACGCTTTCCTCTTGTATCCTTAACTGATGGTATCCAGATCGAAGGTCGATATTGGAATAGTAGCTTGATCCTTGCAACTGATCAAATAAGTCATCAATTCTCGGTAACGGGTACCGATTCTTGATAGTGAGCTTGTTTAATTCTCTGTAATCAATACACATCCGCAGTGTCCCATCCTTCTTTTTCACGAACAATACTGGAGCTCCCCAGGGCGAGAAGCTTGGCCTTATGAACCCTTTATCCAACAACTCCTGAAGTTGTGTAGATAACTCTTGCATTTCGGATGATGCAAGCCGATAGGGTGCCTTGGCTACAGGAGCGGCTCCTGGAACCAAGTCTATACGGAATTCGACTTGTCGTTGCGGAGGTAGTCCTGGCAGATCTTCGGGAAAAACATCAGGGAATTCCTTCACCACAGGAATATCTTCGAGTTTTGGCTCCACGGCCTTCTTATCTACGACGCGTGCTAGGAAGGCAACACATCCTTTCCTTAAGCACTTCTGTGCCTTCATACAACTGATGATTCGTAGAGGCGCGTCTCGTTTTTCTCCATGTACAATGAGAGTTTCATCATTCGTCAGAGGGATGCGGATGATTTTCTCGTGACAAACAACTTCAGCTTTGTTTTTGGACAACCAGTCCATTCCGACCACCACATTGAAGCTACCCAATTGAATAGGTAAGAGATCGATGCTAAATCTTTGTTCACCAAGTTCTAATGTGCAGCCTCTAACAACTTCGCCCGATTCAACAAGTTTACCATTGGCTAGTTCTATAGAATAAGGAATATCTAACCTACTAGATTCTATTCCAAGCATGCGTTTAAATTCCACAGACATGAAGCTATAATCGGCGCCAGTGTCAAATAATATGGATGCAAAGTGGTTGTTAACGAGAAACGTACCGGTGACCACGTTAGGGTCCTCGCCTGCGTTCTTTGCTCCAATCACAAATGCTCGAGCCTGAGCGTTGTTTCCCTTTGGGTAGTCTTTCATGAAATGATAATTGCTTCCACAACTGAAGCATCCTTGATTCTGCCCCTTTCCGTTACCATTCCTGTTACCAGCACCATTCCCATTCCGGTTCTTTCCTTTTCCCCAGCAATCTTCAGTGCGGTGACCCAACTTTCCACACTTGTCGCATTTTGGAATGCGACAAACCCCTTCGTGATGACGCTTGCAATTGTTGCAAATGGGCAGAGTGCCCAGGTATCTCTTGGTAGAAGCATCATTCATGTTTGCAAGAGTTTTCGCCTCCTGAGGCGGGTTAGTGCCACGCTTCTTGTTGTTGAAACCCTTGTTGCTACGTGTCGCTTGATTCAGGTTTGCATGTTTTCTTTTCTTGTCACCAGACGACTCAGCATGCGTCTCGGTCTTTTCGGTTGGGTTCAGTGATAACTTCTTTATACGAACATAATCTTCAGTAAGGCTGACAGCCAGAGTTACAGCCTCACCGATTGTTTGAGGTTTGGCTGAAGTTACCATGCCACGAAATTCTGAGGCCAATCCCCAAATGTAGCGTTCAACGCGCTTAAATTCAGGTGTCACCATATAAGGGATCACTCTAGACAAGTCGTGGAACCTTCGAGTGTAACCAGTGATATCAGCACCTTCCATGGTCAAATGCCAAAACTCAGTCTCCAACCTTTGGAGTTCAGCACGAGAGCAATACTTCTCTCTCATTCTTTCCTTTAGTTCATCCCAAGTTAGGCCATAAGTGGCATCATCACCCAAGGTTTGGACGTGCAAGTTCCACCAGGTCAAAGCTTCATCAACAAACAACCCAGTAGCAAAAGTGACTTGCTGATCCGCGGTACACTTGCTCATGCGGATAGTAGCTTCAGTCTTCTCCGTCCAGCGTACAAATGCTACTGCACCTCCTGTGCCGTCGTAGTTCATTGGTTTGCAGTCGAGAAACTGCTTGAAAGTGCAGCCCTGAGCTGCGTTGCCTCCTGATGAATCTCCATTCCCATTACGTCTAGCGTTGCTTGGTCCGCCACTGTCTTGGGTTCGGTTTGCCTCGTACTGGGTGATAGCTGCAGAGATCCTTTCCTCTAGTAGAGCGTTCAACTCTTCAGCAGTTCTTGGCAGTGGGGGAGGAGGAGGTTGATCATGAGCGTTCACAGCTCTTCTTGGTGCCATGTTCTGAAAGAACACCACACAATAGGTTTAGGCATTTGTTTGATATCGTCATACTAGACAGTAGTAGTATATATATTCACAGGCATATACCACATAAGTGACATCAAACAATTTTTACTCTAGCAGAGTGTTTAATGGGCTGGTGTTCACGTTTGACCCTTTTCTTGAGGGGATCTATACGTGACAAGACTTGCTGTGGTTTCTGTGCACTGAATTCCATAATTATGTATGCATCCATAATTACGTAACTCCTTGCACAGTCTGCACAGTTCGTTTCATCCTCGTATTTCTTCCTTCAGCTAGGCCATTGTTTTCAGGTAGAGTCACTTATATTTGTGACATTCTACTTCTAGTACATGTATATGTCAATTATCACACATAATTCTTAATCAACGACAAGTGCTACTCCAGTGCACCCTAAGTCTCGTAGTGTCTTTTCTTGACTCTTTGTAAACAGTTTCAGGTAGTGGATGTCGCGGACAATTTTATGCAATGAAAACGTTTTGAAAAATCATTTTCGTGAAAGGATCCTAGTGATTGTAGTCTAGACTCGAGAAGGAATCCTGGTTCACTACAATCGCAGCTCTGATACCAATCTGTCACACCCCTTTCTGCGGCGGAAGCACGAGGTGTGATCATGAAAGGTTTTCATTGCCTACGATTAGTAAACATACTACATGCTCATAAAATAACTTCGAATACCAAACATTACATAACCGAAATCATAGTTTTAGTGTTTACATCACAAGACATCATTTTGTCTGAAAAGTTACAACTTATTTAAGACAAACATAAACGACATCCACGAGCATGAGTAAGACCGCGCGCACATCCAATTTTAGTTACCTGAAATACATGTGAGTTTTGAAAAAAACGTCAACATAATGTTGGTGTGAATTCATGCAATTTTTGTATTTCACGCTAGTATACTTGTATGAAAAACGTGATATGTGTCTAGTAAAAATAAAGTATTCTTGTGTACGAACCTCTTACAAATAAAGTATTCTTGTATAAATAAAGCATTCTTGTATAAATAAAGTATTCTTGTGGTATGTACCATAAAGTATTCTTGTAGATATCAGGGTTGTTAATGGGTTACAAGGCCATTAACATGTGACACGACATAGGAAGAAACAAACCAGAGGCATTTTTCTAGTTGTCGATTCACGACGGAGACACAAAAGCACTACTCGGTACTAGTTTTCACCAAGAGTGTGGCTGCCCGGTCACCCGTTAGATCTAACCTTTTGTTCTGCGGTCTAAGTATGTACACGATTAATGGTGCTTATGGTACCCTATTCGTGACATGATTTCTCGTATCATTTCTCAAAACGCATCGTGCTTGGTACTAGTTATCACCAAGAGTGCTTCTTGTTTTTGTATCATACCATTTATAAACATTGTAATATTTGTAACATGTATTTGACCCCCGAAGTTATAAAACTGAAAACAATTAAAGAAAAAGGGGAAGCATGAACTCACAACTTTGCGTTCCTTGCGTCGTAAACTTCACCGGATTTGCTTATCTAGCGTCGTGACCTAAACGTGTTTTATTAACGTTAGTCACTAGACTTGTATCGCACAAGTACAAGTCTCTATCTTTTGTATATGTTTTCTTGTGTTAAAAATAATTTATATTTTTAACTGGGTATTTTACTTATATTATTTTCTCAAAGATAATTATAAGTATCTTGTATTTTGCGCCCGAATTATGTATTTTGTCCAAGTTATTTATTCTATCAAATAATATATTTTCATAAATATATTCTCTTGTATTTGTCTAAGTATGTTGTATGTGTATTTTTTTTTTTTTTTTTGTATCTTCACTCCTTAGGAGTATTTAGTGTATTTTCAAGTCCTAATACACTATCAAGTATAATACATACTACGTACACTTAGCACAAAATGTGGTGATCAATAAATATATATATTTTTCTTAAAAATATACATACTTAATATCAATTTTAATCTTGAAGAAATCATTATTTCCTAACACAAAAATTTGGGAAACCTTGGTAAATTTTTTTAGATACATTTTTAGGGAATAAGTTTCTCAAAAACTTATATTCTTCTAAGTGTCAAAATTTATAAAAATTTTGACAGAGTTTCCCCTAAAAATGGAGGTTTCCCATGTTTTCAAAACATGTGTTTATTTTCTTTTAATTCATCATCAAGCATCAACAATTCATCCAAGTCTTACTACAAGCCAAAATCATGTAAAAACTTGTAGTAACTTACCATGTTCTTTGGTAGGTCTAGTTACCCTTAAAAACATGGTTATTTGTTTGTAAATCACTTTCTTGAAAGAGTTAGTCATTTACAACTTGTGACATGATTTTTCTAAAAATGTTTCCTTTGTATTTTTCTTGTTTCATAAGTGTTTATACACTTGTTTTTCTACTAAAAATAGTGTAGGTTTAAGTAAAACCAAGATCTTTCAAAAATCACCTTTTTAAACTTGGTTCCTTTAGAAAAATTATTCACAAGTCTTGGATTTACAAGATTACTAAATCACTTAGTTTATTACTTTTCAAGAAACACCATTTTACTTTCAAGTTCATGTTTAATCAAGGAGATGATTCAGTTTGTTATATAATCATCCTCCCGCTTGCTAGATTAAGTGTTTAAACATCACCTAGCAAGCTTCATGTGATGGTTAACATCATCAACTCAAGAAATCAACAAGCAAATAACATACACTCACTAAACAACATCATTTTAGCAAGATTCCATCATGTATCATCTTATATTTCAAGTTTCATGTATATGTCTTTTAGTGTTCTTATGATAATCAACTTGTTATATCTTTTAACCACTCAAAATATGAAGTGAACAAGATCAAGAGAGCCTTACCACTAGCTTCAAGCTAGGGAAGAATACTAGAACTTGATGATGACAAAGTGGTTGGATAAAAGCAAACGAAGAAGGTCCTTCAATTTCCGTTGCTTCCACACTTCCTAACTTAGCTTCTTACACCTTGGAGTCACCTTAGAATGCTTGATATGGAGCTTGAAATGGATGTGTGTGTGTGTATGGTTGGAGCCGTAGCCAAAGGAGAGGAGAAGAGGGTGTTGGATGTTGATGAAGAATGAAGGATTATGAACTAGTGGATTGTTCTTATAACTCCCAACATGTGATGGACCAAAGGGTCTTGTGTTTAATTAGTACATGACATATCCTATTAAACAAATCAATAAAATCTACCTATTTACACATGTGGGCTTATTTTAATCATGGGGGGAGGGGGTCTATATGTAAATATTAACCATGTAGTTAGATGATAGTTCATTTCCAAACATATAGTTAGTCATGATAGTTACAATATATTTTAGTGGGTGTTAAGGTGTTCGGTGACCATAACTAGCCATGAAATAAATAAGCAATGCTTCTAGTAATATTTTTATGTCCTGGGTGGTGTCCGGTTATTCGGTTAGATACCGGTTAGTTAGAGTGCTAAATTGCACCGTATAGTGTCTTTTATGTGCCCTTTTGTAACCCTTTCAATTCCCGACACTTAGGGAAGTATTCTGGATGATAAATCATGATTTCTGCGTAATATTTTAGTGTCATAATGCTGATTATAGCTGAATTTACTGAAATTCTGCACTTAAAGTGCGTTTTGGGTGCTTTCTAGTGCTTATTTTAGCTTCCGGAATGTCTATATGTTAACCCTTGTATGTACTCTTGGGTTTTATTGTATTCTTGTCGTTGGACCTACACCTAGGCCTCAATTCTAATGTCTGACTCTGACTGCTTTCTGCAGTTCTGTTGACACATTGTGTCTTACCGTTGAGTTTACTAGTATTTCTGACGCAACGCTGTTCACTAATGCATAAAGTAATTCTTGTAGTATATAACGTGCGTGAATTCACAAGTATATATCATGTAATCAAACAAGGTTGACATTTAAGCACATAATTGCAGTCATTAAATAATATTTAAAGTGTACGGAAATTACCGGTTTTGTGCCAGTTGTCATTGAAAAATGGTTACAAAGCTTCAAGAGAAGATCATGAGAATCTGATTGATACTAAACAGGATGACTTTATAGCTGAACAGTAATGTATTGCACTATTACATCAGTCCGTTCGAGACGATATCATTTCACTGATTGACTACGATAATTCAAAAGATTTATGGGGTAAACTGGAAAAGAAATGTATAGGGGGTGAGGAAATAGTGAAAAACAAGAAAAGACTGTTGAAAAAGGAATTTGATTTGTTCACATGCATGAAAAACGAAAGTGTTCGTCAAATGATCGAAATGTTCTGTCATCTGAAGGCAGAACTAATCAGATATGGAATCAAGAAAGACGAAGATGAGATGGTTGACAAAATGTTCGAGGCTTTGCCAAACGAGCAAGACTAGCAATATTTCGGTCTAGTGTTCAAGAATACTAAACCAATGGCAGATATGACGGTAGATTGGTTGATCGAGAGACTTGAAAGTCATGAGCTGGAGATAAAGAAGATGAACAAAGTGAGCAGCACGTTATATCAACAGAACGTTGATCTATACTATCGGGGCAGTATGATTCCAAAGGCTACTTCACCAAGAACTGCCTTTAGTGCTGAAAGCTCAAATGTTGTGACTCAAGAGAAGACCAGCAGCAGTTCTTCGCCAAGCAGCGGTTGCCATGGAACTGGTACTTCTTCATCTGCTTCAAACAGTCAACAGCCACAAAATGCTCCTAAGAATGTGTTTCAGTGCAACATTGCTATTAATCTAAACAACACACAGAGTTTCAACGAAGAAACCACAAAGCAGCAGATGGTATTCCTTGCTTCTATTCTAGAGTTGTACGAAAGCCTGGTAGCTGGAAAGATTGGGAACACTAATCTTACAAAAGAGGACTACGTCCAGATAGATCCGGAGGAGATGGAGTTGATTGATATTCTCTAGTGCATGGCAAGTGTGATCCGCAGAGCGCAATGGTTTATGGAAATTACTGGGAGAAACTCTATCGGAGGACCCTCAACAAAGCTCAGTTTCGACAAATCCAAGGTGACTTGCTTCAAATGCAAGTAGAAGGGACACTTCAAGCGTGAATGTAGAAACTCTGCAGCAGATGAAACAACAAATCCTTTTCACGATGATTATTACAAGAAAGCTGTTTATCATCGAAACCGTGAGGAGCCACCGAGGATGAAACAGATTGAGGATACTCCAAAAGAAAAATCAAGAGCGTTGGCAGTTATCCAGGATGATGAAGGTTTTGATTGGAGTCAATTTTTTTCGAAAGAAGACGCAGTCGGTTTTGCATTTATGGCAACTACAACAGAGTAAACATACAACCGAGAAAGGTCTATGGCACAAAGAATGAAGAAAAGAATCTACGAAGCTTGGAAAGAAGCTAAAAAGGCGAGAAGATGGGATCCGGATCATGAATGTTATTTAGATCCAAAAGGCAACATTTGCGTTGATCCATCAACAATTGATGTCGAAACTCTCATGAAATCAATCCCGCCAGATGAAGAACAGATCAAAATCGATGATGCAAACAGAGCCGAGAAAGAAAGACTCAAAGAAGAGAGCCGTCAAAGATATCTGAGGTCCCTGGAACCAAAGAAAGATGAAGGGATCATCGACACTACTAAGGAGACGACAGCCGAGAATATAAAGAAGATGGTTGACCAAGTTCTTATGGAAAAAGCACTCGAGGTAGATTCCATGTCTGCTTCTCGTTCTGAAGGAAAGGTCAGTAGTAGTGTTTCGAAAAACGAATCAGGTAAGGTGGATAGTGCTAAAACAGAAAGTGTTTGCAAAGGTTGCATGAAAGAGTGCAATGTCTGCAACACACACGCGTATCTCGCAAATACAAGAATCCAGGAGCTGATTGAAAAACTTGGTATAATTGATTGAGAAGTTTTAGGTCGAGATAAACTGGTTAAAACTTCAAGTGAAAGAATAAAAGAATTAAGTGAAAAGATTGAAAAAGATAAAAGTGATGTTGAACGTTTTCAAAAAGAAAATGAAAATTAACACTTGAAAACAGAAAAATTTCAGAAAATTTTGACAAGTTGAAAAGAACGGTAAAAGATTCTGATGAATGTAACGGTAAAACTCACAAAGAAAATACTCATTTATCAGGAGTTCTTCAAGCGAAAGAAAAACTGATCAATCAGCAACTGGATGAGATCGCGAATCTCAAGCTTCAATTCCAAGAAGCTAAGATTGAAAATGAGAGAATAAATTTGAAATTGAATAGCTATAACTCCGCTAGCTTTGTTCTTCAACACATAGTTCCCAAACCAATTCGGAAGAACAAAGCTGGTGAGGATGTTTACTCGGATGGAACAGGGGTAGGTTATCATCAAGTTCCACCACCTGTGCTCAACAATTTACAAAGAAATAATCCGGGTTGGCTAACGAATCTGAAACAAGTGAGAAAACAGATGCTGAAAAATTGCTAGAAACAATTGATGTCACATTCACTTCACAATCTGATGAAGATAGTATTCAATCTGAAGTGGTAAACAAATGTTGTTGAGAATGTATTAAAGTCAGACAGTGATTCCACAGAAGAGGATGAATGTTTTCTGAACAATTTCATTCCAAAACTTAAGTCCCAGAACAACTCAAGTGACGAACCGACTCTGGTTATGTACAAGATGTGTGGTTCTGATAAGTTGTACTCGGATACTGAGTTTCCAATTGAGAATGTGAATATGGATAAGCTGAAGAAAGTTTTCAAACTTGTTGAGAATGATGTTTCTGAAATTGAAGGGTTAAAGAGTTCCAAAAGGTTTTTGAACTTTGAACGTGATAAATCTTACTATAAAAAACTTGTTGTGCCACCACGTTTTAACAAAAACAATCAAAACAATTGGTCGGGTGGATATCAGGGTGGTAAGAATTACCCAAAAAGGAACTTTCAGACCCAAAAGTTTGTTGAAAAGAAAGTGTTTGTGAAGAGCTCAAGCTCAATTTCCAAGCAAGAATCGAAAATTTTCAAAAACGTTTGAAGAATTTTTTGCTAAGAAGGCCTCACAGCCTCAGACTGAAGGTAAAAGTCGGGAAGTTGACACCCGTACTTGCTTCAAGTGCAATCAAGTTGGTCACATTGCACGAAAATGTACCAACTCAAAACCTAAGTCAGTGGTTGTTGAGAGTTCGAAAAGGAAAAATGATGTCAAAGGCAAAGCGCCAATGTTTGTTGAGAAGAAGATTTCAAAATCTGACATTGATAAAACAAAAACTGAACCCGTAAAACAGCCGGTAAAGAAAAATGACCATTTTTACAAACGGGTTGCTTCTCCACAACAAACATGGAAGCCAAAATCTCAAGCAAAGACATCAGATGAGTCAAAACCAAAGGTTTCTGATACTACAAAACAATCATCTTCAACCAAACCGGTTAAGATGAATGTACCTTTGGATTTTTACCAAAAGCTTGAGAAGCAAACTTCTTCGACTCCACCGGGCAAGAAGTATGTTCTAAAGAAAGATCAACCATCTGGTCAACCTCCGAAAGACGAATTCTTTTTATTCAAAGAGGTTGAGGTTGGATCTGAAGAGAGTCTGAAAATAAACAACAAAAACTTCCCACCATTGTACACTGCAACAACCCACATTAACGTCAAGCTACCCGAGTCAAAGGAGGCTTGGGTTACTTCAACTTCTAACTAAGTGTTTGTGAAATGTGCAGGAGCTCCCGAGATATATCTCAAAGTACATTATGGATAGTGGAGCATCCCAACACATGACAGGGAGAAAGACCCTGTTATACGATGTTAGAGGTTTCAACGGTGGTTATGTCGGTTTCGCGGGAAACCAAGGAGGACGTATTATCGGGGAGGGCACGTTATCAAATGGTGTCGTTACATTTGAAAGAGTCAACTACATACCAGAGCTGGAGAAAAACTTATTCAGCATTTCTCAAATTTGTGACAGAATGTACACAACTCACTTTACCGACAAGGAGGGTCTGATTCTGAAGCCGGGATTTGTTATTCCCGAGGATTGGATCATCATGCGAGCACCAAGGGTAAATGATCTGTACGTGTTGGACATGAGCGTTGCTACGACTACCACGGGTCACCCTCAGTGTTTCGTATCGAAAGCTACTGAAAAGGAGTCAGTGCTGTGGCATCAAAAAATGGGCCACATTCACCTACGTAAAATGAATCACCTGGTGCATAGCGATCTTGTTAGAGGTGTTCATTTGAAAAGTTTTTACCTGGAGGGAGAATGTATAAGCTGTCTGAAAGGAAAGCAACACAAGAAATCCCATCCAAGAAAATTGGTGAACTCAGTCTCGAAGCCACTTGAAAGACTTCACATGGATCTCTTCGGTCCTGTGAATGTCAAGAGCATTACTGGAGATCTTTACTGCCTAGTGGGTACTGATGATTATTCGAGATTTTTGTGGGTGATGTTCCTGAAGTCTAAAGACGAGACATTTGAGAGTTTGCTGAAGCTATTCAGAAAGATAGAGAATCTGTACCAGACCCGCATTTGTAGACTACAAAGTGACAATGGTACGGAATTCAAAAACAATAGAATGGAATAATTATGACAGATGAGGTATATTGCAAGAGTTCAACGCACCATACACTCCACAGCAGAATGGATTTGCAAAAAGAAAGAATCGGACGCTGATTGAAACGACTCGAACGATGCTAGCTGATTCAAAGTTACCAATCAATTTTTGGGGATAAGCTATATCTACTGCTTGCTATACACTCAACCGGGTACTCACTGTGAAGAAGCATAATAAAACGTGTTTCGAGCTCCTCAACAAACGCAAGCCGAATCTTGAATATCTAGAGCAGTTCGGGTCTCCCTGCACAGTTCTAGATTCTGACGGAAAGTTTGGATCAAAGAGTTTGGAAGGAATTTTCATTGGGTATTCCAGTCCACTCAGACGAGTCTTTGTTCCAAGTCTCGGGAGGACAATCGAAGCACAACACATAGAATGTCAAGGTTACACAATGCCTCCACAGAAGCCCACAAACTCATGGCGATTCAATTATGATGCCTTATGGGATTCATTTGATTTAGAAGAAGTACTTTGATGAATTAGATATATTACGGGAATAGGAAGCTTCCTAGGGTAGATTATCAGCCAGGTCTTCTAAACGTTAACAACAAACTTCCAATGATCATGAGGCTGGTCCAAGTCATGCTGGTGAAAATTATCATGTTCAGCAAACTCCAACTACTTCGGAACGAGAGCCTGCTCCAGAAAATCAGACGACAATCAATGATGATAATTTAGAGTCTGACGTTAGCCCGACCTTTGATCGTGGTGATTCAGAATCTGAGGGGGAGCAGATGCAATCTTCAGACCAGACAGTTCATGTTGATGAACAAGTTGCAGACCAGAATGTCACAAATTTGGAAGGCGAGGTGAATGTTCCCGGTGAAGTTATGCCGAGGACTCTTTCATATCACCCCGAGGAGTTGATTATAGGAGAACTGCAATCAGGAGTTCGAACAAGAAGCCAAATTGACCATGGCCTTACATGTTTTTATACTAAAATTGCTCCATTACAAACTGAATTCTCACTCAGTTGCTTTATTTCGCAGATAGAACCTCGAACATATAAAGAAGCACTAACAGAAGAATCGTGGGTGAATGCGATGCAAGAGGAGCTGGCTCTATTTGAAAAAATTGGAGTATGGAAACTTGTCGATCTTCCTGACGGATATAGAAAGATAAACACCAAATGGGTGTTTAAATGCAAAAGAGATGATCGAGGAGTGATAGTCAGAAACAAAGCTCGACTCGTAGTTCAGGGTTTTAGTCAGCAAGAGGGGATAGACTTCACAGAGGTTTACGCTCCGGTTGCTCGACTTGAAGCAATCAGAATATTTCTTGCTTTTGCTTCATGGAAAGTTTCAGAGTTTACCAGTTAGATGTCAAGTCGGCGTTCCTTTAGGGAAAGGTGAAAGAGGAGGTATATGTCGGTCAGCCACCGGGCTTTACCGATCTGTTACACAAAGAGAAGGTCTACCTCCTGGATAAAGCACTGTACGGTTTGCATCAGGCCCCGAGCGCCTGGTACGAGACACTTTCTCAACACTTGCTTGCCAACGGCTTTATCCGAGGAAAGGTGGATGCTACACTCTTCACTAAGGAAGTTCATGGTCATCTGCTGATCGTTCAGATATATGTTGATGACATTATTTTTGGGTCAACAAACGACGAGCTCTGCAAACAATTCGAACAAGTGATGAAGCAGAAGCTTGAAATGTCGTCAATGGGTGAGATGGAGTTCTTCCTAGGGCTGCAAGTTGATCAGAGGCCTGAAGGAACTTTCATACATCAAACGAAGTACGTTTACGACGTTCTGGAGAAATTTGGGATGTCCGAGACGGCGCCGATGTCCACCCCATTAGCAACAAATCATGGGATCAACACTGATCTCACTGGAGAGAAGGTCGACGAGACGCTATACCGCTCAATGATTGGTTCGTTGATGTACTTGACAGCATCCAGACCTGATATAATGTACCCGACATGCCTCGCGGCCCGATATCAGTCAAGTCCTAGAGACTCGCACATGTCCATTATCAAAAGGATCCTACGCTACCTGAAAGGAACTCCAAGTCTGGGGTTGTGGTATCCCAAAGATGGTGACTTCAAACTCGAAGTATATTCAGACTCTGACTTCGGATAATACAAAATCAATGCTAAATCAAAAACTACAGGATACCAATTCTTTGGACCTCGCTTGGTCACTTGGCAGTGTAAGAAGCAAACCTCTGTTGCTCTTTCAACATGTGAAGTAGAGTACGTATCTGCCAGCAGCTGCTGCTCGCAAATCCTGTGGATTCCGCAACAGATGCGTGATTATGGTTTGCAATTTCTTACCTCTCCTATATTTGTTGATAATGAGGCTGCAATCAACATAACGAAAAATATGGTACATCACGCTAAAACTAAACACATAGAAATTCGACATCACTTCATCCGAGATTGTTTCGAGAAGAAGTTGATTCGAATAGAACAAATCCATACCGACGAACAAAAGGCAGACTTACATACCAAAGCTTTTGATAAATCACATTTTTAGTATCTATTAAAACTGAATGGTATGAAGCTTTTGTCGGCCGCGTAGGAATTACTTGGTGTTGATGAGAAAACCACTGCAGAGGATGTTGAAAAGCAGACTGCGTTGGTTTGTCGACTTTTTAGTTGATTTCGTATTTAGGGGGAGATAGATAGTTTTCACAAAATACAAAAACATTAAAAAATGCAAAAATACAAAAACATGAGAAAATTTTCAAAATCCGAAAACAACAGAAAACCCAAAAGGAGTTTTGTAATAAGAGGAAATGATAGTACATCAGCTAGACAGTTACGATATGCTAAAGAATTGTAAAGTTTTAAAAGGCGTTAAATGGTCTCATTAATGATATGCCGATAGGTTTTTACACGTTTAGTAGACTTTTTCGGTATATAAACGTAAAATCATTTCTTGCTTATTTCGTGGGGAACATCTCTCGGATATATAGGTAACCCCTGAAATCTTGTTTGAAAGATTTTCTATTTCTGACATACTAGGTCTATGTACTTGATGATATCTGGGGTATTATACCAGGACTTCTGAATTTGCGGAAGCAATAGCCTAGCCCTCGTATAATACTCTGCACAACTTTAATCATTAAAGCCTCCCCTCAGCATAAAAAACGATAAACATTGCAAAATGCGAATCATGTGCTATTGAAGAAAAGATCCCCAAGAGGGACACACCGAAAGTCGACCATCATCTCTTTGTCTGAACGGAAGTTCTAACCTGAGCTCTCATGGCCTCGCACTACCCTTTACAGATATCATTTGAGTACGTTCACCTGTAAGACTGAATATAGAGGTATGGATACGAGAGTATATTCTGAGGTGGGACACGCGAATAAGTTAAGCACTTAATACATCTAAATCGTATCCTGAATAAGTTGAAGTCTGTGTAAGAATTTAAAAGGATCAGTATATCGAAAATCTAAGTGAACTGTTTAATACTTAGTGTGAAAATTAAGCTCAACGGCACCTTGTCGGCAGCTGATATGATCCTCTAACACGACTCACGAAAATATGTTTGTAAATAGTTTACTGTTTACTTTACAGCATTTCATTTCATTATAGCTTAAAATGCAAAAAGATTTCAGTGTGTTTTTTAGTTTAAACTTTCTCAAAATCCCAAAAAGATTTATTTTCTGCTTTAGTTTTTCGACAAACCAAGGTGGAAAGCCGATCTTCAGAATCTCAAAAGAGAAGCAAAGCAGAAAGTTTCTGGATTGAACAACTGGGTTGGGAGCTAATCTTGAATGTTTGAGGACTTCAACGTATAAATAAGTTCATTAATTTGACACTTGAAATGTTTTCAGAAAAATGTTGAAAAAGTTTGAATCAAAATGTCAGTTGTTTCGTTTTGGGTCAACCAAGGTCATTAACTTGGACTTGGTAGGCAAATTGAGTACCTAGGGTCATTAATTTAGATCTAGATACTTAAGTGGATATCTAAAACTGACCAAACCAGATAAAATTTGAAAAATGAGAAAAAGTCAAAAATTTGAAAAGATGAGAGTGGATCGATGACAATCCGATCGGATGGAAATCCGATCGGATGGCCATCCGAGTAGGTGGTCAATAGTATATAAGTGAGTCAAATGGTCTTGGTCAAACACATTCGATCGAACCACCATTCGTCAAACTCACAAACTCTCTCAACTGATCTTGATCTTGATCTCACATTCTTGCTTTCCAAGTTACGTAGGATTGTTGGCACACTCAACCTTCACTATGGGAAAGGTAGGTTTCCTAATTTTAACCGTTAAATTTGATGAATTTGAAGTATGAACATAGTGTCGGCGGCTGTTCTTGTTGAATATTAGATCTAGGCTTGATTAGGGATTTTTGTTAGAATCTGAACATAGGGTTTTGTTCATCGGCCTTAGATCTATAGGTTTACCGTTTCAATTTGTACAAAAACACCAGAGATTTGAAGTTAGATTGTTTGAAGGTGTCGGCGCGCCGAGAGACTTAAACTGAAATTAAACCCCTTCTAGGACGTTTTGGAGAAAACTGAACATAGGGTTTTGTTAGTCAGCATGTTCTTTAAGAGGATCTGTGTTCAATTTTTTGAAAATGTTAGAAATTTTTTTGATGTTCATGATTGCATTCAAACTGTTCTTCATTGTTTCATGGATCGAATGATAATTCGATCGGATGACCATCCGATCGGATGGCCATCCGATCCATGCACATCATTGTGGTTTGAAAATATTCTAAGTGTTTGCTAGTGATTGTGTTTATAAATTCTCCAGCTGTTATTCAGATGCTCATACTCATCTATTTTCAATGATGTTGTTTTTAATCGAATGAAAATCCGATCGGATGACCATCCAATCGGAGGGTCATCCGATCAAAAACACATTCTTACATGATGTTCTTAAAAAATGCTCAACTGTTAATCTTATTTGGCTTGGAATGAATGACAATCCGATCGGATGACCATCCGATCGGAGGGCCATCCGATCCAAAAGCATTCTCATTGATAATTTCATTCTTGGTCTTATCTTGGTTGATCGAATGACAATCCTATCGGATGACCATCCGATCTAAATGCAAATGTCATTGACTATTGAGTTCTTTATTGGATAAGCTCATCCGATCGGATGACCATACGATCGGATGGCCATCCGATCCATCAGTACTGAGTAGAGTGTAGTAGTGTTCCAGTGTTTGAAAAATTTTGAGAAGTTTGAAAATTTGTCATTATTCACTTTATGTCTCGAAGTTTGTGCAGATTCTAACGTTGAAATTTTTGCAGGCAAGAGCATCTGATTGGCATCCAACTCACAACATCTACTATATTTTAGATGAGAACTATGCAAATATGGAACCATTCAAAGAGATCGTACCGTTCATGAAGGAAAGTAGAATTGCAAAGGCGATAACAGAGAAACATAAATGCTATGGGTCACATGTTACGATGTTCTGGAAGTCAGCGAGATATGACGAAAAGAAAAGACAATATATTCAGCGGTGCAAAAGAAAGATGAAAATGGACAAGATATAGATGTAGAGGTTAAGATCACAGTGGCTGATGTAAGAAGGGTATTAAACTTAAAAGATAGTGATGATGACCTAATCATAATTCCTGAACGTTAAAGCAAGGGCTTTTGGTTTAGAATGGGTTACACAGGACACGTAAATTGTCACACCCCAAAAACATCGCAGCGGAATATAAAACGTAGTGGTGACAGAAGTTGGTGCCCATTTATACCTTGATGATCGATGCATTAAATTGTTGGACATATTATCTTATTTAAAACATAAGTTTTAAAGATTACGTTTCAAACATGACACAACCACAACATAGTTTAGTTGTTTTGATCCTTATGGATCTTATTACATTTGTCCCAGAAATTTTAAAGTTAGTCCAACATTTTAAGTGACAAAACATGCATTAACAACCACAAGATACGCCATGATTCCCGAAGCCGAACTCAAGTACCTGTAGTACATGTTAGTACATATGTCTGTAGCTTCCGTCTGCATCGAGTCTTGCTTATTTTGTGCTGTGTATGTAATTTTGTATATGTATGAACTTGTATGTATGTGTATGTGTATGTAAAGACAACCCAGGGAATGGCGCATAATTGTAAAAGTGAAGTCCGACGGTTGACTGATGTCATCCGATCGGGTGACACTTAATCCCCTCCCTAGTTGTTGCCTATAAATAGCTAGCATGTGTTAGTCATTTAGAACTTTTGCTGAACTTGTAAGGAAGCTCTGCTTGTCTGAGATTCTTCCGGAGCTACTGTACTTTCACCATCATTCTAATAGAAATCAGACGAGATTAATCGTTGAATCTGTTGTTGCTGATTCTGTGACACTATCAAGGGATTCCACACCTTGATTCTGATCGATCCAACCACATTCCAACCGAACAGATCCTGATCAACAAGGCCTAACAAGTGGTATTAGAGCCACAGGAGGTTGAATCGGAGACGACAACTGCAAATTCACCAGAATTTCAACACTGTTCAACCGTTTTCTGTCTAATTTCACCGGAAATTTTGACAAATCTTTCATCTTCTACCTCATTTCTTGCTGTTCTTGCATTTTTCCATCTTAAAATAGAGAAAACTCAAAATTTAATTGGAATTCACGAACAAAATTGACTAAAAATCATATCATTAGAATCGGAATTGAACAAAGATCAATCCTTTAAATTTTCTTTGAAAAATTCCAACTAAAACTAAATTAAATCAAGCAAAAACCATGTCGAGTGTTTCGTTCTCGCTGACGTCATCCACCCGATCGGATAGCTATCCGATCGGATTGGCATAAACTGTTCTTAGATATTTTTCTTGCTTACGTCATTATTGTCACTCGATCGGATCACCATCCGATCGGTGTAACTTTGTTGTTTAAAGGTTTAGTTGCTGACGTCATCATTGTCACTTGATCGGATCACCATCCGATCGGTGAAGTGTTGAAGGTTTAAAGTTTCCAAAAGCTCTTGTGTCACTCGATCGAACGACCACTCGATCGGATCACCATCCGATCGAGTCGCCATCCGATACTTGAGCTTATCCTATACTTGGTCGTTGTACTTGGTTGTGTTGTCCGATCGGATCACCACCCGATCGGATCACCACCCGATCGGATCACCACCCGATCGGATCACCATCCGATCCAAGTGCATCGGTTTGAAATTTTTGAAACTTGTGAAAATTTTTCTAAGTGTTTGAAACTTTTTCAGGTACTCAACAATGGGAGACGGATTCCTAAACCCGTTCAGCGATGTTTTTGCATACAATACCAGGGACGCATCAACAAATACTTCCAACACTAATCCAAACCCAAAGAAGGCGATTGCTGATTCGCTCTGTGTAGACAACGCTTACGGTACTTACAACAAGCCGCCGAAGCTTATGGCGATAGAAGACTACAATAGATGGGCGAGCAGATTCGAGGATTGGTTGAAAGTGTTTGCGTATCAAATCTGGAAATGTATGAGAAATGGTTATGGCATAGGAAGGAAAGATTATGAAAATCTGAATGAAATAGAACAAGATACATTTGTGATTGAGCAAAAATGTATAGCTTTGTTACATCAATCCGTTAGGGATGATATTATATCGTTAATTAGTTATAAGAATTCAAAATATTTGTGGGCCAAGTTAGAGAAAAAGTGTATTGGAGGAGCTGATATCGTTAAAAACAAGAAACGTCTGCTGAAGAAAGAGTTTGATTTGTTTGCATGCATGAAGAATGAGAATGTGTTGAAGATGGTTGAGCGGTTCTGTCACCTGAAGATAGAACTTGCAAGATACAGTATCGCAGTGACTGAAGAAGAAATGGTCGAGAAACTGTTTGAATCTTTACTTGAAGAAAAGGATTGGCAGTATTATAGGTTAGTTCTGAAGAACACCATGAAAATGTCGGACATGACTGTTGATTGGCTGATTGAAAGGATTGAGATCCATGAGCTAGAAATTAAAAAGATGAACAAAGTCAACAACACCCCATATCAACAAAACGTTGATCTTTACTACAGGGGTAGCATGATTCTGAAAACTACTTCATCGAAGACTGCATTTTCAGCTGAAAACTCGAACACAGTCACTCAAGAAAGACAAAACAACAGTTCAACACCGAGTAGTGGTTATCACGGAGGTTCTTCTTCATCCGCTCCAAGCCAGCAACAGCAAACCGTTCCTAAAACGTGTTTCAATGTAACATTGCAGTGAACTTGAACAATGGTCAGAACTTCAATGAAGAAACTGCACAACAACAGATGGTGTTTCTTGCTTCGATATTGGAATCATATGATTGGCTAGTCGCTGGGAAAATCGGGAATACAAATCTGACAAAGGAAGACTATGATCAGATTAACCCTGAAGAGATGGAATTAATTGACATAGGCTGGTGCATCGCTAGCGTAATCAGGAGAGCGCAAAGGTTTATGGAAATAACTGGAAGAAATTATATCGGTGGACCTTCGACAAAGCTGGGTTTCGATAAGTCAAAGGTTACCTGCTTTAAGTGCAAACAGAAAGGGCACTTCAAGAGGGAATGCAGGAACGCAGCATCAGACGAAACAACAAATCCGTTTCATGATGACTACTATAAAAAGGCTGTTTATCACAAGAATCGTGAAGAGCCGCCAAGAATGAAACAAATCGATGAGACTCCTAAGGAGAAGTCAAGGGCATTAGCTGTAATTCATGATGACGAAGGCTTCGACTGGAGTGAGTTTTTACCAGAAGATGATGTTGTAGGTTTTGCTCTCATGGCAAAGGTGGAACCATACAAAGATACACGAACTGAAGAGCAAAAATAAACTTATCGAAAGATGATAGCTCAAAGTATTAAGGATAAAAACTATCGATCCTGGAAAGAAGCCAAGAAGGCAAACAGATGGGATCCTGACCGTGAGTGCTATTTGGATCCAAAAGGCAACATAATTGTTGAACCAGCAACACTCATAGTTGAAACTCTCATTGAATCTTTGAAGCAAGAGGATGAACAAAGAGAGAGAGATCTGGCAAGGAAAGCTGAAGAGGAAGAGTTAAAGTCAAGAAAAGTCGACAATGGGATCTGGCAACAAAAGAAATGACCGCTGAAAACCTGACCAAAATGGCAGACAAAGTGCTGATGGCAAAGGAACTAGAGGTAGATTCCAAATCTGCGTCTAAGTCAACAAACAAGGTCAGTTGTAGTGGTACAACAAATGAATCAGGTAAGACTGATGGGGCTAAAATAGAAAGTGATTGCAAAAATTGCACGAAACAATGCAAAGTTTGCAGCACAAATGCATATCTCACAGTCAAAAAGACTGAAGAGCTGGTTGCAAAAGTCAAAATGGTTGAAGATCAAATTTTAAGTCGAGATAAACAGATAAGAGCTTCAAATGAGAGAATAAAAGAATTAATTGAGAAAATTGAAAAAGATAAAAATGACGTAGAACGAATTAAGAAAGAAAATGAGAAGTTAATTCATGAAAACAAAAACATTTCTGAAAATTTTGAAAAGCTGAAAAGAACAGTAAAAGATTCTGACGAGCGAAATGGTAAAACATTGAAAGAAAATCTTCAATTGTCTGGAGTTCTTCAGGCAAAAGAAAGACAAATCAACCAGCAGTTGGATGAGATTGCAAATCTTAAGCTTCAGTTTCAGGAAGCTAAGATTGAAAATGAGAGAATTACTTTGAAATTGAACAGTTACAGCTCCGTGAGCTTTGTTCTTCAACACATAGTTCCCAAACCCATTGGGAAGAACAAAGCTGGTGAAGATGTATACTCGGACGGAACAGGGGTTGGTTATCATTAAGTTCCACCGCCTGTGTTAAATAATTTTTCAAAGAAACAGTCCGGGTTGGATAAGATTTCTGAAACAAATGAAAAATCAGATGTTGAGAAACTCCCAGAAACAATCGATGTCACATTCACTTCTTCATTAGATGAAGATAGTATTCAGTCTGAAGTCATAAAAAAATGTAGTTGAAAACGTTTTAAAATCTGACAGTGATTCGACTGAAGACAAAGCGTGTTTTCTGAATAACTACATTCCGAAATCAAAATCCTAAAACAACTCAAATGATGGACCTACTCTTGTGATGTACAAGATGTCTAGTTCTGATAAGTTATATTCGGATCTTGAATTTCCACTTGAGAATGTGAATGTTGACAAGTTGAAGAAAGTGTTCAAATTCGTTGAAATTGATGTTTCTGAAATTGAAGGTTTGAAAAGTTCCAAAAGGCAATTGAACTTTGAAAAAGATAAATCTTACTATAAAAAACCTGCTGTACCACCACATTTTAATAACAACAACCAAAACAAATGGTCAGGTGGTTATCAGGGTGGTAAGAATAATCAAAAGAGGAACTTTCAAAACAAAAGGTTTGTAGAAAAGAAAATGTTTGTGAAAAGCTCGATTTCACATTCCGAGCAAGAATCTGAATTTTTTTCAAAATCAAAGGAAGAATTCTTTGAGAAAAAGGCCTTACAACCTCAGACTGAAGGCACAAGTCGGGAAGTTGACACCCGCACATGCTTTAAATGCAATGAAGTAGGACACATTGCATGAAAGTGCACCAACTCGAAGCCTAAGTCTGTGGTTATCGAGAGTCCAAGAAAGAAGAACGATGTCAAAGGCAAAGCGCCGATGTTTATCGAGAAGAAAATTTTGAAAAATTAGAACATCAAAGTCAAAACTAAACCTGTTAAAGAATCGGTAAAGAAAACTGATAAATTTTACAAACGGGTTGCTTCTTCACAACAAACGTGGAAACCAAAATCTGAGGTTAAGACATCAAATGTTCAAAAATCAAAGGTTTCTGAGTCTACAAAACAATCATCTTCAACTAAGAAGTTGAATGTGCCTTTGGACTATTATGAGAAAACTGAGAAACAAACTTCGACCCCTCCAGGGAAGAAGTATGTTCCAAAGAAAGACCAACCATCTGGTCAACCTCAGAAAGACAAATTTTTCTTGTATAAAGAGGTTGAGGTTGGGTCTGAAGAAAGCTTGAAGATGAATGACAAGAATTTCCCACCATTGTACACCAAAACCACACGCGTTAACGTCAAGCTACCTGAGTCAAACGAGGCTTGGGTTGCTTTAAAATCTAACTGAATGTTTGTGAAATGTGCAGGAGCTCCCGAGATCTATCTCGCGTTGGATTATGGATAGTGGAGCATCCAGGCACATGACGGGGAGAAAAACCCTGTTGTACGATGTTAGAGGGTTTAACGGTGGATACGTCGGTTTCGCTGGAAATCAGGGAGGACGTATTATTGGTCAAGGAACATTATCCAATGGTGTTATCACGTTTGAAAGAGTCAATTACATTGCTGAGATGGAGAATAATCTTCTTAGCATTTCTCAAATTTGTGATAGAATGTATTCGACACATTTCACTGATAAAGAATGTCTGATCTTGAAGCCGGGGTTTGTCATCCCCGAGGAGTGGATCATCATGAGAGCACCACGAGTTAATGATCTGTACGAGTTGGATATGAGCGTAGCCATGACTACCACGGGTCAAACTCATTGCTTCTTGTCAAGAGCCACTGAAAAGGAGTCGCAATTGTGGCACCGCAAAATAGGTCACATTCACCTATGCAAGATGAACCACCTAGTGCATAACGATTTGGTAAAAGGTGTTCACTTGAAGAGTTTTCATCTTGAAGGGGAGCGTATTAGTTGCATCAAAGGAAAACAACGAAAGAAATCCCATCCTGGTAAAAAGATGAACTCAGTCTCGAAGCCGCTGGAGAGACTTCACATGGATCTCTTTGGTCCTGTGAATGTCAAAAGCATAACGGGAAATCTTTATTGTCTGGTGGTAATTGATGACTATTCGAGATTCTCATGGGTGGCGTTCCCAAAGTCGAAAGACGAAACATTTGAGAGTTTGCTGAGACTATTCAGAAAGATAGAGAATTTGTACTGAACACGAATTCACAGATTAAGAAGCGACAATGGTACAGAATTCAAGAATAACAAGATGGAAGAATTTTGTGATAGAAGAGGTATACAGCAAGAATTCAGTGCACCTTATACTCTGCAACAGAATGGAGTCCCAGAAAGAAAGAATAGAACGCTGATCGAAACGGCAAGAACGATGCTTGCTGATTCCAAGTTACCGATAAATTTTTGGGCAGAAGCAGTATCAGCCGGTTGCTATACATTCAATAGGGTTCTTACTGTGAATAAGCACAACAAGACATGTTTCAAGTTGATCAACAATCGCAAGCCTAATCTCGAGTATTTAGAGCCGTTCGGGTCACCCTGCACAGTTCTAGATCCTGATGGCAAATTTGGTTCAAAGAGCATTAAAGGTATCTTCGTGGGGTATGCAAGTCCACTCAGAAGAGTCTTTGTTCCAAGTCTGAATAGATCATCAAAGCACAGCATGTTGAATGTCAAGGTTATATTATGCATCCACAGAAGCCAGCAGACTCATGGCGATTCAACTACGATACTCTATGGGATTCATTTGAGTTAGAAGAAGCGCCAGATTTCTTTGATGATTTGGATATTTTTCGAGAATATGAAGCATCTCAGGGAAGGTTTCCAGAAAGGTCTTCTACATGTCAATGACAAACTTCCAATGATGATGAAGCTGGTCCAAGTCACACTGGAGATTATGATGAGGTTCAGCAAACTCCGACTACTTCGGAACGTGAACCTGCTCCTGAAAATCAGACGGTGGTCAATGATAATAATTCAGATTCTGATAATAGGCCAACATTTGATCGTGGTGATTCAGAGTCCGAGGGGGAGCAAATCCAATCTTCAGATCAGATAATTTTTGACAATGAACAAGTTGCGGATCAAAATATCACTAACCTGGAAGGCGAGGCGGATGTTCCTGGTGAAGTTATGCCGAGGACTCTTTCATACCATCCTGAAGAGTTGATAATAGGAGAGCTGCAATCAGGCGTTCACACCGGAAGACAAATTGACCATGGCCTTACTTGCTTTTATACTAAAGTTACTCCTTTACAAACTGAATTTTCACTCAGTTGTTTCATTTCGCAGATTGAGCTGAGAACCTATAAGGATGCACTGACTGAAGATTCATGGGTCAACGCAATGCAGGAGGAGCTGAGTCAGTTTGAAAAGCTTGGTGTATGGAAGCTTGTGGACCTACCTGATGGACATAGGAAGATAAACACGAAGTGGGTGTTTAAGTGTAAAAGAGACGATCGAGGGGTTATTGTTCGTAACAATGCTCGACTCGTGGTCCAGGGTTTCAGTCAGCAGGAGGGGATATACTTTACCGAGGTGTATGCTACAGTTGCTCGACTTGAAGCTATCAGAATTTTCCTAGCTTTCGCTTCATGGAAGGGATTCAAAGTGTACCAGTTGGATGTCAAATCGGCATTTTTATACGGCAAGGTGAAAGAGGAAGTATATGTCGGTCAGCCACCGGGCTTCACCGACCCAATCCACAAAGATAAAGTCTATCTATTAGATAAAGCACTGTATGGTTTGCATCAGGCCCTAAGAACCTGGTACGAGACGCTCTCTCAACATTTGCTTGCCAACACTTTTATCCGAGGAAAAGTGGATGCTACCCTCTTCACAAAAGAAGTCGATGGGCACTTACTGATTGTACAGATTTACGTTGATGATATAATCTTTGGGTCAACAAATGATGAACTCTGCAAAGACTTTGAGAAGGTGATGAAGCAGAAGTTCGAAATGTCGTCAATGGGTGAGATAAAATTCTTCTTAGGGCTCCAGGTCGACCAAATTCCTGAAGAAACTTTCATTCATCAAACGAAGTATGTTTATGATGTTCTGGAGAAATTCGGGATGTCTGAAACTACTCCAATGTCCACCCCATTTGCAACCAATCATGGCATCAACCCTGATCTCACCGGAGAAAAGGTGGACGAGACGCTTTACCGCTCAATGATAGGTTCGCTGATGTATTTGACAGCATCCAGACCCGATATCATGTACCCAACTTGCCTCGCGGCCCGATATCAGTCGAGTCCCAGAGCTTCACACATGTCTATCGTCAAGAGGATCCTACGCTACCTGAAAGGAACTCCAACACTTTTATCCGAGGAAAAGTGGATGCTACCCTCTTCACAAAAGAAGTCGATGGGCACTTACTGATTGTACAGATTTACGTTGATGATATAATCTTTGGGTCAACAAATGATGAACTCTGCAAAGACTTTGAGAAGGTGATGAAGCAGAAGTTCGAAATGTCGTCAATGGGTGAGATAAAATTCTTCTTAGGGCTCCAGGTCGACCAAATTCCTGAAGAAACTTTCATTCATCAAACGAAGTATGTTTATGATGTTCTGGAGAAATTCGGGATGTCTGAAACTACTCCAATGTCCACCCCATTTGCAACCAATCATGGCATCAACCCTGATCTCACCGGAGAAAAGGTGGACGAGACGCTTTACCGCTCAATGATAGGTTCGCTGATGTATTTGACAGCATCCAGACCCGATATCATGTACCCAACTTGCCTCGCGGCCCGATATCAGTCGAGTCCCAGAGCTTCACACATGTCTATCGTCAAGAGGATCCTACGCTACCTGAAAGGAACTCCAACACTGGGGTTGTGGTATCCAATGGATGGTGACTTTACGCTCGAAGGATACTCTGATTCTGACTTCGGTTGCTGCAAAGTTAATGCTAAATCAACAACTGCAGGATGCCAATTTTTTCGGACCCCGATTGATCACGTGCAATGTAAGAACCAAACCTCTGTTGCTTTATCAACAGGTGAAGCAGAGTACGTATCTGCCAGCAGCAGCTGCTCGCAGATCCTGTGGATCCAGCAACAGATGCGCGACTACGGTTTGCAATTTCTTACTTCACCTATTTTTGTTGATAATGAGGCAGCAATAAACATAACAAAGAATCTGGTACATCACGCTAAAACCAAACATATAGAAATTCGTCATCACTTCATACGAGATTGTTATGAAAAGAAGTTGATACGAATTGACAAAATCCACACCGACGAACAAAAGGCAGATTTACATACCAAAGCTTTCGATAAAGCTCGTTTTCAATATCTTTAAAACTTAATGGTATGAAATTGTTGTCGGATGCGGAGAAAATCATTGGCGTTGATGAGAAAACTGAGGCAGATGATGTTGAGAAGCAGACTGCTTTGGTTTGTCGCATTTTTAGCTGTTTTGGTATTAAGGGGAGATATATAACA
This sequence comes from Helianthus tuberosus, assembly GCA_030545235.1. Classification (NCBI taxonomy): domain Eukaryota; kingdom Viridiplantae; phylum Streptophyta; class Magnoliopsida; order Asterales; family Asteraceae; genus Helianthus; species Helianthus tuberosus. Next base: position 178,326,181 of record CM060365.1, on the reverse strand, counting down.
TTTTCAGAAAATACAAAAACAATAAAAAATGCAAAAATCCAAAAACATGAGATATTTTTAAAAATCCAAAAACAATAGAAAACCAAAAAGAGTTTGTGTAAAAAGGGGAAATGATAGTACATCAGCTAGACAGTTACGGTATGCTAAAGATATGTAATGTTTTAAAAGCATTAAGCAGTCTCGCTGATGATATGTCGATAGGTTTTTGCACACTTAGTAGATTTTTCGGGGTATAAACCTAAATCACAACTTGCTTATTCCGTGGGGAACATCTCCAGGATATATAGGTAACACCTGAAATCTTGTTTGAAGGGCTTTCCATTTCTGACATACTAGGTCTATGTGCGTGATGATATCTGGGGTATTATACCAGGACTTCTGATTTTGCAGAAGCAATAGCCTAGTCCTCGTATAATACTCTGCACTGCTTTAATCTTAAAGCCTACCCTCAGCATAAAAAATGATGAAACATTGAAAAATGCTAATCATGTGCTGTTGAAGAAAAGATCCCCAAATGGGACACACCGAAAGTCGAGCCATCATCTCTTTTTCTGAACGGAAGTTCTAACCTGAGCTCTCATGGCCTCGCATTACCCGTTACAGATATCATTTATGTACATTCACCTGTAAGACTGAATATAGGAGTCTGGATACGAGAGTATATTCTGAGGTGGGACACGCGTATAAGTTAAGATCTTAAAACACTAAATCGTATCCTGATTAGTTGAAATTTGTGTGAAAATTTAAAATGGATCAGTATATCGGCAATCTAAGCGAATTGTTTAATCCTTAGTGTGTAATCAGCTCAATGGTACTTGTAGCTTGTCGGTAGCTGATATGATCCCTTAACACACTCACCAAAAATATGTTTGTAAATAGTTACATTTACTGCTTTACTTTTACTGCATTTCATTTCAGTGATTAGTTTTTAAAATCCCAAAAAGATTTCATAGTTTTCTAGTTTAAACTTTCTTCAAAATCCAAAAATATTTTACATTTCTGCTTTAGTTTTGCGACAAATCAAGGTGGAAAGCGGATCTTCAGATTCTGAGAAGTGAAGTGGAGCAGGAAAGTTTCTGAACTGGACAACAGGTTGGGAGCTAATCTAGAAAAATCTTGAGATATTCAAAGTCAAATCAAGGTCATTAATTTGATACATGAACATTTTTCTTGAAAATGTGTTTGAAAAGTTTGAACAAAATGTCAGTTTGTTTCGTTTCGAGTCAACCAAGGTCATTAACTTGGACTTGGTAGACAAATTAAGTGCCTGGGGTCATTAACTTGGAACTAGATGCTTAAGTGGATTTCTAAAACTGGACAAAATATGTTAAACCGGAAAAAAGTCAAAGGTCAAAACACAAAAAGTCAAAAATGAGAAGTGTTTGGATCGAGTGGCAATCCGATCGGATGGCCATCCGATACTTGATCACCCTATAAATACAAGTCAAAGGTCTTCAGTCAAACCTTTACTCGATCGGGCGACCATCCGATACTCTCTCACTTTCTCTGATCTTGATCTGATTTTCTCTCGATTTCTTTCCACATTACATTGGGTTTTTGGCATACTCAACCTTCACAATGGGAAAGGTTAGTTCACAAATTTTCATTGTCAAATTTGATGTTTTTAATGATTTTGCACGTGTCGGCCACTGTCGGTACTTTAGATCTTAGATCTAGGCTTTGTTAGGATGTTTTGATAGAATCCAAGCATAAGGTTTTGTTCACGGGCCTTAGATCTATAGGTTTACCGTTTTAATTTATGCTAAAACATGATAAAATTTGATGAATCGATGATTAAGGGTGTCGGTATTGCACCTGTTTTTGTCAAATTAATCCCAATTGGCTGAGAGTTAGAATAAGATGAACATAGAGTTTTGATCGCAGGAGAATTCTCTATGTAGATCTATGTTCAATTTTGTTTAAATCTTAGAAAAATTTTGATGTTCTTAGCACATTCAAACTGTTCTTCAAATGTTCAAGAATCGAGTGGCAACTCGATCGGGTGGCAATCCGATCGAGTGGGCATCCGATCCATAGCATGTTAAATGTTGAATATTTTTCTAAGTGTTTGCCTCGATATTTGTGCCTTTACTTGTTAAACAGTTATTTTTGGAAAGAATGGCAACTCGATCGGGTGGCAATCTGATCGGGTGGCAATCCGTTCCAAAGCACTTGCATTAATTGATCATGTGTATGTCAAAGATCGAGTGGCAATCCCATCGGGTGGCCATCCGATCCTCATTACTATGTTTGGAAATGTTCACTGTACAAACCTTGTTGAAGATCGAGTGTCAATCCGATCGGACAACCATCCGATCCTCATTACAAAACGAAAAAAATTCCAACTGTTTCAAATTTGTCAAGAATCGAGTGACAACTCGATCGGGTGGCAATCCGATCGGGTGGGCATCCGATCCAAATGCACATGACCTGATTGTTTATTCTTTTATGAGTGATGGTTCACTCGATCGGATGGCAATCCGATCCTCAGTGCTGTATAGAGTGAAAGTTCAGGGTTAGAAAAATTTTTGAAATTTTCAAAATTCTTGATACTTGTCACTTTATGTCTCGAACTTTATACAAATGCTAACATTGAGTACTATTGCAGGGAAGAGCATCGGATTGGGACAAATCTCATAACATTTATTGTCTGTTGGACGAACACTATACAGACAATACTCCTTTCAAAGTAATTGCAAAGTTTTTGAGAGAGAGCAAGATTCATAAGGCATTAACTGATAGAACTATTGTAAATGAATCACATGTTAGAAGGTTTTGGAGTTCGGTGAGATATGAGGAGAGTGAAAAGTTGATTTGTTCTGCTGTTAGAAAGAAGGACGAGAATGGTCAGGACGTGGATTTAGAGATCAAGTTTAATGTTGGTGATTTAAGACGTGTTTTGGATTTAGGAGACAGTGATGATGAGCCTACCATTATTCCTGAACGATTGTGCAAGGGTTTATGGTGCAGAATGGGCTTTACAGGACACTTGAATGGGAAAATGATTAAAACCATGTTCAGTAAACCTTATAAGTTCATGATCCACTGTGTAGTGCATGCTTTATCTCATAGGAAGGGAGCTTATGATGAAACTTTTGATTATATCATGAACATTATCGCTTGTCAGGTGCTGAATAGGCCATACAATGTATCTAAAGTGATATTTGATCACTTGGTAGACAATGTGAGAAGTGGAAGTGGAAAGTACATCATGTATCCTAGGTTCATACAGATGATGATAGATGATCAATTCAAAGACCTTCAAAAGGATGATGATGATATTTTAGGACTGTGAAACATGACAGCTGATACGATAAGCAGATTAGCTAAAGGTCTTGAACCAAGAGTAAGGAGAATGATATGCAAGATCGACAAACCAGCATATGTAGCTCCTGAGAATGACGCATGGAGACATGACAATAGTAACTCAGAGAATGAAGATGACAAGATGAGTGAAATGGTTGAGAAGAAACTCAGATATTGGTTTGTGAAGGACGGGAAGAGAAAGAGAACACCGAAGACATCCCCAACTGTGCCTATTCCTAAAATGTCACCACCTAAGATTGTTGTTAAGGGTATAGTGAAAGGGGGAGTCATAAGAGATATTAGATCTTTGAATGTTATATGTATCTCATGATTGTGTTGATTCTTGTTTTGCAGGGCCTTCTGTAGAACCTCAACAGAAATTGGTTGATTATCCAGTCATTGATCCAACAGAGCTGATAAAGCAAGGAGCTGATATTCTTAACATGTCATATGAAGATTATTTAAAGAAGAATGAAGAAGTTGCTACTCAAAAGGATCAAAGTTCAAGTGCTCAAGTTGAAAGTGTGAAAGAAAAGCAACCTGAAAGTGTTAAGCAAAAGGAGCCAGAAGGTGTTCCTCACACTGATTCTAGTGATGATGCTGATGATGAGTCTACAGAGATAGAGCCAGAGATTGATATGTCACAGGTTGGTCGTGGAAAGGTTCAGCTGAAAAAGAAGCCTCAGAAGAAAAGAAAAGGTTCTGATGAAAAGGATTCTACTTACTTGCCACCTGATGATGAGAAAAAGAAACAAAGAAAGAAACGCAAGGCTGTTCAGACAGGAGTACTTCCCAGAAGTGTCAGAGTAAGGAAAGGGTCTGCACCAGCTTAAAAAGATCAAAGTGGAAAGAGTGAGAAGCACATGGAAACCTCTAAGTGTCCTGAAACTGTAAAAGATCAACATGTTGAAGTTCCTAAAGAAACAGAGGTGCAAAGTGTTGAAAAGCCTGAAGCTAAAGTTCAAAAGAAAATTGGTAATGATGATTATGTTGAAGTGAGTGTTCCTACCCCACCACCACCACCAGAAAATCCAGAAGTTCTTGAATCTTCACTGCCAAAGAATACAGTTCTTTCTGATATGTTTGAAGGCTTTCTAAATGTTCGTGGGGAATATCAAGATGATTTTATTATTGGTGAAGAATTTGATATGTTTCATGATACTTCTGTGAAAGAGCTGAAGAAGAAAATGAGCTTTCTGGAGAAAGAAAAAGAGAAAGCTGAAGCAGAACGTGATGCATTAAAGAAGCAGCTTGAAGAATTGACGAAAGTAAATGAAGAGATAAAGAGCGTCATGATCAAACAAGCAAAGAAGTTAAAGAAAATCGAAGGTGATGTTGATGACAATTCACAGCTGTTTGAGCTTCTATCAACTGAAATTTCTCAACTGCATGTGAAGAATGTGAAGTTGAATGATATGAATAAGACGTTGAATCAACTGATAAGTGAACTTCATGAAGCATCGGCAAATGAATTCAAGGCAATCAAGCTTAAGATGGAAGCAATGAAGGCTGATAAAGCAATAAAGGATGAAGAACTAAGTATGTTATATACAATGATGGAACATCATCTTGGTATCGATGTTCATTCTATCTACAACAACATAGAGATCAAAAGAGTCGAAGAACGAAGGATTGAGAGAGAAAGGAGGTTGGCTGAGGAAGCTACTCAAAGAAAGAAAGATATTATTATGGAAACTCAAGATGCTGGAGGATCTTCGAGTCAAGCCGATGTTGAGGTGGTTGATGTTGAAGCTGATCATGATCAAAGCTTCATACTTGGTGAGTCTTCTCCTCTATCTTACAACTATGAAGACATCATTCGCCTTGTTAAAGTTGAACAAAGAAAAAGGAAGGCAAAGATCCAGAGGTGTTATTGTTAAGATGGAAGGAAGAGGAGAAGGTAGTAGTAGAGAAAGAGAAAGAAGAGGAAGAGGATGATGAGATGGATTACTGGATGGGTCAGATTGAAAACTACGATCCGTTGAATGATAAAGATGACGATGAAGATCAAGGCTCGTCTGGGTTACTAATTGTGAATCGATCTATTCAACAGAAGATTGATGACTTTATGAATGATGAAATCAACGAACAGGAGGAGGATCATCATCAAGAGTCTTCTTCATCAGGAAAACAACATGCTGACCAGGTATTCCTCATGCAACCAACTGTCATATTCTTACATGCTCGTTTTGAGGGGGAGTTAGAGGTGCCTAGGTCAAGGGCTGAGATGCTAGAGGAATTGGGGTTAGACGACGGGAAATTTAAGTTTGACATTGAAGATGAAATTCCTTCGTCGCCTGAGAAAGAATATGAGTTCAAGTATGCTCAGGAAGCTGATAAGTATAATGATGTGATTGTTGAAGAAGCATCTGATTCGTCTGATGAAGAGACAGTGTTTCATTATGCTGGTGTTGATGAAACGTTTCTGTCTCTCACTGAAATGTTTAAAGAACAAAATGAAGACGAAGTCAGAAGAAAAATTGTTGAAAAGATCACTACTGAAGGTGTTCCTAGAACTATTCCAAGAGAAAATCTTGTTAAAGAGAGAAAGAAGTGGTTTAAGGTGATGCCAAAGGAAAGAAAATTCATAAGGCCTTTACAGTACTTCACGCATGATGCCAATATTTCTTGGGGAGACATCTTATCTTGAGGCTATCTGGAAGATCTACAAGTGTATGCTATAAGACGGGAGCAAGGGGTTCAATACTTTGAGTTTTTGGCAGATATTAAAACCCTCCCATGGTGGGATGTTGAAGAGTTGGTCCAGACGAAGAATATCAAGCAGTTTTACTATGGTCTGGATGTAAAGCAACACGATAAACACTTATGGGATTACATAAAGCAGCAACCAAAGGCAAGATTTCCTGATTGGAAACCTCAATATCCAAAGCAAATTATCACTATATTGGAGTCAGGAGAGAAAGATATCACGTTGGATATCAAGCCGCCAAGGTGTTAAAAGAATATGCCGCTACGCGCAATGGAAAAAGATTTTTATGAAGATTTTCAAGGGTGGTTATACAATGAAAGCACAGCGGAAGCGGTAATCTCTCTGTTTAACAAGTCCACTGGAAAATCAAGAAGGATCCGCGTGTTGGATCCTATGTGGCTGGTAAACTGTTCGAAGAAGGATATCGACTGCTTATTCTATAACAAGATTGGGTACGAGAAGCGTGATAAAGTTCAAGCGATGCAGTATCAGAAAATAATAGATGTATGCTTTGCTAAAGACATCAACTCCGGCAGGTATTGGAAGTCTAAATGGAGAGACTTGGAGATTGATGAATTCTTGAAGAAGTACAAGCGCGAACAGAGATTCAAGGCAATTGCTGAAAAAGCTGCAAGGCTTGAAAGGTACAAGCTGATGAGACCACCTCCAACGGACTAGACACCTATTGAGAAAGAGGAAAACAAGATCCCACACTAGGATAGGAAACGTGACGGTGATCCTAAGTATAGAAAGGACTGGAATGAAGTTGGTAGGCCACTCAGAAGAAAGATGCTGGAAGAAAAGGCAGTAAAGAGAAGGCAGAGGGCTAAGGAGAGAAGGCGCAGCAGGAAGACCGTATAAAGACTATGCAGGAAGGAACTACAGCTACATCCAAGGGGGAGTCTGGTAGTACATATGTCTGTAGCTTCCGTCTGCATCGAGTCTTGCTTATTTTGTGCTGTGTATGTAATTTTGTATATGTATGAACTTGTATGTATGTGTATGTAAAGACAACCCAAGGAATGGCGCATAATTGTAAAAGTGAAGTCCGACGGTTGACTGATGTCATCCGATCGGATGGCCATCCGATCAGGTGACACTTAATCCCCTCCCTAGTTGTTGCCTATAAATAGCTAGCATGTGTTAGTCATTTAGAACTTTTACTGAACTTGTAAGGAAACTCTGCTTGTCTGAGATTCTACCGGAGCTACTATACTTTCACCATCATTCTAATAGAAATCAGACGAGATTAATCGTTGAATTTGTTGTTGTTGATTCTGTGACACTATCAAGGGATTCCGCACCTTGATTCTGATTGATCCAACCACGTTCCAACCGAACAGATCCTGATCAACAAGGCCTAACAGAACACGTTTAAAATCAAGTGTCAAAACAAAGGAATGTGAGTTCACATATTCAAATTTAAACAATTTGATCCAAAGGAAAACTTTCTAGTTATGTGTTTATTGTAAAACATCCATATAATATTTTTAGAAAGTCCATTTACTTCCTTAATAAAATCCATGGGTCATCTGGCGTAAGTTTAAAAACCCTACATTAAGGCATTTTCCCAAGTTTTGTATATTAAATTCATAGTGTCAACGTTCAGACTCGTATGTTAGCTAGACAATACGAACTATATATTTACCACGCAGGGATAATCAATGCTAGACAATAACCAGAATGTAAATTCATCGTTTGACTTGACACGGGGCAACCGGTCATGACGGGGTTGTCAACCCGATAGATCTACCAACAATTCATCGCGTGCAATCACTTAATCGATTAAACGACATCATTGGCGCAGGGTCCATATTGGGACCATATATGATGTCTGCCTCACGTACATTATATATATCCCCACCGAAATGCAAGCCTATGCTGTTACTTACTCTCTTGAGACCCGGCAATATTCGTTCCAACCACACCATTGTTTTCCCCCGAAAACATATATTCATAAAAAACGTTCTATCTCGAAACGTATAATTTATCAAACTCCATATGTTAGGATCTGAGGCTCTAATGATTGTGCTTGTTTGTATAATTTGAACAAATCAGTAGAGATGAATAGAGTTTAAGTGCAGCGGAAATGAATAACAAACTTTGTAAGCACAATCAAAGAGGGAAACAGTTTTGATAAGCACATGCTTTACAATAAGTCGAAAGATTTACAATACACAACAAAAGATTACAAGCATGCTTACAAACTAAACTCCCCCTCAGCCTGATACTCCATGGTTGGTTGCACAAGATGAAAGGATTGAATTGAGGAGAAGAACTCACTCAAAACGATCAAATGTAAGAGTACAGAGTACTGTTCCATTTATAGACAAACCAAACCACTGAGGCATCTCAGCTGACGTCACCATGAAAGCGACGTCTAACAACCTAACAACCTGTAACTACTGTTCCTATACAAACACTGCTAATCTTAACCACTGACTACAGATGACACACTAAACTACTGCTTTCTCTTTACATCAGTACTTTCCTCAAGGTTGATCAGTCCTTGATTGGGCAGTGCTTTGTCATCAGTAGATTGAACCAGCAGTGTTTACTTCTTAGCAGTCTTCAGGGCTTCATCAGTAGTTAGAAGAACAGCAGCTGTTGTATACGGACAGTGGATAGAGGACCATCAGATGTTATAATCACTTTCAAGAGAGACATCTAGTGTAAACAGCTGCTTATTACGAATCCACTGTTGTGAACCAGTTTTGGCTTTCATTATCTGTTCCTCTGGTAGGGTTCAATCCCAACAATCTCCCCCTGGAACAGATAATGTCAAAACACTTCATTATTTTGGACCTTTATTCCTCATCAGAAGTTCACTAGCTTGTCTTTTTAAATTCTGCTTCAAAGTCTTTGGAACTTAAGTCATCCTCATCCCTGCACAATGAAAGTTCAAGGAGATCTTGTAGATCTTCAACACCAAGGCTTAGTGCTTGTTTCCTTGATATGTACTTCATTTCACCATTGGATCTGATCAGGGTCAATACATGGGTCTTTTGATCAGAGAGCCACTTTAGTATTTTTGAACCCAATGGGTTTCTTGGGAGAGATTTATTTACTGATGAGCTTGGAGATTTTGGCCTTGTGAAAATTTGTAAAGCAGTATCCTGAGCTTCATACATTCATTTGAAAGCCTTTTCTATGACTTCATTTGCTGCAGCTATGTCTTCTGCAACTTCTTTGTCAATCTGCTCTTGTTTCTTTTGTTGATCTAGCTCATTGTCTGAGATATCTGCTGATGTGTTTGGTGATGATGATTGGTTCAAAACCTTTTTGGCAAGGTCTTGAAGCTTTACTGATTTGTCTTTATCTAAAGTCATTTTCTTGATGGCTTCTTCAAAATACTCAGCTTCTTTTTTTCTTTTTCCTCTGCTTTAGTCAGCTGTTTCCTCTTTTCTTGGTTTATCGCAATGATTGAGGTATCTGCTGATGTGATCAGTGGGTCAGAGGTTTTGATCTGTTGTTTTGGCTTTTTGTAGTCAGGCTTCTTTGGAGTGTCAGAAACCGTTATCCTCCTTTTCTTGAGCCTTTCATAAGCCTCGTCTGTATATTGCTTTGTCCATTTTGCTATGGATTCAGCATCTCCAACGTTTGCATCCACCAACTCCTGTTTCTTTCTTTTGTATTCAGAAGTAAGATCAGCAATGAGCTTTTTGTATTTTCTCCAGTTTGGAGCATTCCTCTTCTTGGTTGGATCATTTTTAATTCTTTCAATTCTGTTTGCCTCATGCTTTAATGCAACTATTGGCCATTCTTCAAACTGTTTTTTTCTTCAGCTGGATAGAATTTTTCTTTCATGATGTATGCAAGATATTCTTTTCTCATTTCTTTTCGTAGATCTGCTTTGGGAAGTAAATCTGACATTTCTTTGCTCAGATCTCTTGCATAATCTTCCATCTGTTTGACTTTAGTGAGCAAGAATTCCATTTTTTCTGAAATGGCTTCGTCACCTTGGTCTTTGCACTCAAGCTTAGCTCTTATCTTAGCTTGCCTTGCTTTGAGCTCGAGATATTCATCCATATTTTCTGGGACTGTGAAGCCTATGAGAGAAGGAAATCTTCTTTTTGAAGGATCATCCTCAGTGTAGAATTGTCTCATCTCATTTTTTACAGCTTCAGATTCCAGTGGATATTTTGCAGCCATAGGATCATATTTGTCATCACCTGCCTGAGTTGTTTTTCTTTTTCTAGTGTAAAGATTTATGGGTGATTTGTTGATTGTAGTTAAGATGGTTTGAAGTGAAATGAGGGTAGTGGTGGATGGTGACTGACTAACAGTTGTTGAAGCAACTGGTGTTTCAACTGCTGTTGTCATTACAACAGATGTTGTAACATCTGATGTCTTCTGCTTTTTCGCAGGAGGTGATGGTGGTGATGTGACATTGATGAGAGCAGTGGTGGATGACTGGCAAACAGCTGTTGAAACAACTGGTGTTTCAACCTCTGTTGTCATTTCAACTACTGATGTGTCAGTAGATGTCTTCTGCTTTTGAGCAGGTGGTAATTTGGTGGGTGGTGGTGTAGTTTTAGGTTGTGATGATAGGGCAGTGGTTGTAGTGTGTGTGGTAGTGGTGTGTGTTGAAGAAATGGCAGCTGTTTGGCTAGCAGTTTTTGAAACTACTGACATATCAACTGTTTGGATGGAAGTTTGAGATTTTGTGATTTGAGGTTCGGAGCCTTTGGGAGGTGGTTTAGATGTCTGTTTTTCTTGTTCTGGTTCAACATACAGGCCATCTTCAATTCCCTTCTTCTTTAACTGCTTGATTTTCTCCCCCTTTTTAGCAATATCTGGAAGGGGGTAATCTATGAAGAGGATAGTGGGAGGAACTTTTCCAGTGGTGCTTTGGATATGAGCCTTGATAGCTTTGATGTCTGCTTGAGTATCTTTAAATCTTGACTCCACCATGTTTGTCAGCATTTTTACATGTATTACATGCTGCTGATCAGCCATTTGTTTTTTTAAGCAGGGGTTGAAATATACTCCATAGCTCATTTGCAGCAGGTGCAGGTTGTGCAGGTGCTTGAGCTGGAACAGCAGTGGATTGTGCTTTTTGAGCTTTTAACAGCAGTTGAACCATATCCTTTATTTCAGCAACTGATGTTTCAAGTTTTTCAACTCTGCCCGTCAATTCCTGATATTTTAAATCATCACCCACGTTAATGGGATCATCTGATTCTCCACCAGCAGTGGTTGTACCAATGTGTGACTTAGGAACTGAGTCCCAAAAATCACCCATTGATGCCCCTTGTTCTTGGTTCTGGGGTCTTCTCTCTTTAACACTTGATAACCTTTTGAGGGTACCAGTGGTTAAAACAAACTCACTGGTGGTTACCAGAGGTGCTATAGAAGAAATTGCCTTCAAGGGAGTCTTACTAATGAAAACAACTGTCCAAATGTAGATCTGTTGATCCATCACTTGTAGTTGCTGCTCCACTTGAACTACCACCAAGAGTTACTTGTAACTCAAGGGGTGTAACCTCCTCAGTTGTTGCTGGGATAGCAGGGGTAGTAGCATCAGACCCAGTCACTTGTGGGAGTGTACTCTCAGTGATAGGTGATAGAGAGGAACTGGTTTGTGTCTGAGCTATAGCAACTGCATGCAACAAGGGTATTATGGATTGTGGTAATGTGATTGGTGAGGGTATAGGTGTTGAAAGAGACATGTCCTTGGGATCAGGACTGAGGAAGTTGGATCCGATTGGGTCCAGAGCTTCATATTGTGGGGTCCCTGTGTTTACAACCTGATCCTTTTGAGAGGATGCAGGAGGAGTTTGAGGCAATGGTGGAGATCTTTCTTCCATCTGCTGTGAGGAAGTAGCAGCAGTGATTTGTGGTGACATTTGTGTTGTCACTGGCATTAACTCTGGGATCTCATATTCTAGAGTTGCCTTTTTAGAGGGTTTGGTGGGCTTTTTGGATGATTTCTTTTTGGCCTTTTTGGTGATGGCAGGTGTGGGTTTCAAAGCAGTGGTTGTGCTGCTATGATCACCTGGAGTAGTGGGCTCAGCAGCAGATGTCTGAGGAGCAGTGGTAGCTGCTAAATTCTGCTCAGGCACCTCTGCTTTTGTTTTTGTAGGTGCCATCATTCTAGAAAATGTTTCAGTTGTCAAACCATTTATTTGAAAATAAGCACCTTGTTGGAGTAAATTTTCATTTTCTTTTCCAAATTTTTGTTTAAAATAATAGCTTAGAAACCTTGGAAAAAGTAGAAATGCTTTGCTATCAACATTTTTCACCAAATCATCAAAGATCTCCTGGGAATAGTTATAATTTTCATTATTTAAAATAACATAACCCAGACATTGGATCTTTAATGGTATTTCGTTAAAAGCAGTTGTTTTATTTGAAACACACATCAAAAGTGTGTGGAATAAAAACCTAGATGCAGAAGGAAAGAAACCTTTTTGTAAGGTATCCCTTTTTGGTTGTTCTGCATACCCCCTTTTCAAGAAATCAGTTTTCAATTCGGTTTTAGAAAAAGAAGTTTTACCTTTCTGATCATCGAGTTTAAAGACTTCTGAAATTGATTGTGGAGTAATTTGAATCGCTTTACCCTGTATAGAGGAGTTGATGGCACTGACGGTCTCGCCTTGTTTTTCAAGGGTAGCATTTTTCCAAAACTCTCTCTGGGTTTGTTGGTATATTGGAGCATCAGCAATTAACGAAGTTTTGTACTTTGATGCTGAAAGGATATCAATGATTGAATCAAAGGTGTGGTTGTTTGTGGGTTTTGTGAGTAGACCTAAGTAATTGTGAGGGGATTTGTACGGGATGTCAATGAGTTCAGCGGCCGTTTGAGCGACCTCTTTGGAAGATGATGATGATTTTGACTTTGATTTTGATTTAGATTTCGTCATTTTGATGAAGAAAGACGAAGAATGGTTCAAAATGGAAGGTTGGAAACTGCTTTGAGAAGAGAATTTTTTAGAATTCAATTCGACAGTGTAAAACCCTGTTTAGGGTTTTGATCAGGGTTTTATTTAGGGAAAAAGTAAGTGTTGATGTGGCAGCGGTTACAAAGATCTGATGGCTAAAAATTGACCACGTGCCAACCTCTGATGACAAGATGAATAATGGAGGACAGTTGTTTTGGAGAACCACTGATGAAACAAATATCAGTGGTGACAACGGTAATAATTATGTGAGCAATGGATGATTTTCACTATCAGTGGATAGCATATCAGTGGATAAGACACTGATTTTGAGCATCAGTGCTTGTCAAGAAAATGAAAGGTCAGTGGTTGACTTTCAGTAGTGGACAATATTTAGGAAACAGATGTTTGAACAAAATAGTGATTAAGGGTAAGGTAATGGTAAGGATTTGAAGACTAGTATATCAACAACTGTGAGTGCATCAGTGGATAAGCTTTTACAAAGATTTTCATTCAAGGTTTTGCCACATGTCAATTACAGGTTTTGAAATTTTTATAGAATCCTGACAGTGGTTTAGTATCCCAGTGTTTTAAAATCTGTTAACAATCAATATTTGATCAGTGTTAAAACCAAACTTGAGTTGACATGACCTTAACCTTGACACATACACCATTTCCTTTTGATCCATTTTCGAGGATAATATCACCAAAAAATAAAGGGTCTAAATCCTGTCAGGAGAAAGAAACTTTTACTATCAAAAATCAGTAAAAGTACAAAAAATATATTATTCTTAAAGAAAAAGAAAGAATAATATATCCTGCTTTATTTGAGAAAATCCTTTTCCAAAAAAATTATTAAAGGATTTTCTGAAAACAGTACCAAAAGGATCTGGCATAATTTTCCACTAAAGCTCCTAATCATATCATTCTCAAGTTTATGAAAATGGTCAGTGGTTTGACAACAGTGGTATGAAATTGTAAATACATTTTGACCACTGTTTGGTACCATTTTCTTGTTGATTGATTGACAACAAAAATGAGGACACATGTTCACATGAGTTTTTGAAAACCCTGTTATAGACTTTGTTACCATGTGAAGATTCTGAAAATTTGTCTAGTCCTCTTGTAAGTTCATTCACTGGAGATACTATTTTTACCTGAACTTTCCTGACCCAATGAATGCACACAGCTGCATGATGACCATTTTTACCCCAATTTCTGACTCTTAAGTGTTTTATATTTATACTCTTTTCTTTTGACTTCAAAAGTTTTTGAGATAAACACACTTCAGAGTTTTTGTGATTTTCCTTCTTCCCTTTTTACCCTTCCTATTCATAAGTAATGAAATACTTACTGGGAGGTCTTTATTGAAGAAATACTTAATCCAGAATCATTTTGTAGTAATGTTTTTTTGAAAGATCTGGTCATATTTTGTACATGCATATGTCAAATCTCACATTACATATGAATTGGACTATTTCAACACCTGATTTTCTTAATGTGTTTATAACATAGTTGATTTGGTCCTTTTCAACAGGATTCCCAACCTATTTTTCAACACATAAGATCTTGTAACTAAAGTTTTAATATCCCTCTTTTTATGTTAACAAAAACACTAATGTTATTTAATCAAACATAGGTTTTGTTGACATGAGGTACACACTTTAGCAACAAACATGATGGAAACAACACGAACTTCAAAACAACAATTGAAATCAATTTTTGTAAATAATTATACCACAGTTATTAGATATATTTTCAGATCTGAAAACTATAGGTGATTTATGCATGACGTCACTTGTTATATGAAATTTGTGTGTCCTATGACATCTTGGTTGTTTTACAGAGTTTTTGAATAGCCACTTTGAACGTGATTACTCGTTACTCTGTTTTTCAACTGAATACAATGAACCTTAGTATCAAATGAATTTTGAGCTGAACTGTTATGTCAAATTGACTGTTAGATCGAATTTGACTGTCCAAGCTCTGATACCAATTGTTAGGATCTGAGGCTCTAATGATTGTGCTTGTTTGTATAATTTAAACAAATCAGTAGAGATGAATAGAGTTTAAGTGCAGCGGAAATGAATAACAAACTTTGTAAGCACAATCAAAGAGGGAAACAATTTTGATAAACACATGCTTTACAATAAGTCGAAAGATTTACAATACACATCAAAAGATTACAAGCATGCTTACAAACTAAACTCCCCCTCAGCCTGATGCTCATGGTTGGTTGCACAAGATGAAAGGATTGAATTGAGGAGAAGAACTCACTCAAAACGATTAAATGTAAGAGTACAGAGTACTGTTCCATTTATAGACAAACCAAACCACTGAGGCATCTCAGCTGACGTCACCATGAAAGCGACGTCTAACAACCTAACAACCTGTAACTACTGTTCCTATACAAACACTGCAAATCTTAACCACTGACTACAGATGACACACTAAACTACTGCTTTCTCTTTACATCAGTACTTTTCTCAAGGTTGATCAGTCCTTGATTGGGCAGTGCTTTGTCATCAGTAGATTGAACCAGCAGTGTTTACTTCTTAGCAGTCTTCAGGGCTTCATCAGTAGTTAGAAGAACAGCAGCTGTTGTATACGGACAGTGGATAGAGGACCATCAGATGTTATAATCACTTTCAAGGGAGAAGTCTAGTATAAACAGCTGCTTATTACGAATCTACTGTTGTGAACCAGTTTTGGCTTTCATTATCTGTTCCTCTGGTAGGGTTCAATCCCAACACCATATATTTTCAGCAAAATATATAATTTATATTTAAAGGTATGTTTTAATCCAAAAACATTATTAACTCTTTTATTGGCGTGTTCTACCCCCAAAACATATACAAAGCAGTAAAAAGAGGGGTTTAGTGACACTCACCTTTGGGTGCGTATTTTTAAATAGCGCACTCCCACAGTTTGATTTCTACACGTCCTATTATATGTAGGAACGTGTTTCAAATCAATATACATATATACATCACAAAAATCCTAAGTTTCTCTGTTTCTTAGAATTGTCACATAACTTTGAGATTTTCTCGAAAAGTTATCATTTTTCATTATGTTGGCACGTTAATATATATATGAGTCCATATATATATATATATATATATATAATATTTTTGCGACTTGAAATATTTTATTGGTGACCGTTATCATGTAAATCCGATAACACTCTCGTTTATACGCAATATATCTACGATTTACGCGTCGTAATCTATATATATATATATATATATATATATATATATATATATATATATATATATATATATGAGATTGATTTGGGCCATGTGGCATGTGATTTTGGAGCTTTTTGATGATGTGGCAACCTATGATAGAGGTGGATTGTGAGTTTAGGTGGGAATCCATCTCAATTCTCTATACATAAACCAAAATTCTCAAAACACAAAAAAAAAAAGTGGGACGCGGGATCCGTAATCCTGGTCGGATTTTAAGTTTTCAAACACACTGACCTACATTATTTAGATCATATATAATTGTTCTCAAAAACTAAATATCTCATTCTTCTCCTTCACGCCGCTACATCTTCTTCGAATTCATCAATCTCTGCATCTTCTTCGAATTCATCCTCATCGCTACATCTTCTTCTTCAATCCCCAATTACCAGGTTCGTTCTTTCAAACTAGGGTCATATTTTTCACTATCAAATTTTTATTTGATGTTAATTGCAATACAATCCATACAAAATTGGTTGATTCATTTGAATCGTCTATCGATTTGAGCAGATTCATGATGTATTCAAACCCTGACTTCACCTTCTTCATCAAGAAATTCTTGTTCATTGTTTTGAATGTTGCTTGCTATGTTACAGAATTGATGAGCTGATCAATCGCTATTTGTAATTGAAACCCTAACTATCGAAAAGCGATTTTGATTCCATCAATCTTGCCTAAAATCTGTTGTGTTCTTCGATCTAAACAGTTATCTACTTAATCGTTCTCTCTTGGTTTCTTAAACGTTGGTTGTTCTTTCTCATTAGTTTCTTCATATATGCAAAGAAAAAAAAATAAATATATGCCCGTATTGTTTATATTAGTTAGTAATTTTACAGACGTTTCTTCATCAGTATCTGTTTGTGTTGATCATGATTGTTAGGTTACGGTATTGTTTACTTGATAGTTGATGATACAAACATTATTACATGCCCGTAGTTCTGTATCTCTTTGTGTTTTATTGTAAATGTGTCACAATCGTCTAATGTAGATCTATGTATAACTATGATTTTAAATGTGTCATAATCGTCTCATGTAGATCCCTTCAAATACAAGTATTTTTATTTTGATTGTAGTATTCTTAGGGTTTTCTTTGTTTGTATTATCTTATTTCTTTACATAAATTGTATGTTTTTTTTTCTGTTCTCACAATCCCCAGTTGAGTTGTGTCGAAAGCATTCTATATTTCTATTAGAATGTAGCATCACCTTTGTTGGTCATTTCTTGAAAGACACATGTCGAGAATCAGTACCTATAGTCTGAGACATAAGCTACACTCTTTTGTCAGGTCAAAACCGAGTATAATCGAGTACTTCAAGAGCAGCTCAACTTCAACCAGAAGGTATTATGAACCTCGTGCTGAAGTTTCTCCCTACAACATTATGATTTTTTCATGCTTATGATTTAATGACGTTTTATGATTTTTAGATCTCCAATATTGCCACATGTCGTTGAGATGATTGGAATTTATGGTTCAAATTGTTTGTGCGAAGTCTATCAATTGGCATTTAGAATGTTAATGCGGATTTCAAGGAAACAAGATTTGGAATTTTGATATTTGGTGTTAAAATGTAACAGGTAACTCACGAAGCTAAATCTGATTATGTAGTGTTTGAACTCACAGAGACAAATCTTCATCAAGTCACAAAGGCCATTGATGACCTGACACGCAAGCAACACCGTTTTTCTTTCCATCAAACGCTATGAGTGTTGAGGTATATGCTCACAAGTAACTTATCAATATCAATTCGTTGATGGTTTGTTGTTTGTTGTTTGTTATTGTTATTTTAACAATACCCTTTTAATTAACGTTAAGTTATTTTGTTTAGCTGTGAATGTCTAAAACAGAGGCTGCCTAACTACGTTTAAAATGCTCCTCTTGAGTTACATTTATAGATATACCTAACTGTAGCTACAAGAATATAATATAAAAGTGGAAAACAAGCGGGGCTTGATACTCTATTTGATTAGTTTGTTCATGTTTGACTGTAGATACGCTATATATTTGGACTTGAAGAAGCTTCTAAAGGTGGTTACATTAACTAAGGTACGAAAGTTTCAGTAATTTATACTTAATTGTTCTTATTTTTTTGGTCATCTTTTAGTGTTTTTAAGGCGACTTTACATTATATACACTAGGGATTAATATGTTTGAGAATATGGAGATCAGTGAGCAAAAGCAAAATAATGGGGCTTATTAGATAGCTAAAAAGAAAACTGAAGTAAACGATGATAAGCAAGTCAACAATTGAATTGTTGCATTGTGTTATCTAATACTGAACTTCAACGTATGTTTCAAATGGAAGGGTTAACAAGGAGAAGCGATGCGAGAATTCGATTACACTTTATGTCCACATTTTTATATGGGTCATGACATGTAACCTTTTGGTACACGTTAGGTTGACATGAAAAGTTTTATGTCCACATTTGCATATTACTTTTCACTATTACTTTGTTTATAATATTACCCTTTTCACTTTCGGCTTCAAATTATCCAGAGACATCTAGGCAGGTAATATATTACTGGATGGTGACTTGATTCCAAAAATATACAACTTTGGCCTTGCTAGAAAGTTTGTAGGACATTATACTATTGCAAACACAAAGAAAGTGGTTAGAACGTATAAGAATCCTTCTTAACTTTAAACTTTATTTCCAGAAAAGTAAAGTAGGGCGAGACTAATGAGAAATTCTAAAACTGATGTTAGCTTATTTTGTATTAACTTTGCTATAGTATAACTCGCAACTTTACTATCGACGTCTATTAGAACAGTTAAATATAAGGATGAACCGGCCTAATTTGTAATACTTGGTGGGTTGTTAATTGTAGAAGTTGCATCTAAAATGTCTCTGTTGTAACCGTTGTCACTTTATTTTTTTATTTTTAAACTGAATTTGGTTCTTTTTTTATCGATACTGATTGCTACTAGCATCAGCTCAGGAATCTATCAGAGTTCTTTCTTTGGAAGCTTTTGATTTCAACAAACAGAATCCCTAGAATTAATTATAGAAAACTGTTTGTGGGAAGGACGAAATGCCTACCAATGTCGTTAAGGTATTTTGATTATTTATTCCTGTATGTAACTGTTGTATGTGGAGGTGGAACTATGGTTGGGTTTAGTAATGGGTCAAAATAGGTTTTGGAATATTGAAAATTGTTCATGAGGTTTTGTTAATTTGACAAAGCTGAACAACTGGTAATTAGGTTTATGGATAAGTTCAAAGTGAAGTTTGAGAATCTGCAGTTATGGTTGTGGAATTTTGATATGCTTCATGATATTTTGTTAATTTGAGAAGGTTGATTTTAATGTTTTCATTTTGGTTAATGTACAATACAACTGGTTATTAGGTTAATTTTGATTAATTGTAGTGAGAATGTTATGGAAATATGGTAATTAGGTCAATTGGTTAATTTGAAAGTAAAGTTTGGGAGTTTGTAGTTATGGTTGTGGAATTTTGAAATTTGTTCGTGATATTTGGTTAAGCTGAATGTAGATGTCAACTCCAAATTTGATTTTGATGTTTTGAGTTTGGTCTATGAACAACTGGTAATTAGGTTGATTAAGATTTGATGGTGAAATTGCTCTGTGATGCTGTTATTTGATTAGGTTTTTGTCGGTAGTGTGAATGTGTGACTGAATCATACGTTTTGATTTAAACCTGTAGAGTAAGTAATGTATATGATATTGTTATTGTTATTGTTATAATTTCTTTGTTTTTGGATTAGTGTCGGCATTGTTTATGTTTCGTATTCGGATTGTAGCGCAAAGAAGTGCGAGTTAGTTCCAAGTGTTGTTTAACTTTTGCTATGAGTAGACTGATAGTTTTGTGAATGTATTATTGAATTTATGGTTTACTGTGTGTTCAACGTCATATATTGTGAAGAAATCATT
Organism: Helianthus tuberosus; assembly: GCA_030545235.1. Taxonomy (NCBI): domain Eukaryota; kingdom Viridiplantae; phylum Streptophyta; class Magnoliopsida; order Asterales; family Asteraceae; genus Helianthus; species Helianthus tuberosus. The sequence continues at coordinate 178,306,146 of CM060365.1, read as the reverse complement.
AATATGTACTTATATAGTGAGTTTGTTGAGAACTGTGAGAAATATGGTTACATTTGAGCTAGAAATGTGATGGTTTAATTTGGACTTTAATTGATTAGATCTTGAAGTTATGATTCTAATTAATGACATGTATAGTTATCATGTTTGATAATTTAAGTTAATATTAAGTGGATCTCAGTTTTAGATAGTTGAGTACTTGAGTAAGGAAACATAGAAAGTTTTTGCGGATATGGAGACTTTTGACGTAACACGGTGTGAACATCATATTTTATATTTTTTATAGTTTTATTTTCTCAGTTCTATATAAGCTTAATAGGTTCAGTGATTAATCATAATATGCCTAGAATACTTTGCATACGATTATACGATACTGATAGGTATTCCTTTTGCTTAACAGGTTGGTCGCACGATAAATCTGGTATCAGTAGATCACATTTGAGTTTAAAAGCAATTAACGTTGTGGGGTATCAAACATAACGTTAATTATGAGAGGAAGACCAGATGGATCTCAGAAGAAGCGTTTGCTCACTACCTTTGTTCTTTTGGGTGCCGCCCTCCTTTTCCTCTATTTGTATTCCGGTTCTCATAGCGAAGCTGTTGATGCATACGTCTGTCGACTTCGTCTTGTATCGAGTCGTGTAATAGAATAGATGAAACAAGTCACACAGTTCGAGTTTAACAGGATTCAGAGGTGAACAAGCCAGTTCAAACAAAGTGGCCAGTTCAAACGTACTGGACCACTTCGTACGAACTGGAGATGCTTGTTCAAACGAACTGGATTTAGTATAAATAGTGGACTTGTTGTTTTCATTTGTAACTTGGTCATTCCGGTAGCGAAGCTCTGCCGAAGTATCTCCAGGTCTGTAATCATCATCGAATCAATACAAGAGACAGTTATAGTGATTCTCGTGTGTTTGTAGCTGAAATAACTCCGATACGTTTGTTTCCGCCTCTCGTATTGGACGAGATCTCTTCTGAACGACTCTTTTGGTCGTGCAAACGATCCTACAAGTGGTATCAGAGCTCAGGAGGAGGAGCTCTTGGATTTTCAGCTTTGATTTCATAAAATTTCTGCTTCTACACCTTTCTGTCACGTATTTTCAAAATTAAACTGGATTATATGGATAAAATGGTTTGTTTTTTAAGTATATTGTGCGCAACTGTGTTTTAAATAATCCGTGAAAGTTTTAAATCACAAAACAGATTAAAAATCATTCTATTTGATAAAAATTTGGCCAGTTCGTTTGTCGTTTGTTTCATATCACACGAACAGGAAGTTTGATATCAGATCTACGACGATTCAGTGGACAATATTGAACGGAAATCACATTAGTGTGATCGGATTTTGTTATATATCAATCCTTGAAGAATTCAGAACACAATTCGAATCAAATCTTGATAAAATCATGAATATTTGGCTCAGTTCGCATGGTTTAAGATCAGTTCGTTTGTATTTTTGACCTCAGTTCATACGGAGTAACCCAGTCCGTTTCAGTTGATACGAAGTTACTAGCTTACAAGTTCGTTTGAATTGAACTCAGTCCGTCTGAAAGCCTCACAGTTCGTTTGAAAAGGTCAATTCGTTTGAAAGGTTCAGTTCGTTTGAAAGGTTCAATTCGTTTGAAGAACATCAGTTCGTTTGAACCCTAACTCGTGTGAACCTTAGTTCGTTTGGTTGAATCTCAAGTCGTTTGAAGTGAATCTTGATCAGTCCGTGTGAACTCGTTCAGTTTGTTTGAGAGTTCAGTTCACACGAAGTAAACTTGAACCTCCAGTTCGCTTGAAATCCAGTTCGCATAGGTTTTGGAATTTGAACCCAGTTCGGTTAAAGTTGATCAGTTTGTTTGAATCGTTTGAAGTTTGATCTCAGTTCACTTAAAAGAGTAAAGTTCGTTTGAGACCAGTATTTTTAAAACAAATTGTGAGTGTTTCCAGTTCGTTTGAGAGATCAATCCGTTTGAAATTTATTCAACTCACACGAAGTGAGTTTATCCAGCCCGCTTGAAGTTTTTTTTATTATGGTTCACACGAAGTGAACTCATCAGTTCGTTTGAAAAAGGATAAGGTTCATCAGTTCGTTTGAACATTAGTTCGCATCAGTCATCCACTTTGCGTGTAATTGATTCATTTCACACGGAAATCATTCACTTCGGAAAAATTCTAATTCGCACAAAGTGTTACTTGTTTGCACAAAATTTGATTAGGTTGTTTGCTGATTAACAAGTTTGTTTGATTTTTTCTCCAGGTGATTCCAGGTGATTACAGATATTTCACGAGGAGAACTAGTTTGCATCAAATCAGTTCGTTTCAAACTCAGCTTGCTTGAAAAATCAGTTATTGTGAAAAAATTTGCCGAAACATGCAAGAAGAATTCTACAATGCGTTTGCTACACCGATTGCACCAGTTACAGCTGCCGAATCATTGTACAGTGAGAATGAAACGAGAACTCATCAAAAACCGCCAAAACTAATGTACATTGAAGATTTTCAAGGATGGAAAAATAGATTCGAGAACTGGGTGCAAGCTTACAAATTTGACGCATGGTGTTCGTTGGAGAAAGATTACGAAAAACCGAAAAATGAACGTGGGCTTGAAAAGGGTTTTAGTGATTTTACAGAGATTGATAAGTTGAAATATACAAGTGAGAAAATGATGATCAGTATTCTTCAACAGGCAATTAAAGAAGACAACTTTGTTTTACTTCAGCATGAGGGTACTGCTAGATCGATTTGGAATGCATTAATTCAAAAGTTCAAAGGAAGTGTAGATATGATCAAGAACAGAAAGGCTTTGCTGAAGAAATCATTTGATATGTTTGTAGCCTTCGATCATGAAACAACGAAACAGACAATTGATAGATATTGTCATCTTGTGTTGGAAATGGGAAGGCTGGATATAAAGAAAGATGACGAGGAATGGGTGGATAAACTTGCTGATGCATTACCGCAGCAGAAATGGGGAACTTATTTAATGATTGTGAAACACATGAGAAAGTCTGAGAATGTGAATCTGGCACTGTTTATTCAAAAAATTGAAGAACACGAGTTGGATATTCAGAAAACTGCTATCATGACGAATCCAAATGCCAAACAAGATGTCAGTTTGTATTACAGAGGGAACAAGTTTAAAGCTACTCCCAGCCCTAGTCCAAAGATTCAAACTGGTTTTAGTGCTGATAGTTCACCAGGAACAAAAGGTAGTAATGTGACACAGAGTGGTGGATCTTCTTCATCATTTTCAAGTTTTGATCCAAATAGCAGAACATCAAGTTCTCAACAACAAAGTTCTACAAATCTTCAATGCAATGTGACTTTGAACATTCAAAATGGTCAGAATTTGTCTCCAGAAATAGCCAAGCAACATATGGCATCACTTGTTGCTATGCTAGAATCGTATGAAGGTTTGATTGCTGGCAAGATTGAAAATCCGATGCTTACAAAAGAAGATTATGACCAAATTGATGCAGAGGAACTTGAGTTGATGGATGTGAAGTGGTGTTTAGCTAGTGCTTGTAGGAGGGCAGAAAAGTTTCAACAAATTACAGGTAGAGATGAGTTTCGAGGAATGGCTACTTCTCCTTTGGGTTTTGACAAATCAAAGGTTACTTGTTTTCGTTGCAAAGGAAAAGGTCATTTTAAACGAGAATGCAAAAACCAAGAAGTAACTGGCAATCAAGAAAAGAACAATTATTATCAGAAATCAATTTTTCATCAGATTGTTCAACAACCACAAACTGCACCTGCTCGTGCTATTGAAGATGGAAAGAAGAAAGCTTTACTTATTCATCAAGATGATGAAAAAGTTGCTGAGGGATTTAGTTGGGACAAATACATACCTGGTTCAGCTCTTGTTGCTAGAATTCAGGGTGAAGATGAGACTAATAAAAAAAGAATCCCGATTTTTCCAGATCTTGGAAGTGATGTGGATACCAATGATGAGGAAGAACATCTCAACAAAGCTAGAAAAGGCATAGATCCTACTAGTTTTAATTTGTTTTTTGCAGATAAAATGGAGATGCTGAATCAGAAAAAGATTGCCAGATTGAAGAAAGAGCTGGAAGCAGCAAGAAAATTTGCTGATGAAAAAGCAAAGACAGAAGCTGGAGAAGCTAGTAGTGATCAAGTGACTGAGAAAGTTGTAGAGAAAATCGTTGAAGTAGAGAAAGTGGTAGAGAAAATTGTTGAAATTGAGAAAATTGTTGAAGTCGAAAAAATCGTCGAAGTAGAGAAAATCGTTGAAGTGGAGAAAATAGTCGAGGTAGAAAAGATTGTTGAAGTTGAGAAAGTTGTTGAAGTTGAAAAGATAGTTGAGGTCGTTAAACCATGTTTGAAATGTGAGGAGCCTTGCAAACATTGTGAAGAGAAAGACAAGAAGATTCTTGAACTGGAAGAGATGAAAGAGAATTTGCTATCTGATGTGAAGTATGTGAAGGAGTCGTATGATGTTCTGAACAGAACAGTGGATAGACTGAAAAAGACAAATTTAGAAGTTGAAACTGCTCAGATGAGAATGAATGAAACGTTAATGACAAAGCAAAAGGTCATCAATGAGTACATCGAAGACTGTGCTAAGATGAAGAATGAGTTGGAACTTGAGAAGATTGAGGGTGAAAGGATTAAACGATTGTTGCTGAGCTATACAACATGTGATTATTTGATTGATCGTGTTTATCCTACTGTTGCAGGTCTGGAAGCGTTCATGGATAAAAAGACTGAAGATACTGATACTGGTAAGAAACCAAGTGTCAAGTATAACAGATGTCCGCCCCCGATCCATGAAAGTTATTCTCCCAGGAATCCTAACGAGGAGCGTCTAGAAAAGGCAGTCAACATCAAGTTAAAGTCTGAAATCATTGATGAATTACCAGAAAATATTGATGTTACATTCACAGCGTCTGACACTGATCATGAGTCTGAGTTATTAAAAAGAGTGGTCGATCAGGTGTTGGATACGGATGAAGAGTCAAAACCGGAGTCTAAGTCTGAAAGTTCGAGTTCGTCAGAAAAGAGTCCGAGTTCACTGGTTAAAAGGGTCTACAATAAAGAATTCTTGTTATCAAAATCTAATTTGAATGATGGACCAATCAAAGTGGCTTATACTTTGAATGACTCAGACAAATTATATTCTGATGAGGAATTCCCAATAAGAAGTGTTAAAAATGAAATGATCAAACAGGTTTTCAAATTAACAGAAATTAATGTTTCTGAAATAAAAGATTTAAATCTTCATGAAAAACCTAAAAAGTACACTTCAAGATTTCAACAAAGACTGAACAAGAAAAAGGGTTACGGTTCTGGTTATGGTTCTCAAAAGAAACCAAACCATAACAGTAATTTCAAAAAGAAAGGTCTTGGTTTTAATTCTTCAAAAAATTATAAAAATGAGAAAAATTATAAACCAAAAACAACATTTGTTGCAGGAGGAAGTTCTGAAGATGAGTAGAAGAAACCATTCTGGAAACAGTCAAACCAAGAGTTTCTTGCTGAGGTAAAGAGGAATGTGAAGAAGTTTGCTCAAAGAGTTGACAGAAGAACTTGCTTTAAGTGCCAAAAAGTTGGACATATTGCTTGGAATTGCCAACAGTCCAACAACACAAAACGGGAAGTTACTTCTAACTCAAAACTGAAAGAAAAACTTGTCTTTGAAAAGAAACAATCAACTGAGAAATCGAAAGTGTTTGAAAATTACACTTCTGAAGAAGGTGAAAGTTCAAAACGTTTTTACAAAAGAAGAGTTGATTTAAACAAACAAAAATGGGTTGTAAAATCTGAAAGAAGTTCTGACAATGAATCTGATTCCATAAAATCAGAGGAGTCATGTGTTGAGAAAAAGGTTGATAATTCCATTCCTGAGTTGAACGAGGAAAACTTTCCACCGTTGTCAAAAGATAATTTAAAATCAAAAGGTAGATTTGAGATATCAGGTCAATTCTTTGCTGATAAGAAAGAATTTGATGCTGAAAAGGTGTTTAATGGAAATGTTAAACATATTTTTGGAAAGATGGTTGACAGGAAAGTGAAGGGTGCAAAAGAATTCTACAAATCAAAATGTTGGTGGGATAGGTGTGTGCCAGAATCTCCCAAGGCTGGTCAGGCTTGGGGGGAAGTTTTTCCTAACTAAAATCCTGACTTGCCGGAGCTCCTAGGTTGGTAAGAGTGGAGCAGGAATCGGCATCATTTTTTGAAAGGTTTGGTTGGTAAATCTACCGGTGATATCTTTATATTGTTATATTTTGATTTACAAATGGGATGGTTGGTGAGTGAACCAGCAAGTGGTTGAAGAAGGTTTTCATCTTCAAGTGGTTAATCAAGGTCATTAAGTTGAACTTGATTGGACTATACTTACAAGTGGTATTTTGGAGAACAATGTGATGAATTGATCCCCTAACCTACAAATGGTAAATTCAATCAACAAAATTTATTTTCCGGAAAAACCATTTGATTAAAACAAACTTAAGTGTTTTGAAATCACAATGGAAAAATAGTTTGTTGTGAGGGGGAGTTCTGATTGTTTATGCCAAAAGGATGGCGATTTGAAGTGATTCGATATTGGTTGTCATTTTTTTTAAAACAAACTGTACAAGTAGAATATCAAAATTTGTTTTCAAATTTCCTTTAATGTGTTTGCATTTTAGGTAGAGTAAAAATTTTCAGAAAATCCAAAAACATTAGAAAATTTGAAAAAGTCAAAAACATGATAAAATCCAAAATTGAGTTTTGTTGTATAAAAGAGGAAATGATAGTACATCAGTGGACGATCACAGCATGCTAAAGAATTGGTAAGATAAAAAGTGATAAACGGTCTCACTGATGATATGCAAGTAGGTTTTTTCACATTTAGTAGATTGTGACGAGATATAAATCTAAAATTCAAACTTGCTTATATCGTGGGTAACATCTCTCGGATATATGGGTAACCCCCGAAATCTTGTTTGAAGGACCCCTCTTTCTGAGATACTAGGTCTTTATGCTTAGTGATATCTGGGGTATTATCCCGGGACTTCTGATTTTGCGGAAGCAATGGCCTAGTCCCCGGAGAATACTTTATGCTTGCTTGAAATATAGCCCGACCTCAGCATAAAAAATGATAAAACATTGCAAAATGCAAATCATGTGCTGTTGTAAAAAAAGATCCTCTAAAGGGGACCCACCTAAAGTCGAACCGTCATCTCTCTGCTGAACGGAAGTTCTGACCTGAGCTCTCACGGTCTTCGCAATTAACCCCTTACAGATATCATCTAGCGATGTAGTTAAATGCTTGACGTGTGCGCAAGTCAAGGCAGAACATCAAAAACCGTCAGGTTTGCTACAACAACCTGAACTTCCTACTTGGAAGTGGGAAATGGTAACTATGGATTTTATCACCAAGTTACCCAAAACCAGGAAAGGAAATGACACCATCTGGGTGATAGTTGACCGACTGACTAATTCAGCACATTTCCTACCCATTAAGGAGACCTACAGCTCCGATATGTTAGCCCAACTGTACGTTGATAAGATTGTGACCCTACATGGCATACCTGTAGCTATTATCTCTGACCGGGATACTAGATACACATCACATTTTTGGAAAAGCTTCCAACAATCTTTGGGCACGCGTTTAAACTTTAGTACGGCTTACCATCCACAGACAGACGGTCAGAGTGAGCGTACTATTCAAACGTTGGAAGACATGCTTCGTGCATGTGCGATCGATTTGGGAGGTAGCTGGGATAAGAACCTGCCATTGATCGAATTCTCCTACAACAATAGCTACCATACCAGCATAAAGGCTGCGCCTTTTGAGGCATTATACGGTAGAAAGTGTAGATCGCCTGTTTGTTGGGCCGAAGTTGGAGACGTCCAGTTATCTGGACCAGAAATAGTGTTTGAGACGACTGACAAGATTGTCCAGATTCGTAACAATCTCCAAGCTGCCCGGGATAGGCAGAAGAGTTACGCTGATCCAAGTCGTAAGGATTATCACTTCGAAGTAGGTGAAAAAGTCCTACTCAAAGTGTCACCCTGGAAGGGAGTGATGCGATTTGGTAAGAAAGGTAAGCTAAGCCCGAGATACATAGGACCTTTCGAGGTTATCGAACGTGTCGGGTCAGTTGCCTACAAGTTAAACTTACCTGAAGAGCTCAGTAGTATACACAATGTGTTCCACATCTGCAATCTGAAGAAGTGTTTCGCTAGCGAATCAGTGGTTATACCCTATACAGATGTGCATATTGATGAGAGCTTGAAATTTGTGGAAAAACCTGTGTCGATTGAAGATCGACAGGTAAGGAAGCTTCGAAGGAAGCATATACCTTTTGTAAAGATCAAATGGGATGCCCGTAGAGGTCCCGAATACACGTGGGAGGTTGAATCCACGATGAAGGAAAAGTACCCTTACTTATTTCAGTAAATCTCGGGTCGAGATTTCTTTTAAGGGGGTGAGGATGTAACACCTCGAAAATTCACGTCCTATAAGGTGTTGACACGTGTCATGAGTGGAACGTGTGTAGGAATATTCTTGAAGGACTAAAGTTGGCAAACCTGGAAAGTATGTGAAAATACGGGTTTTGAATGTCAAACAGTGAATAACTATATTGTACAATAACCCTACCTGATGTTTATAACCTTAAACGAATGGGTCATGGATCATACGAAGCGTATTGTGAAAGAAAGTGAGAGATTACAAACTACAAGGGTTAAATGGGTCAACATGTTTAAATTACACCTCTGAGTGACCTTTTGACAAACCCGAAGCTTTGTAACGATTAATTATGCTCACTAGAATGCACCATAAAAATTTCACCAAGTTTCGTGATCGTATGAGAAAGTTGTGATAAAATTCGTGTGTGAGGGTTAGAATCGTTAACATTAAAAATCAGGGTTTTTCGGGTGATCACAAAGTTACCCGAGGACTTGACAAAGATGGTATAAGCCTTAAAGCCCCACATGTCAATCCTAAAGCCCTAAAATGCAAGAAAAACATTGAAAACGATCTTTCGGGGGATCAGGGGCTGAAATGCAAATAACAAAACTTGTTGAGCTGGTCAATTACTCACTCGCGTAGCGCGAGCTTGAGGTCCCTGGCAGTCGCGCTACGCGACTGCCTTGTCTGGGCAGAATGCATGCACAGATGTCCTGCATGTTTCTAACCGACTTATGTTGGTCTTATCCGGACTTGGGAGTGCCCCCTACATGTTTTTAGGCCTATAGGACACTTGTGGTTGATCTAATAACAACCTAGACTTATGTGTTGATCATCCAAGAGTGTTTGAACACATTTAAAGACCCACACTTCTTGCAACTTTGATCATTCATGCACACTTCACTCCTGGTCATATTGAAGAACTTCCAAGCTGATACAAGACTTCTTAAACATCCATAAATCACGTGTAAGTATGTCTAACTCTTCGCAATTCAGTTTTGCTTCGTTTATAGCCTAGAAATCAAACCGTCGTAACTACGGTTTGACTTAACGATAAATCACAATCGGTCCAGAGATTTGTCGAAACGAAAGTTGTTACGAGTTGGTAATTATATGAGTATTAAACTCCTAAAAAGGCTCTTACAGATTCTAATCTTAACTATGTCGTTTGATGAGTCAACCATGTTCCGAAAAAGTCAACAGAATCGTTTGATGCAAATTTAACGATACATAAGGCGTATAATCTGTTTTAACCTTCATATAAACTGAAAACAAGTATAATAACTTGTCTACGCTTGTTTGGTTCGACAACTTTCTGTTTAAGACCGATTCGGAACCGAAAGACACAAAAGTTTGACTTTTGTGTTGACCTCAGTTCTGACCCGGTTTAGATAGGTTTAGACATGCCTTAAAGTTCCGTTTGGACCTAGTTACATGTGTGTATAAGCCTCTGCGTTTATACCACTCGAATCCCTAATCGTCCGATGTTTCCGTTAAATGCCTAATTATGACCATAATGCCCTTATGATCGTAGAACGAGAATTTTGGAAATATAAAAGTACCAAAATCTTTATTACTGATTATTAAGCATGTCTGTAAATTTTCATGTCAATCGGATGTCTAGATTAGGAGATATGCTTAATGACGTAATTATTGGCACTTTTATTAATTAAACGAAGCCATTAGCGTAAAACCTATCTAAGTCCAATTTTTGGCACCAAATCTTTTTTGGCACCAATTTTTGGCACTTTTATTAATTAAACGAAGCCATTAGCGTAAAACCTATCTAAGTCCAATTTTTGGCACCAAATCTTTTACCTACTGAAGTTAAATAATATTTTGGGATTTTTGAAGATTTTTAATTATTTTTAAACTAATCATAAGCTAGGATTAGCGCCTTAATTCGGTTAATACCGAAAATGCCCTTTTCGGCCATAAAATGAGTTTTACACGTCCAAATGGCGCCAATCAAATTGCTACTGATTTTAAATAATAATTGTAGTATTTTGAGCCTGTTAAACTGATCCGGAAACTCAGAATACTATTTTAACCCGTACGTCGCTTAAAACGACTTTATACGCGTATTTAACGCATAGTTTGGGTTTAAAACTATTTTAGTATATAAGACTTATAACCAAATGTTATAACCTGTTAAAATAAACTATTTTACTGAATTGATCAGACCCGGATCACAGAAGATAACTAAATTCCTTTTAAAATCTTTAAAATGACCAAAATACCCCTACGGGGCTTAATAAGCGATTAAACTCGTTTTGGGCATAACGGAAGGTATCCTACGGGTATCACAACACATTTAGGGCATGTTAACTTAGGAAACCTGTTTAGGACTCTTACGGATACCCGTTACGCTTCATACGCGTTCGGTTCGGTTTATGTAACTAGTTTACATAAATTAGCCGAAACGGGTCAAACCTTATCGGTTTTGTCTCAAAATCCAGAATGTGTATCATATACCCATATTAAGCAAGTCTTCAAACTTGTCGGGTCTAAATCATATTCTATCCGGTCTTCGCTTAATCGTGCGTACGAACCGTATCTTTAAAACTAACCGGTCTAAGCGTAAGCTTAACTAAAGACCCGTTAGGATTCTAATAGGTTATTATAAACCTTCGTTCCAGATTAGGAGAACCAGTAAAAGATACTTGCACTTGCTGAATTTGAACTATACTTACTCAGGTAAATACTTTTAACTTATTTCCCTATACGGGCTTGGGGTACGGTATATAGAATACCGCTTGGTCCAGCATTGAATCTTTAATCGAATAGAGGTTAAATCATTGATATGCTCTGTTTTGAAATGTTTTGTTTGCTTAAAGCCTTTGGGGGGTTAATGACCATGTCCCGGATATCCCTGGCATCATTTTACGAAATGGCCACTACCTTAGCACTCAGGTGTAGGCGTACACCTGTCAGTGTCTCATTATATAAAGTGGTGTGTCCATTGATCTTTAACCCGGTCTACGGATCGGGCTACTGAACGCATAAGAAACATGTAATTCGTTTACAAGTTTATATATTTACATAATTATCCCAAGTTATAAAATATTATTTGTGCCTTGTGCCTTAAATGCATTTTCTTAAACTCTTTTTAAAATGAGTCGGTTGATTGTATTTACCAGTGTAAACTGACGTATTTTTCTTAAAAAGGTTAAGTGCAGGTACTACGCGAAATAGGCTGGCTTGTCTCCTAGCATCCACATTAAGTCTCGCCAGCTTGGATGTCATAAACTGTTGAACTTTTGTTTCCTTTTATTTGGATCTACCTGTGGATTTATATTCGACTATTTGTGATACTTAATATTACAATATCGTTTGGTTGAATTAAATCTTTACTTTGCTTCCGCTGTGCATTTAAATATTGTGTTGTTTGACTATTATGTTGCCAACCACGTCACGATACTCCCCTACCGGGCCCACCGGTGACACGTGGAAACTCGGGGTGTGACAGGTTGGTATCAGAGCCAACACTGAGTGAATTAAACACTAGCCTTTTGTGTTTAATCTCAGTTACACAATTGCACATTCCTAAATCTTCGAGTCTAGACAAAGAACTTAGGAATAATCCAAAATTTTTATTTAAATTTTGTCCTTTATATTTTTCTTTGTCATTACCTTGGTTATATTAACAGGTTAAGCAATGCCGCCGAGATTTAGACGAGGAGGAGATCGAGGAAAGGCGCCGATCAGCGCCCCTAACGACCATGAGGCGGGGCCTTCTCATCGAAGAACTTCTTCTTCTTCTACAAGGAATGTAGAAACGAGGGAATTATGGAGGACATATGAAGAGTCTGCCAGACGATCTTTTTCGCATGCCTCAATACCTCCATATCATGACTCTTATGGGCCTCAGTCCGAGAATGAACCCCACAACTCGCAACATTCCTTAGGGGAACCTACTCCTGTCTTTCGGGGTCAGTTTAACCCAGCAGAGTACCTACCAGAACAAGTGGGCTTTAACCCACTAGGACCGGAGGATCACTTTTCTGGTGATCAAGATATGGACGAAGACACAGATCCCGTCGAGGCTTCAACCGGATCCTTAAACCATCCTTTTGTGATTTCAGATGGTTCGTCTTTTCACGGAACACCATACCAAGGTCCGGATAGTCACATGGCACGGTTCGAACGGTGTGAGTGGTATTATACCCCATCTGACCATACACCGTCTCACCATACACCATCTCACCATACACCATCTCACCATACACCGTCTCACCATACCCCGCAGCAGCAACAAGATCCCTCTGGGGATCCACGTTTTGTGGCAGAAACGCTACCGCCTCCACCGCCGCCAGTTCATCTAGAGCCTCCAGAACCACCAAGACGTAGGAGGACTGGCGCACGGATATCAGCACGAGGAGTTGATTTTCGTCTCAACACTCCTCAATATTCTAGCGGCAGCCACTACCCGCCTATATATGAAGGCCCACATATGGGAGGACCTTCAGTTCCAGTTTCGGAGGTGAATTCGGCACCTATTGCACCGCCATCACCGGGTTTTGGCCACCAAATCCCTGCTTTTACTGCTCCGGCAGCTTACAACCCTTACGGACCGCCATCATACCATAACTATAACTATGCCGAGGCCGACCCATACCTAGTGGCAGCAAACTACTATGCCCAAAACCCTGAGGGTCCATATGGAACCCCTTGGGGAATGGGACATCCAGCTCAAGGGTACCAAGTACCGGCTCAGCCGCCACCACAGTACCAGCCACCACGGTTTTCTCCACCAGAGCAGGAGAATCTCCGTCAAAGACTGGATAAGGTTGAGAAAGACCTCCAGAAGGAGCGTAGGAAAAATGAGGGATTCATGAGTGGTTTGGCAAACCTGCTGAAGGGAAAGAAGAAACGGGATCGTTAAATCCCAATATATATTGATGTATTCCTTGTTTAAATCAAGTCCCTACATGGACATTTATTTATGTGTGTATGTGGTCCCTGCGTGGACATCTACCTTTGTACTTAGTCCCTACGTGGACTTGTCTCTAGTAGTCCCTGCGTGGACACTTACTTTTGTAGACCGTCCCTGTGAGGACATGTATTATATGTATAGCTCCTACGTGGGCATCTGTTTCAGTGAAAAGTCCCGTTTAGGGCAAAAATGTATTAACTTTTAGTTTTAATGGAATGTAAATTATTAAATTTCATCTTTGCTATGTTATGCAAAATTAACTTATATATGAAATAAATAAATAAAAAATCATTCCTTTTAAAAATCTATCTGCCTATGTTATTTTATTAAGGAATCTTAAAAGTATAACCTAGCCTGCATGTCATTTTAAGACCTGGCCCAGATGGTAAAACTCTTTAAAAAGATTCAAATCCCTGTTAACATCTGAAAACATGTTAACACTCCTAGCAGACATGATTCGCTATACACACGTGTTATTATTATATATGAATCTCTTCAACGATTCTAAACCCAGATAAATGATCTCTGAATCATGGGTTAAATCATTAATAAATATGATCAGTTCTTTTACCATCCATTGGTAATGGAATGCCTACGGGCCCTTCTCGTTTTCATATGAGACAAAAGACAGTATTAGTCTGTGACCCTGTCTGATAAAGGTAATGAACTTTGTTCAAACCTTCATGCTTTGATTCTCTGAAATCATAGCTTATAATCTAAATTGTCCTTGTGACTAGGCCTTATGTGCTAATAAAACTGTTATTATTTTTAGGATAAATTATATTAGAAATCCTAAATAAATGTGAGTAATAAATTAACCATATATGGTCTATGTTTACCACGGTTAATAAAATTGCCATAAAAGACAATTCTATAATAAACTCACCAATAAATTATTGTCGATATGTTACAGTTTAAGCTATATGGCAGACTCAAACGAGGTCAACAGTCACCCAGGGATAGTGAATGATAATGCCCATGTAAACGTAGCAGGTGCAGAGTTACAAGCTATGATAGATAATGCGGTTAATAGAGCTATGGATAGACAGCACCATGGATCAAGTGGTACCCATACGAGGACCCATTCTGCATCACACACTAGAACACCCTCCAGGACCCACACTGCCCACAACAGTAATTCTCACCACTCCTCGAATCAAAGGAGTAATCCATCCCAAAGAGTTCTACAGAACCAAGAACCTCGTAATAGGGGTTGCACCTATAAATACTTTGTGTCGTGCAAACCCAGAGACTTCAATGGAGAAAAAGGAGCTGTTGATTGCATGACGTGGATGGATGAAATGGATACTGTGGTGGATATTAGTGGTTGCCATAATAGGGACATTGTGAAGTTTGTCTCGCAGTCTTTCAAAGGAGAAGCCTTAGCCTGGTGGAGATCTTTGCTCCAAGCCACAGGGAAAGTCCCGTTATACAACATGACCTGGGAACATTTCATGGCACTAATCAAAGAAAATTTCTGCCCTCAACACGAGGTTGAGAGAATTGAATCTGACTTCTTGGCGTTGGTCATGAGGAACCTTGACTGTCAGGCCTACCTTACCAGTTTCAACACTTTGTCAAGGTTGGTTCCATATTTAGTAACTCCGGAGCCTAAACGTATAGCTCGATTCATTGGGGGTTTGGAACCGGAGATCAAGGCGAATGTGAAGGCCTCCAGACCAACTACTTTTCGGTCAGTAACGGACATTTCATTGTCCCTTACCTTGGATGCCGTCAGGCAGAGGTCACAGAGGAAAACTGATACCGAGAAAAGAAAGCGTGAGGATGACAACTCACGGCGTTCAGATAAGAAGCAGAAGGGAAACAATGACTCTAAGAAGGGGTCAGGTTTTAGGAGGGATGGTCAGCAGTCGGGTGAAAAACCCAGATGTAAAATTTGCAGGAAGCACCATTTTGGAAAGTGCAGACTTAATCCCAATACCAGCCAAGGCCTTGTGGGATTTGCAAGTCTACGGAACATAAGACCCTAGAGTGCAAGAAGATAAAGGACGCAACGTGTTATAGTTGCAATGAAAAGGGGCATATCAAATCCAACTGCCCAAAATTTACAAGGAAGAATGAAGAGGGGAAGAAGACCAATGCGAGGGTCTTCAGAATGGATGCTAAGGAAGCCGTCAAGGACGACAACGTGATAACAGGTACCTTTCTCGTAAATGATATTTATGCGAGAGTATTATTTGATTCGGGCGCTGATAAGTCGTTCGTAGATAATAAGTTTTGTGAAGTGTTGAACTTACCTGTTAGAACTTTAAGTGTGAAGTATGAGGTAGAACTAGCAGATGGCACTTTAGAAACCGCCTCAACCATTTTAGATGGATGTTACATATCCATTAGGAATCACTCTTTTCCTTTGTCCTTACTTCCCTTTAAGTTAGCCGGCTTTGACATAGTATTGGGTATGGATTGGTTATCGCACAACCAGGCCCAGATTGTTTGCAATAAGAAGCAGGTGTTGATCAAGACTCCGTCTGGTGAATCACTTACTATCCAGGGAGATACCCAGTATGGGCTATCCGAGAAAATGTCTATACTCAAGGACTCTAAGTGTTTAAAGAAAGGTTGTGTCATCTACATGGCACAGGTGATTATAGATGAGCCGAAGCCCAAGATTGGGGATATACCTGTCGTTTCTGAATACCCTGATGTTTTTCCTGAAGAACTTCCTGGTTTGCCACCAGAAAGACAAGTAGAATTCAGAATTGACATTATTCCTGGATCAGCACCGGTGGCAAGGGCACCTTATAGGTTAGCACCAACAGAGATGAAAGAATTGAGAACGCAGCTAGATGATTTGCTAGCTAAAGGTTTCATCAAACCTAGTTTGTCTCCTTGGGGAGCACCAGTTTTATTTGTCAAGAAGAAGGATGGATCGATGCGACTGTGCATCGACTACCGTGAGCTTAATAAGGTTACTATCAAGAATAGGTATCCTTTGCCTAGAATCGACGATCTGTTCGATCAACTCCAAGGAGCAAGTTTCTTCTCGAAGATTGACTTGAGGTCAGGCTACCATCAATTAAAGGTTAGAGATGAAGATGTGCACAAAACAGCATTTAGGACTCGTTATGGTCATTACGAGTTCCTAGTGATGCCTTTTGGGCTCACTAATGCACCGGCCGCGTTCATGGATCTCATGAATCGCGTTTGCAAGCCGCACTTAGATAAATTTGTCATCGTTTTCATCGATGATATACTCATCTACTCAGAGAACCAAGCTGACCACGAGAAGCATCTTCACTGCATTTTGGAACTACTTCATAAAGAAAAGCTCTATGCCAAGTTCTCGAAGTGTGAATTCTGGCTTCGAGTAGTCCAATTTCTTGGGCATGTTGTTAGTGAGCATGGTATCCAAGTAGATCCCGCTAAGGTGGAAGCTGTCATGAATTGGCACGAGCCAAAGACGCCTACAGAAATACGTAGCTTCCTAGGTTTGGCAGGATACTATAGGCGATTCATAGAAAACTTTTCAAGGATTGCTGCACCTCTGACTTCGCTGACACGTAAGAAGATTAAGTTTGACTGGGGTCCTAAGCAGCAGGAATCCTTCGATATTCTGAAACAAAAGTTGAGCAATGCTCCAGTACTGACATTGCCTGATGGAATAGAGGAGTTTGTAGTTTATTGTGATGCATCACACACCGGGATGGGATGTGTGCTTATGCAGAAAGGCAAGGTCATTGCCTATGCTTCACGTCAGTTAAAGGTGCACGAAAAGAATTACACCACCCACGACTTGGAGTTGGGTGCCGTTGTATTCGCACTAAAACTGTGGAGGCACTACTTATATGGAATCAAATGTGTGATCTATTCTGATCACAAGAGCCTTCAACATCTGTTCAACCAGAAGGACTTGAACATGAGGCAACGCCGTTGGATGGAAACTCTGAATGATTACGATTGTGAAATAAGATACCATCCCGGCAAGGCGAATGTAGTCGCCGATGCCTTAAGTCGGAAAGAGAAGGTGAAACCCATCAGAATCAATGCCAAGCGCATGGAAATAAAGAACAATTTGATAGAAAGGTTGTTAGCTGCACAGAAGGAAGCTGTGTTGGAAGCTAACTATCCTAACGAAAAGCTAGGAGTAACTGAAGAGCAGTTATCTCTTAGTAAGGATGGAATTCTTAGATTGAATGGAAGGATATGGGTTCCAATTTATGGAGGACTCCGAGATGTTATCCTCCAGGAAGCCCACAGCTCTAAATACTCTGTTCATCCTGGAGCTGATAAAATGTATCAGGATCTAAGGGCAAACTATTGGTGGATAGGCTTGAAGAAGTCTGTAGCTACCTATGTAGTTAAATGCTTGACGTGTGCGCAAGTCAAGGCAGAACATCAAAAACCGTCAGGTTTGCTACAACAACCTGAACTTCCTACTTGGAAGTGGGAAATGGTAACTATGGATTTTATCACCAAGTTACCCAAAACCAGGAAAGGAAATGACACCATCTGGGTGATAGTTGACCGACTGACTAATTCAGCACATTTCCTACCCATTAAGGAGACCTACAGCTCCGATATGTTAGCCCAACTGTACGTTGATAAGATTGTGACCCTACATGGCATACCTGTAGCTATTATCTCTGACCGGGATACTAGATACACATCACATTTTTGGAAAAGCTTCCAACAATCTTTGGGCACGCGTTTAAACTTTAGTACGGCTTACCATCCACAGACAGACGGTCAGAGTGAGCGTACTATTCAAACGTTGGAAGACATGCTTCGTGCATGTGCGATCGATTTGGGAGGTAGCTGGGATAAGAACCTGCCATTGATCGAATTCTCCTACAACAATAGCTACCATACCAGCATAAAGGCTGCGCCTTTTGAGGCATTATACGGTAGAAAGTGTAGATCGCCTGTTTGTTGGGCCGAAGTTGGAGACGTCCAGTTATCTGGACCAGAAATAGTGTTTGAGACGACTGACAAGATTGTCCAGATTCGTAACAATCTCCAAGCTGCCCGGGATAGGCAGAAGAGTTACGCTGATCCAAGTCGTAAGGATTATCACTTCGAAGTAGGTGAAAAAGTCCTACTCAAAGTGTCACCCTGGAAGGGAGTGATGCGATTTGGTAAGAAAGGTAAGCTAAGCCCGAGATACATAGGACCTTTCGAGGTTATCGAACGTGTCGGGTCAGTTGCCTACAAGTTAAACTTACCTAAAGAGCTCAGTAGTATACACAATGTGTTCCACATCTGCAATCTGAAGAAGTGTTTCGCTAGCGAATCAGTGGTTATACCCTATACAGATGTGCATATTGATGAGAGCTTGAAATTTGTGGAAAAACCTGTGTCGATTGAAGATCGACAGGTAAGGAAGCTTCGAAGGAAGCATATACCTTTTGTAAAGATCAAATGGGATGCCCGTAGAGGTCCCGAATACACGTGGGAGGTTGAATCCACGATGAAGGAAAAGTACCCTTACTTATTTCAGTAAATCTCGGGTCGAGATTTCTTTTAAGGGGGTGAGGATGTAACACCTCGAAAATTCACGTCCTATAAGGTGTTGACACGTGTCATGAGTGGAACGTGTGTAGGAATATTCTTGAAGGACTAAAGTTGGCAAACCTGGAAAGTATGTGAAAATACGGGTTTTGAATGTCAAACAGTGAATAACTATATTGTACAATAACCCTACCTGATGTTTATAACCTTAAACGAATGGGTCATGGATCATACGAAGCGTATTGTGAAAGAAAGTGAGAGATTACAAACTACAAGGGTTAAATGGGTCAACATGTTTAAATTACACCTCTGAGTGACCTTTTGACAAACCCGAAGCTTTGTAACGATTAATTATGCTCACTAGAATGCACCATAAAAATTTCACCAAGTTTCGTGATCGTATGAGAAAGTTGTGATAAAATTCGTGTGTGAGGGTTAGAATCGTTAACATTAAAAATCAGGGTTTTTCGGGTGATCACAAAGTTACCCGAGGACTTGACAAAGATGGTATAAGCCTTAAAGCCCCACATGTCAATCCTAAAGCCCTAAAATGCAAGAAAAACATTGAAAACGATCTTTCGGGGGATCAGGGGCTGAAATGCAAATAACAAAACTTGTTGAGCTGGTCAATTACTCACTCGCGTAGCGCGAGCTTGAGGTCCCTGGCAGTCGCGCTACGCGACTGCCTTGTCTGGGCAGAATGCATGCACAGATGTCCTGCATGTTTCTAACCGACTTATGTTGGTCTTATCCGGACTTGGGAGTGCCCCCTACATGTTTTTAGGCCTATAGGACACTTGTGGTTGATCTAATAACAACCTAGACTTATGTGTTGATCATCCAAGAGTGTTTGAACACATTTAAAGACCCACACTTCTTGCAACTTTGATCATTCATGCACACTTCACTCCTGGTCATATTGAAGAACTTCCAAGCTGATACAAGACTTCTTAAACATCCATAAATCACGTGTAAGTATGTCTAACTCTTCGCAATTCAGTTTTGCTTCGTTTATAGCCTAGAAATCAAACCGTCGTAACTACGGTTTGACTTAACGATAAATCACAATCGGTCCAGAGATTTGTCGAAACGAAAGTTGTTACGAGTTGGTAATTATATGAGTATTAAACTCCTAAAAAGGCTCTTACAGATTCTAATCTTAACTATGTCGTTTGATGAGTCAACCATGTTCCGAAAAAGTCAACAGAATCGTTTGATGCAAATTTAACGATACATAAGGCGTATAATCTGTTTTAACCTTCATATAAACTGAAAACAAGTATAATAACTTGTCTACGCTTGTTTGGTTCGACAACTTTCTGTTTAAGACCGATTCGGAACCGAAAGACACAAAAGTTTGACTTTTGTGTTGACCTCAGTTCTGACCCGGTTTAGATAGGTTTAGACATGCCTTAAAGTTCCGTTTGGACCTAGTTACATGTGTGTATAAGCCTCTGCGTTTATACCACTCGAATCCCTAATCGTCCGATGTTTCCGTTAAATGCCTAATTATGACCATAATGCCCTTATGATCGTAGAACGAGAATTTTGGAAATATAAAAGTACCAAAATCTTTATTACTGATTATTAAGCATGTCTGTAAATTTTCATGTCAATCGGATGTCTAGATTAGGAGATATGCTTAATGACGTAATTATTGGCACTTTTATTAATTAAACAAAGCCATTAGCGTAAAACCTATCTAAGTCCAATTTTTGGCACCAAATCTTTTTTGGCACCAATTTTTGGCACTTTTATTAATTAAACGAAGCCATTAGCGTAAAACCTATCTAAGTCCAATTTTTGGCACCAAATCTTTTACCTACTGAAGTTAAATAATATTTTGGGATTTTTGAAGATTTTTAATTATTTTTAAACTGATCATAAGCTAGGATTAGCGCCTTAATTCGGTTAATACCGAAAATGCCCTTTTCGGCCATAAAATGAGTTTTACACGTCCAAATGGCGCCAATCAAATTGCTACTGATTTTAAATAATAATTGTAGTATTTTGAGCCTGTTAAACTGATCCGGAAACTCAGAATACTATTTTAACCCGTACGTCGCTTAAAACGACTTTATACGCGTATTTAACGCATAGTTTGGGTTTAAAACTATTTTAGTATATAAGACTTATAACCAAATGTTATAACCTGTTAAAATAAACTATTTTACTGAATTGATCAGACCCGGATCACAGAAGATAACTAAATTCCTTTTAAAATCTTTAAAATGACCAAAATACCCCTACGGGGCTTAATAAGCGATTAAACTCGTTTTGGGCATAACGGAAGGTATCCTACGGGTATCACAACACATTTAGGGCATGTTAACTTAGGAAACCTGTTTAGGACTCTTACGGATACCCGTTACGCTTCATGCGCGTTCGGTTCGGTTTATGTAACTAGTTTACATAAATTAGCCGAAACGGGTCAAACCTTATCGGTTTTGTCTCAAAATCCAGAATGTGTATCATATACCCATATTAAGCAAGTCTTCAAACTTGTCGGGTATAAATCACATTCTATCCGGTCTTCGCTTAATCGTGCGTACGAACCGTATCTTTAAAACTAACCGGTCTAAGCGTAAGCTTAACTAAAGACCCGTTAGGATTCTAATAGGTTATTATAAACCTTCGTTCCAGATTAGGAGAACCAGTAAAAGATACTTGCACTTGCTGAATTTGAACTATACTTACTCAGGTAAATACTTTTAACTTATTTCCCTATACGGGCTTGGGGTACGGTATATAGAATACCGCTTGGTCCAGCATTGAATCTTTAATCGAATAGAGGTTAAATCATTGATATGCTCTGTTTTGAAATGTTTTGTTTGCTTAAAGCCTTTGGGGGGTTAATGACCATGTCCCGGATATCCCTGGCATCATTTTACGAAATGGCCACGACCTTAGCACTCAGGTGTAGGCGTACACCTGTCAGTGTCTCATTATATAAAGTGGTGTGTCCATTGATCTTTAACCCGGTCTACGGATCGGGCTACTGAACGCATAAGAAACATGTAATTCGTTTACAAGTTTATATATTTACATAATTATCCCAAGTTATAAAATATTATTTGTGCCTTGTGCCTTAAATGCATTTTCTTAAACTCTTTTTAAAATGAGTCGGTTGATTGTATTTACCAGTGTAAACTGACATATTTTTCTTAAAAAGGTTAAGTGC
Source organism: Helianthus tuberosus (assembly GCA_030545235.1). NCBI lineage: Eukaryota > Viridiplantae > Streptophyta > Magnoliopsida > Asterales > Asteraceae > Helianthus > Helianthus tuberosus. The sequence goes on along the minus strand of CM060365.1, from coordinate 178,284,156 downwards.
AGGTACTACGCGAAATAGGCTGGCTTGTCTCCTAGCATCCACATTAAGTCTCGCCAGCTTGGATGTCATAAACTGTTGAACTTTTGTTTCCTTTTATTTGGATCTACCTGTGGATTTATATTCGACTATTTGTGATACTTAATATTACAATATCGTTTGGTTGAATTAAATCTATGTTTTGCTTCCGCTGTGCATTTAAATATTGTGTTGTTTGACTATTATGTTGCCAACCACGTCACAATACTCCCCTACCGGGCCCACCGGTGACACGTGGAAATTCGGGGTGTGACATATATCTAACATGAATCACCCATTGTCAAATAAATTGGTCAAGATTGATAGAGGGCTGATGTATAAAAAATTATTTTGGTTTTAGAAGGCAATACCAGCCGCCAATGGGAATGAAAGGTAACCAATGTTACACTCTGGTATGCATCATCTGAATGTTGATGACGCTGATCATACTTCAAGAGCTGTAGAATATTGTCAAAGTTCTCAAGCCACCATGTCACTTCAGGTACATTATTCATTTTTTTTAACTGTTTAAAACATTTTTTCCCTTTTTTTACATTATAAATTATATAAGTTTTCTATTCTAGAGTCCGTATGTGGAAGCTCCCCAATCCCCAATTTCCTAGTGTACCCGGTTCTTTAGTAACCTAATAGAAGTAAGCCTGTGTTGTACGAAAGTTCTTAGAACCTGATTCATTCTTTTGTAATGTGATACCATTCTCCAGTGCATTTTCTTCTTCTTCTTTGGATTTCAAGTTATTCAATATGTCTTTCACAATACTGATAATTGGGGTTGCTCCAATTTCTAAGCCGACTAGCAAAACCACATTGTACTTTTTGTAGTCTTGTGCTGGCGTACCATATGGACCATCTATAGAAACTTCTATGATACACATCTAAGTTTAAAAAAAATTACTCTCAGGTGAGGAGACTTGGGTACATACAGGGTTTTTTTTGTCTATTCTTTGTAACTTTTCTTAAAATTATAGATGTGTTAGTTATGATTAAAAGACGAATATATGGAATGATATGAGAGGTTATATGCATTTAATATAGACTATGGACAACTTTTAGGATAAAATTACAATAGGTCTCAAGAACAAGAAGATTTGTGGGCAGATTAGGTTGGGTGGGTTAGAACATATTGCCAACGTTTAGTACCTGTACAAGTTGACCTACAACACTATTTGACCATTTTTTGGAATGATTTTTATACCTGCTCTAATTGTTGTTTAGTGTTTGGAATGATTTTTATCTATTTACATATTTGATGAAATATATGTGTCAATCTCAGACATAGATAAAGTTGCGAATGGTACCACATAGCATGCAGCAGGTGCTAAAGAGGCGAACATATGACATAACAAATGTTCGTGAAGGGATTGCTCTAGACAATTATTTATTTAGAGTTATGATGCTTCAAAACCGGCGGGGAGGTTCAAAAACATCCCCTTTGCAGGTTCGTTAATTTCTTGAATTTTTTCTATACGACGACTTGATTATTTAATGTTGAAATGATTGTATAGATATCAAGTAGGCGACTGGGTGAAATTCAAAAGTATAGTTGCCTTAGCATGGAGCATAGAGCATGGAGAAGCTTATGTTGTCCCGTAGATCTATCTACTTCTTAATATGGGTGGCAAGGTGGGCAAGTTGGGTGGGTTTGGGTAATGGGTGAAGATGGGTTTGAGTTAGGATGAGTTTGGGTCAGAATGGGTATCTTAAAAAAAGGTTAGGACGGGTAAGGTCAAGATGAATTTGGGTTAGGATGAGATGATAAAAAAATAAGAAAAAATTAATTTAATAATAAAAATGGAAAAAAATAAAAAAATAAAATTAAAACTAAAAACACCAAAAAATATAAAATATAAAATACACGTTAATCATCATGCAATTTTCAATTATATATATATATATATATATTTAGAAAGATAGATTCACAACCCGTGAGTATCCAAGGCATGGTATTTTTGGAATACTGGAAAAGTGATGAGTAGAAAGTTTTGGGGTTCAAACAAGTGTACAGATGGTTTTATGGAGTGGTCGGAAAATATTTTCAAGACTATTGGGTTATGTTCTGATTGTCTAAAGACTTTTGACTACAAGGGGTATTATGGGAATATTAGAAAATCTGTTAATGGATGGCATCTGCAGAAGCTTAAGGGAGATGGTTATAGAAGTTTTTCTGTGATAGAAGGAGTTAATAAGAGAATGAAGAGTTCTCTGTTGTCTATAAAATAGTGGAATTAAGGTAGGAAAATTGGTCAAAGAAATGGTCAAAAATGGAGTTGCAAATGTCTACTAAAGATACCATTTTTCAGGTGTTTGCTCCTGTATATTTGTGTATTGGATAATGAAAGAAGTGAGGGACTGGGCATGGGGTACAGGTATAATAATGCACGGAAACTGTAATATTTGTGCTTATTTGGGGCTAATCGGTTCTTACATGCTAAATATATGGGTGATCTGGGCTGAAGTTAATATAGACAAGGTTTTGAGAAACAAATATGTTTGGGCTGGTGTTGTGTTATGGGCTTGGAAAGGGATAGAGGAGTGTGAAGAATATTATAGATTTGGGCTGGGAACTTATTTCTTTGGGTGAAAATAATGTGGAGGGCCGAGACAAGATCGTTTGTAGCATAGAGTGTTAGTCTCTGCAAGTCGAGTATTCTTGGACTTAGGTTATTTATAAATGCAGTTTGGTATAGTTTTTGTTAGATATAGTGGCATTTGTTAGATATAGTGGCTATAATCTCAACAACAGAGAAAAAGAAAAACCAAACAAAGATTAGTTAAAGGCTCTTAGGCTGCGCGACTAGGCCCTCGGGCAAGGCGAGTGACCTGGAACTAGCCTAAACTATCTCAAAAGAAGCCTAAAGCATGTCTAAAACCCCAAAAATGGAATGCTTATGCTATTGAGTCCTCACGTTTTAAACACCTTGTGCCTTTGACAGCTATGATCTGAACCTGAGTTATTATTTTTTAAAAACTTCACTAAGATGTCATTATATGATGCAACATCTATGACTTTCAAGTCTGACTTTGACTTTATTTAGTCAAACAAAGATACTTTTAGGCCTTCGTTTTTCAAAAGTCAACAGCCCTTTAGTTTAAATTTTGATTACGTTTTCTGTGGTGAATGTAAGTGGCAATGAATCTATGACGATAGAAAGGTTTAAGTATACTGTATCTAATATATATGCCTTGGCATCTGGTAGGTAATGAAGATGTTCTGCATAATATTTGCCTCACCAACAGCAGCTACAACATCTGTACTTGAGTTGACCAGAAAATTGACTATTAATGGTGATTCAGTAATTAACCACTCATCCCTAACATCTAGAAGTTTAAGCCATGATAATTCAGAAGAACAAGACGATTCAGGCTTAGTCGATGCGCTTGCTGTTGCAATATCTAATGTGAGGATTTCTGAACCCAAAAGGAGCAGGATTTCCGAACCCAAAAGGAGCAGGCTATGTGTGCCTACAAGTCCAATTCTAGAGCAGCGTTCTTCTAATGTCACAACTAATAACCTTTGCAAAGCATGCTGACATTTGACTTTGACTTGAATTGAATTTGACTTACAAACGGTGGAGTAACCGTAGAAGCCTAACAATGCGCCGAGAAAGGGTGTGAAAATGGTGTATAGTGAATGTAAATATAATATGAGTAGATGATGGGTAATGAATGAATGTTGGTTATTTATGTAGATTGGTTTGGTGGGAAAGTGAATGGTATGATGTTTGCTTGCTCTTTTTTTTTTCTCTGCGACTTTGGTGTTTTTTTAACCTTTATAAATGTGGAAACTGGATCAGAAGTTATGAATAAAGTTTTCATGTTCATGTGTTTTGAATTGATCATGAATTTCCATTCTCACTTTTTTTTAACCTTTGAAAGTGTGCAAGAGGTGTGAGTAATTTTTTTAAAAACAGTTTACACAATGTTTGCTTGCGCGTCTGTCAAATAATGTTGGGGTTTTGACAAGATTTGTATCTAGAACATTTTAGCGAATCAGCTTCATACATAGTGAACTTAGAGGTGTATGTGTATGAACAGGTTTCAAAACCAACCCGCTTTTCAAATTTGGGCCCCTGGTTTGGGTTAGGAATCAATTTTGGGCCGTATTTGAACCTATAGGAATCGATTAGAGTCAGCTCCAAACAGATTCGGGCCCAACCCTGTACCGTTTCTTTTTTATTTAACCAATGTAATTTATACCAAATACAAATAACTAAAAATTCATCATATTATATTATATATATATATATAAAAATATTGTTGACGAAAGACGATAAATAGTAATTTTATTTTTATAATATATATATATATATATATATATATATATATATATATATATATATATATATATATTCTCTTTTATTTAATATATTATAATAGTTTATTATATTTACTTTTAACCACTTGAATTCAAAATCAAAAAGTTTAACGATCTGAGTCCCTAATCGTTTTATACTTAAATGCATTTTAACTATATTTTCACTTTGTCAATAAGTAATTTATGTAACGTGTTACTTTTGTATTTGTATTTATATTTATACACTTTGTGATAATGTAGATTAAATTTTCCTACCCGCGGAGTTCGCGGGTGATAACCTAGTATATATACATAAACGTTCACATAAATTATTATCGAAACACGCGAAATCTTGTTAACTTATCTATTTTGTCATTTTTAAGGCAAGTATACATAAAATATCTTATATGTATCATTTTTCATGCTCGACAAACAAGTTACACATTTAACGCGATTTTTACCGTTTCTATCGCATAAAACGCACAAGTATACATGCATAATCTAAATTTCCAATTTCATGTTAAAACTTAACATATTTTCACATGCACATGTTTAAATCACATATCACATTTTATCACATAAGGTTCGCTAAAAAAAAAACCCATACTAGTGCACATTGAAAAATGCGTATTTTAGCGATTCGGTAACGTTTTCGGGCGTCGGAAGTCACGTATGACCAACCAAACACCAACTAAACTTAAATTTAGTTAAAATACTCAATTTTAAACTAAAAACATCAGTTTACTTACTGATCTAAATCAGTTTCATAAATATCATTCGAAAAGCCGATTTTTGACCGTTTTAACGCATAGTTTTGCGTTAAACGTTTCTATAATCCTCCCAACTCGGAATGACTTGATATTTTAACACAATACATATTATTTAATGATTAAAATAGTGGTTATAATCAGATTAGTGCAGTTTTTTGTGTAAGTCACATAAATCATGCGATTTCACGTATTTTGCAACTTCTAATGCACCAAGTACAACATGCAAAGCTAGTAAACATTATGACAAAGTTATATGTCACTAAACACTTTAAAATAATTTTATTTTAGTGTTTATAATCTGATTAAAACTGATTTTTATTAAATCACACTCAAATCATCCTTTTATGATCACATATCATCATGCATGTCTAAGTATGTGTATCTAATGCACCCATATCATAAAACCATCATCCAACATGATCTTAAATGCATCAAAGAACATATTTATTTCATGTTCATATATGTCAAAACATGTTCATTCCATTATCATCTAATCATTTTTACATAAATGCAAACATTCTTTCATTTATGAACATGTGACAAAAACTTACATACATGCATACATACATGTATATATATATATATATATGACACATATACATACATATATAAACTTCCAAAAGTTCACTTTTTATCATATTCATCTTCAAATCACAAGACCCTTTTAGAACATTCTTTTATGACCTCTTTTTAACCCATCCATGTAATCCACCTTTCAAGATTCAAATCAAATCAATCAAGAATCATTCAACAAAATCAAAACACAACTAAATACACCTACTCATACAAATTTTCGGCCATACATACATACATATACACACTCATTTTTACTTTGTTTAAAATCTCATTCATTGTTAGTTTCAAGTTTGTGATTAATTCCAAGTTCAAGAGAAACCTTCCAACATCTCTATCATTACTAAAAATCAAGAATGTGATTTTGAAAATAAGTTTATACCTTTCAAGATTTTAGTGGGTTTTGACAAGATTTTTGATGTTTGGAAGCTTGTTCCTCCTTAAAAACACTCTTAGATCCTCAAACCACCTTGAATCCTTCTTGGAATGGAATTGAATCTTCAAAGAACAAGTTTGAAATGAAGATGAGAGAGAGGGTGTTCGGCCGTGAGTATGAGAGAGAGAGTGAGGATGTGATTTTGAAAAGTTTTGCTTGATTCTTGTGAGATTATGGAGTGTATGTAAAGACATAAACATTAGCACAATTCTCTAGTTCCTACAAGTGGCGCATTGGAAGAATCAAGAAGATGTGGGCTGCCCTAATTGCCGCCACCTATCCCCTCTCACACATAAATATGATACATACACTTATATATATGTAAATTAGTGTAAAAACAGGTATTTTACTGGATACCGAGTATTTTATCTAGCGTTTTAACCCTGTTTTAGTGCGTTTTAAATTATTTTTATCATTCTATAAAAATAATCACACTAAATTATTACTGAAATAACCACCAGTTGCCTTGACTGGCCGCGTTGACAGTATTTTGTCTAATATGCGCAGTATCGCGCGGTACGCGCTCAAACTCGAAAAATAGAGTTTCTTAGCGTTTTAATTTATTTTTCCTCACGAATATGATTAAAACTATTATTCTAATCATAACAGGCTATTTTTAGGATTTTAACACTGATCGGGTGGTCACCGACGTTCGTTTCGCATTTTAACCGTTACGCGATAAGCGTTTATCTTACCGTTGCCAACATAATTTTTACCAAGGTTTAAATTTACCAACTCATTAATTATCATATATAAACATCATAATCAGTCAAATACAGCCTTTTTTCTATTCACAACACGTGTTACAGTTGTACGGTACGGCCTGAAAAGCCGGGTGTCACATAAATGACAAATACCTTAAGTCTAGATTCTGTAGACCATATAAGTTTATGGTACATTGTGTAGTGCAAGCTTTATCTCATAGGAAAGGAGCGTACGACGAGACATCAGACTACATAATGAACATTATCACATGTTTGGTGCTCAACAGACCATACAACATCTCACAAGTGTTGTTTAACCACATGGTGGATAATATCAAGGGTGGGAAGTACATTATGCATCCTAGGTTTGTGAAAATGTTGTTGGACGATGAAGTGAAAGATCTTCCGAAAGATCCTGCTGATGAACTGAAATTACAACATATGAGCTGTGAAACATTGAATAGATTAAACAAGTATAAAGGTTTGACAGAAGATCAGGAGTCGAGAATTAAAGGAATGATTTGTAAGATAAAGAACCCGAACTATGTGGCACCTGAGAATGATGCATGGAGGCATAAGAATAGCAATTATGAGGACGAAAGCGAATGTTCAAGTGAGATGCATGAAAAGAAGCTGAGGTTTTGGTTTGTGAAAGATGGAAAGAGAAAAAGAACTCCAAAGATATCACCTAAAGTGGAGACACCGAAGATTGTTATTAATGGTAAAATTGGAAAGGGGGAGTCACATGAAAGGTTGATAGATTATTCTTTGTTATATTATACTAATAAGTGTTGATGTTTGTTTTGCAGAGCCATCAAAGAAGAAATCTCCACCAAGGCTTGTAGATGAACCAGTGGTTGATCCAACAGAGTTGATAAAGCAAGGAGCAGATCTTCTAAATATGACATTTAATCAATATATCAAGCATACTGCTGATGAAGCTACTAAAGCTGCTACAAAGGTTCAAAGTTCTCATGTCGAAAAGGAAGCTGAAACTTCTGCAAAGAACGTTGAAGGTGAAAAATTGAAAGAAAAAGAGGTTGAAGGTGTTGTTGAAACAGATTCAAGTGCAACAGAAATTGAACCTGAATATGATACGTCAAAGTTGGGCGTTGGAAAGATAAAGTTGAAAGTGAAGCCTCCAAAGACGGAAAAGGATACCGATGAAGAGGATTCTACTTACATTCCAACACCTAAAGAGAAAAAGAAACTTCGGAGAAAGCGTAAAGCTCACCCATCAGGTGTTATTCCAAGAAATGTTAGAGCAAAAAAGGGAGCAGCTTCAATGCCTAAAATGCAAAGTGGTAAAGCTCCAGAAGTGCAACAAGCTCAAAGTATTCCAGAGGTTGAAGTTGAAAGTGTTAAAGTGTTGGTGCACAAATGTCTGTTAACTTCGTCTTTATCGAGTCTTATGTCTAGATAGGATAAACTAGCACACAGCAGATTAAAAGTTAGGGTTTGTGTGAAAGTGTGTGATTTCGCATGAAAGTGACATGGGTCATTTCAAGCGAAATTAGATCTTGTGATTTCGCTTGAAATGGACAGTGACACTTTCAAGCGAAATTAGCACAACTATAAATACCTGTGTTGTTAGTTCATTTGTAACGTTCGAGATTTCAGAGCCGGGGTGCTGCCAGTTTGTCAAACGATCAAGATTGCTTTGAAATCAATAATAAAGAGATAATTAAGAGGAATTAAGTTGTTACACGTCTATTTCACTGATTCCGCCTTTGAAATAGATCATAAACTCTTCTGATTGACTCGTTAGGGTCACACATCGATCCAACAAGTGGTATCAGAGCTCAGGACGAAGAGTTTATACCAATTCAGCTTGTTTTCATCACTTCTACTCCTTCTTTTCTGAATTAAACAAGATTTAACAGACAAAATGGACTGAATTTCACATATATCACGTAAAACACAATTTTAACTAATCTTTGAAAGAATTGAATCAAAATTCGATCAAAATCTGGGTCAATTTGACAAATTGGTGGCCGACAGGATGATGTCATCCTAATTCCGCTCGAAATAGCATTTGAGATTTCACATGGAATTACATATTGTGGTTAATTCCGTTTGAAAGTACTGCTGGTTTCACACGAAATAACTAATTCCGTTTGAAACTGTTGTCTGATTTCACACGAAATCAGATTCCGTTTGAAATTTCACACGGAATTAGCTATTCCGGACCAAAGTGACTTGATTCTGTTTGAATTCAATCTAATTCCGCATGAAATTAGATTTCGTTTGGTGATTCCGTTTGGGAACCTTATTTCGTTTGAAAATCCCTGATTTCGTTTGAGTTGGGGATTTCGCTTGAAAAGTGTAATTTCGTGTGAAGCATTATTTCGTGTGAAAAGCTGATTTCGCTTGAAGTGATTTCGTTTGAAACTGTTGTTTTTAAAATCTAAAAATTTTCTAAGTGTTTGTTGATTGTTTCAGATACGTAAAGATGGATGAGTTTATGAATCCTTTCAGTGACATGTTTGCTTTCACGGGAAACACCAGAGATGATACATCAAACAACACAAATGAGAATGCTCCTAATCCGAGTACGAAGAAAACTCTTTCTGATGCTTTGAGTGTGGAGAGTGCTTATGGAACATACAACAAACCTCCCAAACTGATGGCGATTGAAGATTACAATAGATGGGCGAAAAAGTTTGAAGAATGGCTAAAAGCGTTTGCATATCCATGTTGGAAGATGTTGAAGAATGGGTTCAGTATGGGAAGATCGGATTATGAAAATTTGACAGAAACTGAGGAGGTAGAAAGATATGTTGCTGAACAAAAGTGCATTGCATTGCTTCATCAGTCTGTGAGAGACGACATAATATCATTGATTGAGTACACAAATTCAAAAGATCTATGGGAAAAATTGAGAGTGAAATGTGTGGGTAGTGCCGAGATAGTTAAAAACAAAAAGAAGTTGTTAAAAAAGGAGTTTGATTTGTTTGGATGTTTGAAAATGAATCTGTGTCAAAAATGATTGAAAGATTCGGGCATTTAAAGATGGAGCTTGCAAGACATGGAATCATATATACTCGAGAAGAATTGGTTGACAAATTGTTTGACTCGCTGCCGGATGATAAAGACTGGCAATACTTTGCCTTGATGCTGAAGAACACAATCAAGTTGGAGAATCTGACTGTTGATCTGCTAATCGAAAGATTGGAGAACCATGAACTGGAGATCAAGAAATCAAACAAAGTCAACAACTCTTCGTACCAGCAGAATGTAGAGTTGTATTATCGAGGAAGTATGATCCCGAAAACCGTGTCACCAAAGACAGCTTTCTCTGCAGAAAATGCAAACATGACAAGTCAAGAAAGTCCAAGCAGCGGCTATCATGGAGGGTCATCATCAACTGCTGCAAGTCAACAACAACAGTCAGCTTCAAAGAATCTGTTTCAATGTGATATTGTTGTGGATTTGAAGAATGCTCAAAACTTTAGTGAGGAATCTGCAAAGCAGCAAATGGTGTTTTTAGCGTCTGTTTTAGAGTCATACGAGAGCCTTGTTGCGGGCAAGATTGGAAACACTAACCTCACCAAGGAGGACTATGATCAGATCGACCCAGAAGAGATGGAGTTGATTGATATCAGGTGGTGTATGGCTAGTGCGGTTAGACAAGCACAAAGGTTTATGGAGATTACAGGCAGACATTCGATTGGCGGACCTTCCACAAAACTTGGTTTTGATAAATCAAAGGTTACGTGCTTCAGATGTAAACAAAAGGGACATTTTAAATGTGAATGTTGAAACGCACCTGCTGATGATACTGCAAATCCATTCAGAGAGGATTACTACAAAAGAGCAATCTATCATCAGAACAAATCTGAACCTCCCAGAATGAAACAGCTTGAAGATAACCCCAAAGAAAAATCAAGAGCTCTTGCTGTTATTCATGATGACGAGGGATACGATTGGAGTGAACTGCTGCCGGAAGAGGATGCAGTGGGCTATGCGTTTGTGACAAAAGTTGTTCCTTTCAGAGATAGCAGAAACGAAGAAGAGAAATACATCAACAGAAAGATGAAAGCCCAAGACAGAAAGATTAGAATCGGTTATATATACAAAGAAGCAAAACAGGCAAAGAGATGGGATGCTGATAGAGAATGTTATCTAGATCCTCAGGGTAACATAGCTATTGACCCAAAAACCATTGATGTTGAAACTCTCACCAAACAAATTGCTGATGAAGAAGAAGCCAGACAGAGAGAGTGGTGGGGAGGTGGAGAAGCTGAAGAAAAAGCTAAAGAAAAAGAAAAGGAGAAAGAGCAGCAGTCAAAGAAAATTGATGACGGGATTATTGACATGTCACAAGAGTTTACTGCTGAAAATTTGAAGAAGATGGCTGACAAAGTGTTTGTTGCAAAAGAACTAGAGGTAGTTTCTGGTTCTGGCACTGAGTCTAAAAACAAGGTCAGTCAGAATGATGCAATCAATGAGTCAGGTAAGAAAGCTAAAACTAAGAGCGACTGCAAAAATTGCATGAAAGACTGCAAGGTTTGTAGTACAATTGCTTACCTCAGCGGTAAAAAGATTGATGAACTGACAGGAAGAGTCAGAAATGTTGAAGATCAGATCTTAAACCGTGACAAAATGTTAAAAGCTTCAAATGAACGATTAAAAGAATTAACTGGGAAAATTGAAAATGATAAAAGTGACGTAGAAAGAATTAGCAAAGAAAATGAAAAGTTAATTCATGAAAATCGTCAACTTTCAGAAAAGTTTGAGAAGCTAAAACGTACGATACAAGATTCTGATGAGAGAAATGGTAAGACATACAAAGAAAATGTTCAGTTGACAGGTGTTCTGAGAGTAAAAGAAGATCTAATCAACCAACAATTGGATGAAATTGCTAAGTTGAAGCTTCAGTTTCAAGAAGCTAAAATTGAAAATGAACGCATCCAGTTGAAACTGAACAGTTACAACTCCGCAAGTTTTGTTCTTCAACATATAGTTCCTAAACCAATTGGAAAGAACAAAGCAGGCGAAGATGTATACTCTGATGGAACCGGGGTGGGGTATCATCAGGTTCCACCGCCAGTTTTAAAAAAAAATTCAAAGAAAAAATCAGGGTTGGTTAATGATGAAGAAGAAAATGAAGTTAAGCTTCCAGACACAATTGATGTCACATTCACTTCATCTTCCGATGAAGATAGTGTCCAGTCTGAAATTGTTAAAAGTATGGCTAAAAATGTTTTAAAATCTGAAAGTGACACTACTGAGGATGATGAATGCTTTTTGGATAAATATATTCCAAAATCAAAATCCAAAAACAACTTAAATGAAGAACCTAATCTTGTGATGTACAAGATGGCGGGATCTGATAAGTTGTATTCGGATCGTGATTTTCCTTTGGAGAATGTGAATGTTCGTAAATTGAGAAATGTGTTCAAGTTGATTGAGATTGATGTGTCTGAGATCGAAGGTTTGAAACATTCCAAAAGGCAATTGAATTTTGAAAAAGATAAAGCTCACTATAAAAAACCTGTTGTACCACCGCATTTTTCTAACAACAATCAAAACAGATGGTCGGGTGGTTATCAGGGTGGTAAGAATTATCCAAGAAGGAATTTTCAAAACAAAAATTTGCTGAGAAAAAGGTGTTTGTCAAAAGCTCGAGTTCTCATTCCGAGCAAGAGTCTGAGATTTTTTCAAAATCAAATGAAGAGGTCTTTGAGGAGAAGGCCTCACAGCCTCAGACTAAAGGTTCAAGTCGGGTAGTTAATACTCGTACATGCTTTAAGTGCAACAAAGTTGGACACATTGTACGAAAGTGCACCAACTCAAAGCCTAAGTCTGAAGTTGTTGAGATTCAGAATAAGAAAGCTGATGCTAAAGGCAAAGCTCCAATGGTTGTTGAGAAGAAAGTTTTGAAAAATGAAAACATCAAGATCAAAACTGAATCTATTAAAAATGTGGTAACTAAAAATAACAAATTTTACAAATGGTTTGCGTCACCTCAACAAGCATGGAAGCCAAAATCAGTTGAAAAAAATCAAGTTCTCCAAAATCAAAAGTTTCTAAGAAGGAAAAATAATCGTCTTCTACCACACCGGTAAAGATGAATGTTCCTGTGGATTACTATGAGAAACTTGAACCACAAGAGACTACTACTTCTGAAAAGAAGTATGTGCCAAAGAAAGACCAATCATCTGGTCAACCTTCTCAAAATGATTTATTTTTATACAAAAAGGTTGAGATTGGGTCTGAGGAGAGCTTAAAGATGAATGACAAAAATTTTCCGCCACTTTACACTATTAAATCTCACATCAAAGTCAACCTACCTGAGTCAAAAGAGGCTTGGGTAGCATCAAAATCTAACTAAAAGTTTGTGATATGTGCAGGAGCTTCCAAGATCCGTTTCACGTTGGATTATGGATAGTGGAGCTTCTCGGCACATGACGGGGAAGAAGACCCTACTGTACGATGTTCGTGGGTTTAATGGAGGTTATGTAGGTTTTGCAGGAAATCAAGGTGGTCGAATAGTTAGGGAAGGAACTTTGTCGAATGGAATCGTCACGTTTGAAAGAGTTAACTACATCGCCGAGCTTGAAAACAATCTTCTGAGTATCTCTCAGATTTGTGATCGTATGTATACAACGCACTTTACAGACAAAGAATGTTTGATCTTGAAACCAGGATTTGTTGTTCCCGAAGAGTGGGTTATCATGAGAGCACCTAGAGTGAATGATTTGTACGTGTTGGACATGAGCGTAGCTACTACTACCACGGGTCAGGCTCACTGTTTTATGTCAAGAGCAACGGAAAAAGAGTCACAGTTATGGCATCGAAAGATGGGCCATATTCACCTGAGGAAAATGAATCACCTGGTGCATAACGACTTAGTCATTGGTGTTCATGTGAAAGGTTTTCATCTGGAAGGGGAGTGCATTAGCTGCATAAAAGGCAAGCAAAAGAAGAAATCACATCCTCAAAAGAAAGTCAACTCAGTCTCAAGACCGTTAGAGAGACTCCATATGGATCTGTTTGGTCCTGTAAATGTCAAAAGTATAACCGGAGATCTTTACTGTCTCATAGTAACTGATGACTACTCAAGATTTTCATGGGTATCTTTTCTGAAAACAAAAGATGAGATGTTTGAAAGTTTGATGGCGTTGTTCAGAAAAATTGAAAACTTGTATCAAACTCGAATCAGAAGAATCAGGAGTGACAACGGTACAGAGTTTAAGAATAATAAGATGGAAGAATATTGTGATGAGAGAGGTATACTGCAAGAATTTAGTGCTCCTTACACTCCACAGCAAAATGGAGTAGCTGAAAGAAAGAACAGGACGCTAATTGAAACGGCTAGGACAATGCTTGCTGATTCAAAGCTACCAGTAAATTTTTGGGCAGAAGCAGTATCAGCCGCTTGTTATACACTCAACCGGGTTCTCACAGTGAAGAAATTCAACAAGACATGTTTCGAGCTGATCAACAACCGCAAACCGAACCTGAAGTATCTTGAACCGTTTGGGTCTCCCTGCACAGTTCTAGAGCCTTTTGGAAAGTTTGGTGCAAAGAGCATTGAAGGAATTTTCATGGGTTATGCAAGTCCATTAAAACGAGTCTTTGTCCCAAGCTTGAAGCGGATCATCGAAGCACACAATGTTGAGTGTCAGGGTTATACTATGTCGCCTCAGAATCCCGGCGACTCATGGCGTTTTAATTACGATACTTTGTGGGATTCGTTTGACATTGAAGAAGAACAAGATTTCTTTGACGAGTTAGATATTTTGAGAGAATATGAAGAATCGCAGGAAAGATTTCTAGCAGAAACTTACATTCGTCAACGACATGCTTCGAACGATGATGAAGCAGGTCCAAGTAATGCTGGAGAACATGATGATATTCAACAATCTCCTGAAAATCGGACGACAGTCAATGATAATCAAGAATCTGATAATAGACCAATATTTGATCGTGGAGATTCAGATTCTGAGGGGGAGCAGATCCAAATTTCAAGTCAAACAATTCCAGTCAGTGAACAAGGTGCAAATCAGAATGTCACGAATTTGGAAGGCGAGGTAGATGTTCCAGGCGAGGTGATGCCGAGAACTCTTTCATATCATCCAGAGAAGTTGATAATTGGAGAATTACAATCAGGCGTTCGCACTAGACGTCAAATTGACCAAGGCCTTACTTGTTTTTATTCTACAGTTGCTCCTTTACAAACTGAGTTTTCACTTAGTTGTTTTATTTCGCAGATCGAACCGTGAACATACAAAGAGGCGCTAACTGAAGATTTTTGGGTCAATGCTATGCAAGAAGAGTTGAGTCAGTTTGAGAAGTTAGGAGTGTGGAAATTGGTAGACTTGCCTGATGGTCACAGGAAGATAAACACCAAGTGGGTGTTCAAGTGTAAGAGAGACGATAGAGGAGTTATTATTCGTAACAAAGCTCGACTAGTAGTCCAGGGTTTCAGTCAGCAGGAGGGTATAGATTTTATTGAAGTGTATGCTCCGGTTGCTAGACTTGAAGCGATCAGAATCTTCCTAGCATTTGCATCTTGGAAAAATTTTAATGTTTATCAGCTAGATGTGAAATCGGCGTTTCTCTATGGGAAGGTAAAAGAGGAGGTATATGTCGGACAGCCACCGGGCTTTACCGATCCAATCCACAAAGACAAGGTCTATTTGCTGGATAAAGCGCTGTATGGTTTACACCAGGCCCCAAGAGCTTGGTACGAGACATTGTCTCAACACCTGCTTGCCAACAACTTCATCCGTGGAAAAGTGGATGCCACTCTCTTCACCAAAGAGGTCGACGGACATCTTCTGATAGTTCAGATATACGTGGACGACATCATATTTGGGTCTACAAATGAGAATCTGTGCAAAGATTTTGAAAGAGTTATGAAGCAAAAATTTGAAATATCATCGATGGGTGAGATGAAATTCTTCTTGGGACTTCAAGTTGATCAACTGCCCAAAGGAATATTCATACATCAAACGAAGTACGTTCATGATATCTTAGAGAAATTTGGGATGTCAGGATCTACTCCAGCTTCCACCCCGTTAGCAACGAACCATGGGATAAACCCTGATCTCACCGGAGAGAAGGTAGATGAAACGATGTATCGTTCCATGATCGGATCGCTAATGTACTTGACTGCTTCAAGACCCGATATTATGTATCCAACCTGCCTCGCAGCGTGGTTTCAGTCTAATCCTAGAGCTTCGCATATGGTGATTATGAAAAGGATATTACGCTACCTGAAAGGAACTCCATCGTTGGGGTTGTGGTATCCAAGAGAAGGCGATTTTACGCTCGAAGGATTTTCTGATTCTGATTTCCGATGCTGCAAAGTCAACGCTAAGTCAACAACCGCGGGGTGCCAATTTTTCGGACCACGATTGTGTGACAACCCTCAAAATTTCAAGTACTGTACAAATTAATTAATCTCAAATTACGTGCTTAATGACTGTGCTTGATTACAACTGATAATTTAAACTGCTCTACGATTCTATATCATATATACATGCATCATATTTTATACAGTCACTCCATTCATTACACGCCTACATTAGTGACATACTCGATGCACTCAGCACGGTTGTTCCCGTCACCCTCCAACTTGAATTTCGTCGATCCGACTTACGATTGATTTTTCGTGAATTTTTCCGTAAAACTGCAATCAGAAAGTAACAAATCTGATTGCAGTCGGGTAAAAGAATTTTTATATAAAATTGGTAAGGAACTGATCTCCGAAATTTTTACACAATAAATCGTGGATTATATATGACCTTCTGTAAAAATTTGAGAATTTTTGGAAAAGGTTAACTATTTTATTTAATACTCGAAAACAGTCCTGATTGGTTTAATAAAGCTGAAAAGACGTAATTAGGGCATTGCATGTATGATTGTCGGGTTGGTTATGTGGGAACACTATACGAGATATTTGTAAAAGAAAATGATATGCACTTAAGCATGGACACCCCTATTTACAAAGGAGGCTATGGCGAAATTTTCCGAAAATTATAACACTTAGTAAATATTTACTTTTTAAGACTAAAATTTACTAGAACTTTGAACGAACAAATATTTATCACACGGAACAATATAAGTAACGCAACTCAAAATACTAAACTCTAAGCCAAGGCACGGCCCGTTCGTCTAATAGACATTAGTACGTGTAGGTTGTCGTGTAGCAGACAGAGTTTGAGATTCAGTACAAGACGCACTACTGTGAGTTCATGTCCCCCTTTTCTCTTAACTGTTTTCAGTTTTATACTTCGGGGGTGAAATACATGTTACAGACATTTACAGACTTTTACAGACATTTATTATGGTATGGTTAGTTTAAGGAGGGTATACTACTTAGATCATGTGAGTGGGTAGGCCGAACTGAAGGCCATTAATCCTCGTTGTAGGACCGAGGGGCATGAGTGATAGATCTATTTGGGTGTAGCGAGCCCCACTCCTGAGTCCGCTGAGTGGACCATGTGGTGACTATGTCTTACAGCCGGAAGCCCGGTGCAAAATTTGCTAGGTTTGAGTCTTCCTGCATCACTTCACATGTATCATTGGCTTTGCAACCCAGTGGTGATCTCTTTTTCCTTAATTGCTACATACCAGGGATTTTCATACTTACAGACATATTACAAAGGTTTATACATACCCACTTACACATGAACTCGCTCAACTTTTGTTGATTTTTCAAACTACAAGTATTTCAGGAAACTAATGGATCTGGCACGGTATGCATATATTTTCAAGCTGCGTTTGAATAAAGAAGTCCTCCAGGGTTGTAGGGTTTAGAAGGTGTAACCTCTTCCTGGACGGGATTACATATCTCTAAACCTAGTTTTATTTAAGGTCTTTTGCTAAGTTTTTATGAATCCATTTAAATAAGCCAAGGTTTGTAACTTATTTTGGAATTGAAGTTTTAAGACAAGTGTAATATGGTATTTTTCTAAACTTTATTTATGGATGAACATCTCATGTTTTTATCATATAGCATTGTTTATGATTGATTGCTATGGTATTAAGAAGTCACACCAATAACCCACGCTTCCGCAAAAGTCAGGGTGTGACAGCTTGGTATCAGAGCCTCGATCATAGTGAACTAGGATTCTTTCTCGAGTCTAGACTATGATCATCAGGGCTCTCACGAAAACGTTTTCAAACATTTTTACATTTGCATACACTATACGTCCAGATCCAGGGAACAAACATTTTTACAAACAAAAGACACAAATACACGTTTCCAAATTTAAATTTATAATTCAGTCTTAGAGACTGAGGGAGGATCAGCCTTAGAGGCTGAGGGAGGAATTTAGTCTTAGAGACTGGGAGGATGGTCTTAGAGACCAGGGATTTAGTCTTAGAGACTGGGAGGATGGTCTTAGAGACCAGGGTTTTAGTCTTAGAAACTGGGAGGATGGTCTTAGAGACCAGGGAGTTAGTCTGAGAGACTAGGGAATCTAGTATGAGAGACAGGGTAGGATAGTCTGGGGAAGACTAGGATGATTACTTGCTTACATTGATTATGACTACATGCCTTCATTTTTACTACATACATGCTAAATGGCTAATTGTTGATAAACGCGCATATGTGGTAGTGGTTTTCATACACTAAATTGTTGATACTTACTATGGATATACATGCTACTCACCGGCACACATATCACTCTATTTAGAGAACGAGTTATCAGACATTGATAACCCTACGACCACCGCCATAGTTAATGAGACTACATCTATGCCAGAGACATTTACGTCAGACGCTGAGAGTGATCCCGATATGCTGACTAAGGACGAGGACGACTTCCAACAGTCTGCGCTACCAGATTTTGGTGATACTTTATCTTTGCTAATGGTTTCTCTGACGAAAATTCTTCTGCCACTCTTGTTTCAATCCATGACCACTCTATCGCCGGTCATCCCGATGATGGGCACACCATGGCTCCGATCCTCAATGATGCGCCTCATGTGGACATTCCTACTGAAGGTTGGCTACTCGACACGCAATATACGACGACATGTTTATTGATGGTCCTCCTGCTGACACCCATAGAAAATCAGACGAGAACACCGTTACTAACTTCACTTCTTAAGACCCCTGTTAACAAGCTACCCTCTGATTCTAGCATGCATTCAGAATCCTTTGAGTCTGTGATATCTACAACCTTACAAACAGCGGGGTTACAGCTTTCTACTACTGACCCAGACGACGACGCCGTTATGTCTGCTGCACTAACACCTGCTCGAGGCACCACACCATTACACGACCCAGAATCTACCCCTGATGCTAGCTTCTGCACTCGTGAGGGACAGCTTGATGTTGCACCTACTGATCCGGCACCCTTACTTGATTGTAACCCTATTTCTTTCGACTTACCAGACGATGCATCCCTTATACCCGACCCAGTACCTACACCTAATGACCTTCTTATCAGTTGAGACGTTTGCACCTGCACCTTCACCCGCTGATGTTGCCTTTATAAAAGACTGACGTCCATTGCGCCAACATGCCTATCGCTTGCATTCAAGACATACCCGCACCACGGGAAGACACCCTAGGCCAGCAACCGCGTAACGATCCAAATGGCTACAGCAGCATTTTCACAAGTCGCATCGGTTGCTACATTCAACCCTACAACGCTAGACAAGCCATTTCGATGGTTCCTATGCTACATTATGTCGATTTTAGACCCTGGTCATCCCACACATTATGGAGGCTACACACGGAATAAGTGCTCCCTTAACGACAGCTACAGTTTGAGGATATAAGTCGCAAAGTTTTGGAGCTTGAGTTGACACCACAACCTCCACCCTGTTTATTGCCAGTATACTTTAATCCTTCACAATTATCAAAAACTTATTTTACACTCTCATCTGCTGCGATAACGCCTTTCCCAGGTTTTCTTTTGATGCTCGTTCCTTTACTATCGAGCGGCAAATTAGTTAATTACTTCGACGTATATACAAGTTCGTGGAGGAGTTCACGCACATTAACATTTTGCTTTTCTTTCCACCTCCACCGGTATAATGGGTTCGGGATTATGCGGATTGCACTACGTTTGGGTAAAGACACTAATGATAAGCCGGGATTGTGGAGACTTTTTAAAGGCCACTTCAGACTATGTGATTTCGATACACTAATATATTTTGGGCAAGGGTAGGGTGACCCTGTGTCCCTGTTGATGTGATACATTTTGTAAGACAATACAATTGTGGCCGAAAAACAGTGGGAGCCAGTCATCATTAAACATGCGACAATACTTGTGGCCAATGGCCAATGAAAACCCGATCGCTATGTATTAGTTAAGCACGTTATTAATCTATATTCGTGTGCTATAATTATAATGCTACGTACTTGCTTACTATGCTCTCAGTAAACAAAATTACCAAATTACTTGGTTATGCTATGATTATGCTATTACTTGATTGGCTGATACAAAATACATGTAAGTACATACGACTACTAAAACAACTAAATGCACTCACTGAGCAAATAAGACTTGACCTAACCAATCTTCTTCTTAGAAGATGTCGACACAAGGGAACGTCAATACCAACGACCTTCCGCCAACATCGACGACACGACTACAAGAACGCATCTCACAGGCCATTGCACAGCTCGAGGCCCTTCCCTTCGAACACAGCAAGGGCTGCACCTACAAGCAGTTCTTGGACCACAAACCTCGAGAATTCCACGGCACTGGGGGTGCCTTAGCCTTCGTGCGCTGGGTTGAAAAGACAGATTCTGTTTTACGATTGAGCAAATGTGACCCCGAACATCAAGTCAAGTATATAACTGGACTATTGGTGGATGAGGCTCTGTCCTGGTGGAACCATCAAGTTCGGACAATGGGCGAGACCGCTGCGTATGCTATGACGTGGGACGAACTGAAAGATCTGATGCGTAAGAAATATTGCTCGAGGGCAGAAGTCCAGAAGCTGGAAACCGAACTGTGGAACTTGAAAATGGAAGGACCAAAGATAGCGGAGTATGTGCAGAGATTTAACGAATTATCACAAGTTGCCTCACTCCTGGGGACACCAGAGTTTAAGAGAATCGAGCAGTTCATACGGGGATTGGCACCTCAGATTCTAAGCCTGGTAACAACATCAAAACCTTCAACGATCACCGAGGCTATCAACATAAGCATAGCAATCACGGAAGAAGCAGTTAGACGAGGAGAATTTTCCACTGCGGAGGAGAAAAAGGAGACTGCTATAAAGGCATCTGGGGATAACATGAGAAAGCACGCAAATTTCAAGATGGTTACTCGGGTAAGTAATGAGAAGAAGGCCAAAAAGGGAAAGGATTACAAGGGTATCCTACCAAGGTGCGACAATTGTTTACGTTTTCATGTCGGGCGATGCAAATATGGAAAATGTGATAACTGTGGCAAGAGGGGGCATCCCAAAGAAACTTGTTGGCAAAATACTGAACATAGTAATGGAGGCCAAGATGGTAGTGAGAATCGCAAAGGAAACAACAACAATGACAATTACCAAGGTAGAATGAGCGATAAGCAGAAACGTGCTCGAGGATGTTTAAACTGTGGAAGCAAAAAGCATTTCAGAAGATATTGCCCTAAAAATAATCAGGCCCAAGGATGAAAGCTCCCCACCAGAGCCAGGGAGACACGCCAGGGATTCAAGCATGGATAGCGGTACGTCCCAAATTACTCAATGTTATGCATCTGTATTGCCAAGTACTGCTGCAAATTTTACAATTTGCACCTCTAGAGTTCGAGAGTATAATTGGCTTAAGTAGCAAGTAAGTAGATATTCCAGTACCCATTAGAACTAGCTTAGGGGAAGCTAGTGGAAGCCAACGCAGTAACCAGAGGCGACAAAAATAAAAACCGGAGAGCGCAAGTTTACGATAGATCTACCGCCAGTTGAGCTGGGAAGCTTCGGCAAGGTAATTGGGTGGATTAGTTGCCAAGCGGTCGAACGGAGGATGAAATCCGCACCTCGATTGATGAATGAAGAAATGAGCTTGACTCATGAAGCGGGATACGCCTCTGCAAATTACAAATTGCTTGAAGGCACGAAGAATATTGCATAAAGGATGTGTTGTTTTCTCGGCTCATGTCGGGGACAGGAGAGCCGAAGAACTAAAGCCCGAAGATACCCCCGTGATCAGAGGATATCCTGAAGTCTTCCTCGAAGACTTGCCGGAATCGTCTCCTCAACGATTAGTCGAATCTCGCATCGATTTAATTCTATGCGCTGCACCTGTAGTCGATGCACCGTAGCGACTTACATTTTCGGAGATGCAAGGATTGACAGTGTAGTTTCAATAGTAAATAGAGAAGGAAGATAACAGACCAAAATTCCCCTTTTGGGTAACCACAATTCTGCTCGTCAATAAGAAGGACGATAGCTTTCATACGAACATCCAACAACCAGGAGCCGAACGAGATAACCCACGAGAGTCGGTGACTCTTTCTAAGGATTAACGACTTACTTAGGTAACCAACGGTGAAGATCCAACTACTATTGCGACTGATCAACCATCGAGCGTCATTAGCTGTAAATTCAAGAATAAAGTATACTGGGAGATTGTGGGGCAATAATTTGTTTTTAAACATACCTAAAATGGTGTTTCCTACACAATGCACACAACAGAGTTACACAGGATACGAAACCCTGAGGATTTAGAAAACATATGCTTAGGACCCTTGGGAACCCAGTTCCAAACTGGTATAGGTTGCTACTTAGACACCATATCTGTTAACTCAATCGAACACCACTAACCTGACCTGTATGCCATTTCAGCTGACAAAACAAAGAGTCCTTTAAATTCTTTCGTTAAAACCTTCACTTTTGCTTCTAGCAAGTAGATGTTTGCATCTCTACTTCCCTGATTGGTAGTTGCATCACGTTGATTTTCTTCGCTGAGAGCGAACACTCATTCGCGTCGAATACTTGGTCGTTTCTCCATTTTAGCAAACACTCACTGCTTCAGTACTTGAAAACTCACATGTTACGCATGCACCATCTGCTACACATACGGTTTCATTTCAAACACTTCAATGAAGTTCACATATTACGTTGCTAAATCTAATTACTGGTTTGTGATTCGAATGACCTACATTATTGAAATTGTTGGCTCTTTTGCTATCAAGTCAACACACTCTTTGAAACCTCTTTCATTACAAATTACATTCACGGCTTATTCTGATACCATGCCGATATATCCTTTATTGGTACATACGTTTATTGTCGGGTTACGCTGAAACTAAGTTCAATTGCTTGAACTTATCCATTTCGCATATTCAGTTTAAAACGTCATATGATGTATTGGGAGCATCATATTCAAAACATTTTTGCAAAGATTCTTTCATTTCAAGTTGTAGTAGATTTGGTTGGTCTACGACTCCACTAAAATGTTTGATTTGTTTCGATACTTGCGGTGATATTTTTCACAAAATTAAAGCTTGCGCTAAATTGATTACTCACTTCATACACGGATCTAAATTATTTGCTAATCTGCTCTAAATCCGTCTTGTTTATTTCAATTAAAGCAGTCTCTACACAATTGTGTGTTAAGGCAACGGTACATGTATTCATTTCATAAGCACAATGTACCTCCTAACGATTCTTTCATTGTCAATCAAATGCCTTGCGATACTCATTACTTTTCATCTCCGATTGGAAACAGTGGTCCTTTGATGTTCCGTATTAAATTGGAAACTCTATAACATGGTATAAATCAAATCTTCAGATTGTCTCAGTACACTTTCATTTGATTTCAAACGCGGTGAACTTGTTCAGTCACCACTATTATTGGATAATGCCATTACGACACCTTGCGGTGTCATCATAAACTTGTAGCTTGTGCTAATCATGGTTAACCGTTTCACACAAAACGACTCATACTTTTGTTTGACTTGTCATTTAAACATTTCTGATGCAACTACGAGTTAAGACAATGATACACCAGATTCGCTTGTACTTCATACGGTGTATTTTCACAATTCGAGAATGTCAACACACAGATCCTTATCATTTACTTATTCGCCAGTTGGCAGGTCATTTTCATCTCCAAGTTGTTGATTTTGAGTTCATATAGCGGATGCTATGGTTTGTGTAAATTTGCATACTATGACCAATCATGTGAAAACTCTACTGGACAAAACTCCTCTTTTCTTTTGTGGAACACTGCTAGCTGGATTACACTAGACTATACGTCAAATGCGTACTGTACCCTTGACATTAAATGCTATAAGCATATACTTTTTACTATTGGAATTGTGATGTTATATATACATCTTAGACTCACTTGATATGAATAAGGTTTGAATTGGTTTGATGATTACCTACCTCGGTACTATTCATATACATACATGCATAACGAAACCCTAAGGAATTAAGGTAGTACAAATTTCGAGGACGAAATTTTCTTAACGGGGGGAGAATGTGACAACCCTCAAAATTTCAAGTACTGTACAAATTAATTAATCTCAAATTACGTGCTTAATGACTGTGCTTGATTACAACTGATAATTTAAACTGCTCTACGATTCTATATCATATATACATGCATCATATTTTATACAGTCACTCCATTCATTACACGCCTACATTAGTGACATACTCGATGAACTCAGCACAGTTGACACACTGAACGTGTGATTCAGAAATAATACTGACAATACCAGCGCTTAGACAGACAATATTATTTTGGCCAGTATGAGCCAGGGATAGAGTACTACACTGGTTTGTAGTGTAGGGAAGTGAGGACCATAAGACTGCGTCACTAGGGGATAGATATAGTGCCGGGAAGTGCCTAAAACATGCGTTAAATACATAATTCTGCTTTCTTTTATTTAATTCAGCATTTTATTATACCAGTAGAATACACAAATATGGCAGAGTAGTCCTGTATACTTTCCTAAGTGCCAGGAATGATTTCGTTACGAAAAGATGCATAAAAGACACTATACGGTACAATTAAACGCTTTAACGGATCGATACGTAACCGAACAACCAGACATTTTTCGGGACACTAAAATATTTTCAGAAATATTATTTTTATATTTCTTAATTAATTTCGGTCACAAAAATTCCCATACATGTAAGCATGACATACACCCACTACACTTGGAAATACCCTTAACCTTCTAACTTAATACCTATTAACTAACAAATTTACACTTAAACCCCCCCCCCCCCAACCGAATTCAGCCATGGACCCACCTTAATCACCTTCTTTTTGCCTCATTACCCCATTGGTGGGAACCTTGTGCATGGCTAGAGACTTGTCACATTTGTGTAAGGAATCTTACAATTTCCTAAGAAAAACCATCATCACCTCCAAGCTTGCACTCAACCTCTTCCCTCCTCCCTCCTATTTTCGGCTCACCCCCCTCTCCTCTCTCCCCATAACCGATTTCATCACCACCACCTCTCACATCCTCCATTTTCTTCACTACAAGCTCTCCATTCAAGCATTGAAGGTGGTTCATGAAGGTAGCAAGTTGAAGGAACTTCAAGAGAGCTTGTTCTAGTCACTTCACCATACTTTTTCTCACCATCATCTTCACTAGATTTCTACCCTAGCCTTGTGCTAGTAGTAAGTCTCTACACCTTGTTCCATCTTATTTTAGTCAAAATATGAAGCACGACGTTTGTTTGTTCAAATCACAAGAAGATGAACACTAAAAAGTTGAACTTAAAATTCTGCATAAAAACCCCACATAAAAAGTTTGTTTGAGGTTAAAATCAGGTTGATTTGAGTTTAGATAATACATGCACAATGTTTGATCATTAAGTTATTAACAAATCAAGGTTAGGACACTCGTTAATATGTTTTTAGAATCATTAAACCTGAAAACAGCATGCTGATTGGATTTTCCAGCCAACTTCAACAGGCTGTAACTGGGTCATTTTTAATCGAAAAACTGAGTTTCTGGAGTCTAAATTGTGTAATTTTGAACAACCGAACAAATGGCACTGGAATCGTAATTTTTCGAGATCGTTTACTATTTTTAAAGAATTATTTTTAGACAGCAGCTCAAGCTGAAATATTTCTGCTGAAAAAGTGTGTTGTAATCAGAGTCAAAACTTAAAACCTGAGCAGAATCAGCTCATGGGATTTTTACTGTAGATAGTCACGGTTGTTCCCGTGACCCTCCAACTAGAATTTCGTCGATCCGACTTACGATTGATTTTTCGTGAATTTTTCCGTAAAACTGCAATCAGAAAGTAACAAATCTGATTGCAGTCGGGTAAAAGAATTTTTATATAAAATTGGTAAGGAACTGATCTCCGAAATTTTTACACAATAAATCGTGGATTATATATGACCTTCTGTAAAAATTTGAGAATTTTTGGAAAAGGTT
Organism: Helianthus tuberosus; assembly: GCA_030545235.1. Lineage (NCBI taxonomy): Eukaryota > Viridiplantae > Streptophyta > Magnoliopsida > Asterales > Asteraceae > Helianthus > Helianthus tuberosus. The sequence goes on along the minus strand of CM060365.1, from coordinate 178,258,024 downwards.
AACTATTTTATTTTAATACTCGAAAACAGTCCTGATTGGTTTAATAAAGCTGAAAAGACGTAATTAGGGCATTGCATGTATGATTGTCGGGTTGGTTATGTGGGAACACTATACGAGATATTTGTAAAAGAAAATGATATGCACTTAAGCATGGACACCCCTATTTACAAAGGAGGCTATGGCGAAATTTTCCGAAAATTATAACACTTAGTAAATATTTATTTTTTAAGACTAAAATTTACTAGAACTTTGAACGAACAAATATTTATCACACGGAACAATATAAGTAACGCAACTCAAAATACTAAACTCTAAGCCAAGGCACGGCCCGTTCGTCTAATAGACATTAGTACGTGTAGGTTGTCGTGTAGCAGACAGAGTTTGAGATTCAGTACAAGACGCACTACTGTGAGTTCATGTCCCCCTTTTCTCTTAATTGTTTTCAGTTTTATACTTCGGGGGTGAAATACATGTTACAGACATTTACAGACATTTACAGACTTTTACAGACATTTATTATGGTATGGTTAGTTTAAGGAGGGTATACTACTTAGATCATGTGAGTGGGTAGGCCGAACTGAAGGCCATTAATCCTCGTTGTAGGACCGAGGGGCATGAGTGATAGATCTATTTGGGTGTAGCGAGCCCCACTCCTGAGTCCGCTGAGTGGACCATGTGGTGACTATGTCTTACAGCCGGAAGCCCGGTGCAAAATTTGCTAGGTTTGAGTCTTCCTGCATCACTTCACACGTATCATTGGCTTTGCAACCCAGTGGTGATCTCTTTTTCCTTAATTGCTACATACCAGGGATTTTCATACTTACAGACATATTACAAAGGTTTATACATACCCACTTACACATGAACTCGCTCAACTTTTGTTGATTTTTCAAACTACATGTATTTCAGGAAACTAATGGATCTGGCACGGTATGCATATATTTTCAAGCTGCGTTTGAATAAAGAAGTCCTCCAGGGTTGTAGGGTTTAGAAGGTGTAACCTCTTCCTGGACGGGATTACATATCTCTAAACCTAGTTTTATTTAAGGTCTTTTGCTAAGTTTTTACGAATCCATTTAAATAAGTCAAGGTTTGTAACTTATTTTGGAATTGAAGTTTTAAGACAAGTGTAATATGGTATTTTTCTAAACTTTATTTATGGATGAACATCTCATGTTTTTATCATATAGCATTGTTTATGATTAATTGCTATGGTATTAAGAAGTCACACCAATAACCCACGCTTCCGCTAAAGTCAGGGTGTGACAGATTGGTCACCTGGCAATGCAAGAAGCAGACCACTGTAGCTTTATCCACATGTGAAGCTGAGTATGTATCTGCTAGCACTTGCTGCTCTCAGATCTTGTGGATCCAGCAACAGGTGTGCGACTACGGTTTGCAATTTCTTAACACCCCTATCTTTGTTGATAATGAGGCAGCGATAAACATAACAAAAAATCCTGTTCATCACACTAAAACCAAACACAATGAAATTCGTCATCACTTCATTCGAGATTGTTTCGAGAAGAAGTTGATATGAATTGATAAAATCCACACTGACGAACAAAAAGCTGATTTACATACCAGAGCGTTTGATAAAACTCGTTTTCAATATCTTTTAAAATTGAATGGTATGAAGCTTTTATCGGTGTTGGAGGAGATTCTTGGCGTAGATGAAGGTACCACTGTAGATGATGATGTTGAGAAGCAATCTGCAATGGTTTGTCGATTTTTTACTTGTTTTGGTATTTAGGGGGGAGTATAGGGTAATATTTTCAGAAAATACAAAAACAGTAAAAAAAAATTCAAAAATTCAAAAAACATGAGATATTTCAAAATCCAAAAACAATTGAAAAATGAAAAAGAGCTTGTGTAAAAAGGGAAAATGATAGTACATTGGCTTGACAGTTACAGTATGCTAAAGATATGTAAAGTTTAAAAAGTCTTAAACAGTCTCGCTGATGATATGCCGATAGGTTTTTACACATTTAGTAGGTTTGTTCGGGATATAAACCTAAAATCTTTGCTTACTTATTTTGTGGGGAACACTACTTGGATATATAGGTAACCCCTGAAATCTCGTTTGAAAGATCCCTCTTTCTGAGATACTAGGTCTTTATACTCAGTGATATCTGGGGTATTATCCCGGGACTTCTGATATTGCGGAAGCAATGGCCTAGTCCCCGTATAATACTTTACTGCTTGCTTGAAATATAGCACCGCCCTCAGCATAAAAAATGATGAAACATTGAAAAATGCTATTCATGTGCTGTTGAAGAAAAGATCCTCTAAAGGGGAGACACCAAAAGTCGAAGCCGTCATCTCTCTGATTTTGCGGAAGCAATAGCCTGAGCTCTCACGGCCCTCGCATTTTAACCCCTTTCCAGATATCATCTATGGTATACTCACCTGTAAGACTGAATATTGGGTTCTGGATACGGGAGTATATTCAAGAGGTGGGACACATGAATGAGTTTAAGTTCTTAATACATCTAATTCATATCCTGGATAGATTGAAATTTGTGTGAGAATTTAAGTGGATCAGTATATCGACAATCTAAGCGAATTGTTTAATTCTGAGTATGAAATCAAAAGCTTAACGATACTTGTAGCTTGTCGAATAGCTGATATGATTCCCTAACACGCTCACCAAAAATATGTTTGTATATAGTTTACATTTACTGCATTTTATTTCTGTTATTCATTTCTAGTTTAGAAACTTTATTAAAATCCAAAAAGATTTTATATTTCTGTTTTCTTTTTCCGACAAACCAAAGTGGAAAGCTGATCTTCAGATTCACAATTTGAAGCAGATGCAGGAAGTTTCTGAGCTGGAAGATGAGTTGAGAGCTTAACATTTTAAACTTGTGAATTTGAAAAGTCAAAATAAGTTCATTAATTTGAAACTTGTAAATTTTTTTAAAAAATTTGCTTGAACTAGTTTGTTTATAAATGTCAGTGTGCTTTGTCTCAGGTCAACCAAGGTCATTAAATTGGACTTGGTAGACAAATTAAGTTCTCAGGGTCATTAATTTGGACCTGATTACTTGAGTGGATTTCTAAATTCTGACAAAACCAACAAATGAAGTCAAATGGTAAGCATGAATTGAAATTGTCATAATCATAAATCTTATGTTTAGTTAGAGATTGTGCAGGTAACAGGTTTGTATTAAGAAAACAGCAAAGCAAAATCCCAGCTAACTGATAGGGGGAGTCTGAAGACTTAAAAGTCAGATACAGTTCCTGGATCTACATTCAAGGGGGAGTTTGAAGATTGTTAAAGATTCAGATTCTGTGATTCATGCTAGCTGTTGATAGTAGAAGAGAAGAGTTGAAGGAAGCATACATTGTTAGATAAACTGGAAAGAGATAAGACTGAAGACTCGACGCCGAAGACTTCGTCAACATCCAAGGGGGAGTCTGTTCGTGCACAAATGTCTGTTAACTTCGTCTTTATCGAGTCTTATGTCTAGATAGGATAAACTAGCACACAGTAGATTAAAAGTTAGGGTTTGTGTGAAAGTGTGTGATTTCGCATGAAAGTGACATTGGTCATTTCAAGCGAAATTAGATCTTGTGATTTCGCTTGAAATGGGCAGTGACACTTTCAAGCGAAATTAGCACAACTATAAATACCTGTGTTGCTAGTTCATTTGTAACGTTCGAGATTTCAGAGCCGAGGTGCTGCCAGTTTGTCAAACGATCAGGATTGCTTTGAAATCAATAATAAAGAGATAATTAAGAGGAATTAAGTTGTTACACGTCTATTTCACTGATTCCGCCTTTGAAATAGATCATAAACTCTTCTGATTGACTCGTTAGGGTCACACATCGATCCAACATAAAGCACCTGAGGTTGAAACGACCAGAAAGTCCTATCTTTGAGAAAGTTGAAAAACCTATTCAAGATCAAAGTGTTCCAGAAGTTGCTGAAACTCAAACTGCTGAAGCTGAAAAGAAAGCGCCTGAAAGTCTAGAATATGTAAGAGTTGAGAAGAAGGTTGACGATGATGATGAGGTAGTATTCATGGGTGAAAGAGAGTCTACTCCACCACCACCACACCAGTTAATAGGGGTGTAAACAAGCCCAGAGGCTCGAGAGCTACTCGTGATCGGCTCGGTTAAAAGCTCGAACGAGCCGAGCCTTAACGAGCCCGAGCCCGAGCTCAAGCCTGAAATAGAGCTTGTTTTCTTATCGAGCCCTAGCTCGAGCCTAAAATACAAAGCTTGTTTAGGCTCGCGAGCCTAAATGAGCCCATACAAAATTTCAATTTTTTTATATTTATTATATTAATAATGATGGTAACATTGATGAGCCGAGCTAGAGCCGAGCTTTGGCTCGTTTAAGCGATGTTGAAGTGAGCTCGAGCCGAGCTTTTAGCTCATTTAAGGTTGTTCTCAAAATAGTTCGAGCCGAGTCGAGCCGAGCTCGAGCTTTGGGTTTTACTCGCGAGCCAAGCTCGAGCTCAAAGAAGCAGGCTCGAACCAAGCCGAGCTCAAGCCCGAGCTTCATTAAAACCTAACGAGCCGAGCTCGAGCCTGGTCGAGCTCGGGCTCGGCCCGGCTCGTTTACACCCCTACCAGTTAATCCAACTATACACATTCAAGACAATCCAAAGAAGTCACCTGAAAAGAAGATGCGCCTTTTGGTTCATTTGATGGTTTTCCAAAGGTTCATGGTGAATTTTCGGATGATCTTCTTCCTGAAGGTGATTATGATATGTTTCATGATGGAAAGATTAAAGTTCTTACAAAGAAAGTGAGTAGTCTGGAAAAAGCAAAGGCAAAAGCATTGGCTGAGAATGATGAGTTAAAGACAGCAGTGAACGATCATGCTGAAAGAATTGATGAATTAACTGATGATCTTGGTGATAATGCTAAAGTGATTGATCAACTCACTACAGAGCTTGCAGAAGTGAATGCCATGTATGAGAACATGAATGAAGTCAACAAAATACTGCATCAGATGATAGGTGAGTTGCATGAATCTTCGTCTAATGAATACAAAGTTCTGAGATAAGAAATTGAAGATCTGAGGGCAGATAAGGTTGTGAAAGATGAACAGCTGAACATTGTATATTGTAATGGAACACAAGCTTGTAATCAATGTCCAAGTTGTGTATAATGAGTTGGAGATTCAAAGGATTGAAGAATGTAGAGTACAAAGGGAGAAGGAGTTGGCTGAGGAAGCAACTCAAAAGAAGAAAGGGTTGGTGGTTGATAATGAAGAGATACTTGGATCTTCCAGCCAACAAGTTCAACCTAAAGCTGAAAGTACTGACGTTGAAATGACAGAAGCAGAGGTGAATGCTACTGAAGTTGATCCAGAACAAGGTTTTGTCCTTATTGGTGAATCATTATCATTACCTTATAGTTTGAAAGAGGTTATCCAATTAGTGAAAGTTGATCAACGAAAACGGAAGGTAAGAAAATCTCAAGGAGCTCATGTTGAAAATGATTCTGATACAAAACTACTTTGTTATAAAGAAGAGAAAGATGGTAATGAAGAAGAGGAAGAAGAAAAGTTGGATGATGAGGAGTTAAAGGAGTTGTTTGATGACATCGACAACTATGATCCAGAGAATGATAATGATGATGATGATGATCAAGGGGCTACTGGATTACTAGTTGTGAAACCGACTACTCAATATTCTCTCGACGACTTCCTAAATGATCAATTGAATGAGCAACAGGATGATCAACAGCAGGAGTCTTCTTCTTCTGGAAAACAACATGTTGATCAGGTATTCCTAACTCAACCGAAAGTTATTTACTTGCATTCTTCATTTGAGGAGGAGTTAGAGGTACCTAGGACGAGAGAAGAAATGTTAGAAGAGTTGGGTTTGGATGACGGGAATTTGAAATTTGATATAGAGGATGATATTCCTTCATCACCCGAAAGAGAATATTCTTTTAGCTTTCCTAATGAAGAAGACAACTTTAATGATGTGATTATAGAGGAAGGGTCGGAAATTTCTGAAGAAGATACACCCTTTCACTATTCGGGTGAAGATGATACCTTTCCGAGATTCGTTGAAATGTTCAAAACTCGTAATGAAGATGAAGTTAGGAGGAAAGTGGTGGAAAGGATATCAACTGAAGGTATTCCTGAGGTAGTTCCACGGGAAGAGCTGTTAGAAGGCAGGAAGAATTGGTTTAAAGTGATGCCGAAGGAAAGAAAGTACATGAGACCACTCCAGTATTTCACGGATCATCCAGATAAATCTCTGGGTGATATTCTTTCTTGGGGTTATCTTGAGGATCTTAAGGTATTTGGTATCAGAAGGGAGCACAGGGTACAGTATTTTGAATTTCTTTCTGATATTAAGACACTCCCATGGTGGGATGTGGAGGAACTCGTGAAGACAAAGAATATAAAACAATTCTACTACGGTCTGGATGTCAAAATGCATGATCAGAAGTTGCGGAATTACATAAAGCTCCAAGCAAAAGAAAGATTTCCTGACTGGAAGCCGCAATTTCCTAAGCAAGATATAAAGATTGATCCAGTTACGGGAGAAAAAAGACATTACTTCGAAGATAAAGCCTCCCAGATGTCTAAAGAATATGCCACTGCGTGCAATGGAACAAGACTTTTATGAAGACTTTCAAGGTTGGATGTATAACCAAAGCACGGCAGAAGCAGTTATCTCTTTATTTGATAAGAAGACGGGAGAAGCAAGGCGTATAAATGTGATAGATCCTATGTGGTTGGTGAACTGCTCAAAGAAGGATATCAATTGCTTATTTTTCAACAAGATTGTTTATGATCTTCCTGATAGAGCTCAAGCGCAACAGTATCAGAAGATGGTCAATCTATGTTTTGCAAAGGATATCAACTCAGGAAGATATTGGCAGACTAAATTCAGAGACTTAGAGTTGGAAGAGTTCTTGAAGAGAGAAAAGCGAAGTGAAAAGTTCAAGAAGATAAGAGAAAGGGCAGCAGTTCTTGGGCGCAGAAAGTTTGAAAGACCTCCTCCAACAGACCAAACGCCAATAGAATCAGAGGAGAACAAGATCCCAAGGTGGGATAGGAAAAGAGATGGAGATCCTGTGTACAGGAAGTATTGGAACGAGATTGGAAGGCCTCTCAGACGTAAAATGTTAGCAGAGAAAGCAGATGCTAGGAGATAAAAAGCCAGAGCTAGCAGAGGCAGCAGGAAGGTGAAGTAAAGACTATGACCATCTGACCGGATGACACCACCTCTCCCAAGTTCCCTATAAATAGGAGTGTAGGGGTCTTAGTTTAGAATCTTTTGCCAGTTTGTGAAGCGAAGCTCTGTCCAATTGTCATCAGGATCTTTGTACTTTCATATCAGTGAATGAGATTGGACATGTTTATCAGTGATATCGTTGTTGATTATTCTCAGACGATGACGAGGGATTCCGCACCTCGTCATTGATCGATTCTACCACGTTCTTCATCTTTTAGAGAGAGAACCGACTCCTGCGTTCACTCACATTTTTCATTGCCTAGTTAAACTGCCAAAATACTATTGCAAGTATCCATTTGTATTCCAAGCGATCTTATAGAAATAAACTTGTCTATATTTGACTGCATTTCATATACACCAAAATGCTGATTAAACCATCACAACCAGTTCCAAGAGTTTTAAGAAAATTAATCAAAATTATCCAAGTTCACAGAGTGAAAATGCATATCAAATTAGCATAGTATAAAATCAATATATCTAAGCTTTGTGTTACATTCAACAATAAGTTCAAGCTTTATGTTACATACAACAATAAGTCCAAGGTTTATGTAACTAAAATATTTTTCTCAAATCAGATTCGGACTATAATATGTGAAAACATATCCAAATTAGTTTGCAACAAGAACTTTTTCAGACACTAAGATGGAACTAGAAATTGAGCTCTAGCATCAGATCCAAAAAAAAACCGCATCATTGTTTAATTTAAAATCAACATAATAAAAACTCAAAGTATGTAGCTATCATAAACAGTCGATTAACAAACAATTAGTCTAACAATTAATAATCTGTAAAATCGGTAATTAACAGACTGTAACATATAATTGTTTACCTTAATAAATCAAAGAAGATACAAAAGACAGATGAAACTGGAAGTGCAGATGAGTAATCACATATTTACAAAAACCAAAATTTAGGAAAGGAAGGCCTCAAATACCCCAGAACACTTGCAATGGACAATTGCACTTCAAAAGAAAACGATTGACCTCCCAAAGTTAAAGATTCTGTTGATTTTACAACATTAGGTTAATTCAGTAAAGTCGTAGAAAAATGTCCATCCGCTGAAACTTGGATGTGTGAAAAGTGATTAGTAAGAAGCCCAAATTCAGAATGCAGACTTGGGGCCCAACACTTCCAATACGTATAAATAACATACTTTTCTTTTTAAATTGAGGCCCGAAAATTATGGTGGCCCTAGGCCTTAGCCTAGGGTATTACAACTATTGGGCCGGCTCTGACTATAACGATTACAACAAATGAAGTTAAATAAATATGATACCTCTCAACAATTATTTTTAATTGATCATATAATACAGTGTTGAGGGATATGAGAATCACAACCCCCCCCCCCCCCACCAACCACAAACATACACACACTGTAGGATCGTTGTTTGACCCGATTGAGTCGATCAGAAGAGCTTTATGTCCAGTTCAAAGGCGGAATCAGAGAACTAGACGCGAAAACAGCTTGATACTATTAAATCTGTCTCTTTGATTGATAATAACAATGATTACAACATGAGAACAATCTGGCAGCACTTTGTTACAAGTTCTGGATCCGTGCCAAATGAATGAACAAGTGCACTATTTATAGGATGAAGGTTTCGCTTTTATGACCTGTCCATATAAGCGAAATCAGATGTTATGGTTTCGCTTATATGGCATGTCCATATGAGCGAAACTACAACCTTAAATCCTAATCAACGTTTCTCGAACCTCATGCACTGGATATCCTAACCTATTCTATTACAATACATGATACAAGACGAAGTCAATAGACGTAATGCACTAACAGACTCCCCCTCGGATAATGACGAAGTCTTCAGCGACTAATCTTTAATATGACACATCTTCAGTCTTGATCATTCTGTCTTTTCTTTCAAGTTGTAACAATGTAAGCATCCAACAATCTTTCTCTTCTTCTATCAGCTTCAGGCTCCCCCTTTCGTCAAGCTTCCGTGCTTTGGGATCAACACCTAGCTTTCCATCTACAAGCTCCTCTTTGCTTCAAGCTTGTCTACAGACTCCCCCTTAGACTCTGCTCTCGGGATCGTAGTCTGGACTATCTGCAATCACTCAAACATTCATGAATACAATGTTTTCATATTATCAATCAATCTTCTCTAATCCACTCCCCCTATCAACAAACTTTACGGATATAGCAGCATTAAAGAATCCAACTCCCTCACAGTTTATCATCCAAGTCCAAATTAATGACCTTGGAGATATCACAAACTGTTTTTGAAATTTTTTATTTTAAATCAAGTTTCAAATTAATGAACTTGTTTTATTTTCAGAAACACAATCAACTTACTTAGATTTTGAAACTCAGCATTTCAGATATCGGTTGTCGAAAATAAAGAAGAAATCAAAATCTTTTTGTATTTTCTGAAAATATAAAGCAGTAAAGAAATATGTACAAACATATTTACAGACAATATTTTTGTTTGAGTATGCATCAGAGGATCATATCAGTTTTTGACAAGTCACAAGTACCGTTGAGCTTAGTTACACATTAAGAATTAAACAATTCACTTAGATTGTCGATATACTGATCCACTTAAATTTTCATACAAATTTCAACTGATTCAGGATACGAATTAAGTGTTTTAAGAACTTAAACTCATTCATGTGTCCCACCTCTTGAATATACTCCCGTATCCAGATCCCAATATTCAGTCTTACAGGTGAGTATACCTAGATGATATCTGTAAGGGGTTAGATGCGAGGGCCGTGAGAGCTCAGGTCGATACTCCCGTATACGCAGAGAGATGACGGCTTCGACTTTTGGTGTGTCCCCTTTAGAGGATCTTTTGTTACAACAGCAATGACTATCAATTTTATTGTTTCATCAATTTGCTGAGGGCGATACTATGTTTCAAGCATTTGCGAAAAGTATTATGCGGGGACTAGGTCAGAAATTTCTTTCAGCAGAAGTCCCGGAATAATACCCCAGATATCACTAAGCATAAAGACCTAGTATCTCAGAAAGAGGGACCTTTCAAACGAGATTTCAGGGGTTACCTATATATCCAAGTAGTGTTCCCCACGAAATAAGCAAGTTTGAATTTAGGTTTATATCCCGAAAAAGTTTACTAAATGTATAAAAACCTATCGGCACATCCACGGTGAGATCGTTTAACACATTTAAACTTTCCATTTCTATAGCGTACTGTACCTAAAATGCAAAACCATTTAAAGAAAATTTGACAACCAACACTGATAGCTTTGTCTTGCCATCCATTTTCTGCTAAAAGTGCTCTGATTTGCAGAAAAACTAATATAAAGTACCCCCATGATTTACAACCCATTGATTTTCGACAGTTTGAAAACCGTTTTTCAATCTTGTGAAAGTAATCATGTTTGTTCAGCCGTGAGGGTTTCGGCGTATTCAATCAACACATATTTTTGTAATTTTCTGTTTTTAACAAAAATTAAAAACAAACATATTTTTGGTTTTTAATTTTTTTTTAAATTTTTAGGGTTTTTGAAATATTGTTTATTTATATACAGAAAAACAAACAAACTTCCTGTTTCAACCAACACAGAATCCAGCATCCTCCTCTCCTCGTTGTGCCAGGCTGCTCCAACTTCCATTCTTACAATCTTCGGATTTGTTGAGCACCTTCACATTTAGACTACTTGATTACTTGAACAATTTAGCCCAGGTCTGTTGAACCTTAGGCATTTCAACACAGTAATTTTCATTCAATGCTGGAAACTCTTTGTCATCTTTCACAAAAATCTTTTCAACTTTTACTTCAACTTTTTCATCTTTTTCAAGAATCACCTGCTTCTTTACACTCCATTTTTGACCTTCAGGAGTACCACGTTTGTAAAAATGTGACTCCTTTTGAACATTTTGTTTTTTATCAACAACTTTTGACTTCCAAAATTCTTGTGGTTTTGTCATATCAACAGATGTTTTCCAGCTTTGAGTTGTTCTGAATCTGGGTGTATGAGAATTCCAGTTCTGTCTAGAATCGAACCTATACAGGTTTGACTTCCAATTTTGATTCGAAACAAACTTGTTGTGTTGTACCTCCAAGTTTGTTTTGAGTCAAAACTGGTTGACCTTTGTCTCACATTCTCAGATTTTTGTTTCTCAGCATCAATCTTCTTTTTGTCAACATCCACAGGTTTTAGATTAGGACACTTGCGTGCAAGATGTCCTTTTTTATCACATTTGAAACATGTTCTCATGGACACATCTTTGACCTGTGGTTGTTGCTTTTGCTTTTTAGCAAAGAACTTATCATTAGACTGTCTCATTTTGAGTTCTTTTTCTTTTTCTAAATTATCTCCTTGAACAAAACTCATTTTTGTCTGATAATTTGGCGTTTCATTTTTGTTTCGATTCTGTTTCTTCTTATAACCCAACCCAGCCTTCATGTTTTTCTTCTTGTAACCAGGTTTGTTATACGAACCTCTATGACTCTTACCAGCAAACTTTGAAATCTCAGACTTCTCAATCTCAACCATTTTGAAAACTTTATCAACCTTTTCTGAAATCACATTCTGAATCGGGAATACAACATCTAAGAACAATTTGTCCGATCCAATCATGGTATAAACCAATCCTTTTGAATCATCATTCAAACTTTTCTCGGATTTTGTGTTTTTCAGATATCCATCATGAAGATTTCCTTCATCTTCATCCTGTGATTCAGGTTTACCTGTAACAATCGACTCTTCTTTCAACACACTTTCAACGACTTTACCTACCACCTCTGAATCATGAGAATCATCAGATTTGGAATAGGTTATGTCAATGTTGTCTGGCAATTGGTCTACCATGTTGAAAGCTTTTTCGACTTTTTCCTCATCATAAAATGCAAACTTTCCCGGTGGTGGAACTTGATGAAACTCTGAGCCAATACCTTTCTTGTTCTGCTCAGACTCACCATCATCCGGTTTTATATTGAAAATTCATTCAAGCACATATGACGACACGTGGTAACTCTTTAACTTGTTGTTTTCCTGTTCTAAATCAGCAATCTGTCGCTTTAACTTAGCAACATCCTCAATATAGGAATTAACAACATCTTGTGTTATAGAATACATTCGTTTAAGCTCTTTAGTTGTTTCAGAAAGATAATTCATTCTTGATTGAGCATATTTCATTTCATCTTTCACTTTATCGTATGACTCTTTCGTAATATGATATGCTAATTTCATTGAGTCATATTCTTTCTTCCTTTCTTGACAAGCAATTTCTTTTTGTGAACATTCTTCTGTCATTTTAGAAACATTTTCTTTCAAAACTTCATTTTCTTTTTCTATCTTTTTACATTTTTCGGAAAGTTTTTCATCATTTTCTTTAAAAACTTTTTCTTTTTCTAGCATTTCTTTGCATTTTTCTTTGAAAATGTTTTCAATTTTTGTGAATTCAAGATCTCTTGTTTTGAATTGCTCATCTTTTCAGTACAAGCTCTGCACGGTTCCATGCATTTCTTGCACTGATCAAACAGTTCCAAGTTATCAGAATCAGAATTTACCTCAGTGATTGGCACTTCGGTGTTTTCAGCAGCTTTTGTCTGCATCAGATCAGCATCATCTTGCTTCTTTTCAACACTAACTTCATCACCAACATCACCAGCTTCCAAATTCTCATTCTTTTCTTCTTTCTTCACCTCTTCTTCAATCTGCTGTTTTTCAGTAACAGCTTTTTCAACTTCAACAGCTTCTGTGTTAACTTCTTCAGCATTCTTCTTCAGATTGTTCACCATCTCTTCAACACTCTTCTTCATTCTCTCTTCATCCCTTTTTCTCAGACACGATAACATGGCATATCTGATCTCTTTTTCATGCCTTTTAGCATATGTTTCATCTTTCATCACTTTACTATAATACTCAGCTCTCAACGGGACTATGAGAAGAACATCATCAAATATTATGTCTTTCTTTGGAACAACCGGTTCACCTTCTCTGTTGTAGTAACATTCTCTCTTTTTATCCCATCTTCTGTTGCTGACAGCACTTTCATACTCTTCCTACATGTCATCCATTCTGTTGTAGACCACGTTTCTTTCTCTGTACGTCTTCTCACTCAAGATCTCTTCTCTAGTTTTCTCTTTGATCTCAACTTTTTCTTCACGGATTTCAGCAGTGTCTTTGTTTTCATCTTGAATCTCAGCAACAAAAACAAACTTTCTTTCTTCTGTCATAGCTCTCCCATGAGCTGTTTTACGAACATTCTCCAAACGATCTTCTTCTGGACAAACTTCAGACCAATCATAACCTTCATCCTCGTAAATAACAGCATAAGCTCTTGATTTCTCTTTCGGTTTATCTTCAATCAACTTTGGCTCTTCTCTGCTTCGATGGTAGATCGCCTTTCGATAATAATCATCGTTGAAAGGACGTTCATTTCCTTCAGCAACTTCAGAGTTTCTGCATTCTCTTTTGAAATGACCCTTTTGCTTGCATCTGAAGCAGGTCACTTTGGATTTATCGAATCCAAGCTTTGTTGACGCACCTCCAAGAGATTGTTTCCCAGTAATCTCCATATATCTCTGAGCTCTTCGAATACAACTAGCTAAACACCAACGAATGTCAATGAGCTCCATCTCTTCCGGATCAATCTGGTCGTAGTCTTCTTTGGTCAATTCAGAGTTTCCAATTTTGCCAGCTACTAGACCTTCATATGACTCCAGAACAGATGCAAGAAAACTCATTTGCTGCTTAGCTGCATTGATGCTCATTGCAGGAGAATTCTTCAATTTGAGAGCAATATTGCACAGAATTTCTTCAGCTTCATCAGAATTTGACTTTGAAGATGAATGATATCCAGAATGATGACTTGTTGAAGTTGTTGATGGTTCTTTCATCTTTTCACCACTAAATGCTATTTTTGGTGAACCAACGCCTTTATCAGAAGGTACACTGCCTTCGTAATACAAACCAACATTCTGTTGATGTGAATAACCCGTCATCTTGTTCTGTTTCTACAACTCCAAATCATGACTTTCAATCTTTTCAAACAAAGAATCAAGAGAAATTTCATCATATGAAGCATCATTTTTCAAAATAAACACAAACGTTTGCCACTGATCTGCTCGTGGTAACGCTTCAATGACTTTATCAATAAGTTCCTCTCTTGTTTTATCAATTTTAAAACGTTCAAGTTCGATTTTAAGGTGACAAAATCTCTCTATCATTTGTCTCACTGTCTCTTCTTTTATATTATCAAACAGATCAAATTCATTTTTAAGTAAGGCAATTTTATTCTTTCTAATCTGTTTTCCTCCCTCAGCTTTGACTCGTAAAGCTTCCCAAACTGATTTTGACGATCCATCATGAGTAAGCAAAGCAAATATATCATTTCCGATTGCTGTCTGAATCAAAGCAATCATTCTCTGTTCAGCTGCATATTCTGCTTTGTCTTCTCTCGTTAACCTCTTGAATGGAATTTCTTCGCCTTTATCATCTTTTGGCCTTTCGTATCCAAACTCTAAACAGAACCAGCTTTCATGTGCATATGCTTTTGCCCAGTTGATGAACCTTTCTTTCCACCATGTGTAATCCTCAATGCTATCAAGAGTTGGTGGCTTTGAGTGAGTTCCATAAAAGTTATCATGCTTGATGTTCTCATTGATCGCTTTCGTGATGGTTTTTGGTGTAACATTTGCTATATCAGACGATTCGGATGTGAACGCGTTGAAAAACGTGTTGTAGAATTCCTCAGCCATGATGTAAACCTGAACAAACAAACAAACAATCACAATCAGTACAATCAATATCAAATAAATTGTAACAGACTGATACTCGATCGACGTGAAATGATCCCGACACGAAAAAGTTCACTTTCGAGACAAATATGACACTCGAGCGAAATCAAATTATAACCAAGTATCCCCTTATGAGCGAAATCAAGGAATGCACTATGAACGAAAACAATCTTTGACACTTAGAGCGAAAACAGACTTTGGGTGTCCCTTGGAGCGAAACTCCCCTAGTGACTTAAGAGCGAAATCACCAACAACTATGACCTATTGAGCAAAATTATATGTATCTTGGAGCGAAATCCCAAGACTAATGTCCTCTGGAGAGAAACCTCTATGTATTATGCCACAAAAGCGAAACTATATTGACATATGAGCGAAACCATGTTTCTTTGTGTCTCAAAAGCGAAATCAGGTAGTTATGAGCGAAACCTCCAAG
Source organism: Helianthus tuberosus (assembly GCA_030545235.1). NCBI lineage: Eukaryota > Viridiplantae > Streptophyta > Magnoliopsida > Asterales > Asteraceae > Helianthus > Helianthus tuberosus. The sequence continues at coordinate 178,242,650 of CM060365.1, read as the reverse complement.
TAAATGTGTCACAAGAGCGAAACTATGTTGACAAATAAGCGAAATTAAGTGACAAATAAGCGAAACTAAGGTCTTTGGTGTTCGTATAAGCGAAACCTTTATGTTCAGAAGAGCGAAATTACACCTTGTCCGAATAAGCGAAACCTAGTCCGAACCAATTTTAGTCCATTTTTAATCTGAATTTCAGTATGAAACTTTCAAGGGTTTATCTATGTCCAAATATCTATAATCTGTGAAATTTTGATCCGGTTTTGACCAGTAAATCCTCTGAAATGATGAAAGAAGGTGTAGAAGTCAGAATATGAACGAAATCAAGCTAAACTCTTCTTCCTGAGCTCTGATACCACTTGTAGGATCGTTGTTCGACCCGATTGAGTCGATCACAAGAGCTTTATGTCCAGTTCAAAGGCGGAATCAGAGAACTATACGCGAAAACAGCTTGATACTATTAAATCTGTCTCTTTGATTGATAATAACAATGATTACAACCTGAGAACAATCTGGCAGCACTTCGTTACAAGTTCTGGATCCGTGCCAAATGAATGAACAAGTGCACTATTTATAGGATGAAGGTTTCGCTTTTATGACCTGTCCATATAAGCGAAATCAGATGTTATGGTTTCGCTTATATGGCATGTCCATATGAGCGAAACTACAACCTTAAATCCTAATCAACGTTTCTCGAACCTCGTGCACTGGATATCCTAACCTATTCTATTACAATACATGATACAAGACGAAGTCAATAGACGTAATGCACTAACACACACACACACACACACACACACATATATATATATATATATATATATAGGGTTAGGTTTATTTGTGAACAACCCCTTGATTGTAAACAATTGTGAACTAATCCAAGCCCTTGATTATCAATACACAAGTGTAAACACACGTGTATTTTTAATTGATCATATAATACATTGTTGAGAGATATGAGAATCACAACCCCCCTCCCACCTACCACACACACACACACACACACACACACACACATATATATATATATATATATATATATATATAGGGTTAGGTTTATTTGTGAACAACCCCTTGATTGTAAAAAATTGTGAACTAATCCAAGCCTTTGATTATCAATTACGATTTAATGATGTAAATCAATGGCCAAGATTTGTTCACTCAATTCACAAATACACCAGTGTTCACTCTAGAACCTCACGCTATATATATATATATATATATATATATATATATATATATATATATTATGGATCCTGTAAAAAGTGGTGTAAGAAATAATCTAGTGATGACACATGTTCATTAGTTATATTAATGAAAAAGGGTAATAATGTAATTTACTCCAAAAACCAATTTACTGGTTAAATATTTCTTAACTATTTTTGAGTTCTTTGGGAAACAAAATATCCTAATTTACGTTTCATATATCACATACCTATTACAAATATTGTAACTATAACCAATCCATCATAAATCAAAGTCTACATAACATGCTGTTTTAATAAATTCGAAGTTCAATTCATAGTGTTTTACACCTGCATTCCAATAGATGCTCTTCGTATGGTGTTTTAAACTTGTATTTACAGGATACGTTCTTAGTACTGTGTTTTAAACCTGCATTTCCACAAGATGTTATAAACCTGCATTTCTAGAATACGTTCATCGTATAGTGTTTTACAACCTGCATTCTCAGAATGTGTTCTTAGCATGGTGTTTTCTGGTATTCTTAGTTTGTGGTGTTTTATGTTATGCTGATAATGATGATACACAGTTCATGTCATGGTGTTTTAACAGTAGGTTTCATATCATGCGGTTACCTATAAAACACAATGACGAAGAAGGTTCGCTGATTACATTTATAAAACAATCTGAACTTTGAATTTTGATTTTGATCCATGTCGCCTTGAATCACAATACAATTAAAACACTATTGTATGAACATAGACAAAACACCATAGACTAAAACATCCGATTGAAACGTAATTTTTTTTCTCTATCCAAGTATGGCAATATGGTAGTCATATTAAAGATAAAAAACGCTCATTATTATGGTGTAATTTTTTTTAAAAGTTACGTATAAAAAGTTATTGACGTTTAAAAAGATAGGGGAAACTTGCAAGCGCATGGAGATTACTGGTAGTTTCTTTATTTAAACAAAAAGACATTATTACCCCTAGTCTAGCCAAATTAGTCAAAAAATTCAAACATAATTTACATTTTAAGCTCTTTTGATCTCAACCATTACGAATGGTTAGGGTAAAATGAAAACTTATACAAGTTGTGAGAACTTAGAGAACTCGGCCTTACGAAAGGTTTTTTTTCAATTTCTTTTTACCAAAAATCCTAAGAAAATCAACTTTAAAAAAAAAAAACTATTTTTTTTTATTTACGGCAGCCGTAAATGTTGTAAAAGTTATGTCATGTTTATGTCACCAGCTTTTTACAGCTGTTGTAAGGGGCCGAAAAACACCACTTCGAAATTTTTAATTTTTTACGGCAATCTTTTATAACATTTTAATCTAGGGGTGTGAAAAAATGGGGGCAAAACTCGCACAGGAATGATGTACGTGACAATTCTGACCGTCAGATCTACATGATTAAATTTGATTAAATTGATGATGATTAGCGGTGGCAAAAACGTAATTATGCTACCAAAAGGGTAAAATCGTAAATAGAACCTATCAAATTACCTGGGTACATTATCAAATTACAAAATTAGAACCCAAAATCTCGCTGAAAAAGAAACAATGGTTCGACAGGCTGAAGAAGAAACGGCGGTTCGACAGAAAATTTGGTGAAACGAGTAACGATTTGAAGTGAAACGAGAATAACGATTACAGCATTAGGAGGTAAAGCATTCGAATGAATCATCTGTTCATCCATTAGTTTTCTTTTTGATCACCGGTTTTAGGATTAGAAATCCCATACTGAACAGTCGGTTTATGGTGAACAAAATGGTAGCTAAAAGAGAGAGGAGGGCAAGAAAAACAACGATCCGGTGCACTCTACCAACTTCAATCCAGGTTTCTTCTAAAAAATCTCAAATTTTAGGATTTGATTTCTGATCTTTCGGTTAGGGCTTTATAACTTGCATTATTTGATTTTAGAGATTTTGATGATCATCATGTGCATCCCCCTTGTTTGTTATCTTGCGGTATTAGATTGGTTGATATTAACATGCGTTATTTGATATTGGTGCTTTTGATCTTTATAATGTTCATCCCCTGTTTTGTATAATGATTCTCATTGTCATCCATGGGTTTTTTTATATTGGGGCTTTTCATCACCATTATGTGTATCATATTCATCCGTTTTTTAAACCTGATTTTAGTGGAGTTGAATGATTTTTTATTGTACCTGCCATGGTCAAATGTTGTTTTATAAGATTTTTTGGTAGCACAACCAAAGAAAATAATCACGCTTGTTCTGATTGTTCAAAAAAGTAACTTGCGGGATTTTTTATATTGGGGCTTTTCATCACCATTATGTTATCATCTTCATCCGTTTTTTAAACATGATTTTGGTGGAGTTGAATGATTTTTTATTGTACCTGCCATAGTCAAATGTTGTTTTATAAGATTTTTTGGTAGCACAACCAATGAAAATAATCACGCTTGTTCTGATTGTTCAAAAAACTAACTTGCGGGATTTTTTTATTTGAATTATGAATCTGGGGGTGCTGATGATGATGATTTCGAACCCCCTATTCAGCCGATGATAGCAAACAAACCTTGAAAGTTAACGTTAATAAAAAGCCAAAGAACGTAAATGTTGAAGATGATGATGATTTTGAAGCACCAATTAAAGATTTGAATACCAAAAGTGCCGAAAACACAAAAAAGAGGGCAAACACTTTAACTGACGAAAATGATGATGACTTTGAGGAGCCCATAAAGAAGATCGAACCGTCGAAACAAGACAGGCAGATGGCTCCTACAACGAGTAAACAGACGATTAATGAAGCAGAACCAACTAGGACGGAACCAAGACCGTACTATGCATATCATCATGAGGCAATTAGCCTTAGGTGTAGTCCATCAACTTTCTTGGATACAATAAGATAGTTTACAGAAGCACAGATAGCGGATGTCAAAAGCATTGGATTTGGTCATCTTCTTGATATAAAGGTTAATCATATAAGCACACATCTAGGTTTTTGGCTCCTACGAAACTATGACGAGCAGCACAGCACACTAAACATCGGAAATCACAAGATACAAATCACAAGAAATTCAGTATATGATGTGTTTGGTATTCCAAAAGGACCAAATCCAGTATGTGAAAAAAAATAAGCCTCGGAAAGGTGCGATAGTTGAAAAAAATACTGCTACCGATGGGGTCGAGACAACTATTGATGAGTTCAAAAACCAGTGACCCGACAATAACAGAATTACTCATTCATTAGTTACAAAGCTATGAGAAAACAAACAAATGGCGGCAGATTATTCAAGTTAAATTTTTTAGCCTACTGGAACACGTTGTTTGTAGAGATTACAAAGTCAACAATTAAACAAAGTTTCCTACTTGCCATTGACAAAGAGGAAGACATTCCGAAGCTGGATTGGTGCTCGTTTGTTTTAGAATCACTTAAATGAATTAGGCAAGGTTGGAAAAAAAAGCTGGACTCACAATACAATGGGCCGGTTGCATTTCTGACGGTATGTTTTGTGAACTTCTTTAAAATGTTAGCTAAAACATCATTGTTAGTAGTAATTTGATTTTTTTTACACATTTATATGCAGCTTCTATACACCCATGATCACAACAAAAGGCACCCAATTTTCAATGAAGTTGTCGAACTGCCTATCATAAAGTATATAACATCTGGTATGATCGACGACATGGAAGAGTATATATACAACAATCACCAGGATCAACAGCATGCGACTGCCTCGGACAACATCATTACCGATGATCATCAAAATGAACAGGCTCCGACAACGCCATTAGCAAACATAAATCAACAAACTTCGACGTTATTGACAGACCTGTTTAATGACAACATCCCATTACACGAAGCTGCTGCAGTACAAGAAAACCTCATCGCATTAGAAACGATAGATCAGCCTACGACAAACACGGATGAATTCACAATACCACCTGTGGATACCACAAAGGTCTATAGAAGAAGAAACGAGGCTGATAAAGATCCAATAGACGAATGTGTTACGTACCATCAACAACTGATTGGTTTGAGGGCTGGAATCCTAGTGAACATATTTCAGAGTTGAACCTAGTTATGGGCATCGGGTCACAAACGCAAAAAATAATTGACTACTGTAGCACTCCGCTTCAACTAACCGGGGTGATCTATGATGATGCTGCACGGGAAGCCTCAAACAAAAATAAGAAGGTACACGCTTTTGAATACAATTAAAAATAACGCATGTCATATATTAGTACTAGTAGTTTAACATAATACTTGTTTATGTTATAAAAAAATAACGCATGCATTGTGAAAAAAATCATGCTAGTTTAGAAATTACACTAGTTATATAGATAATAATGCTAGTTTAAAGACCCCATATTGTAGTAGAATACTTGTTTATGAAAATCACGTCGTAGAACTACTTTGTTACAAATATATTTGACCTGTTCCTTTTTTAATTTTAATTTTAATTTTAATTTTGTTTTATTATTTTGCTGATTTCTCATAAACTATTTTATCAGATAACATGAAAAATTAAAACACAATGGGTATATTTCCTTATTCAAACACAAATACGACACAAGAAAAACACTTAGATAAACATAAAAGCCACATGGTTTCACTACCCAGATTCATGCTTGCACCCATCAGAAAAAGGACTCCAAAAACTTGATCTTCGTGTCCATAGAGCATCTTAAGACGGTTATTGCATCCGCAAGCTCCTTTAACTGTTTCTCATCCCGCTCTCTTAGATCAACCATAAACATCAAAGCCACCTCTCGGACATTGGACTCTTTCATACCGGACAACAATTTGAATATTTCTTCTCGCCTCTTCATGTTCTCCCTGACCCTAGAAATGTTAGTCTCCAACAAGTCTTTACAAGACTTGTCTTCATCAATTTGTTCCTCGATCCTCTTTTTAAGATACACACTCATACCTGATGATGAAGAAGAACCACAAGATGAATTACAAGAATCTGTTATCTTTGGGGACAATATTTCAATGAACTTTTCAATTGAAATATAAAAGCAAGTACCCACGATCTACCAATTGTATAATTATTGAGAATGGCAATTATTGGTTCAGAAGTCACATATGTTTTGGAATTTTATTGGAGCAGTAGGTTGAGAGAAAAAATTACGCAAATTATTAATTGGCTATGACAAAAAATAACACATGTTATCTTGTTGGAATAATAACGCAAATTCTGGGCAGAATAATAACGCAAGTTGATGACTAATTACGCAAGTTCTGACTGAATTGAAATTGGTTTTTTTATAGAAAATATTAAACAACAGACAAGTTGCATTATAAAATTAGAATACTAATACTCATCATATCTACATATAGCCTTACAACGACATGACTGGTAATTATGTTTGAAGTTTAATATCACTGACGAAAACCCTTCACCCAACCACCCCTATTAAATTACAATCTTCCTACTTAATCAAAATCACATTTCATTTTTGGCAAAAAAAAAAAAAAAAAAGATACCAACCAAAAATAGGTTACAAAAATGTCTGCAAAGCACGCAAGTACATTGATCAAGGAACTCCTCTCCACCCGCAGGTTGACGGAACTTGCAACGGATGTAAACTCCACTAACTGTGTTTTAGATGTGCAGAGGAAGGTCCTTGACCAGCAGAGGATGAACCAAGAAGTGTGGGGAAAACTAGTTGAGGAACCAAAATCTTCATTAAGGGACGAAGGCATCAAGATCATGAAGGATTAGTCTTCTGCTGATCACTTGGTTTACTCCTATCTGAAGGATGCAGTTGAGACGGTGCAACAAAAGATGGAGTCCAGCGACAAGGAGCTTCATAAGATATTCGTAACGAAATAGGTGGTGTTTCAGCTTTATAATGTCTTATGATGTTTGGGGGTATGTTATAACCTTCATTTTGTGAAAACTTCTAGTATGTTTTTGGTGGCAATGACAACTAAATATCATATGTAAAAATATCATATAATGTGAATTTTATTATGTTAGGTATGTTTTTGGTTTAAATTACGCCCGTTGTATGGATTATAACGCATACAAAATAGCCCAGACTTCTCCGTACGAAATAGCTGTGAACAGGGGGTTAACACAAGTTATACAAATGTTAAAAAAGGGGTTAAGTGGTCATTTCAGTTAGTCTTGTATATTTATGCATTTTAGGTTAAGGACCAAATATATTAAAAATCACGCATGTGCATATTCAGACGTTCAGGCTTTAGTTGAGATGTTTTTTGTATATTGACAAATGGTATAGTTAGTTAATCACACATGGGAAGGTAAAACATATTACACAATGTTATTAAAATCACACATGTGCATATTCAAACGTTCAGGCTTTAGTTGAGATGTTTTTTGTATATTGACAAATGGTATAGTTAGTTAATCACGCATGGGAAGGTAAACATATTAAAACACACAATGTTATTAAAATCACACATGTTGAGTGTCAAAATCATAGAACACAGAATGTTATTTAGTAAAAAAAGGCATAAAAAACCCATGTTTAAATGTATGCAATTGTTGTTCAAAAATCACTCGTCATCATCGTTAAGCTCTTCCCATTCAGAATCGCTATCAACGGCTTCGTTTACCTCCTCATACACTTCCTCTCCCTCACCAGTTTCTGCCTCCTCATCCTCTTTGTCTACTAAACCAGGATCAGTCTCTAACTGAACTACTCTTCTTTTCTTCCCTTTCTTATCGGAAGCACTAGCTTGACCCTTTAAAACTAAACAAGTTCGGATATCATGACCATTGGTATTGCAAACACTGCATGTCCGACTTCTCTTGCCTTTTAGACTAATAATCTGTTCTTTTTTTTATTTGATCCGCTTATGTGAACCGCGTCCTTTGTTCCTAATACCGGTTGGCACACGGACTGTAGGAGGAGCATCAGTGTTCGGTTTCTCGTAACCTATTAACCATGAATATCTATCAAACTTAGGGTCAATAGGCTTGGTTATGTGAAGTTCATCAACCATTTCTTTCATCTCCCTCATCCGATCCCTGACTATAACTAGATGATCAAAATCTCTCATCAAATTACCAATAAGATACTCTCTGGTCTGCATTATCTCATACGCAACCTCCTTGGCCTTTTTATGCCCATCATTATCATCAAGATTTAAATCAAATGTGTTATTTAGATCGGTACCACGTCCTTGGTGTCACACCCCGACCGATGGCGGAAACATCGGGATGAGACGAAAACGAGATTGCACGAGACTTCATAACACTATGTGACAATATAAATTAAATTCCAATTTCATTTCAAGACTAAATGTCATACAAGATCTCCAAATAAAGACAACATTGTTTCAACGATACATCAAAATAACAAACTTAAGCTAGGTGTGTATTTAAGTCCACCTAAATTGCATTCTTCATAGCGTCATCGAGTCTATCAACCTGCAACATGTATTAAAATAGAGTTCAATGCAAAAGCAAAGACGAGTATACAAGTTTTAATACATAGCATAAAATGGTTTTAAAATAGTCTAAGGCTAGTATCCAACATGAATCACAATGTGCAAGTTACTAATATGTCGTAACGGTGTCAATATATGTTCAAACCCAAGTATCCAATGCGTTAAAATAGCCTATCCCAAATAGAATAAAGGGAGGTAACATGTTTAACTTAACAATACCCCGAGACTAGTGGGCCGTGCATTACTCCTATAGCGCTATAATTGTTAATGCGGGCTTGTACGAAGTTAATGAGCATATAGACACAAAAAGTTTAACATCACATACGAGATTAACAAACATCATATAGTTTCATGTTCAAATATGGATAGAGAGCGATTCAAATAGTTTCAAAGTTTCGTGAGTTTAATATAGAATACATGTTGCACCCAAAGTGTTTAAAAGTAAAATGGGTTCGAGTATACTCACAGTGGTTGCGTTTAGGGATTCCTTGAAATAAGGCACGAGTAAAGATTGAGTAAATCCAAGAAGATGAGAACGATTAACCTAAATATTTACAATAACACATATTGATCTTCGTTATTATTTATTGGTTAAAATAAATAACCTAATATCTATCGTTTATAAATTAATTACATTTATAAATCGTTAGAGTAGAATTATAAACAAATCTCCTTAATATTTGGTGTTATAAAAAGGAACTTAATATAAACTAGATCTTAGTAGGTTTTATTATTGAACTTGTAACATGATAAGAAGAAATATAACAACTCTTTTGAATTGAAGGAATTTAACTTAAAAGTATTAGATATAACCGAATGTGGAATTAACATTTAAAAGTGATTAATAAAACAAAATAATATTTTTTTAAACTATATTTTTAAAACAAAGTAAGTTTCTAACTCCATATTTATTTAGAACTTATAGATTTATCTTATTAAAAGATTAGAATAAGTCATCAATTATTTGAGTTTTATAAATAACCCATTAATTGGTTGGTTTTATAATTAAATCTTAATCTAAAACTCAAATTATATAATAAAAAGAAGAAATCAATACCCACTGGACTAAGTCTAGTTTTGTGTTGAAATTACAATTTTATTATTCTAAAATTTGATTGGGCATGTATATCTTCTTCAAAACCCATTCGAACAGAACCATAAACAAATCAAAAATCACAACTTCTAATGTTTGTTTCATTATTTGTGTTATCGCTCATTAGCATAAATAAAAGAAAGAACAAACTCAACTGAATGAATAGAATATACTGAACAGTCGTAACGAATGCCGACGTGAATTCCGAGTCGAAATCTGACTGAACCGAAACCCAAACCCAAACCAAAGCTGACTTCGTTGAATATGTTGGCCGAACCGAGACCCGAACCAAAGCTGAAACAAGTGAACCGAAACTGATGTCGACCAGGGATTGTCCGACCCGAAACTAAACAGACCCGGACCGAACTCCACTGTTCGTGAAACCCGAAACAAAATTCAAATCAAGTCAGAATTTAAGCATGAAAATTAAAAACCGATTGTTAAACCAAACATACTCACCTCCACTGTCGCTGTCGTCGGTACAGCTCCGGCCGGGACCAACTCCAGTCACCGGAGAAGAGTGAGAGCAGGGGTATGTATGCGGCTAGGGTTTGGGGAGTGAAGGAGATGAGAGTGACTGAAAGTGTCTGCTGAAATTGAAAAATGGAGTGAGGGTTTATGACCTATATGATGCTATTTACACATAGGGTCCCTAAACTTTAGAAGTTTAATAATTTACAACTTAACATAGTTAACTAAGTTAAAAATAATGTAAAAAGAATAAAATTTTTAATTGTAAAATTAATTAAATTATTTAACTAAAAATTAAATAGCCTAATTAATTAGATTAAAGACTAAATTCTTCAACGATTATTTATGTCGCTAAAAATTTCCGAGGTTTCAAATGTTAGGATTCGGATCTTTCAAAACGGGTCGAATTTAGGGAATCCCTTTTGACGGATGTTACAGTCTCCCCTACTTTAGGAGATTTCGTTCTCGAAATCTGAGAGGAAGACTTTTGAAAAGATGACATCTAAAGATTCGAAAGAGAGAATAGATGAGACTTGATCATAATGTTTGTTTAAGGAAATTGTTTTCACATGAATAAAGAATAGAAAGGTAGTTTTAAAAGTATGGAGGTAGATTAGGATTTGAATGTTTAAACAGACTTGATTGCGAACGGGGTTCGTAAAAAGGCAAAGAATAAAGGAGAATAATGGGAGTATAAAAGTGAACGATTGATTTTAAATACCCGAATACGAGTATGAGAATGACATAAGTATAGGATAGACGAAAGTAGGGTGTTAAGGTTGAAGTCTAGTCGTGGATAATCGGATATAATGCGTTCGTGAGTTGTTTAAAGTTCGTATTTGGTCCAAAAGGTCTGCAAAACACTGAATTTGCATGTTTTACGAAGGTTCGGCAACATGGTGAAAAACACTTATATATAGAAAGTACCAGCGGTGAATCCACCATGTTTTGACCACATTACGTCCGTTTCGTAGTTCGGTGCAATGTTACGCTTTGTGTCCTACCATACGCAGTAGTATACGCTATGGTTCTCATACGCCTATCATTATAATCTCGTGTGCACCCGCGATTACATTGATCGTCGCATGATCCGCATAGCTTGGACTAGTTGCGTATGAATTAAGGTGTACATAAATTATGTAAATAGGTTTGCGCTGTATAGAAATGTAGCATATAAGCATGTTTGCATTCCAAATAGTATAAGACTAACGTAAGCGAATCACTCAGGTTTCGCTCGCGTACAGGTGCGAATGTATAAATTTTTAAGTATGAGTAGAAGCATGAGCATAGTATAAGTTTAAATATGAATACGCATGTGAGCATAACACAACGCATGACTAAGAGTATGATTACAAGTATATGCACAACGTGTAAGAAAAATGAGTATAAATGTGAGTACAAATTTGAGCATAAACGAATGGACGTGAGCATAAACATAAATTGTATAAATGTGAGTATAAATATGAGTATAAAATGTATTGTGATGAGTACGAGTATGAATATGAGTTTAGCCATGAAACGTACGAGCATGAGCGTGACTATGAGTATAAGTATAATTCGTATTGTTGTAGGTATGAGTACAAACATGAGCATAAGTATAGACACAAATTGTGTGAGTATGAATACGTGTATAAGTATAAACACAAGACGCATGAGCATAGATATGAACGTGAGTATAAGTGTAAAACATGAAGGTTTAAGTATGAATAAAATGTATGAGTATGAATATAAGTGTAAACAAAGTTGTATAAGTATGAATGTAAGTAATAGTGATTTTGTTTATAGTATAATTCGAAATACACGAGTTTAAGCACGTAAAAGATTAAGAAGTTTTGAGTATGAAAGAAAAACAAACAAGTGATTCACGCGAGATTGTTGTGGGATATTGACTAAAATGTGTAAAATGTTATGTATGTGTAATGGTTTGAGCAAAACGTAGAGGTTATTGAATCAAAATAGATTAAGTTGGCAGGGTACGTAGAATCTAGTTTGCGAATGTAAAGAGAATATAAAACATCTTTGGATTACGCGAAAGGGTGCTTTGTAAAAGAATGGAAATTCTACTATGGCTTTGAAAGAATTTACATAGTTGAAAGTTGTCGGTCCTCATGAAGTTTTCTTGCCCATGTGTTTTAAATTTAATTAACGTATTGAATAGTAGTTGAAAAGGTTCTAGAAGTAAATAAGATTGCCTCGTTTTAAATAACTTTTCATTAACAAAGAAATTCGGAGTTTTAGAGATTCTTGTGAAAACGTTGATTCTTAAAAGAGGATTTTGGGTATACGAACTTAGTGATTGTTGGAAAGTGTCTTTAATAAAATGTTTTATTGATTTTGAAAGAAGTTTTAGTAAATGATTGAATAATATTTGTAATATTTTATAGGTGTGTGCAAATAAAAGATTGGTTTCGATCCCCAATTGAAAATAGAAGATCTCTAGTTTAATGATATGAGATGAGCTTGTTTTAATAATTACATTGAATGCGAAATTTCATGGGCAATGGATTTGTTAGACTGGCTAAGTTGATGAGTAGCACTTCGTGAAATTTTGAATATTGAGGAACAAGCGTCTATGGAAAAGTTAACAATTTCGTGTGTGTGAGCCATATGAAAATAGATTGTAGGATAAGAAATTCGTTTGTATAAACAATGCATTTTGAAATATTTAGGAATTTGATTAATGATAAACGATTGGGTATAAACATGATCGTGTTTACATAATAGCGTTAATTAAAAGGAAGTCTTGGTAACGACCACCTAGGTAAAGGGAATCACCCCTAACTCTTTAGTGAGTTCGTTGTAAGGTGAGAAAAGACGCGGAGTTAATTGTCGAGGTAAGGAAATCACTCCTATCTTGATGATGTGTCTCCATTTGGCGTTACAAGGAAATAATAAAATTTATATAAAATCATGCATGTGAGATAATATATATGAGTACGAAAGGTTTTAGTATGATGAGTGTGTAAAAGAATAATCTCAAGGATAATTCGAATGTGAAAAGAGAGGATTGTATCAAATAAAGTTGGTAATAGTAAAATGTAAATTCGATTAAAACTTGGATGGTTCCAAAATGGAACTTTGACTAACCAAAATTGTCGAAAAGTCTTTTGAATTTGAGAAGCATGCTTTGGCCTAATAGGTGGAATACTCTCACCGATGTCCCGGTTTACGGTATTCACACTTCCATTTACTACATGTTCCAAATCAATCGAAAATACGAGACTTGGCGGGATTTGTAAAATCAAAGAGTGGGACTAGTCAACGAGATGCGGGTTTCACCCCTAACTTGACGACTTTGTACCCTAAGTGTGGTTGGTACTTGTCGGGTCAAAATTAAATTTCGACATGTTGACGAGGGTCCACTAGAATTTGAAATTGAAATTTGAAATTTCCATCAAGATGTGGGTTTCACCCTTACTTAATGGTGTAATTTTGTGCAAAAATAGAATTAAGCGGAATGAGAGTCGTTTACCAAATTGTGGGTTTCACGCCTATTTTGGTAAACTCGTCTCGTTTGTATAATATGAGTGTTGTCGGATTTAGAATAATCAAGTAAAAGCCTTAGAAAAAGCGCATGTTAAGGAAATAAACGAACAAGTATAAGCACATAAAAAGGTATGTCGAGAATAACACATAAAGAATAGAACAATAAAACAAGTATCAACACGTAATAAAACAAGTATTAACACATAAGAATAGCATGTCAAGTATTAACACATAAGTGGCATATATGTTTAAAAGATCAATAGAGAATAAATAAGAAGCAAATAAAGTAGCATGCAAGCAGTTTCAAGCAAATCATAAGAATAAAGCTCTAAAACTATAGACTAGGTAAAAACATTCCTACTTTTTCTAATTCCCTATAGTTATGGCTCTGATACAATCTGTCACACCCCAACCGATGGCGGAAACATCAGGATGAGACGAAAACGAGATTGCACGAGACTTCATAACACTATGTGACAATATAAATTAAATTCCAATTTCATTTCAAGACTAAATGTCATACAAGATCTCCAAATAAAGACAACATTGTTTCAACGATACATCAAAATAACAAACTTAAGCTAGGTGTGTATCTAAGTCCACCTAAATTGCATTCTTCATAGCATCATCGAGTCTATCAACCTGCAACATGTATTAAAATAGAGTTCAATGCAAAAGCAAAGGCGAGTATACAAGTTTTGATACATAGCATAAAATGGTTTTAAAATAGTCTAAGGCTTGTATCCAACATGAATCACAATGTGCAAGTTACTGATATGTCGTAACGATGTCAATATATGTTCAAACCCAAGAATCCAATGCGTTAAAATAGCATATCCCAAATAGAATAAATGGAGGTAACATGTTTAACTTAACAATACCCCGAGACTAGTGGGCGGTCCATTACTCCTATAGAGCTATAATTATTAAGGCGGGCTTGTACGAAGTTAATGAGCATATAGACACAAAACATTTAACATCACCTACGAGATTAACAAGCATCATATAGTTTCATGTTCAAATATTGATAGAGAGTGATTCAAATAGTTTCAAAGTTTTGTGAGTTTAATATAGAATACATGTTGCACCCAAAGTGTTTAAAAGTAAAATGGGTTCGAGTATACTCACAGTGGTTGCATTTAGGGATTCCTTGAAATAACACACGAGTAAAGATTGAGTAAATCCAAGAAGATGAGAACGATTAACCTAAATATTTACAATAACACATATTGATCTTCGTCATTATTTATTGGTTAAAATAAATAACCTAATATTTATCGTTTATAAATTAATTACATTTTTAAATCGTTAGAGTAGAATTATAAACTAATCTCCTTAATATTTGGTGTTATAAAAAGGAACTTAATATAAACCAGATCTTAGTAGGTTTTATTATTGAACTTGTAACATGATAAGAAGAAATATAACAACTATTTTGAATTGAAGGAATTTAACTTAAAAGTATTAGATATAACCGAATGTGGAATTAACATTTAAAAGTGATTAATAAAACAAAATAATAATTTTTAAAACTATATATTTGAAACAAAGTAAGCTTCTAACTCCATATTTATTTAGAATTTATAGATTTATCTTATTAAAGGATTAGAATAAGTCATCAATTATTTGAGTTTTATAAATAACCCATTAATTGGTTGGTTTTATAATTAAATCTTAATCTAAAACTCAAATTATATAATAAAAAGAACTGACCAATACCCACTGGACTAAGTCTAGTTTTGTGTTGAAATTACAATTTTATTATTCTAAAATTTGATTGGGCATGTATATCTTCTTCAAAACCCATTCGAACAGAACCATAAACAAATCAAAAATCACAACTTCTAATGTTTGTTTCATTATTTATGAGTTATCGCTCATTAGCATAAATAAAAGAAAGAACAAACTTGATTGAATGAATAGAATATACCGAACAGTCGTAACGAATTTCGACGTGAATTCCGAGTCGAAATCTGACTGAACCGAAACCCAAACCAAAGCTGACTTCGTTGACTATGTTGGCCGAACCGAGACCCGAACCAAAGCTGAAACAAGTGAACCGAAACTGATGTCGACCAGGGTTTGTCCGACCCAAAACTAAACAGACCCGGACCGAACTCCACTGTTCGTGAAACCCGAAACAAAATTCGAATCAAGTCAGAATTTAAGCACGAAAATTAAAAACCGAATGTTAAACCAAACATACTCACCTCCACTGTCGTCGTCGTCGGTACAGCTCTGGCCGGGACCGAATCTGGTCACCGGAGAAGAGTGAGAGCAGGGGTGTGTATGCGGCTAGGGTTTGAGGAGTGAAGGAGATGAGAGTGACTGAAATTGTCTGCTGAAATTAAAAAATGGAGTGAGGGTTTATAACCCATATGATGCTATTTACACATAGGGTCCCTAAACTTTAGAAGTTTAATTATTTACAACTTAACATAGTTAACTAAGTTTAAAAAATATAAAAAAAATTTAATTGTAAAATTAATTAAATTATTTAACTAAAAATTAAATAGCCTAATTAATTAGATTAAAGAATAAATTCTTCAACAATTTATTTCGCAAAAAATTTTCAAGGTTTCAAATGTTAGGATTCGGATCTTTCAAAACGGGTCGAATTTAGGGAATCCCTTTTGACGGATGTTACACCTGGTCCATCTTCTCATAACATACTTGTTGGGAATTTCTTTCACTTTGAACATCTTGAACACAAAGTATATATGTTTGCACAACAATCCATATTGTTCAAACCTGCGACAACTGCATGATGCAATTACATCCTCTTCCTTCTTGAAACAAACCTAAATAAAAAATTGAAAATTAAAAATCAAAGAAAAAACGCAAGTTGTTATGTAATAACGCATGTTAGCTGGTCCTAGATACTGTTACCTCTAACAAACCGTCACCGTGGGCTTTGAAATCTTTCATACTTATCTTCAAGAACGGTTCCTCGATTTTAGTCTCCATAGGAAGGCCCTTAGACAGTGTTCCATATAACTCTGCCTGTTGATCAGCAAAGAAGGACCTGGTGTAAATTTTCATAACATCTTCCTCTAAGGTAGTTTCAGACCAGTTATCTGGGGTTGTGTTTCTAGAAATATGGTCATTTTTCCGATGGTTGAATCTTTGCACGTCTATTGCTCCATCAAAATGGTTAAAAAAACTCAACAAGGGTAAGTTGAGAATTCGCCACCTGACAGCAAAAATGGTTTTCGCTCTCTGATCTGGAGGTGGTCCTCATGAGCCCAGACATAGGCTCATGACGATAGAAAGCTGGAATCCACGAAGATCTCATGACAAACATATCGCCATTCCATTTATTCTCGGTTAGACCGAATTCAATCATTATTAGTTTCCATTCTCTCTCAAACGTTTCTGGCGCAATCGAATCAGTCCACACAATGAGACACATACGTCTCTTGAAGTCTTCATTGTTACACAACTCATGTCCCACCTATTAAAAAAGGATTGGAATGAACATAAATCAGAAATCTTTATAATTATTCATGTTTTTTGTAAAAAAAAAAAAAAAAAGAGTGTAGGAAATAATAACGCATGATGAACTTTTTGTAAAAATGCATATAAAAATCAGAAATCTTTATAGTTATTACACCCGTTGTAATTGTAATCACGCATGTTGTAGTTGTGTCTAACCTTATCGGCAACTTTCTTCATTATGTGCCACATAGATAATCTGTGCCTACTCTTATCGAACACAGCCTCGATAGCTTGTTTCATCGTCGGGTCCTGATCAGTGACGACCACCTTCGGCTGCTTACCAAATGAGTCCAAAAATGATTGTATCAGCCATTTGTATGATTCAATGCTTTCGGATGCTAACAACCCGGCTCCAAGCGTCACATTCTAACAGTGGTTATCAATACCAGTAAAGGGTACAAAAACCATATTATACCTTCAAAATGATGAAATAAATTGAATAAAAAAACAACAAAATTATACAAAAAAAAAAAAAGTTAAAACATTATAGTGAAGACTAACTTGTTGGTTTTGAACGTAGCATCAAACGTATGACATCTCCAAACTCAGCATAGTTACATTTGCACAAACCATCGGCCCAGAACAGGCCAGTTAATCGCTTGTTTTCATCGACTGAATGTACGAATGAATAATCAACCATAAACTGCTTTTTATCGATCAACCTATTGATAACCATATCTGCATCATACTCTCCTATATAGCTATGTATCCTAGCTCTAAAATTCTTGCAGTCGTCTTTAGTTGCGCCAACATTTTCAAAACCTCTGTATCTTTGTCTCATTATATTGAAGGCTTTCACTGGCCCAAGATTTAATGTACCAAGCTCCCATTTCATCTCTTCTTGTGTTTCGGAAAGATGCCTATAAGCCGGTAATAAATGCATATCGTTGGGGCACACAAATGAATGATTATGCGCTTGAACAATCTTATCAACCTTATACAACACCCCATCCGTCAAACAAAGTTTAATTTGTTCTTTACACCCGGTTCGAATTTTCGGTTTGTTCGTACTTTTATACGGCTTAGACAACTTCGAATAAGGATCATCAAAAGCCTGTGGTTTATGCCCCTCCTTTGAACACACAAAGTATTTAGTCTTGATAATACCACCACTATGATGTTCACCTCCTTTTCGAGCAGAGAACCCTGCCTTCTTGGCATATGTCTGATAAAAAACATATGCTTGCTCTATGGAACTAAATTCCATTCCTATAACGGGAACACATGATGAAGCTACCTCAGGAATATACAATCTTTCCTCTGCACATTTTGAAATGACAAAAAAAAAACATGAGCTCTAAAACAAGACACACAGTCATTCATTTAGGAACCAAAAAAATAAATCACGCAAAGAAAATAAATCACGCAAGTTAACCTCAATAATAACGCAGGTAAAAAAAACAGCCAATACTGTATACTTTATAATAATAACGCATGTTTGGTGGAACTACACAGGCCTCCTACACTATACAGCTTATAAACATGCGTGATTTATAACACAATCATTTCAAAATACTAATTATCAAATAATGTTGCACGATCAAAAAACAAAACATCAGACAACGATAATTACGTTGATTTCTGGCAAATTTAAAATGTTTAATTGACAACTTACTTGTTTGATCGTCTAATAGATCATGGTTGTCTGATGTCGGATTCCTCAAATGCTCAGCAGCATCATGAACGACATGGACTTCAGCATCTTCAATTTCAATATCATCTGTGTTTCGTGCATTACTGCTCTGTGTCTCCATTTCAAACAATAAGTGATCGTAACCCTAATCGCACACCTATAACCGCTAATTTGATACTTTGAAAAATAGAAAATATTTGAAACTGATTCGAATCGTAATTACCGGGATGCAGGAGATAACGAACTTGCATTATTCTCATGATGTTAGTAAATGTCTAAATTACCCTGCCTCAAGAATGATAAATGTCTAATTTGCCCTTAATGAGAAATATTAATCCGTGCCGCGCGTTTAACTCTCCTTGTCGCGTACGTGAAGTATGATAATAGGTTTTGTACATTATACTTTCTCTCTCTCTCTCTCTCTATATATATATATATATATATATATATAGGGTCGGGATTTAGAGAAAACGATAGAAAGTGTGAGAACGGTGAGAACACTTAACGATCGTCTGATCAAAACAATCTATGGACTAGATTGGCGTGGTGGCGTTTTCGTAAATAACATCAATTTTATTACGTGGACGCGCTTCATTAAGGGTAAAAGGGTCTTTTGACTACTCCACACAAAACGCCATCTCATGAAATAAAACGCCAAAAACAAAAATCACAGATCATTCTAAGTAAAACGCCATTAAATATAAAAAGCCAAACTTAATTATAGTAAAATCCTGCCTAAAAAAACCGCCAAAAAAATCCTATATATACAACATCTCAGACCTTCAATTAAAAAACACACACAAAAACCCAAACGCCATATTTTATATAACCCATTCGCCTTAGAAACGCCAAAAAACCAAACATCAAATATCTTCCTACCCCAAAACGTTTTTTTGAAATTCAGTTTGTCTATCAGTAAGATTTCGCTCAATGAAATAGACAAAATCCTTAAGTGAGGATATTGTCCATTTCATTGAGTAAAATATTATTGACTTATCCTAAACTTCCATCCAATTTATAACGCCAAAACAAACAAAAACATTATTGAGGTTTGTTGTCAATAAAGTTTAGCTGTATGGGGTGGACAACATTGTCAGTTATCTTTCTTGACCGAGGATTAACAATGTTGTCCATCTCATACAGCAAAACATTATTGATTTTAGCATTATCAAAATTTGAGGTTTAAGGTGATCTTATTTCGTGGCGTTCTTTTTATCGGTAAAATGCCAAAAAAGTTAAAAAAATCAAACATCGTTGATTATAAAAATTCAAGATTGTTGGCTGAAGGATCTAAACTCAATAACATTTTGCTGCATGAGATGGACAAATCTTCAAGAAAAAGATGCTGATGTCAGACTGTGTGCTTCCAAACAGCAACACAAAAAACTACTTGAAAAACAAAAAAAAAAAACAAAATGAATCATACGAAAGTCGAACCAGCCAGTTAACATGATTCAAAAAAGAAGAAAGAGACTGATGACAGAGAAGATTTGGAAGATCAATTGTTTATGTATTCCTTTTTTTATTTTCCTTTTCAGTTAATTGTTATATAATAAAAACGTCATATATAATAAAAACGCCAAAACAGCCAAAATGCTTTTTTAAACGATATCATCCAGTTAAACGCCATCAAAAAACTCTCAAACTATAATAAAATGTCACACCCTGACCACGTAAAACAACAAAGCGTGGCGGAAACGTCGGGGAGTGTTGTAACAGAATCATTGTTTCATAACACAGGGAAATTGAAATATTGTTTTATTGATTAAAATAGTTACAATGTCTTGACAATCAAAGAAACATAACATAAATAACTAGTCTTGCATCTTTTATTGTCGCTAAGGCCCAAGTCCGCCTAAGTGTATCTTGATAAATCCTATGCATCATATCCTAAAACACATGTGAAAATAGGTACGTCAGCATAAAAATGCCTGTGAGATACATAGGTTTTGTAAAAACAGAATTCATGACTTATGTTTAAGAAAATGTTTAGTCATGAACCTTGTAATTTGCTTTGTCTTGTAAATCATTTGAAAAGTGATAAATAAACCAAATGATATATATGTATAAAAGAATAATGCATGGTTAAGTGAATAACCATGTGAAATGAGTTTGTATAAATTAAGTTGTTTGTAAAACAATGTATTGTGAAAAGTATGTTATTTGTATAAAATGTTATATGTCCAATATTTAAATGATTCAAATAACGCTACGACATGTAATACCATACAATCACTTATATATAGGAAGTACCAGCGGCGTATCCACCGTGCTTGTATCATATTACACACGCCTCGTTACTTTAATCACTTACTCAAACCAAACCAACAATGTAAGATGTCTATGTTTAAACCAATTGTCAAAAGTCCTTGTATAATATGTCAAAATGTTTATGTATCAAATGTAAATCATGTAATGTGTAACCAAAATGATATGTATGGCTAGTGAAATATATCAACTAAACCATATGCACAAAAACAAAGTATTGAAGTAAAACATGGTTTAAATCAAAGCTATGTTTTGTGTAATATATGCATGCTATACTGATATAAACATCTATGCGGTGTTGTGAAAATTCATACATCCAAGCCTTGCGACAGTCGGATAACCCTTTTAGTAAAGGTTATCAAAAGAAATGTATTCGGATTCGGTCATTCCTTCCAATCCAAACAAACCCGAGATTTACAGGAATGGGATTTGTCAAGTCCTATGGTACCACTACCTACTACCGAGCGACATGATCGGTGTTAATGAATGTATAGTATAGTTTAAACAAACCAAATGTCATACCAAAATGTAAGCATGTGATGAAAACAAATGTACTAAGTATGCAACAATGAACATACATAGCATAAAATGTAAATGTAAAACAATGTACTAAGTATGCACACAATGGACATACATAGCATAAAATGTAAATGTAAAACAATGTACTAAGTATGCACACAATGGACATACATAGCATAAAATGTAATGAAATCATGTACTAATGAACATAGCATGTATATAATGTGAAAACATGGAAAGCATGAAAGTAACAGTAGGCACATGTGTTCCACCCCAAAACAGTTTGAAAAACAGTAAAAGAGGGGTCTATGTACTCACTTGAGATTGCTTAGTAGTCCTTGAGTAACAACCAAACAATGCTAGAGATCGCGGATATCAAACGGCACCTAATATAGGTAACTATGTTAATAAACCGGACCTAAATCGGAGGATCGGATAGAATGAGGGTTCGTAAACCAAACGAGTATGGAGACTCGTGTAATATGGTTTAACAAAGCCTACATACTAAATGAAACCTAACATAAGTGCTTACGACCCATTACGACCCGTTTAGGTAGCTTATGCTACTTTAACGCGTCGTTCGCGTGAAACGCGTTCGGACCGCCTAACTAGTCCTATGACAAGTGTTATATGCCTAAACATGTTACATAATCAGTTATGTGACAAAAGTTTAGGTTACATATGCTTAATTACCAATTATACATGAAAAGGGTATTCTGGTAATTTACCTAAGGCATATAAACTACCTATTATACAACTAC
Organism: Helianthus tuberosus; assembly: GCA_030545235.1. Lineage (NCBI taxonomy): Eukaryota > Viridiplantae > Streptophyta > Magnoliopsida > Asterales > Asteraceae > Helianthus > Helianthus tuberosus. The sequence continues at coordinate 178,220,349 of CM060365.1, read as the reverse complement.
TTAAACGATGTGACCATAAGGTATAACCTTGGAAGGTTATTCCCTATACACTATGGTCACCTAATGTATTTGGTCGGATCCTAATGATCGACCAAATGGGTCGGGTTCGAAGGTATAAGCGATTTATTTAGATCGCTTACCCTTACGACCCTAGACAACGTGGTAATCAGTAGGCATAGTCACAAGGGACTATAACCATCGTGATTACAATCACGTTGCGAAGTTCTAACGAACTTCGCATTGACCATAACTGGTCAACGCAGAAAGTCAAACAAAGTTTGACTTTAAGACTCGAAAAGCAATAAAAGAACGAAGGAATACTTACGAAGGGTCCCTGAAAGCTTTGATTTCTCAAGTATTCTCAGGTATGAAACAATGGTTTCAACTTAGAGAAATTTCAAGAAATCAAGTGGGTTTTGCAATGGAATTGGTTGGGTATTTATAGTATTCTTCGAACCGTTAAGATCGTTTCTTGGAAAAGGGGGCACGATCTAAGCCGTACACTTGTTGAAATGTTGTGGTGACTAAAAATGGCCCCTAATGAGCTGAAAGGGCAAGTGTGAGTGTGTGGTTGTGAGTTAATCAGCTGAAATCTGCTGACTAATCAGACTTATCTGATCTGGTTAGGCAGTCGCGTAGCGCGACTGGTAAGGCCCTTAGGGCTCGCGCTACGCCACTGCCCCCCTGTTTCAGAAATGTTTCAAAAATGGCAGAAATGGTCCCTGCAGCCCGTTTAAGCTATTTTCGATGCGTTTGAACCCCGTTAACCTCATTTCAAGGCTCTAAAATGAAGTTAAAGTATAGGTAACTCAAAACATACTCAAAAATATCTCGGATGTCAGTTCGTTTGGTCGTACGATCGCGATGTTCGCTTAATTACGACGGAATGCGCATAAGCGCGAAAAAACGATCCAAATGGCGTGACGAATGGATTTTTCTTATGCCAAACACTAAAATAAAATATTATAGTGCTTACATAAATTTTTGGATGTCCGGATGTATTCAGAACGTGAGTTATGCGCGAAAATGCAAACTTGTGCACTTTTTGACACTTTTAGTCCCTGAATGACCCAAAAGTTTATTTTAGCACACCGAACCCCTCAAAGCCTATTTCTAAGCTATGTGAAGGATATTTATGGTATGTTTAACTTATGGTCATGTTCCGGAATGTCTGTTACAGTTCAAATTGGCATACTTTCGCAGTTTGTCAAATTTAGTCCCTGTAAGCGAATTAACTTGATTTCGGCATACCAAACCTTCCAAAACTTATTTCTAAGTTATGTAAAGGTTATTTAAGGTATGTTAAGCTTATGTAACTATTCCAGAGTGTTTGTTGCATTAAACTGGTTATATTTACGCATAGGTGCGCGTATAACCTTCCCGAAAGCGATTTAGAGTTTGGAATCGAACAAAAATTGATATGTGCAAATGATACACATATTTATACAAATCCCAAGTATGAAATACAATATTTCATTGGTTTGGTATTTGTTTGATGGTCGCAGTGACCCAGGTGTCACAGTCTCCCCTACTTTAGGAAATTTCGTCCCGAAATTTAATCAGAGGAAACTTGTGAGAGCTTGAAAACATGAAGTTTGAAAAGATCAAACAACATTGGTTAGGGTTCTAAGCTTCTAGTAACCTTAATAACATTATGCTTACAATGTAAGAGGGACACTTATATACAAGTATATGAAGCGCCATTGGTGCGTCCACCGTACCTCCATTACATCGTTCTCATTTTGTTATTGTTGTCGCTATCGGTTCTTACACATAATAAATCTCGCTGGGTTTCTGTGCACTAAATTTCATAATTATGTACGCGTCCATAATTAGACAATTCCTTGCACAGTTCACACAGTCTATTTTATAATGTGTAGGGTAAAACCAAATGAACAATCCTGTGATGAGTGTGACTAGACCGCCATAGAGTCCTTTTAATTAAATCAATAAATGATCTAAATAGACTATCAAGGAGTCTGTTCAGCTACATCACTAGATGTCGTTCTTTAACCAAATTGTGAATCAATCTTTTTGACTAGACCACTAAAAGGGTCTCTTATGAATCATGGAGCGGTACTATATAATCCAAGGGTCTTAACTATTACATAGAAGCCCATTAAGGATTTAAGGTAGTACCTTTTGAATATCCTGCTACGAATCCCTCATATGAAGATATGAAAGATTCTGCGAGGATTTGGATAACGAATATCCAGGGTATACAAAAACGCAAAAATGCATAAAAGAAAACACAAAATATATAAACACATAATCACATAATTGTTTAACTAGAAATTTGTTCTGCTAACAGAGCACATGTATTTAAAGCACACTAGGAATCCATCTCGTGGATTTCATTTGGTACTTTAAACATTATCAAGAATCTAACTATAAAGATAGAAAGATTTTTAAAAGAAAAATTCGATTTCGATTATAAGGAACCGAAATGTTCGAATTTAGGTACATAAGGAATCCAATTAAGGACTCTGATTTGAATGATAATCATCCACAAGGATCTAATTGTGAAGATCAAAAGATCCCATATAGATTTTAGAAGTTGAAGATGTTTTGAAACCTTGCACTGGACGTGCTTAAGTCAAAACATGAAGTAAAAATGCTTATGAAGTTGAGATGCTAGATATGTCAAGGCGACATATGAAGCAGAATTTGAAGGTTAAGTCAATGTATGAAGAAAATATTTTTGAAAACTATGCATGGGGTTCTTAAAAAAAGTTTTAAAATCATGCGAGATAAATTTTGAAATTATGTATAAGGTTTTTGAAAACATGAATGATGCTTTTGAAGTCATGCATTTGAAATATACTGTATTAATAACATTTTGAAGTCATGAAGGTTATTTTTGAAACGTAGACGATGTTTTTGAAATTATGGAGGTTGTTTTGGAAAACTTATGTTATGCATGTTGAAGGAATCAGAACATAATGGGTATGAGATTGAAAATATCCTTAGTTATCTTAATCAAGGATTTAATGGCATAGATGTGCAAAAAGCACGATTACTCATAATTTCCCTTTATTTCTTGTACTTCGTCTCCTGAAATGAAACGAGTACTTAAAATTTTTCGAGGGAATCATGAGTAAACACAAAAATAGGAAATTCACAAAAGTAGTTTGTAAGGAACATAGTTCCTTAATGTAGGTATTATAGGTAATAACATACACATATGTAACTACAATTGTACAACAGAATTTGTGAACAATAACTTTTATTTATGAACGAGACAGATTGTTTCACAATACAAGAAAACAAAAGAAACAAAGGCATAAGACAGCAACATCCTTTGTTCAGCCGAATGCTCATCCGAGGGTCAGATTTGCGTTAGCAAGTTTTGGGCAATCCCTTAGGAAATGGCCCATCTCGCCACAGTTGTAACAGGACCCTGGTGAGAAGCGAGCTTGAGCAGGATTGTCGCCAGCTTGATTTGGTGCAGCTGTAGTTGGGCAAACCCTTGCTGTATGACCTATAAGTCCACAAATCTGGCATTTGCGGCACTTTACACTAGCACGATGATGAAGGTTACATTGGTTGCACAAGGGTGCAGTTCCATTGTAAGGCTTCCTAGCAGGGGGTCGAGCTGGTTGGTTGGGGATGGCTTGACCATTGTAAGCGATCATGGCGGAGTTCTGAGAAGCCTTTCGCTTCCTTGACTTCTTAGGGGATCGTTCATCCATGGTCTTTGATTCCTCAGTTGGTTTCTTGGCTGATGGTGCTGGCTTGACTTCTGCTTCCTTTGGTGACTCTTGAGTGGCTTCATTGTTGAGACGAGACATGGCAATGCCTAAATCCACAGACTTCAGAATCACTTCGCCTATTTGTTGGGCAAATTTGGCTGTTTGCTCGGACATTTGACCGTTGCTGAGAGGAAGAGACATTCTAGAAGAAAAAGAAGGGCATAGGAAGAAGAAACAAGTGAAAGGTTATTGGACAATCCAAACAGAATGGTAATGCATGAAAATTGCGATCATTTGTTTGTTACCTAAGGTAAACAAATGAGATGGTGACAAATCAAAGTAAGCGGATCATATTAATGTATCACTGAAGACATGCTCGCCTATAAGTGAACACTCACCCCAAGAGTTCCCAGGTAAGAGTGACTGGTCCGATACTGCGGATTTATACGAACACTCTAGCCTTAGACAGAAAACTCAGGATACAGGCATTCACTCTTCCAGTTTGCACGTGTTCACATTATAAGACCCAAACTTTGACGAGATTTTGTAAATTCAAAAGGGGTTCAAAACCTTCTAACAGAGGGTTCAAAACCTTATAACTGAGGGTTCAAAACCTAGTAATTAATCATCCTAGAACAGATGATTAGTTTTCAAAGCGGTTTTGAAATTTATGTTCTTGTTGTGGTTGTCGCCTAAGGATAGGTGACAGTATTGTTTTATGACTAAACGCAAGTGAACTCGCGTTAGGGTCCTAGGAAGGTTATAGACTAGGTCAAAGCATTACTAATAACCTAATTCCCTATAACCATGAGCTCTGATACCAACTTTTCTGTCACACCCCGACCACGTAAAACAACAAAGCGTGGCGGAAACGTCGGGGAGTGTTGTAACAGAATCATTGTTTCATAACACAGGGAAATTGAAATATTGTTTTATTGATTAAAATAGTTACAATGTCTTGACAATCAAAGAAACATAACATAAATAACTAGTCTTGCATCTTTTATTGCCGCTAAGGCCCAAGTCAGCCTAAGTGTATCTTGATAAATCCTATGCATCATATCCTGAAACACATGTGAAAATAGGTACGTCAGCATAAAAATGCCTGTGAGATACATAGGTTCTGTAAAAATAGAATTCATGACTTACGTTTAAGAAAATGTTTAGTCATGAACCTTGTAATTTGCTTTGTCTTGTAAATCATTTGAAAAGTGATAAATAAACCAAATGATATATATGTATAAAAGAATAATGCATGGTTAAGTGAATAACCATGTGAAATGAGTTTGTATAAATTAAGTTGTTTGTAAAACAATGTATTGTGAAAAGTATGTTATTTGTATAAAATGTTATATGTCCAATATTTAAATGATTCAAATAACGCTACGACATGTAATACCATACAATCACTTATATATAGGAAGTACCAGCGGCGTATCCACCGTGCTTGTATCATATTACACACGCCTCGTTACTTTAATCACTTACTCAAACCAAACCAACAATGTAAGATGTCTATGTTTAAACCAATTGTCAAAAGTCCTTGTATAATATGTCAAAATGTTTATGTATCAAATGTAAATCATGTAATGTGTAACCAAAATGATATGTATGGCTAGTGAAATATATCAACTAAACCATATGCACAAAAACAAAGTATTGAAGTAAAACATGGTTTAAATCAAAGCTATGTTTTGTGTAATATATGCATGCTATACTGATATAAACATCTATGCGGTGTTGTGAAAATTCATACATCCAAGCCTTGCGACAGTCGGATAACCCTTTTAGTAAAGGTTATCAAAAGAAATGTATTCGGATTCGGTCATTCCTTCCAATCCAAACAAACCCGAGATTTACAGGAATGGGATTTGTCAAGTCCTATGGTACCACTACCTACTACCGAGCGACATGATCGGTGTTAATGAATGTATAGTATAGTTTAAACAAACCAAATGTCATACCAAAATGTAAGCATGTGATGAAAACAAATGTACTAAGTATGCAACAATGAACATACATAGCATAAAATGTAAATGTAAAACAATGTACTAAGTATGCACACAATGGACATACATAGCATAAAATGTAAATGTAAAACAATGTACTAAGTATGCACACAATGGACATACATAGCATAAAATGTAATGAAATCATGTACTAATGAACATAGCATGTATATAATGTGAAAACATGGAAAGCATGAAAGTAACAGTAGGCACATGTGTTCCACCCCAAAACAGTTTGAAAAACAGTAAAAGAGGGGTCTATGTACTCACTTGAGATTGCTTAGTAGTCCTTGAGTAACAACCAAACAATGCTAGAGATCGCGGATATCAAACGGCACCTAATATAGGTAACTATGTTAATAAACCGGACCTAAATCGGAGGATCGGATAGAATGAGGGTTCGTAAACCAAACGAGTATGGAGACTCGTGTAATATGGTTTAACAAAGCCTACATACTAAATGAAACCTAACATAAGTGCTTACGACCCATTACGACCCGTTTAGGTAGCTTATGCTACTTTAACGCGTCGTTCGCGTGAAACGCGTTCGGACCGCCTAACTAGTCCTATGACAAGTGTTATATGCCTAAACATGTTACATAATCAGTTATGTGACAAAAGTTTAGGTTACATATGCTTAATTACCAATTATACATGAAAAGGGTATTCTGGTAATTTACCTAAGGCATATAAACTACCTATCATACAACTACTTAAACGATGTGACCATAAGGTATAACCTTGGAAGGTTATTCCCTATACACTATGGTCACCTAATGTATTTGGTCGGATCCTAATGATCGACCAAATGGGTCGGGTTCGAAGGTATAAGCGATTTATTTAGATCGCTTACCCTTACGACCCTAGACAACGTGGTAATCAGTAGGCATAGTCACAAGGGACTATAACCATCATGATTACAATCACGTTGCGAAGTTCTAACGAACTTCGCATTGACCATAACTGGTCAACGCAGAAAGTCAAACAAAGTTTGACTTTAAGACTCGAAAAGCAATAAAAGAACGAAGGAATACTTACGAAGGGTCCCCGAAAGCTTTGATTTCTCAAGTATTCTCAGGTATGAAACAATGGTTTCAACTTAGAGAAATTTCAAGAAATCAAGTGGGTTTTGCAATGGAATGGGTTGGGTATTTATAGTATTCTTCGAACCGTTAAGATCGTTTCTTGGAAAAGGGGGCACGATCTAATCCGTACACTTGTTGAAATGTTGTGGTGACTAAAAATGGCCCCTAATGAGCTGAAAGGGCAAGTGTGAGTGTGTGGTTGTGAGTTAATCAGCTGAAATCTACTGACTAATCAGACTTATCTGATCTGGTTAGGCAGTCGCGTAGTGCGACTGGTAAGGCCCTTAGGGCTCGCGCTACGCCACTGCCCCCTGTTTCAGAAATGTTTCAAAAATGGCAGAAATGGTCCCTGCAGCCCGTTTAAGCTATTTTCGATGCGTTTGAACCCCGTTAACCTCATTTCAAGGCTCTAAAATGAAGTTAAAGTATAGGGAACTCAAAACATACTCAAAAATATCTCGGATGTCAGTTCGTTTGGTCGTACGATCGCGATGTTCGCTTAATTACGACGGAATGCGCATAAGCGTGAAAAAACGATCCAAATGGCGTGACGAATGGATTTTTCTTATGCCAAACACTAAAATAAAATATTATAGTGCTTACATAAATTTTTGGATGTCCGGATGTATTCAGAACGTGAGTTATGCGCGAAAATGCAAACTTGTGTACTTTTTGACACTTTTAGTCCCTGAATGACCCAAAAGTTTATTTTAGCACACCGAACCCCTCAAAGCCTATTTCTAAGCTATGTGAAGGATATTTATGGTATCTTTAACTTATGGTCATGTTCCAGAATGTCTGTTACAGTTCAAATTGGCATACTTTCGCAGTTTGTCAAATTTAGTCCCTGTAAGCGAATTAACTTGATTTCGGCATACCAAACCTTCCAAAACTTATTTCTAAGTTATGTAAAGGTTATTTAGGGTATGTTAAGCTTATGTAACTATTCCAGAGTGTTTGTTGCATTAAACTGGTTATATTTACGCATCGGTGCGCGTATAACCTTCCAGAAAGCGATTTAGAGTTTGGAATCGAACAAAAATTGATATGTGCAAATGATACACATATTTATACAAATCCCAAGTATGAAATACAATATTTCATTGGTTTGGTATTTGTTTGATGGTCGCAGTGACCCAGGTGTCACATAAAATTACTTTGAAAATTATTATAAAAAACCCAAAAAAAATAATAATAAATAAAAAAGCAAACTTGAAAATGTAACTAGAAACAGTAAATACAAAATCAGTAATACTGAAGAATCTAAAACGCCAAACTTGAAATATGGAACGTGTTACAGACTTCAGAGATAAAGCTTATGAAAAACATTAATTACAAAACAGTAACTGAAAAGACGAATACTTTATTATAATAATGCACCGCCTAATTTAGGCGCCAAAAAGACATCCTATAAAAATGATACGTCTCAGCAACTTCCATTTGATTAAACCAAAAAAACAAACGCCAATACTACTAAATACCACCTACTGTAAAACGCCAACAAATAAACTGAATGAATTGTTATCAGAGGGGAGTAACTCAGAAAGATTTTGCTGCATGAGATGGACAAAATTTCAAGAAAAATATACTGATGCCAGTCATATGGCATTTTGTATTTTTTGTTCTTGAAGAAGGTTTGGATGAGGAGAAGAGATCAATGACACTGAAGAGTGGGTTCACTATAAAGATGAAGATCCAGATAGAGAAAAAGCGAAAAACCCACTCACACGCCATAGATCTATGTCTCCAAACATCCACAAAAAAGCCAGTTCAACAGACGAGCAGGCAAAAAAAAAATCAAACTGATGGGTTTGTTAAGTTTTACATAAAACGCCATATATTTGGTGACAGTTCTTGTACTATTAAAGAAGAGAGAGACTGATGACAGTGAAGATTGAGAAAAGAGATCCGATTAGGATTTTTAATTTATTTCCTTCCCTTGTATTTTTTTTCCTGTGGTTGAAATATAATTTAACAATTGTAAAACGCCAAGATACCACAAACGCCAAAATGTTTATAAAAAATAATAGAACAATAGGCCATCTTATTTAAAACCCCTTGGAAAACGCCATTCAAATATATTTCCTGCCCCCTGGGTTCCAATGGCATACGATGTTAATAAACGCCATAAACGCCAAAATGTTGATACAATGAAACCATTAAAACGCCATTAATTATTGAATTTGGTTAACGCCAAAAATCTTAAAAACCAAAAATTAAAACAACATTGGGAAAAAGCGGAACTGGAAAAGCAGAAGATGAAAGGACAAAAAAGCCCCTCCGCCCTTTTCTAAGCGGCGTGACACGTGTTAGGCCAGGAAGCGTTCTCACCGTTCTCACACTTTTGAGCGTTTTCTCCCGAGCCCGTTTCTATATATATATAGGGTCGGGATTTAAAGAAAACGGTAGAAAGTGTGAGAACGGTGAGAACGCTTATCGATCGTCCGATCAAAACAATCTATGGACTAGATTGGCGCGGTGGCATTTTCGTAAATAACATCAATTTTATTACATGGACGCGCTTCATTAAGGGTAAAAGCTTCTTTTGACTACTAAAAATAAAACGCCATCTCATGAAAATAAAACACCAAAACAAAAATCACACAGCATTCTGCTAAAAACGCCATTAGATATAAAACGCCAAACTTAATTATAGTAAAATCCTGCCTAAAAAAACCGCCAAAAAAATCCTATATATACAGCAACTCAGACCTTCAATTAAAAAACACAAACAAAAACCCCAAACGCCATATTTAATATTTACCATTCGACTGATAAACGCCTGTAAGGTCTAAAATTTCTTGCATTATAAACATAATAATGCGATGACCAAAGTAACCAAACGAGTCGAACAATTAACTAATAAATTTCCCATTAAACTTTAATATATAGGCTAACCAAGGTGATTTACTTGGACTTTTACATTCAAAATTTCCTAACAACCGACAAAAGACTTAAAAGAGATATAACAAAGGTTTCGACATCCTTTAAAGTTAAGTTTTTATACAAAAGACCTAACATAACAAAAGATCTTCCGACAAAAGGACCTTATGACAAAAGTGAGACCCATTTGTTTAGCATCATAGCGGAAGCGTACGTTTCGGTGTGTCCGTGCCCTTGAAGCGCCAATTCTCATATTGATTTACCTATATCCAACATACACCATTAGTTATTTAGAAGCTCAACAATCTCATTATTCGAACCGCTAGTCGGACTTGATGATAGTGTTTCGAATGATCGTTTAGCTCAAATTCTAACAAACCTTTTTGACGTCACTCTATTACCACATCATACCCTTGATTAAACACAAACCTTCCGAGGCCGTTAAACGACCCAATTCTACTCATTCAATTCATGATCATAAGAGAAACCTTTGCACGAAGCATGAAATAGACGTAGCAACGAAACTAAATAAAAGCATATTGTAAACATTACATAGCTACTAGTTTGTAAGCGTAAAAACTTACCTTTATCGTTCTTCGTTTGAGACTCGAACCGAATTGAGCTTTCTTCCTTAATTCCTACAATCCATAGTAACATACTTAAGTCTCATGTCGTTCTTTTCATTCCATTATTAATAACTTCAATTTAACAACTAACAAACTTTCAATTCTAGCCATTTAACAATGAAACAACATAAGATCAACTCATTCAAGCATTTTGACAAACACGTGGTGTGCATACCGTTAATTAAGCATAATGTACAAGTATCATATGCATCACTTGACCAATTCATACTATTATTTATCAAGAACACCAATTTTAATGGGAATTCACATAACTTTTCATCCAGCTCCATTCCAACTAACAATCTATCAACATAAACATTCATCATACAAAACTCTCATGCAATTTCTCACAAAATTCTTGTTACCTTATGGTGTAGTAAGTTTAGATGATCAAGAATCTACCAACATGCAAGAGTAATTGTCATGATTAGGGCCTCAATTTGCTTAATTTAGTGAATATTGAAGGGAGTTCATCCTGTGCTTGCTCCTGGCAACATAAACACACGCATATGTGTGTGGATTTTGTGTTAATAGTCCTCTTAATAGGTTAACTTTCATTATTTACATTCCCCCCTCCCCCCCTCATGTATGCACATTTATTTTTAAGTGGCCCAAACTTGCTTCACCTAGTTAAAAATTCTAATTCACATTCTAACTAGGTTCACACTCCTAGTTATTTCTTATAACATATTATAGCAATATATATTTATATATATAATATTAAATTCTGGGGCGTTACAATGCCAGAAAACCCAAACATCAAATATATTGCTCTCAATAAAGTGTAGCTGTATGGCGTGGACAACATTGTCAGTTATCTTTCTTAACTGAGGATTAACAATGTTATCCAACACCATACAGCAACACTTTATTGATTTTAGCATGATCAAATTTACAGTTTTAAGAAAGTTTATTTTGTGGCGTTCTTTTTCTCGGTAAAACGCCAAAAAAATAACATTTTGGCTAAAAGGGTGTAAACTCAATAACATTTTGCTGCATGAGATGGACAAAAATTATAGAAAAAGAGGCTGATTTCAAACGAAAGTCGAAACAGCCAGTGAAGATGCTTCATAAGAAGAAAGAGACTGGTGACAGTGAAGATTTGAAGATCAATATTTATTTTGTTTAATTTTCTTTTTCAGTTGATTGTTATTTAATAAACAACCCCATATCTAATAAAAACGCCAAAAAGGCAAATGTCTTACACCTTTGGCGTTTATCAAACCATTATAAAATTACTTTGGACAAGTATTATAAAAAAACTTTTTTTATGTATTCTTTTTTTTATTTTCCTTTTCAGTTGATTGTTGTATAATAAAAACGCCATATATAATAAAAACGCCAAAACAGCCAAAATGATTGTTTAAACGATATCATCCCGTTAAACGCCACCAAAAACTCCCAACTATAATAAAATTAGATTGAAAAAGTATTATAAAAAACCCAAAAATAAAAATAAAAAATAAAAAACAAACTTGAAAATGTAACTAGAATACAGTAACTTCAAATCAGAAAAACTGAAGATAGGGAAAATTTATTGTATTAGAATATAAAACGCCAAACTTGAAAGATGGGACATGTTACAGACTTCAGAGATAAAGCTTGTCAAAAACAATAATTACAAACAGTAACCGAAAAGACGAATACTTTATTATAATAAAGCACCGCCTAACTTAGGCGCCAAAAAGAGATCCTATAAAATGATACATCTCAGCAACTTCCATTTGATCAAACCAAAAAAAAAAAAAAACAAACGCCAATACTACTAAAATACCACTAACTAAAAAACGCCAAAAAAATCAAAGATGGCTAATATGCTTTCTTGGATATTCAGTATTGTTATTCGTCAAGTTTCACTGAATGAATTGTTAGGGGAGGCGAGTAACTCAGTAAGATTTTGCTGCATGAGATGGACAAAAATTCAAGAAAAAGATACTAATGCCAGTCATATGGCATTTTGTATTTTTTGTTCTTGAAGAAGGCTTGGATGAGGAGAAGAGATCAATGACACTGAAGAGTGGGATGATGATAAAGGTGAAGATCAACATGAAGAAAAAGCGAAAAACCCACCCACACGTCATAGATCTATGTCCCCAAACATCCACAAAAAAAGCCACTTCAACAGACGAGCAGGCAAAATAATCAAACCGATGGGTTTATTAAGTTTTACATAAAACGCCATATTTTGGTGTCAGTTCTTGTAGTATTAAAAGAACAGAGAGACTGATGACAGTGAATATTGGGAAGAGAGATTCGATTAGGATTTTTAATTTATTTTCTTCGCTTGTATTTTTTTTTACTGTGGCTGAAATATAATCCAACAATTGTAAAACGCCAAGATAACCCAAACGCCAAAATGTTTATAAAAAATAATATCTTGTTTAAAACCCCTTGAAAAACGGCATTCATATAGATTTCCTGCCCCCCTGGGTTCCAATGGCATACGATGTGAATAAACGCCATAAACGCTAAAATGTTGATACAATGAAACCATTAAACGCCATAAATTATTGAATTTAGTTAATGCCAAAAATCTTAAAAACCAAAAATTAAAACAATATTGGGAAAAGCGAAACTGGAAAAACAGAAGATGAAAGGACAAAAAAGCCCATCCGCCCTTCTCTAAGCGGCGTAACACGTGTTAGGCCAGGAAGCGTTCTCACCGTTCTCACACTTTTGAGCGTTTTCTCCCGATCCCGTATATATATATATATATATAAGCTCAGGGGCGGACCTGTAGGTTTGTCGGGCGTAGCCCGGGCTACGGCTCAAGTTTTTACTAGAAGTGTAAATTTTTTTTTCGATTTTTATACATAGGACATCCCTGAACAAGTACGAGGACACCCCTCAAAAAAATTTTTACAAAATAATAAGCCTAGTTGGTAAGCCCAAATAAGTAAATAATATCACATTAGGTAAGCCCAAATAAGTAAATAATATCACATTAGGTAAGCCCAATTAAGTAAATAATAGCCCAAGATTGAATGATTATTGATTTGGGCGGCATATCAAACGTCGTCTCCAATTCTCCAATAGTCAGATCATACGAACGAATAGAACAGAGGCAACATTGAACGAACAATCGAACATAACTGGAACTTCGGCAGCAGTAGATCATTGAACGAACAGAGTAGGTCAACTGCAGCAGATCATTGAACGAACAGAGTAGGTCGACTCCAAAAATGAATGAACAGAAAATACAGAATCCGCACTTGAACTTCGGCAGGTTTGTTCGATTTCGAACAGAAAATACAGGTTTGTTTCGATTTAGAACAGATTGTTTGATTGATAATTGTTACTTGTTAGTTTGATGATTGATAATTTTTCGATAATCGGCACTTTGGCAACAGCACAGTCGCACATAATTAGCAGGTTTGTTCGGTTCGATTCGAACAGAACTACAAAAGTCAGAAGATCATCTTCGAATCGAAATCGAAGTTCGAACAGCAGCGACAGAAACAGAATTCAGGTTTGTTTGATTGTTATTCACTTATTTGATTGATAATTGTTTAAACTTTGATTGATAATTGTTTGAACTTTGATTGTTATTTGATTGATAATTGTTTGAACTTTGATTGTTACTTTGAAGTGATGACGAAACCAAAATCCAAAAAACAAGCTTTAATTGGGAACTTTTTCAAAAGAAAATACGAAGAAATTAACGATAATGATACAATGTCGAATGAAACAACTCCTCCGAATGTTGACATTGACTCAAGTCCGAATGTTGGCAATGATATCCAAGCAAATGATGACGTTGATGCAAGTCCGAATGTTAATAATGAAAATATCCAAGCAAATGATGACGTTGATGCAAGTCCGAATGTTGATAATGATAATCCTACAACTTCAATTCCAACAACACGAGGTATTATTGATTTGAATGATCTTCCTTCGAATCCACATGATAGGCCACCTATTACTAGTTATCACCCAAATCAAGTAGATGACATAAGAAGGTCATATCTTGTTAAAGGGGCTTTTCAACCTCGTAGTCATAAGTTTCCCATTAGAGACTTTTATGGAAAAAAAGACGTTTTGTTGTTAGTTGGTTTAATGATTGTAGTTGGTTAGAGTATAGCATCAAAGCAGACAAAGTATATTGTTTATATTGTTACTTGTTTAAAGAAGATGTTGGTAATCAAGGCGGAAGAGATACATGGTCTTCTAGTTCTAAAGGCTTTTGTGATTGGAGTAAAAAGGGGTCATTAAAGGAACTGTTGGGAATGTTGATAGTCATCATTTAAAGGCGGCACAAAATGTCACAATCTCATGAATCAAAAGAAACATATGGATGAGAATATGAAGAAATTGACTAAAGAAGAAATGATTGCAAACTATTATCGATTACTTGGTTCTGTTATGAGTGCTAGATTCTGTTTAGAAAACTCTTTACCCTTTCGTGGCCATGATGAGTCGGAAGAATCTAATTCTCAAGGTATGTTTCTTTCGGTGTTAAACTTGATTAGTACTAACCACCCGGAAATTGGCAAGTACACATTAGGGAACGCAAAAAAGAACAATAAACTGACATCGCCAAAGATTCAAAAAGGAGATTATTGAATGCTTTTCAAAGGAAGTAACAAAAAGCATTTGTGCAGAAATTAAAGATGATGTGTTTGGGTTGTTGGTAGATGAATCTAGTGATGTTTCTTTGAAGGAGCAAATGGCTGTAGTTGTTAGATTTGTTGATAAACTTGGGGCTGTTAGAGAGAGTTTAATCGGAATTGTTCATGTGAAAGACACGGCTTCTATAACTCTTAAAGAAGCCATTCATGATTTATTAGCAAGCAACCAGTTAAGCATAAAGCAAGTAAGTAATAAAATTAATAGATTCTTTACATTATTGTAATAATCATTATTTTTTTATGTTCTAATTCTTTTTTGTTTTAGGTGAGAGGGCAAGGTTATGATGGTGCAAGCAACATGCGGGGAGAATTTAATGGGTTAAAAGCGTTGATTTTGAAAGATAACCCGTCAGCACATTACATCCATTGTTTTGCTCATCAACTTCAGTTGGTTATTGTGGCTGTTGCAAAAAAACATACCGGTGTCAAAACTTTCTATGAGTTCCTTTCCATGGTTGTCACTACGGTTTCAGCTTCTTGCAAACGAAAAAATATGTTAAGGGAGGAAAAAAAAAGGCTAGAGTGGAAAAAAATTACTTGAAGGTGAAATTAAAACGGGTAAAGGATTAAACCAAGAGGTTTCCCTAGCACGAGCCGGTGATACGCGATGGGGTTCACATCATAGAACCATCATCAGTTTGCTTAGATTGTTTCCGGAAGTTGTGACCGTACTCCAATATGTTAAAGAAGATGGAGATTACAGTCAACAACGAACAAATGCAAAAGGTATTCTAACGTATTTTAAAAAACTCGAGTTTGTTTTTTATATGCATTTGATGGGAGATATATTAAGTTACACAAATGCTCTTTCAAAACACCTTCAACAAAAAGGTACAGATTTATTAGAAGCGGCCAACTTGATAAATGGTACAAAACGAGCATTAAATGCTTTAAGACAAAATGGGTTTGAGCCGATGTTGGAAAAAGTGACTTCCTTTTGTAAAAAATACAACATTACAATGTTGGACATGACGGAAAGTTATGGTAACCCAAGAAACCGAAAGAATGTCATTACAAATCGACATCATTTTGAAGTTGACATTTTTAATGAGGTTTTAGACATGCAAATTCAAGAATTAGGAAATCGATTTAGTGAGGTAACAACTACTTTGATAAAAATATGTCCGGTTTAAATCCTTCTAACGGTTTTTCTAAGTTTGACCCATCGAAGATATTGGCGTTTGCTAAGATGTACCCGGATGATTTTACTACACAAGAAATAGGGACTCTTTTGGGTGATATTGAGTCATTTCGTCATACAATAAGCGATGATGATAACTTTGACAACTTGAATGGAATAAGCGATCTTGTGCGTCTTATGGTTGAAACGGGAACGCATATTTCTTGTCCTTTAGTTTATCGGGTAGTTAAGTTAGCTTTGCTTGTACCGGTTGCAACCGCAACCGTTGAAAGATGTTTTTCGAAATTGAAGCTTGTCAAGACGGATTTACGCAATCGAATTGGCCAAGAATTTTTGAACAATGCTATGGCTTGTCCGGTCGAAAAGGATTTTTTACGTGAAGTAAAAGACGACGATGTGATGGAACGATTTCAAGCTATGAAAAAAAAAAGAGGACAAATCTATTAGGTAATTGTTTTACTTTATTTTATTTATTGTCGTTTTTTTTTAATATTGTATGATTGCACGGTAAAAAAAAAAAATTTGGGATACCCCTGAGTTAATGTTCTAGTTCCGCCACTGTATAAGCTAGTTTTTTTTTTAATTACAACTGCATTTTAATTACTATTTCTAAGCATATACGAACAAAATTTTATGTTGAGCATGTTGACGTCCAAACATCATTGCCTTTGGTTAAGTTGATAATATGTTCGTAAGTTGTTTTAGTCTTTGTAATTTGAGAAAAACGTTTAGCTACCAATTGCCACTATCTTTGATATGTTCGTATGTTGTAGTTTTTAAGGCTTTAAAGTTGGCGAGCCGATTTGACACCACCTAATACATGAAATTATGGCACAATATCAGCTGTGCTCTAATAATATTCTTATAAGTTGAGAATATTGCACACCACCACTCACATTAATGATATAACACTTTGTACTTTTTCAACATTATGTTAAACATGATCTATGTTCAACAAAATGTTACTACAAAGTGTTATCCTTATAAAGATGAAATGATGTTTAAGGACAACCTTTGGACAACAGTCTCCGGTCTCCACCATCTCTAGTATGTACATATGGTGGAGTTCTAAAGGCATTAACAATGGCTATATGGACACAACCATTTACAAAGGTATCATCAAAGTATTTGTGAATAGTTTGTATTTTTTTTTTCTTCATGAACATGGTAAAATGATGGCTGGATTGATATGTTATCTACATGGTGTGATAAAGTACAATATGAGGAGCACATTAATTTAGCCAACAATTATTAAAGAGATTCAGCCAAATGCAAACCATCCAATATGAGCACTAAATTGGTCTCTTCATTTCAAGTGTCATGACCGGTTATGGTATCACCCTTTGATGATTAAGAATGTTGCACGATACCGCTTTCACGAAAAGTCGGTCCATATGTTACGCCAAGCACAAAAAAAACTATTAAACTTTTGATTTTAAAAACCATCGATATGTTTGAATCCACGTTATCGATAAAAAAACACTGATACATAATGACATCTCTATGCATGTATCTATATAGGTTATGGATTGATACTTATTTTCTAAATTTTATTTCTTGAATAGCAAACCCAAGTACTTTTAGCCTTAAGTATGTGAAAAAACGAATCTAATACAGGTTCATTTCGCTTAAGTATAAATTTTGTTGGCCGAGGTTGCAATTGTTGATCACACAAATGTTACTTCACATACAACATGATTTTTCACTTGAATTGATGAGATTGATTTTTTCATATAATTATAAACTTAATTAATTTACCATATTACTACAGTTTAAGAAATTCAGAAAAAAAAGTTATTTTAATATTCTCTTAATAAAATGTTAACCGTACCAACCAAATGAAAAAAAACAGGGAGTAATACGAAAAATCAGATATATTGTAAGATTTGTACGTGGTGCATGTGTAGTTGTACTTTGCATTGGGTGAGGGCACACTGTAGCAATATCTTTACATAGATATTTTATATCATAGCATCCTGCAAATATTAAACTCTAGTGGCCCCGTCCAATTTCCTCCTCGAATTTCGAGTTTTCTTTTACGTGATAATAATAAAATTTTCAATTCACCAGCAATTGTAAAACTAGTTTTTTCATATCGCACGTTGCGGTGAAACCGAGTAAATAATAATGTAAAATAAACGTGATTTGAAAATAAAGCATGTTGTTTAAAAAGTCAAACTATTAGAACGATTTAGTTTATTATCGTAACTTTTTATAATACCAAATAAATATTTTATTTTGAGTATAACCTCGTTTTAACAAAACTTATAACGGAATGTCAGTGAAAGAAATCAAGCACAACTACGTACTTAAGTTTTTAGAATAAAGTTAAAAATGTAACTTATTAAAGAAGTATCAAATTAATCGATAAATTAATATATGTTAAAAGAAGAAAAAAACAATTATTAAAAAAAGGTAAAGGAAACAGATGTTTAAAAAAAGAAAAATATGTTATTAAAAGTAAATATAATAATAAACTATTATAATATATTAAATAATCAAATAATAAAAAACTATATATTATTATAAAAATAAAGTTACTATTTATCGTCACTCGAAATCAATATATATATACATATACATATATATATATATATATATATATATATATATATATATATAATAGTTTCTTCTTAGATTTAGGTATAAAATGTTACGTGAGTTTAGCAGGGTCGATCTGGTACGTATGTACTGGATTTTTAAAAACCTATTTGATTTAGACTTAGATTTATTAATGAGATATGAAAATGCAATATGTAACAAAAGGAGTTCATTACAAAAAAGATTTCTGAATCCGTCAATGGAATTTAAAACAAATAACAGAAAAGAGTCTCATATATATAATGCCGAAACCAGAAACTTTTAACCGAATGGTCGAAATAATATACATACACACATTTGTCGGTGTATAATAATTGTCATTTTAGTGAGGTAAAAAGATTAGAAAAAAAAAAGAAAGAAAAGAGTGATAAAAATTATAATCTTCACTTTTTATAAACTAAATCAAATACACGAACAACAAAAGCTAACAACATTAATAGAAAGGGAAAATACTGAAAAATGAAAGGTTTAGGTTAAATTATTAATTATTATCATCAACTATTACACTAGTTAATATGATAAATGAAAGGTTTAGGTTAAATTATTAATTATTATCATTAATTATTACACTAGTTAATATCCAAAAGAAAGAATTAAACCATTTATAAAGAAAGAAAGCATCGTACACTACTGATGTTGACTATTAAATAGATGTTTGACTTTTTTTAACATGTTTAGGCCGGAGGGTGTGGGAGGCGCCACCACCGCCACCTCAGCTCCTATAGCGCCGCCGGCGCCATCGACCCACACCGCCGGAATTAAGGCGGGGCGCCATATATGGCTCGCGAACATGATAACGGCAAGAAGGGGGGTATCAGGTGGGGCCCACTTGCTATCCACCAATCAAATGTTTTTTTTTTTTTTTTTTTTTTTTTAATTTTGATTAATAGGGGGCTCCATCCCACACCGTGCAAATTAAAGGGGGCGTTATGGCTGACGTGGATCCTACGTGACGCTTACGTGTCTTGATAAAGCCCCTAGGGGCTCCATCCCACACCCTCCAGCCTTAGGGTGGAGGGAGTGGTCACTATTTGGGGAATGATAAAGTTATTTTCTAAGACTAATGGGTATGGAGAGGATGGGCTTGGAGGGGATGAGCCGCCACGTAGGTGACACGTAGGCGGCTCGTGGGGGATGGGCCTCCTTCATATTTGAGAGGGATGGAGGATGGGCCGACCCCACCTCATTATTTTATAATTTTCTGAGTGTTTAAATTGAAAATGGATGAGAGAGAGGATATTTAAATTGAAAAAGGATGAGAGAGAGGGTATTTAAATTGAAAAAGTAAAATAAAATATTCAAGTGGGGCCTCGACTGAATCGGCGTGGGTGAGTCGTTTGGGCCGGGCCGGGGCTAAGGGGGGCGGTGTGGGGGCTCGGCGCCGGAGCTAGCCGGGGCTAGCCGACCCCCATACCCATTAGTCTAACCAGTAATGTCATCTTATGTCAAGTACCTATTCCACTTCTCATTTTGCACTCAATCACTAGCAATGGTCAAACACATGTAAAGTAGTAAACAATTTAAAAAAAATGTGATTAGTTGAAAGGGGTTGGGCCCTACCATTAACCCCCACCCTATCTCTCTCTCCTCTCTCCTCTTCCCCACTCGGTGACTACTCATCGCCTACACCACCTCTCTCCTCTTTCGCCAATCACCGAACATCCACCGGCAATACATCCCCAATCGGTAAACCCCTCCCCAAAGCACTCCCCGAGCCCACTCCCTCCACCCTTAAATTACAAAAACATCCCTATGTATATCATCTTCTTCACAACAAGTTTTCCCTCCCAGTTGCGTCGGAATAATATTCTGATGACTACTTTTAACACTTTTTTTCATTTTCGCTGCACTACTGGTCAACTAACAATCCTAGGGAGTCAAAAATACAAAAACCCACAGGATGAAGGATCAAAACTTGCAAGGACGGCTGGCGGCCGGAGGGTCAGCGGACCTTCCTGACCCTGACCCTCATGTAGTTTCACCTCTGTATATATGTTTGCCTCTATCAAAGTAATTTATCTTAATATATTATATAATATAATAATGTAATAACTAGTATTTTAAAGTTGATTCATTAAAGTAAATAAAATAAAAAGAGACAAAATAAATAATATTACATGCATGCAGTGGCGGATCTAGAAACGGATCGTAGCCGTAACGTTTTATAAATAAGTCGTAACGAAATAAAAAAAACGCCAAATTTTTCCGAAATTTACACTAATTTTTCCAAATTTTTCCGCGCCAAGCCGTAGCGGGCGTTGCCCCTTGGTATAAGCTACATCCGCCCCTGCATGCATGGGAAATTAGAAATCAAAGAAAAGTTGGTTTTCTTCCGTAAATATAAATTGCAATGTTATATAAAATCAAATGGTTGAAGCAAGACTTGAACATAAATTCTCAATGTAAGTCACTAGCTAACTCGTCTACTTTGGCTTTGTTGGTCTTTTCCACACCAAAGTAACTTAAATATAATTTATACATAAAATATATTTTTATAAATTTAAACATTTGAGACCTCCCAGGAGTTAGCCCATTTCTTTTTGCGGTTGTTCTAAATGAGTTGTTAAAGTTGATTCAAGAGACAATGACATGGTGCATTCTTTTTGCGGATGATACTGTGTTAGTTGTGGAAAGTAAACAAAGACTAATTCGAGGTTAGAGTGGTGACGAGTAGCCTTAGAAAACAATGGTTTAAGGATTAATCGCTCTAAGTCCGAATATCTTTACTGTGATTTTAGTGGTGGTGGTGGTAACAATGACACTCAGATCGCCATTGATGGCCAAGTGCTTCCGCGGGTAAATAAGTTCATTTAGGAACTTTTGTATAAGGGGATGGGGAGATAGATAGTGAGATAGCTCACCACCTCCACACTGGATGGTGTAGGTGAAGAGAAACGACTGGAGTTTTGTGTGACAAGAGACTCCCACCCAAATTAAAAGAAAACTTTTATAGAGTTGCAGTTAGACCTGTGTCGCAACCCCCGATTCCTGATCCCCGGGAACGGGGGGTCGCGAGCCAGTTTCGGTGGTATCATGTTTCGTTAAATTTTGCAGCGGAATTTTTCATCAGGACCGTAGTTAGGAAATGTTTATCAGAGTAAAATACCACCACTTATATAAATAACCATATTGGGATAAAACCCAAGTTTTTATTACAAACTGATCTATAGGGATAATTCCCATTTTATTTAAATTAAAACGCCTTCTTTATTTAGATAACTTTTATAGCCACTTTTCCAAGCCTTCAGTGTTGTCCAGCTGGCTTCTAATTGGCTTTCACATTGTGTTACCTGAAACGCGTTTTAAAAACATTTGTCAGTGGAAAATACTGGTGAGTGAATCCCAGTTTAATCAAGAAACATTAATTGAATTTAAACAGTATTGAGAGCGATTACAATGTTTATATCTACACAATTACTCCATTAGTACTGTCAATCTTGACTTGTGGGTCATATTACACATTGGCTAACTCATTGTCCAATGGTAACATATTGTCATCCCGACTTACTACTCACAGTGTAGTACATTTTGTATACAAAACCCCAACATACCGGCAGTAATTTAAGAATTACAAAGACTCAATCACTGCTAAATTGCATTGTAAAATAGTTAAGGTTTTGTAAAAACTGTTAACAAAAAGGAGATTACTCACATTGCTGTCTTAGATTTTTCGTAAGGGTTTCCTGGTGATAATCTAAAATTTACACAAATGTACACGCGTTAGTATAATAACCCATTTTAACATTAGCAATACCCTCCCCGAGACGGCATTCCAATAACTACGTCGGGCAGAACCACGACAGCCATTACGGAACCCTAGATCAATCGGGCAGCGTATCTAATACATATCCAGGTGTTATAATACTTACAACGGAGCAGAACTTCGCTAATTAGGGGGGGTATAATACCCGATTATTATGCTTTCTATTCAGAATTTAGAGAAAAGAAAGCGTTGTGAGCGAATTCCAAATGAAATCCGATGGCCTGCTTAAATAGTTGCTGAACCTGGTTCTCTCGCGGCCCGCGTAACACATGGGCTAGGCTTACGCGGCCCGCGTCAACCCTGGTCAACAGGGTAGCTTGTCCGGGTCATCTACTAGGCTCGACACGATGATGACACGTGTCATCACCGGACTGCGCCACATTTTGGGACTCTCGCGGCCCGCGTAAACTAACGGGGGGTCTTACGCGGCCCGCCTGAACTTAAGAAATCAAACAAAATCAGGTTCTAACCTTCATACTGCCCGCGTAAGGTTTGGGGTGGGTCTACGCGGCCCGCCTCAACTTAATATTTCTATTTTTATTTATTTTTAATACTATTTAATATATTTGAGGCCCGTTTTCGCGTATGGGGTGTATTTTGGGACGTATTGGGATATTTTAAAATTTACTAGGTTGTCGGAAATATTTACAAGGGTGTCGGTTGAGGATTGTTACATCCTCCCCACCTTGTTTTAGAGCTCGTCCTCGAGATCTATTGGAATAAGTGCGGATATTTCCGTTGCATTTCAGATTCAAGCTCCCATGTATACTCAGGTCCTCTTTTGGAGTCCCACTTCACTTTGACCAGAACTAATCTCTTATGTTTGAGATTCTTGACTTTCCTGTCTTCAATCTGTAGAGGCCTCTCTACAAACTTGAGTTGTTCATTTACCTCTATATCCTTAAGAGGTACTATTAGCGACTCATCAGCTAAGCACTTTTTAAGATTAGATACATGAAACACATCATGTATCCCTGCCATTTCCTCTGGCAGTTGTAGCTGATAGGCTATAGGTCCTATTCTTCTAATAATTTCAAAAGGTCCAATATACCTGGGACTTAGCTTTCCTCTTTTGATGAATCTTACTACTCCTTTCCAATGAGAGACTTTCAACAATACTTTATCTCCTACTTGAAATTCCAAGGGTTTGAGTCGGTTATCAGCATAACTCTTCTGTCGATCACGTGCCGCTTTCAGTCGTTTCTTGACTTGAATAATATTGTCGGTTGTGTCTTGCACTATCTCAGGTCCAGATAGTTGCTTTTCCCCAATTTCTGCCCAACAGACTGGGGTTCGGCACTTTTGTCCATAAAGTGTTTCGAATGGTGCAACATTGAGACTTGTGTGATAACTATTATTATAAGAAAATTCTATCAAAGGTAAGTGATCGTCCCAATTACCTCTGAAATTAATTACACAAGCTCTAAGCATGTCTTCCATTGTCTGAATTGTTCTTTCGCTTTGTCCGTCCATTTGAGGATGATAAGCTGTGCTCAGATTTAATTTGGTTCCCATGGCTTTTTGGAAACTTGACAAAAAATGAGAGGTAAATCGACTATCCCTATCAGAAACAATTGATAAAGGAATTCCATATAATGAAACAATTTCATTTACATATAATTTAGCTAGCTGTTCCATACCGAAAGTTTCCTTCATTGGTAGGAAATGAGCTGACTTGGTTAGTCTATCTACAATCACCCAGATTGCATCATTACCTTTCCTGTTTTGGGTAATTTAGTAACAAAATCCATTGTTATTAATTCCCATTTCCACACTGGTATTTCTAATTGTTGTAACAAACCTAAGGGTTTCTGGTGTTCAGCTTTAACTTGTGAACAAGTTAAACATTTAGAAATATAGGCTGCTACGTCTTTCTTCATTCCTATCCACCAGAAATTTTTTCCTTAAATCCTGGTACATTTTATCATTCCCTGGATGCATCGTATACTTAGACTTATGGGCTTCTTCTAATATACGATGACGTAGGTTTCCTAATTTAGGTATCCACATTCTCTTTTTATGGAATCTCCATATTCCATCTATTCCTTGTTCTAATTCTTTTAGCATACCTTTTAATTTTTCAATATCATCCTTGATTACTGATTCTTGTGCTTCTCTTATCTGATCATTTAAATCTACTTGTAGATTTAATTTAAGAGAACGTACCCTTTTTGGTTTTTCATGATACTTTCGGCTTAAAGCATCAGCTACTACATTTGCTTTTCCTTCGTGATACTGGATATCACAATCATAGTCACTAAGCATCTCCATCCAGCGTCTTTGTCTCATATTCAACTCTTTTTGCTCGAAAACATACCTTAAACTCTTATAATCTGTGAATATGGTAAACTTACTACCATAAAGGTAATGTCTCCAAATCTTAAAAGCAAAAATTATAGCTCCTAATTCTAGATCATGGGGGTTGAATAATTCTCTTCATGATTCTTAAGTTGTCTAGATGCATAAGCTATAACCTTTTGACGTTGCATTAATACACATCCATAACCTAACTTAGAAGCGTCACAATAGACTACAAAGTCTTCAGTTCCTTCTGGTAACGCTAATATGGGTGTATTAGTTAATCTTTGCTTAAGAATTCTAAAAGCTTCTTCTTCTTTTGGTCCCCATTCAAATTTAATGGATTTACAGGTTAACTTAGTTAACGGAATGGCTATTCTAGAAAAATATCGAATAAATCTTCTATAATAACTGGCCAATCCTAAGAAACTTCTAATCTCAGTTGGTGACTCAGGGGTTTTCCATTTAGTAATCGCCTCGATTTTTGTGGGATCCACATGAATTCCATCATGATTAACTAGGTGTCCGAGAAATTGTACCTGTTCTAACCAAAACTCGCACTTTCAAAATTTAGCATAAAGCTTTTCCTTTCTTAATAGACTTAAAAGTGCATGCAAATGTTTTGCATGATCCTCTTTACTCTTAGAGTAAATTAGAATATCATCTATGAAGACAATTATGAATTTATCTAAATATGGCTTACATATTCGGTTCATCATATCCATAAATGCAGCTGGGGCATTGGTTAAACCAAATGGCATGACAGTAAATTCATAATGGCCATACCTTGTTCTGAATGCGGTTTTAGGAATATCCTCTTCCTGTACCTTTAATTGATGATATCCTGATCTTAAATCGATTTTAGAGAAAAATCGAGCTTCTTGTGGTTGATCGAACAGATCATCGATTCTCGGTAATGGGTACCGATTCTTAATCATGACTTTGTTGAATTCACGGTAGTCAATGCACATACGCATTGATCCGTCCTTCTTTTTAACAAACAGTATCGGCGCTCCCCATGGCGACGAACTTGGTTGTATGAATCCTTTTTCCAGCAATTCATCTAATTGTTTCTTTAGTTCCTGCATTTCGGCTGGTGCCAAACGGTAAGGTGCTTTGGCAATCGGTGCTGTTCCTGGCAGTAGGTGAATTCTGAATTCCGCCTCTCTGTCCGGTGGTAGTCCTAGTAATTCTTCTGGAAATACCTCTGGAAACTGAGACACTACTGGGATGTCTTTTAGTTCTTTTCCTTTTGTGTTAGTGATTATGGAAATCAAATACACTATAGAACCTTTTCTTTTATAACTTGCAGTTTTCATCACAGAGATGAATTTCGTGGATCTAGATGGTTTATTCCCTTTAATTGTGATCTTTTTATCTTTTGATGAATTTACTTGGATTGACTTTTGATCACATAAAATACTGGCTTTATTGGCTATTAAGCAATCCATTCCTAATACAATATCAAATTCTGCCAGATTCATGGGATAAAGGCAGGGGCGGACCGAAGACATGCCCAGGGTGGGCGGGCGCACCCCCGGGAAAAAAAAAATTTAGTGCTAAATTCCGTCGAAAATCCCGTCCGCACCCCTTGGAATTTTTCGTCCGCACCCCTTGGATTTCTTCGTCCGCACCCCTTGGGTAAAAAATATTATGGATTTATATTATAATGTTGAGAAATTATATAATTTTTTTTAAACACGGATTGAAACCCGACAGAATTATCCTAACTAACCCTTTAATAAAACTTAAATTAAGTATTCAGTCCATTAACCAGACATTAAAACAAACCCATTAACTAATAAGCCCAATAACTTAGCCCACTTCAAACATTAAAACAAACCCATTAAACAACCACAACCCAATCGTTGCTACCACTGATCAGACTCCCGCTCTCCCTCCTCCTGCCAGCGACGACGACAACCTGCGACCACCCCTGCAAAATTCCGGCCGCACCCAGCTTCACACCGACAATAAACAGGTATGTCGATGTTCTTTTTGTTATTTTGATGTTTATTTCATTAGGAGATTTTGTTCAAGACTCATGAGATGGGATAAAAAAAGTTTAAACTTTTATATGTTTTGAGCTAATTTGGGGTTGTTCTAGTCTTTATAGAATGGGTTTGTTGTCTCTTAATCTCTTATTGATTATATGATTCTAGTATAGGGTTTGAAAAGATGAAATTCTAGGGCTTGAAATTCAAAATTTTAAATTGAAAATTAGAGAATATGGGCTATGGCTGAACACTTGAAGATCCTTGTTTATTTTGTATGTGATAGGATTAGGAGGAACCGTGATTAGGGAAGTTATGACGCGATTTCTCAAGAGAAAAGGGGATGAACCACTTTTCGTCGGATTCTTCTAACTGAAGACTAAGGTATGTTTTTTTGAACTTTGATGCCTTTTTGTTTACTTACTTATGATGTTCTTTTATGATGTTTACTTGTTTTACTTGAAACTTTGTTTGTTTATATGATAGGAAGTTAGGAACTAGGGTTTGATTCTTTGAAAATTGAAATTGAACCGACCTGACCCGCTATGAAACTTTGTTTGTTTATGTTTACTTGTTTTACATGACCCGACCCGATCCGACCCCCTATGAAACTTTGTTTGTTTATGTTTGCTTGTTTTACATGACCCGACCCGATCCGACCCGCTATGAACCGAAGTTTTTTTATATAGCTACGGGTCTAAAATCTTTAAAAAATTTCCGCACCCCCAGGAAAAAAATCCTGGGTCCGCCACTGGATAAAGGTTTGCCATAAACTTTTGGTTTAGAATTTCTATTCTTGCTCCTTGCAAGATTTCAGAAATCCTAACTGTTTCCCCATTAGCTGTCTCTACTAGACATTCTTGTGGTAGTTTAGTTAATGACGGATTAAGGAGTTTACAAAATGATGTATTAATAAAACTTTGGTTTGCACCAGAGTCAAATAGTACTTTAGCAAAAACATTATTAACTAAAAACGTACCAACTATGACGTCTGGAATCATCTTGGCTTCATCTGCAGTCAGAATAAATGCTATAGCATTTTTAGTGTTCTTGTTGTCTGCAGCTGGGGCTAGTTTTGGACAGTTTGGCCTGATATGACCTTTTTCTCCACAGTTGTAGCATAATCCATTACTGGATTTCTTCCTGCAGTTTTCTTCCTTGTGTCCTGGCATCTTGCAATAATTGCAAAGAGTAGAGCATTTTCCCGAATGCTTTTTCTTGCAGACCTTGCAGAAAGGTGCAGAGGTAGAACCCATATTCCTACGGTTGTAATTTCCAGAACAGAATTCTTGAGTAAGTCTTTGGGCTAGGTTTTTCCTCTGGTCTTCTTCTCTGGTACGGACTAGTTCATCTGTCAAGGTGTTTGTTAATTCTACAGCTTCTTCTATGGTTTGGGGTCTAGCTGCCTTGACTACATGTCTAATCTCTCCAATTAATCCCCAAATGTAACGGGAGATTAATACCGGCTCTGGTGATGCAAGGGTTGGTACTATCCAAGCATATTCAAAGAATAACTTGGTGTACCCTTTACTATCCACTCCATTCATCCTAAGGTTTAGGAATTTGTTTGCTATTTGTTCTTTTTCGTTAGGAGGGCAGAACTTTCTTTCTACCATGTTCCTAAATTCTTCCCATTCCATATTGTATACCTTATCACTTCCTTTTGACTGGAGGATAGTGTTCCACCATTCTAAGGCTGAGTTCTTAAATAGATTGGAAGCAAACATTATTTTGTCTTCTTCAGCACACTTGCTTATTTTCAGAACAGCCTCTGTTTTCTCTATCCAGCGTAGAGCTGCAATGGGTTCTTCATTGCCCGAGAATTCTATAGGTTTACAGGACCAGAATTCTTTGTAAGAACAACCATAAGGCATGGTTCTTCTTCTTTTGGGAATGGGCGCTTGAAGTATGGGTCCATTGTTCACGCTGTGTTCTGGTTCAATTGGTCGCTTACTGCTATGTTTACTTTTATTATTCGCTTCTTGAACCGTTTGAATAATAAATGGCATTGCATCTATAATTCCTTGTGTCACTATGTGTTGAACGGCACTATTATCCATTTGGTTTCCATTGTTATTGATGCTCGGATTCTCATTAACCACGTTAATGTTACTCTGGTTATCGTTATTCAGATTTCCTTGATTTCCTTCGTCGGCCATCTGAATTTTAAATGTAACAGCCCAGCGTAACCGCACCATGATATTGTCATCTTTGGCGGCCAGCACGCCCTCGGCGTCCGCCCCTCACGGTTTTCAAAACGCGTCATGATGGTGAAGGTATCCAGCCCCTTATAAGGAAGCCTTTGTTCCCCTTCACAACCGATGTGGGATGTCATAATCCACCCCCCTTAAGGGGTCCAGCATCCTCGCAGGACCTGGCACCACCGGTCCGACCCTGGCTCTGATACCATCTGTAACAGCCCAGCGTAACCGCACCATGTTATTGTCCGCTTTGGCGGCCAGCACGCCCTTGGCGTCCGCCCCTCACGGTTTTCAAAACGCGTCATGATGGTGAAGGTATCCAGCCCCTTATAAGGAAGCCTTTGTTCCCCTTCACAACCGATGTGGGATGTCACATTAAACATTTACCCCGTATTAATATCACAAAATAATATTAATACACGCATTTTTGCCAAAAGCGTCGATCATTGCGACTTTACTCTATTCATCTATTATCTATTACATACTAGTACTGAAATAAAAATTACAATACCAACAGAAATAAATAATAGTAGGCATCCGTACACACATATTTTATTATTTTATTATTATTATTACTATTACCATCTCACCATCACATTCATGGATATGGATTCATCCAGAAATCCATATTGCGCTCATCGTATTTCCATACGAGACGCTCTCCCACCTGTCTCATTCTCTCACTGCTTTCTAAAATTTCCTCACCAAATGTCCTAAGTTCTTGTATGTTTTCTGCACTCATTTGGGTGCAGGTTCTAGGACTGGGTTCGGAATCTGGGGTGCGGGTTCCTAATATGGGGGTGAAAGTGCCTGAAATCGGTAAGGATCTTCTAAGATCTCCCTAATGTATTCATCATGGTAATAGGGATCTAAAGGGTCCATACCTGGGTAGGCTCCTATGTTCTGCATGGGTGTGTCTTCATGTATCGGGTAACGTTGCACATAGTCCCTAACGTCATCCCACCAGGGATCGTAATTTGGGTCTAGGGGGTTAGGTGCAGGTACCCTAGGGATTTCTTCCGGATTGAAGTCATGCATCTCTACTTGGTTTTCAGGGTTTTCTATCTCCATGGGTTGGTCTGGGATTGGCAGTTGTGGTTGGGGTGCTATTATTTGCTCCAAATTTGGGTCAGCTGCAGTGGTTGCTAGTATGTGGATGTTGGCTATACCCCTATTTATCATATCCTGGGCATAGGCATCTGTCTCTCTCTTGGCTGCTGCTAGTACCCTCTGATCTTGCAACTTTTTCATACGTTTTCTAAGCTCGTGTGCCCCTCTACTGAACCATCCCCTCTTTTTCTGAGGAAATGACTCTTCTGACTGAGCCTTAAATACAAAGATTCCTTCTTCCGTATCAGCAGAGTACCCTGAGAGGGCAGGCTGAGAAAAGGAGGTGCCTTCGCTTCTAGGCGAACCAGACAATTGACGATATGCGTCAGATGGTCCTTGGTCGTTCATACTGTAAACTAACAAATAGTCAAATAACACATAACAAATAAATGCAGTTTTGCACGTATTTCCGTAATTTATTTCCTAACACTTTACATTTTGATGTCAGCAGAACACCTCTGTGGCTGAATCAGTGGCTTAGCTCTGATACCACCTTCTGTCGCAACCCCCGATCCCTGATCCCCGGGAACGGGCGGTCGCGAGCCAGTTTCGGTGGTATCATGTGTCGTTAAATTTTGTAGCGGAATTTTTCATCAGGACCGTAGTTAGGAAATGTTTATCAGAGTAAAATACCACCACTTATATAAATAAACATATTGGGATAAAACCCAAGTTTTTATTACAAGCTGATCTACAGGGATAATTCCCATTTTATTTGAATTAAAACGCCTTCTTTATTTAGGTAACTTTTATAGCCACTTTTCCAAGCCTTCAGTGCTGTCCAGCTGGCTTCTAATTGGCTTTCACATTGTGTTACCTGAAACGCGTTTTAAAAACATTTGTCAGTGGAAAATACTGGTGAGTGAATCCCAGTTTAATAAAGAAACATTAATTGAATTTAAACAGTATTGAGAGCGATTACAATGTTTTTATCTACACAATTACTCCATTAGTACTGTCAATCCTGACTTGTGGGTCATATTACACATTGGCTAACTCATTGTCCAATGGTAACGTATTGTCATCCCGACTTACTACTCACAGTGTAGTACATTTTGTATACAAAACCCCAACATACCGGCAGTAATTAAAGAATTACAAAGACTCAATCACTGCTAAATTGCATTGTAAAATAGTTAAGGTTTTGTAAAAACTGTTAACAAAAAGGAGATTACTCACATTGTTGTCTTAGATTTTTCGTAAGGGTTTCCTGGTGATAATCTAAAATTTACACAAATGTACACGCGTTAGTATAATAACTCATTTTAACATTAGCAATACCCTCCCCGAGACGACATTCCAATGACTACGTCGGGCAGAACCACGTCAGCCATTACGGAACCCTAGATCAATCGGGCAGCGTATCTAATACGTATCCAGGGGTTATAATACTTACAACGGAGCAGAACTTCGCTAATTAGGGGGGTATAATACCCGAGTATTATACTTTCTATTCAGAATTTAGAGAAAAGAAAGTGTTGTGAGCGAATTCCAGATGAAATCCGATGGCATGCTTAAATAGTTGCTGAACCTGGTTCTCTCGCGGCCCGCGTAACACATGGGCTGGGCTTACGCGGCCCGCGTCAACCCTGGTCAACAAGGTAGCTTGTCCGGGTCATCTACTAGGCTCGACACGATGATGACACGTGTCATCACCGGGCTGCGCCACATTTTGGGACTCTCGCGGCCCGCGTAAACTAACGGGGGGTCTTACGCGGCCCGCCTGAACTTAAGAAATCAAACGAAATCAGGTTCTAACGCGTAAGGTTTGGGGTGGGTCTACGCGGCCCGCCTCAACTTAATATTTCTATTTTTATTTATTTTTAATACTATTTAATATATTTGAGGCCCGTTTTCGCGTATGAGGTGTATTTTGAGACGTATTGGGATATTTTAAAATATACTAGGTTGTCAGAAATATTTATACGGGTGTCGGTTGAGGATTGTTACAACCTGCCATGTTATATGGAATAGAATGTTGGGCCATGATGAAGACACATGCACGTAAGCTAGAGGTAGCCGAGATGAGGATGATGAGGTGGATGTGTGGGCACACTATGTTACTTAAAATAAGAAATGAGGTATTTAGGTTAAGATTAAGGGTGGCTAGTGTTTCAAATGGTATGGGCATGTTAGGAAGAGACATGTGACGGCCACAGTTAGAACTGTGGAAATGGTCGTTGTGGAGGGAAATATGAGTAGAGGTAGATCAAAACTGACATGAGAGGAGCAGATTAGCCTGGATTTGTTACACCAGCAGCACCTCTCTGAGGACATGGTCGAGGATATGAGTTTGTTTAGACGTATGATTAAGGTTAAAGATTTTAGAATGTTGGTGTTGATTTGTATTGTTTCTTGCCTTAGGAGCTTAGTATATAGGTTATTTGGGGGTGGTCTTTGCATTGTTTTGCTTGCATGTGTGTTTCTAAGATGAGCCTCCTATATCTTCTATACGTTTTCACCGGTTCCCCAATATTGTTTATCTTGGTAGCTTTGTATGTTGTAATTGGATTTTGTATGTTTGTCTTTGACTTTGCAGCTGGGGTCTCACTGTAAGCAACTTCTCAATCCATTGGGATAGAGGTATGCCATGCTTACATTCCACCCTCTCTAGACCCCTCTAATAGCGTAGGTTATGTGTGGATTCTACTAGCCATGGTTGTGTTGTATCTTAAAGTTGTTAAATAATTAAAAAAAATATGATTGTAACAAGTGTAGTTAAATATTCGATATTTTAATTTCGTTTTTAAGGTGAGGTTTAGACCATGGTAGGTATGCAAACGAATCAAACAAACATAAACGAGGCATGTTTATTCTCAGTCCTTTAACTTTAACAACTGAAAGGAAACCACATGATCAATTAAGAAACCATATTTTCTTGTTTGTGTTTGCTCCTTAAAAATGCGTGTTTGTTTTCATTTACATTCGCTCATTCATATTCTAACCAAACGTTTCACGAACATAATCGAATGCACACAGACGTAAACGATAAAAACATACAAAACATGTGCTCACACACTTTCATTTAATTAAATGAACACACATGTTTATTCTTGTTTGCTCCTCAATTAATAAATGACTTTCCGCTGATCAATTCACTAAATGTTCGGTTCACTTACAATCCTAGACCAGGGTGATTTAAGCCACCTAAGATAATAAACATGTATACGTGATACCCGTGATGAAACCTAACAACCGAATAGCCTGATGAATATGAACATGGTTTTACATCAAGAATGGATATACCTGACTCATTACCACCATATATCTTCCAAAGGCTATGGTTTTATCTTCATTTAAAAAAAAAATTACGGCATTTTTCGTCCCCGTTGTGGCGACGCTATCTTACTGTCGTTAAGCTAAACCCGTGTTTCCCATAAGATGGTCATTTTTCAACTTTCTCATATTCTTACCCATATTACTCGCAAGATGATTCCTACATTCGAAACAAGATATTCAAAGTTTCAAATCCTAAACTTCACTTTGTTCCCACTCAGGATTATAATTGTCAAATAATTATATTTGAGGAGAAATATATGATCCACAAATCACAATGTGCATGGATCTTTTAACTGTTACGTACTCGACGAGTCATTGTTTTGCATGTTAATGCTCACTACTCCACTACCCACTTGCCTAGACTATTGTTTTCTTTTCTCGTGTTTCATATATATTTATTTTTATCCTTAATTCTTAATAAAACAAGTAAACATATTTTAAAAATAAATAATATGATATTTTTATTGTCATGTTATAATAAAAACTAGTTGAATTCTATATATAATATAAACTTTAAATCTTAAACCCTAAACCTCATATAAACAAAACAAAAAGTTACCTAGTGGTTCAATACGGGCTCAATATACTATATACCAACCAGAATAAGCAACCAAAAAAATAAGTTTGTGATATTCAAAATAAATAAATAAATAAAGTTGTGATATGCACATAATAATTAAATTCGTGATAACTAAGGCTATAGGGTGTGGAGGAGCCTCATCCTTTGAGGATGACCCTCCACCTAAGCCGCCACGTTATCAGGGGGTCATCCTCACACCTTGAGAATGGGCACACCTTAAGGATGAGCCTAGGGTGTAGACTGTAGAGGATGCGCCTCCTCTTATTTATTTATTTATTTATTTTGTTAAATAATATGCAATATATATAAAAGTAAAATTAAATTAAACACTAAAATTAATAATAAAGCTTAAAAAAATACTAGTCGTCATTTTCGTCGTCGCTTGCGTCGTCATTTGGTTTGTTGTTTGCGTTGTTCCAAATTCCACCAAGACCGTCTTAAGGTTTTCATCTATGTAGTTGTTATGTAACGAGAACATGTTCAAATCTTATTGTTCCAAACTTACTGGAACATAATTCTTGTTAACCGCATTTTCATCGTACTCACAAATTGCTCTACCTTCGTCTTCGATGATCATGTTATGCATCAAGACACAAGCATACATGCAATATCGCAACTGCTTTGGTTTAAAAGCACATGCTGGATTCTTAATGATATGCCATTTTTTTGTAGAACCCAAAAAACCGTTCAATGTCCTTTCTCGCCGACTCTTGAAACGTGGCAAATTTCTTTCTTTTTTCGTCTGTCGGGTGGTGAATAGTTTAAACGATTGTAGAGTAGGTTGGGTATATTCCGTCAGCAAGATAATAACTGCGCCTGTATTCCACCCCCGAAACCGTAAAACTGGTGTCTGGATCGGTTCCTTGTATGACATTGTTGAAGACCTCTGATTGGTGGATGACGTTAAGGTCGTTATTCGAAACAGGTACACCAAAGAAAGCGTGCCAAATCCACAGATCTTGTGATGCAACAGCCGCTAGCATTATTGTTGGATGTCCATGATCGTCTCGCGTAAATTGACTTTGCTATGCATTAGGCCAATTCCTCCACGTCCAGTGCATACAATCAATGCTTCCGAGCATTAAAGGAAAACCATGATTTTGTTCGTGAAATTGATACAATTTCTGGACGTCATTGGCTTTAGGTTTTCGCAAATATTTTTTGCTAGCAGCTTCACCCCACATTTGCAAAAGTTGTACAAGCATTTTCGTGCAGTTCTTTCGGACATCTTTAGTTACGCGTCCCACAAATTGGCTACCGTCCCGTACACCAGTTGGCAAATGTCACTGTGCATTTTTGTAAAGTGGTGAAACCCCTTTTGCCTATAGTATCAAACCGTAATGTAAAAAAGGGGTCAATCCCCGACACGTCATCGGTTATCCATAAGATCAATCGACGACTTACTCGGAACCTACGTCTAAACATCGCAACCGTGTACATCGGTTCGTCGACAAAGTAATCGACCACCAATTTATCGTGGGTTCCTACACGTACATAATAACAATATAAAAATATAATATTGACATAAAAATATAATAATGACATAAGAATATTATAATGACATAAAAATAAATACAAATATAAACCAACCTTCTCGGTCTCTGTTTATGTCCTTTTGCCTAGTCCACGGTTGTGACGTGATTTATTCCTCCTCTTTCTCCTCAATGATCATATGCACACCCTGCCTTATGGCGTTTACAAAAAACTAATCTCCTTCCGCCGGAGATGACGAATACGACGAAGATGAAAACATTGTATATTTTTATTTAGAGAGGTTGAAATTGTATAAAATTTTAACTGGTTTTAAAAAAAATAAGTCGAGAATGTATGAAATTAGGAGAGAGTTCGGTTGAGATTGGGTTAAAAATAGGCGAGATTTGTGTTATTTATATAGAAAATAATAAAATTATTTTTTTATATTATAGCCATTAGCCAACGGCTAACTTTTTAGCTTTTGGAGCGTCGAGATCGGCGAGGGGAAGACGGAGACGATGGGACAGGCCGGGTGGGGGCAGCATGGACGAGGCTGGACGTGCCTCAACGTCCCACCGACGCCCCCACACCCGATAGCCTAATGAGGAGGCACAACCAACTCCAACTTTGGGGAAAGCAAGGATGGGTGACGGCCCCTGGCCCAGTTTTCTTGAGGGACCGATTTTTCTTATCATTTTAATATATATATATATATATATATATATATATATATATATATATAGAAGAAGGATCTGTTAGGAACCACCCTTTATTGCAAGAACCGCGAGAACCAATCTGAACACAACTAAAAATAGCTAAAAAACACACAAAATTTTTTTTTAATATTTTTTATAAAAAAAATCGCTACTTTTAGTAGCCAAAAAAAATTAAATTTTTTTTTTGGCTACTTAAAGTAGCAATTTTAATGTAAAAAATATTAAAAAAAAAACTTTTTTTTTTGGCTACTAAAAGTAGCGATTTTTTTATAAAAAATATTAAAAAAAAATTTTGTGTGTTTTTTTTTTTTTTTAGATTTTTTTTTTATTTTTTGGGGGTTTAGTGTTTAGCATTTTAGCTTGGGGTGGGGGGGGGGGGGGGTGGGGGGTTTAGGTTTTTTTTTTTTTTTGGGGGGGGGGGTGTGGTGGGGGTGGGGGTTAGGTTTTTTTTTAGGTTTTTTTAGCTATTTTAGGTTGTGTTCACATTGGTTTTCGCAATGAAGGTGGTTCTCGCATGAACCTTACCATATATATATATATATATATATATATATATATATATATATAGGGAGCCGCTAAAATAAGAACCACCTCCAGTTGTAAGAACCGCGAGAACCAATCTCAACCAATTAGATTATGACACCCCAAAGGGTATTATGGTCATTTACTCCAAATGTCATTTCCCACCTTCTCTTCTCATTAATAGTTGTCAGTAGTCTCTCTCCTCCACCATTTTAAAACTCCATCTCCTCTCCTCAACCTACTTGACTCCTTCACTTCCTAAATTCTAAAGAAACCACCTGCCCCTTCCGGTTCTCCTTTTGCCGGCGACCACCACTGTTAATCAGTGGAAGATGATGATGATGATGATGATGATGATGATGATGATGATTGATGGTGGGGGTGAAACCGTCGCCCACCACTGTTTCTCTCTCTCCCACCCTCGTTCATCGGAGATAAAACCTTGCTCGCCGCCGCCGCCGCCGTCTCCTCCGCCACCGTCACCGTCTCCTCCGCCACCGTTCAGCACCGTTCATCGGAGATAAAACATTGGAGTGTCGATGTCGGAGGCGGTGGGTGCTCGATGGCAGGTGGTGGGTGTTCGAATCTGGGTTTGAATCTTTGTGTTTTAATTTTGTTGAATCTGGTGGTGGGTGTTCGAATCTGGGTTTTAATTTTGTTGAATCTGGGTTTGAATCTTGTGGGTGCTCGATGGCAGGTGGTGGGTGTTCGAATCTGGGTTTTAATTTTGTTGAATCTGGGTTTGAATCTTGTGGGTTTGAATTTTGTGGCTTTGTCTTGTGGGTTTGAATCTTGTGGGTTTGTCTTGCAGCGACGGTGTTTGGCGGTGGTGGTGTTGGAGGTGGTTGCTGTGTGGTCGATTTATTTACAAAGCGGTGTCGGTGGTCCCCTGTGGTGCCCACGCGTGTCGATGGTGCCCCGTGGTGCCCGCGCGGTGCCGGTGGTGCCCCGTGGTGCCGGTGGTCGATTGAATGGTGGTTTTTTGGATTTGGGGCGGTGATGATGCAAAAAAAAAAAAAAAAAAAAAAAACGCATATTTTGATGATGATGGCGCGGCAAGGATGGTGGAGGGTAGGTTTTTGAACGTGCAACCCCACTTTGCTGCCACTGTTATCGAAAAATCTGAGCCCAACCCCGTTTTTTCAGGAATCCACTGATTTTTTGTTTTGATTTTTTGTTTGTTGGTTTTTTATTTCCCCCCCTAGTCGATGATGATAACGATATATCTGAGACATCTCCCGAGTTTGCGATTTCTGGGTGCGTTCGTTTTTGCGTAAAGAAGTTTTTGTAAAAAAAAAAAAAGTTAACCCGTAAACTTTTCAACGTAAAACGTAAAAATTAAAAAGTTTTATGTAAAACGTAAAAAGTTTTCACGTAAAACGTAAAACGTAAAAAGTTTTAAAGTAAAACGTAAATCGTAAAAAGTTTTAGGTAAAACGTAAATCGTAAATTTTTTTTAGTAAAACGTAAAAAGTTTTTCGTAAAACGTAAAAACGTAAAAAGTTTTACGTAAAACGTTAAAACGTAAAAAGTTTTACGTAAAACGTAAAAAGTTTTTCGTAAAACGTAAAAAGTTTTAGGTAAAACGTAAATCGTAAATTTTTTTTAGTAAAACGTAAAAAACCGGCGCGTAAAACGTAAAAACGTAATAAATGTTAACGTAAAAAACCGGCGCGTAAAACGTAAAAAAACGTTAACGTAAAAAAATGTTAACGTAAAAAAACGGCGCGCTAAAAAAAACGGCGCGTAAAAAGTTTAACATAAAACTTAAATTGTCATAAATAACGGGGCGTAAGAACGGGGCATAAAAAACGGATCTTCAAAACGTTTTTTTTAAACAAATCTTAAAAAAATTTATCATGAATATCTGATTTCAAAAAATTCTTTAAACAAAAAAAATCAGTTTTTTAATAAAAAATTATTAAGACAAAAAGTAATTAATGAATGAGACAAAAAAAGCAATTTTAAAATAATATGTATAAAAAGACAAAAAAAACAATTTTACCTATATACCCTTTAGCAATAAAATATTAAAAACATAATAAGACAAAAAGCTTTTAATATTAATATTAACTACTTTTAATCTCATCCATCCATCTTCTAGATCTAATGGTTAGAAAGTGGATCTTGTAGTTATTACATATATATATATGTATGTATGTATGTATATAGGATGGTTATCTAGAGTGAACACTAGTGTATTTGTGAAGTGAGTGAACAAATCCTACCCATTGATTTACATCATCAAATCGTAAAATATACTAGTGTATTTTCATCATAAAATCCTGGCCATTGATATACACTTGTGTATTGATAATCAAGGGCTAGGATTAGTTCACTAGTGTTCATAATCAAGAGGGTTGTTCACAAATGAACCTAACAATATATATAGGACAAAGATCCGTTAGGAACCACCCTTTATTGCGAGAACCAATGTGAACACAACCAAAAATGCCTAAAAATAGTTAAAAAACACACAAATTTTTTTTTAATATTTTTTATAAAAAAGTCGCTACTTTTAGTAGCAAAAAAAAAAAATTAAAAAAAAAAGTAGCGATTTTAACATAAAAAATATTAAAAAATTTTTTTTTAGATTTTTTAAGGATTTTTTGGGGGTTTAGTTTTTAGCATTTTAGCTTGGGGGGGTTAGATTTTTGGGGGGTGGGGGAGGGGGGTTTGGGTTTTTTTTTTTTTTTTTTGGGGGGGGGGGGGGGTTAGGGTTTTTTTAGGATTTTTGGGGGTTTTAGTTTTTAGCATTTAGCTTGGGTGGGTTAGTTTTTTTTTTTTTTTTTTTTTTTGTGGGGGGGGGGGGGGGTGGTGGGGTTAGGTTTTTTATGTTTTTTTTAGCTATTTTAGGTTGTGTTCACATTGGTTCTCGCGGTTCTCACAATAAAGGTGGTTCTCGCATGAACCTTACCCTATATCTATATATATATATATATATATATATAGAGAGAGAGAGAGAGAGAGAGAGAGAGAGAGTAAGTGTATGTGAGCTTTAATGAGAAACACTAAAAAAGTGGAGAACTGGGAAACAATACATTTAGCATGTTAAATATATTATAAAAAGTTCAACTTAAAATAATAAAGGTTATTTTTTTTCATTTTTTTTATTTTGTGCATATAAAGATGTGTATAAGCTATTCCAATAAAAAAATATTTTTTGATTTTTTTTTTTACTTTTTTAAATATTTTTAGCATTTTTTTAGTTTTTTAATTTTTTTATTAAAAAGGCTTCTACATGTTAAATGCACTATTCCTCGGTTATTCACTTTTTTTAGTGTATATATATATATATATATACACACACACACATATACTGGAATGTTCAAATGAGAATAAATTCTTTGTAAGAAGAAAAAAAAAGAAATTTCAACCGATAAGAATGCTTCATTTTGTTTCATTTAATATTTGTATTTAATGTTATTATAGTAGTATATTGGTAAACTTATTTAGATCATTAATTTGTAGTCATCTCTTTAATAGCTAACTACATTAAATTTGTAACTTATTTTAAAAATGTATATTTTTCAAAAAAAAGTTATTTGAAAGAGTAGGATAAATTAGGAGACGTGTAGGATAAATTTCAATATGTATAAGATAAATTTCGAATCTATAGGATAAATTTTGATGTGTAGGTAAAAAAAAGTTTAATGTGGAGGATGATTGTCTTTATAACTAATTAATTCGTCAAACATAATAATAAATGAGATGAGAGAAAAACTATTTTTTTTTTTTTACAATTATACCATTTGTTTTTTTTTTCTTCTCAAATGAACCTCTTTCTATATATATTTCATTAGGTTTTGGAGAAAATAGTGAAAAGTGTAAAAACCGTGAGAATGACT
The DNA here is from genome assembly GCA_030545235.1 of Helianthus tuberosus. NCBI lineage: Eukaryota > Viridiplantae > Streptophyta > Magnoliopsida > Asterales > Asteraceae > Helianthus > Helianthus tuberosus. The sequence continues at coordinate 178,179,900 of CM060365.1, read as the reverse complement.
CTCAGTTACAAGATCTTTGTGATTTATGGTTGAAATTGATGCAGTGACATTTTTGTAAATATTATGAACCTTAGAATTAACAGGAGAGGTAAAATAGGAAGATTTTAATAAGGGTACACATACTAATCACAAGATATTTTCCCCGTAATATTTAAACGTTCATAACCTTTTTATAAGTAATTATTTTTATAAAAAATACACCATAAAATCTAGCGTTTTTTATCTTTCGAAAGAGTATACTATTGATATACTTTTTTGAAAAAAAAGAACTTGGTTTTTATAGCGTTTTTAACATTGTTTTTTATAGCGTTTTCAACTGGGTTTTTATGGTGTTTTCTGAACTGGGTGTTTTTATGGTGTTTTCAACTAGGTTTTTATGGCGTGTTTTCTGAATTGGGTGTTCTATTGCGTTTTCAACTGGGTTTATGATGGTGTTTTCTGAACTGAGTGTTTTTATGGCGTTTTCAACTGGGTTTCTATGGGGTTTTTCTGAGCTGGGTGTTTTATTGCGTTTTCAACTGGGTATTACATGTCGTTTTTTCGAACTGTGTATTTTTATAGCATTTTCAACTAGGTTTTTCATGGTGTTTTCCCGAACTATGTGTTTTATTGCGTTTTCAACTTGGTATTTCATGGCATTTTTCTGAACTGGTTGTTTTTGTGACGTTTTTATTTCAATAACTTTTATGGCGTTTTCCAGAAACTCCATAACAACACCCAATTTCATGAACACCTAGTTAATATCATTTTTTTTAAGGAAAAATTACAAGTTTTGTCCTTTATCTTTATAGCACTTTTCAGGCGGTGTCCTTTACTAGGTATTTTGTTACAAGTTTAGTCCTTTACACCCAACCCAGTTAAAAAACACTGTTAATTATTGACAGTCGGTGTCCTTTACTAGGTATTTTGTTGCAAGTTTAGTCCTTTACCTAGGTATTTTGTTGTAAGTTTAGTCCTTTACACCCAACAATTAACAGGGTTTTAATTCAAAAGTATAACAATAGTATACTCGTCAGAAAGATAAAAAGTTACGGTAGTTTAAAAAAGGATGGTAAAACACTCGATTTTATATGCATGATCTTTGCCATGTGAGTGGCATGTGCATGGGATTATTGACAATATGAACCTTAGTGTAAGTTAGTACCAGTGTCACATGTCAACACCAAAATCGTTCTCCACGTTTTCACAATTTTAGGCGTCTTCTCTAAATCCTGCTCATGCATATATATATATAGGGTCGCTAAAACAAAAACCAGCCCCGGTTGTAAGAACCGCAAGAACTACTCTCCACCAATCAGATAATGACAACCAAAAGGGTAATATAGTCATTTAATCAAAACCATCAAATCATCTCTCTCTCCTCACTAAAGTCTCTTTTTAAAATCCTTTCAATTTCTCTCTTTTCACATTTCTCTCTCATCTTTTTGTTACTTTATAAAAAAGTTTTTGTAAAAAAAATTTGTAAAAAAATTTTTGTTAAAAAAAATTTAAAACCGTAAAAAAAGTTTTCGTAAAAAATGTAAAAAAGTTTAAAAACGTGTGTGTAAAAAAAAGATTTTTGTAAAAAAGGTTAAAACCGTAAAAAAAGTCTTCGTATAAATTTTTGTCTTTTGTAAAAAAAGTTTTTAAGTAAAAATAAATTTGTATAAAAATTTAGTAAAAAAGTTTTTGTAAAAAAAAAGTTTAAAACCGTAAAATACGTTTTCGGAAAAAAAAAAACTTAAAAAAGTTTAAAAACGAGTGTGTAAAAAAAAGTTTTTCTAAAAAAAAAACGGTTCAAACCTTAAAAAATTTCGTATAAATTTTTGTTCTTTGTTAAAATATTTTTGTAAAAAAAATTGTAAAAAAGATTTTTTTGTAAAAAGAAAGTTTAAAACCGTAAAAAAAGTTTTCGTTAAAAAAAGTTTAAAACCGTAAAAAAAATAAAAAATGTGTGTGTAAAAAAACGACGCGTAAATACGAGGCGAAATAAATGGGGCGTAAAAAACAGCGCGTAAAAAAAACACGTAAAAAACGGGGTGTAAAAAACGGCGCATAAAAACGGGGCTAAAAAACGGCTCGTAAAAAACCGGGTCATAAAACGACGCGTAAATACGGGGCGTGAATACGGGGGCGTAAAAAACGGCTCGTAAAAAACCGGTGCGAAAAAACGGGACGTGAAAAACGGCGCGTAAACAGGGCATAAAAAACGGCGTGTAAAAAACCGGTCGCAAAAACGGTGCGTATAAAAGGGCGTAAAAAATAGCGCGTAAAAGCGGGGCGTAAAAAACGGCGCGTAAAAGCGGGGCGTAAAAACGGCGTATTAAAAAAACGACGCGTAAAACCTGGCGTAAAAAAACGGCATGTGAAAAAGCCGGGCTTAAAAATGGCGTGCAAAAAAATGTTTTTGTTTAAAAATCTGGATCTAAAATGGTTTTTAATAAAAAATTCTGTTTTAAAAAAACAAGTAATATAATAATACAAAAAAAGTAATAAAAAAACAATAAAGGCAAAAGACAAAAAAGAGTAAATTTACTAAACTACCCTTTTGCATTAAAATATTAAAAACATAATAAGACATAAAATATTTAATATTAGTTTTAATTAATTTTAATCTCTTCCATCTTGAAGATCTAATTGTTGGAAAGTGGTTCTCTCGGTTCTTACAACTATGGGTGGTTTTCATTTTAGCGGCCCTATATATATATATAGACAAAAAGACAAAAAAGAGTAAATTTACTAAACTACCATTTTGCATTAAAATATTAAAAACATAATAAGACAAAAAGTATTTAATATTAGTTTTAATTAATTTTAATCTCATCCATCCATCTTGAAGATCTAATGGTTGGAAAGTGGTTCTCTCGGTTCTTACAACTAGGGGTGGTTTTCATTTTAGCGGCCCTATATATATATATATAGGGTAAGGTTCATGCGAGAACCAACTTTATTGCGAGAACCAATGTGAATACAACTTAAAATAACTAAAAAAAAACTAAACAAAACCTAAACCCCCCCCCCCCCCACCCAAAAAAAAAAACCTAACCCCCCCCCCCCCCAAAAAAAAAAAAACCTAACCCCCCCAGCTACCCAAAAAACCTAAAAAAAACCTACCCCCCCCCCCCCCCCCACAAAAAAAAAAAATCTAAACCCCCCTCCCCCACCCACCCCCAAGCTAAAATGCTAAAAAACAAAACCCCCAAAAAACCTAAAAAAAAAAAAAACACACACATTTTTTTTAATATTTTTTACATTAAAATCGCTACTTTTAACGGGTGGTTTTTAGCTATTTTTAGTTGTGTTCACATTGGTTCTCGCAATAAATGGTGGTTCTTAACGGATCCTTCTCCTATCTATCTATCTATCTATCTATCTATCTATCTATCTATCTATCTATCTATCTATCTATCTATCTATCTATCTATCTATCTATCTATCTATCTATCTATAGGGGATATTCAATTAAAAGCCCATAGTTAGTGAGAGAACTCGAAAACTCCTCCTTAATGAAGGTAATGAGGCTTTTAACGAAGGAGAAGCAAAATTGGAAAAAATATATGTGAATTTTCAAACATTTCTATATTTTTCAAATGTTATTATTTTTAAAAAAAAAATCGCACCATAAGATCACAAATTTTCTTATCTTTCATTCAAGTATATTCGAGCATATTTTTTCGACACAAACTAAAGATTTAACGTGCCATTCTTTTTTCAATGCTATTATTGTAGTATTGCACATATGCAATCCTACTTAGTTTTAGAGTTTAGGTTTTGGTTTAAGTTTACCTTTTAGGGTTAGGTTTTTGGGGGTTTAGTTTTTAGGTTTTTGAGCGGTGGGGTTTTTTGGGTTTTTTGAGGGGTGGGGGGGGGGGGGTTGTCAACACCCCAACCGATGGTGGAAACATCGGGATGAGACGAAAACCAGATTGCAAGAGACATCATAACACTATGTGACAATATTATTTAAATCCAATTTCATAAATGACTAAAATTCAAATACAACGTTTCAAATAAAGACAAATTGCAACAAACATTGTTTATTATTGAAATGAGTATTTAAGTCTGTCCTAACTTGATTTCTTCATCATCTTGTCTATCAACCTGCAACATGTATTAAAATAGAGTTCAATGCAAAAGCAAAGGCGAGTATACAAGGTTGATACATAGCATGAAAATAATTTTAAAACAGTCTAAGGCTCGTATCCAACATGAATCACAAAATGCAAGTTACTAGTATGTCGTAATGGTGTCAAGTATATGTTCAAACCTAAGAATCCAATGCGTTAAAATAGCCTATCCCCGGTTAGAATAAAGGGAGATTAACATGTTTAACTTAACAATACCCCAAGAATCGTGGGTGGTGCATTACTCCTATAGCGCTATAATTGTTAAGCTAGGCTTGTACGAAGTTAATGAGCATATAGACACGAATAGTTTACATAACATACGAGATTAACAAGCATCATATAGTTTCATGTTCAACAAGGATAGAGAGTGATTCAAATAGTTTCAAGTGTTTCGTGTGTTTATATAGAATACATGTTGCACCCAAAAGTGTTAAAAGTAAAATGGGTTCGAGTATACTTACATTGATTGCATATAAGAATTCATTGAAATCACGCACGAATAACGATTGGGAATTCCAAGGGAACGAACGAGTATTATTCGACAATGAAGGTGTGAGGTTCCTGTTGTGAACTTCGACGATCACCGTCGCGTTATCCGGCGAGCTCCTCCGCTCCGGTAATGTTTGTTTCTGAGACGAATAAGTGGAGTGAAAGTGAGGGAGAGGGTAAAACGGATCCGAGACAACGAATCGAGGGTAAGAAGGTATACCGAAACGAAATGGAACGAAGATGATTCCGGCGTCGGTTTCGGCTACTCCGATGAGGATTGCGGTGACGTCTTCAAGTATTTCCGTTGAACTTCGAACTCCGGCAAGATCTTCGTGTTATACGAAAGGGAGTTATGGGATCGTCTATTAAGTGGTGTTGAACTCGCAGAGTGTAATAGAGGTCTAGTGCATCCAACGACAAAAACGAACGTGAACGGAGTGGCGGTTTCCGGTCGTTCCTTCGTTCTCCGGAGTGTTGCGATCCTTCTCCGGCGAGCTCCGGTTTACGAAAGGTGTTGAGTGAGGCAAAGGGGTGAGAGATGTGTGCTTAGGATGGTGATCGAGTGGTAGAACGGGGAGGAACGTTTCGGTTTTTAGCATGTTCGTGTCTCGAAATCATGGTAATACGTCATGATGGGTTGTATATATGTTAATATGTGTCTAACGGAAACGCGGCGACATTCAATATATTGAGGAATCAAGAAGCCAACATTGGCTGGTTGTTCGCTGTCATGGGCGGCAACTATATTTTTTTTTTGTTTTTAAAAGAAGTCTTCAATAAATAGAAAATATGGAACTTGATAGTCACTGTTTCCTTTTTGGCGGCAAATGATAATTATTTCAAATGTATGAATCCATGAGTTACATTTTGCAGATCATATATTGGTGCCCATGGCTCTATAGCCTAGTGGCATCTTGGTGGTGGGATAAAACTTTGGGACCAATAGGTCCTGGGTTTGATTCCCACAAGGGGGTTTTCCCATATTTATTGGGTTTCCTCCTGAATTGGTGTATAGGCATTTTGCCTAGTGGAGATAGATATGATCGGGTGGTTCCGCTAGTGGCTCGATGATACTCCAGTGGTCCGTCAGTGATCCAGATTTCCCGTTCAAAAAAAAAAAAAAATTCGGATATTGGTGGTAGGTTTTGTAGGTACATTTTGACCCTCTTTTTTTACAAGATTTAAACTTGGAATGTGTACTGTACTCAAGATAAAGCTCCACTCACTTGACCATAGAATTACAACCTTTTTGATGGTGATGGCTATGAAGTTGAATGCATAATTTGAGGATGAGCAACATAAATTGTAACGTTTGATTTTAAATATACTATATATATATATATATATATATATATATATATATATATATGTACATTTTATATTTTATAGGGCTGCGGACGAGCCGAGCCCGATCGATTAACTTATGAGAGTTTGAGCTCGAGCTAAAGGTTAATTTGTTTATATTTGAAACTAATTAATCATGTTTTTAATATGTATAAGGGTAAAATAAAATGAAATAAAATATAAATTCCATTCGTATTTATTCAGAGGAGGTTCGCTTCAAAACGTATAGGATTTTGGGAGCCCAATTTGACGAATATTACAGGGGTGGGGTATGGAATCCACCTTTTCTGTTTCTACGGAATCCACCTTGTCAAATAACTTTTTATAAGAGTTCTATGAAAGAGCGAACCTTACTAATGTCGGGGGCTTATACAGATGGTGGTTGTAAGGTACTTGTATGTTTATTTAGTTCGTATGCTACATCTTATATGAGCCGTAAACTCTTTTAAAAATATATAAGAATAAAATCGGTCAAATTTGATAGTGGGAGTGTAATTAGTAACATAAAAGGTACGTTAAACCAACCATTTTTCTTAATAACCGATTGGACCTTTTGTTCTAATTAGGCTGTGTGTAGTGGGTATTAAGGGTGGAGGGGGGGGGGGGGGGGGTTAACGGACATGAGAAGGAATGTAAACATTGGTAGCGGGATTTTCCAAGAAAAAAATTATGATTGGTTACATAAGAAAACTAATTGTTTAAAAATCTATATATAACTCTATTTTTAAACTAGCCTAATAGCAAAACAATATAGGGAAGACATGTAAAGAGAAAGAGATTGATAATTCATTGATATGTCTATAAAATATTGAGATACAATGATATATATATAAAAGAGGAAGTATTGAAGAACAAGCTTATCTATTTAAGTAGTTGATAACCACATGTAATATAATATATTTATAACACTCCCCCTTGGTTATCAACTATACACTTTGAGATGCTGTCTCGTTAAAAACCTTGACATGAAAACCCAGTGGGACAAAACGTCAGCTAAGGGAAAAAGAGTGCAACACACATTTTCTTCTTCTGATAATTCTGAATCAAATATGTTGCCTCATTAAATATCTTACTAAGAAAACCCAAAGACAAACCTAGTCGCTTGATAGATAATGAAATTTGCTCAAAGCTTTTATAGCCAATGAAATGTCGCTTGATCCCATGAAGTACAATCCCTTATGTTGATCAATGTTATATGATCTTCATATAAGACTTCTGGTGCCTCCTCACGAAAACAAAAATCATACAATCCATGATTATGTTGTGTTACATTCCCAACATTTACAAGACTATCCAAACCTGTTTTCAAGGGTTAGTAAAATATAATCAAATATCATTCATACCTGAAATATTTGTTTGAACTAATTCCAATGTCTCCTCATTTGACACAGGCTATATCATGAATATAAGGTTGAGCTTCTAGAATGAGAATATCAATTTTGGTAGGAATAGTCATTCTTATAGCAAGTGACTGAACAACCTTTAACATATTTTAAGGTTGAGCTTTCTATATTCTAAAATGTCCCAACATCTCCTCGATGTAGTTTGATTAATGGATAAAAATATAATTACACATATACTTGAACTGGTGGCCGAGTAACAATTAGATTGTGCCAAGGTCATTTAAAAATTCTCACTTTAAAGGCTCAACAGTTTCTCTCGATGTTGCCTAAAGATCATCACTATAAACTGCGATTATAGTGAACTTTTAAGAGAGAACTTCTGATAAAAATATGACGAGTTTATCAAAACTCCTTTCCATCTTAATCAAAGTATCTCCTGAGTTGTACAACACTTGCTCGACTATTTTAGTCCATGCATATTTTGGTAACTTTATAAGATACATTCCCGAGGTCTTGATATCAATGTTTCAAGCATTTACAATCATGCACATACTTTTCCACTTTGACCAACTATTTATGTATGTGTACTCTGCAGGAGCTCTATTACATAAACTTCATTTAACTCATTGATTTCTACATCATATGAAAGGATGTATTGAACACTAGCTTGCTATATTTCAGAAATACATATTGAACCACGCTTATAGGTTGAGATATCATATTCACCAGGTACAATTTACTCTATGTATGTATATTGATGCACAAGATTTATATCCTGAAGATGTCTCAAGCTTTTTAAGCACTCAACTACTTTATATAATCACGCTATTCTTGAGAACTTACTTTACATGATTTTGATAATTTTAATCCTTTAGGGACTTTCATGTAGATTTTTCAGTATCAAGCGATACATAACATTCATAAGATGCGTGTCATTTCTCTCTTTATATATTAGCAGACTAATAAGATATTGGAAAGTCAATGCATCCACCTTTGAAGAATACGTCTCCTCATAATCAGTCATAGGTCTTTGCGAAAATTCTCGTGCCACCAATTTTCCTTATATCATGTAATTTGGTTATATGATTCGCATAAAAGACCCATTTGTATCCAACATATTTTACAACTTCAATTGTATGGATTGTTGGTCCATAAACTTTCCATTTTATTAGAGAATTCAACTCTGCCTTATTTGCGTCTTTCCATTTTGGCCAATCATTTATATGTTTACGTTCATAGGCAAATGTTAAATCTTGATCCTCATCATTTAATCATTTCAAGTGCTACATTATATACAAAAGTATGACAGCGTCGATTTTATTAAAATTCCATACATCTCTTCAAGAGACCTTTTTACTATAACCTCGTCTTAACCATCTTAATTACTTGCTCCTTTTCCCAAGGATTTTTTTTTGGAATCGACTAGTCTACCACGCTTTAGGTGTGGCATAGACTTATTACCAATAAATGTTGCCCTTTTGAGACAATTATCTTAATTGGAGCATTAGCAGTTGGCATCTGTTACTTAGCTAGTCATACTTTTTTAGGCAGTAAATGCGTCAGGTATTGGAATAGCTAATCTTTGTGAATGAATTATCCTTTGAACTTTTGGTTCACGTTGTTTGGTACGGGGATCATTGATAATTCATTCTAACTCAATTCTCTTTCCAACTGCCTTTTATCTCCCCCTGATGTTGGGAAAGTTGATTAATTAAGGTGGATATCAGTGAAATTAGTCGTAAATAAATCTCTCCTTAGTGGCTCTATTCATCAACATACATCCCAACCACCTTTGAAGTCCCATCTATGTGCATTGTGGTGGATCAATTTCAATTTATACTACACAACTAAAAATCTAAAAGGGACATATATGGTTCCTAACCGAAATCCAACTATACTGGGGATGAAGTATTATAAATTGTTAGCTTGATGTGAACTAGTGTTACTGTATGTAAAATAACATGCATAAACTTTTGCTCGCATGATTATTGGCTTTGCAATCAATTGTAGACGTTTAATGATCTTTTCAACAAAATCAATTTGTGTATGAACATAAGTTACATGAAACTCAACATCTATTCCAATGATCATTGGTAACTTTAGAATTCAATTCATACGTCTTGTAGCTTTAAAAGCAAAGTAATATCTATAAAGAATCAACATATGATTTTTTACTAATTATTTTTTGCAATAATTTTTCATCAATGGGAATAAAAGTTACATGATAACTTGTCATAAGGTATCAAAGGTCTTATATAGCAATTAAAAGAGTAAAATGCACGGATAGTCCCTGTGGTTTGGTGAAATTTCACCTTTAGTCCCCAACTTTTCAAAATTACACTCTTAGTCCTTGTGGTTTGACAAGTTGTTACTCGGATAGTCCCTAAAGCGGATGAAGGTTACTCGGATAGTCCTTGTCATGTCACACCCACTTTACCAGAAAAACTAACCTCCATCCGCTTTGGGGACTATCCGAGTAACAACTTGTCAAACCATAGGGACTAAGAGTGTAATTTTGAAAAGTTGAGGACTAAAGGTGAAATTTCACCAAACCACAGGGTCTATCCGTGCATTTTACTCGCAATTAAAATAGTATAGACTTATCATATACTGAATCTAGACAACATTAATTAAAGCATCTTTTATAGTATAATAATTTGTATGTAGCTAAAGCAACTCTTGTACACCACATAATCTTATTTACATAGACTACAACGCATACTTGCTATACCGAATGATTAGAGTAAACTTCCGTTTTGCTCCCTATGGTTTAGTCACTTTAATGGTTTTGCCCCAAACCTTTCAAAATAGCCATTTTACTCCCTGATCTTTGAAGGCCTTCATGATTTTGCTCCCCGCCCCTAACTCCATCCAAAGTATTCGTTAAGTAAAAGGGAATTTCAGTAATTTTATAAATGTAAGTATTAAATTATTTGTTATTAATTCCTAAAATCAATTTGTTTATTGATAAATCTATTTTTGTCTGTTATGTATCATCAAACACATTAAAAACCAAACCACCAGTACATCACCATTAAGAAATCAATACTAGATCAAATCCCTTAATCTTGATCATTAATTCTAGCATCAAAAACCATTAAGAACACCAATTGGCTGCAACCCTTTTTGTAGTGTTGAAGATTAATGGAAGTAATAACAAGAAATATATAGAAATCAATACTTGGTCAACAGATCCAACGGTGAGAACTACTGTCTGATGATCTTTCAAATAATCCACAAAATTAGGAATCAATATTTGATTAACTCTTCATTCAAAAAGAAAATCAAACCATCAGTACCTCACCATTCATCACCTGCAACCTATCCCCTCCACCTGCTGCTAATCGACTACCACCACTACCTGCCATTTCCACCAAACCGCCATCACCATTACCACCAGCCCGCCACCGCCATCACCACCAGTCCTCAACCACCATCGCAAACTCCACAGATCTGGCCACCACCACAACCTTGGTTCGAAACCCTAGATCCAGTTGAGAGGCTGCCACCGGCGGCTTCCTTCGCCGTCGACACCAACAGTATCAGTAAATCATCATCGTCCTCAATAATCAACGGCAACATCATCATCATCATCATCATCGAAAATCAGAGGCAGTTAGGGGTGTATCATCAGGGGAAAACAGGTGACGTCGCCGACATCTCTCTTCCGCGTCTCTCTTTCTCTCTCGCTGTGGTGTGTGTAAGACGGGGCAAAGGGGGTTGCAGGGGAAGTTGGGGGTGTATCGTCAGAAGAAAGTAGGTGAGGGGAAGGGATGGTTGTGCCGGGTTGGTGTGTCGGAGAAACAAGAAGGCCGGTGGCCGGCCGAAACTTCTCCGGTCGCCGGCAGAGAAGATGAGAGGGGGTTTGTGGTGTGCCTCTGCACATTTGAAAATGGAATGGGGGTAGGGTTTGGAATGTGTGTTAAGAGAGAGAAGATGAATCTGTATTGTTATTATATATATAATATAATCTTTTATTTATAGTTTTACTAAAATACCCTCAGTTTTATATTTGAAATTACCAAAATACCCTTTCAGTTAATAAACAATTTGGATGGAGTTAGGGGCAGTGAGCAAAATCATGAAGGCCTTCAAAGATCACGGAGTAAAATGGCTATTTTGAAAGGTTTGGGGCAAGACCGTTAAAGTGACCAAACCACAGGGAGCAAAACGGAAGTTTACTCGAATGATTATGTATGCCAAAATACTAATAAGCATATGAAAAGCAATATTTGTAATTCAAGTGTGGTAGTTGTAGAAATACAATTTTGGATCAGTGATAATCAAATGCCCTCTATTTAATATTTATAGCAGAATACGGCAAGAACTTATTTTAGTAGTTTCATATTGTTTTTTTAATATTTTTAGTAACTTTTTTAATTGTAACTTTGTTTTCTAATTTTTTAGAGCTACGTTTTCATTTTATTGCAAGTTTTCTTAAGTATTTATAATTTTATTTTATTATGGTCTTGTTTTAATAGTTAATATTTTAAATGAAAACAATATAGTTAATTAAATAAAAAACAATGATTAAAAAATTAGTTAAACCATGACACTTTTTAGTTTATATTTAGCCATATATATATTTCATCATGAGCTCGGTACCGACCGGTACCGAAAATCCTCAAAAGTGGGTACCGGTACCGAATATACCTGGTACGGTATGGTTCGGTACCAATAATTGAGGGTACAAATGTCGCAACCCCCGTCCCCTAATCACCCGGGAATGGGCGGCCGCGAGCCAGTTTAAGTGGTATCGGTGTTTATCAATTTGGCAGCGGAAATTTCATCAGGACCGTAGTTAGGAAATATTTTATCAGAGTAAAACACCACATTTTATATTAACAAATATATTGGGATCATACGCAAGTTTTCGTTACAAACTGGTTTATAGGGATAGACCCTATTTTATTGAAATAAAGCATCTTCTTTATTTAGGTAACTTTTATAGCCACTTTTCCAAGCCTTCAGTGCTGTCCAACTGGCTTCTGTTTGGCTTTCACATTTTGTTACATGAAACGCGTTTAAAAACATTTTGTCAGTGGGAAATACTGGTGAGTGAATCCCAATTTAATCAAGACAGGTTTTATCAGTTTACAGTTATTGAGGGCGATCTCGCAATTACATTTGTTTATATTTCTACTTTAATTACCACCCACGGTACTGTCAACCCGACTTGTGGTCATGTTACTACTCACAGTGTAGTAACAAATTTTGTATACAAAACCCCAACATACCGACGATAATTGTAGAATACAAATACTCAATCACTGCTTATATAATGTAAAACATTTGAGGTTTTGTAAAAACAGTTTACAAAAAGGAGATTACTCACATTGCTACTTTAGGGTTTTCCTTTGTGATTTCCTGGTTATTATCTATTAATTAAACAATGCACACGCGTTAGTATAATAACCCAATATTTACATTAGTTATACCCAACCCGAGACAGAACTCCAACAACTACGTCGGGCAGAGCCTCAACAGCCGTTACAGAGCACTAAATCAATTGGGCAGCGTATCTAATACGTAACTGGGGGTTAAAATACTTACAACGAGGCAAGGCTTCGCTAATTTAGTGGGTATAACTTCTATACTATAGAAATTGAGAGAGAATTATTGATTTTGAACGACTGAAATGAATTGCCGATCGTTTCAATTTATAGGTCAGATATGAATGTTCATTCAACAGTTGGAACGTTCACTCGCCAGCAAGAATGTTCACTCAACAGTTGGAACGTTCACTCGTCAGCAAGAATGTTCATTCAACAGTTGGAACGTTCACTCGTCAGCAAGAATGTTCACTCAACAGTTGGAACGTTCACTCGTCAGCAAGAATGTTCACTCAACAGTTGAAATGTTCACTCATGAGCATGAATGTTCACTCAAAGTATGTGCGGGAAAGAATTAAGTTTGGAGATATGTATGTGTATAGATCTACCTACGTGTTAGTGACGGAATCCATAGGTAAGCATGAATAGAAATGAACATGCACGTAAGTTTGTTCGTATGGGACTTATTTATATGGATGTTTGTGACTAGGATATGTTAGTAAAATTATATGGGAATGTAAGTGGTATGTAAGAGCTTGTACGTATGTATGTGTGCGTGTACGAATGTGTGCGTATATATGTATATGTATATGTATATGTATATGTATATGTATATGTTTGTGTACATGTATGATTCATGAATGTATGCATGTAAGGATGTAATATGCTATGAATGCACATAGGAATTAGCATACATATATAAATGCGAGATGTTATAAATGTATGAAGGAATGGTTTCATTATGTTTGGGCATTGACGTTTGCTAATGGTGTGCCTTGAAGTTGAAATGTAATGCAGGTAAAAGAACATCGGGTTCATGAGGTATCGAAGTCGAACTCGGAACGAGAAAATACGAGAGGATAGTTGAATGATATTTGATATTAAATTACATGAGAATAATGTCGTATGATGTTGTTAACGACTAATGGTTAAGTTCTGTGTGATGTCCACAGGTACTACACGGATTTCTTCTACCACAAACGAAGAGAAGCGGACATAGATCGAGTCGAGAACAAGGATTGTACGGAAAAGAACGGTCACATAGCTTTAATTATGTAACGCCTTAAAGTGTTAATTGAAAGTGAATGTTGTATATTTCTTTTAGTTAATGTTTGACATTCCGTATTTGAGCCTTCATGTAAGAAATGTGTCTAATAGAGAAAGAAATTTTTAAGGCTCTTTTTCCGCTGCGTTTTTTTTAAGTTATTACGTGTGAGGGCGTTTCAAGTTGGTATCAGAGCCCTGGTTTGAGTGAATCAAGTATGAGGAGATAAATATTTGAACTCAAACCTGTGTGCTCTTGTGACAAGGAACCCGTACAATCCGAGACTCGGTCAAGATCTAAGGGTGGAAGTAAAGGTAAGTATGTGCTTAGGTATGTATTTGAAGAAAACTAACAGTATGTTATGTGTAAGGTAAGTATGATTGCTAGGAAAGGATGATCCGTGAATGTGGTCTAGGACCGGCATCAAGGCATGTAATAAGACAAATTGACCCCAGGTACGTAAATTTAACATGTGGGCGCATGTAACGGTATAATCTAGCAAGTGAAAGAAAATTTTAAATGAAATATAATAATGGAATGGTAATGAAGTTTTGAAAATGTTACACGTGCCAAAACTTAATTCTTCGGACATAAGGTGGCGATTACACGAAGATACGAAACTAGTATGTGGACTGTCTACCTGGCCAGTACACAAGAATCATATGACGTTCGTGAGACCGTGATAATTGTTACAGGTATGTCCATTAGAATTAGGTAGTAGGTGAACGTGAGGGTGAAGAGAAATGTAAGACTTTCAGGAATGAAAGTATGAATGATATGTTAGAATCCGTGAGACGGATTCGAAACATGAAAGGAATGAAAGTATGAATGATATGTTAGAATCCGCGAGATGGATTCGAAGCATGAAAGGAATGAAGGATGAATGATATGTTAGAATCTGTGAGATGGATTCAAAACCAAGGAGGAATAAAAGTATGAATGATATGTTAGAAATCGCGCGACGAGTTCGAAACATAATGATTGATAAAAATGAAAAGATTTGAATGTATAAGTAATTACAGACTAAGCAAGTAAATATTCTTTAAAAAGAGAATATTATCCAAGTTATGTCTTAAACTTATATATATATATATATATATATATATATATATATACAAATATGTTTGTATGCAAGAATGGTTAAAGAGACGAATGAGTCATGCGGGTCAAATGGTAATCGCCATTTAAACCCGATATATTTAATGATTTGATTGGTTAAGTTTTATACTTATAGGTGGGCATAATGTTGGCACGCAAACTTAAATTTTGACGAAAGAAAGAAGTTTTGAACATGTTATGTGTTAGATGTGTTAGGGCTGTCCAAAAAGCTCGCGTCGGATTTAGCTCGGAAAAAGTTCGCTTAATATGGCTCGGTTTGAAACGGAGCCGAGCCGGCTTGGCTCGGTAAGAAATTGAGCCTACTCGGCTCGGCTTATGAACAACGAAGAAATCTAGAAATACGACTTACCTTTTTGATTGCATCTTTCATTGTAAGTGAATGTACTTGGTCGATACCAAGCAAAAAATGACCATTCGGTGCAGCACAAGCACAACCTCCTCGAGCTTGGATGCCAAAGAGGTCATTGAGAAGCTTAGCGACAAAAGTACAATTAAGAGGCTTGTCTCTCTTATTAGAGTTTGTAGTTGTGTGAACGAGGAAGGAGAGAATTCCTTGTCTCTCTACTTTGCTATTTCCCAACACCCATACGTTGGAAAGTTTCGCAAGCCTCTCTAGCGCCCTTTCAATGTAGTCATGTTCACTCTTCGCAATAACTTCACATTTGATGTATTCTTTAACTTGGAAGGCTAATGCTGGTTTTACTCGTTGAATAATTTGTGGTGTCCCAGCATCTTCCCTTTCTTCAATGTCATTAATGTATAGTGTGTCCTACAATATCATGCATAAAACCTCATATTTTTATTAAAAAATTACACTTTTAGTTTCATCGACGGGCCTTTGGCCTAGCGGTCCAAGGTGTTGGACAAACAGGATTAGTTTAGTAGTAGAGTTATAAAGTATCATTTTTAAATGTAAAAAATAATAATACCTGTTCATCGAAGAAATTAACGTAGTTAATGGTCCCACCTCCGCAGGTCGAAGGGGGCGCATATTTCAGCTGGTATAAGGCCTTGTTCATCAGAAGAATCCCTGGTGATCCAGGTCCGCCAAGAAACTTGTATGTGGGCTTAAGGTTATGGCATCATAGCCATCAATAGCACCCGATCTTATGTCAATCTCCACGTGTGGGCCACTTTTATGCATTCAACATTAAGTATCACTCGTTTCACATCCAACATAATTTGGTTATTACATATAGATTGTGCAAACTATTAAAATTAGTACCTTGCTGCAAAATCAAAGCATGCGAAGGCTCCAAACTCGTGAAGCAAGCGAGCTAACGAACGCGTATCAGAACAAATTCCAGTAACATTACTACAAGCAGAGAATGAACCGAGAATGGGGCGGCCAGTGCCTTGATAAAACTCTAGACGCGCCTTCAAATCATCAATGTCAATCATTCCTTCTTTGTCTAGACCGATCTCTATTACTTCTGCTAGGCTTTGCCTCCAGGAAAGGAGGTTGGAGTGGTGTTCATAAGGACCAACAAAAACTACCCATCTTTCTTCACTTCCTATACATGTGTTCAATATTTTCTCTTTCAAGATTGATGGAACATCAATTCCCAACACTTCTTGAAGCCGTTTTATAGCGGCTGTAGTGTCTGATCCACAGAAAAGGAGTGCATCATGTTGGGTTCCTCCTAAGCATTTCTTCACAAATTCAGTTGCCTCATGGAGCATTTTCATCGTCCTATCGCCAACATAGTTGTCAGATGTGTGAGTGTTCCCTGAAAATTTATCAACACCATAGCTACATGAAATATGTTGTCAGAAAATTTGGGTTTTATAGTTCGTGAGAAATGCATAGCAAGTGTGTCAGAATTCGAGACGGTTTTTTTGCTTAGAAATTTTTCATAGGAACTCAACCAGCTTTCTTGTAGTGCATACATTCCAAATCACTTTTTATCATTTAATTTTATGTAATTAGGTTACCATAAAAGGGAAGAAGATTCTGGATGATATATTCTTCAATGTAACGAAGACAACAGCCTGAGGCTGTATGATCTGCATATGTAAGTTTACGAGATCCAAACGGAGTCTGAATCTCAGCAAACCCGCCTATGATTTGTGATCGCAGCCACCTTAGTTTTGATTCAACACACGTATCACTCTTTGGTGCGTCTCTATCAACGATCCCATCGCTAAGCAGCATACCATATTCATTAATCTTTCTTGCGAGTTGTTGTTGATGTTCCACCATATTCTCTTTGGTATATTGCACCGTGACATTGTATCTATAAGATAAGGGTATTTATACAGGTTTGTTACTTGTGGGAATGACAAACCGGAGGTGTAGGTCAAATTACTATAACGCGGAACGTTAACATATATAATATATATAGATTTCAATCATTATTAAAAGTTATTCATGCTTTTATTGAAAATCGTGTAAGAATTACCATATCTATAAATATCCCGATTTTCAACAAAAGTATGATTAACTTTTAATAATAATTGAAATCTATAATGTTTATATTTTTAGCTTCCTGCAAGTGACACATTCAAAAAAAATTCGAAAGGAGGAACTTTATTAAAACACACTGGTCTTGATAAGTTGGTCTTAGTTACTTGGTTTTTCTTCTTAAGATCTCAAGTTCAATTTCCACTAGCATCACTTTGAAGGACATCGGTGGTGGCAATTAAGTTTACAATTAGGCCTCTCTAGAGGTCGTCAGTTCAAAATCGAGCCGAACCAGGTTTTACCGTAGTGGGTATTCGGGCGGGCGGGCGGGTTTTCCCTGGAACTGGTGGCTCAGATATGCATCCAACTCTGACTATTATGAAGGAGGGAATGCGTTTGCTCATTTAAGGGCATCTGTAACACCCCAAAACCCGAATGTTTATATTTGTCGTATGTTACTATATGACATAGCATGAAATAAATAACTAGGCTATTTAACCTAGTTAAGTGTGTTGTCAAAAATATTAAATGATGAAAGTTTTGTCATATATGTTTTAGTGGCAAACACGAGGGACTAAACTGGGATAAAATGAAAGTTGAATTATTAACTTAAAAGAAATCAACACACACACAAACACACACTTCATGTGTGTTCATGAATGTTCATGAATGTTCAGGAGCTCTAAAAAGCCAAACCCTAATCAAGAAAGATCATCAAATTGAAAGGCTAGATGAAGCTTAAATTCATAACCAAGCATGGATTAATGATCACCTTCACAAGGGGATCATGAGGTATGTTCTAAAACTTAGATTGGTGACCATGTATGAAGTGGGTTAAGTTTAATCCGTGAAATTGGTTGAAATTAGAATGAATACTTGTTAATGCTAATATGTTGAAGTTGAATCATGGTTAAATTTTAGTTATTTGGATGAATTAGAATGAAACCCATGCATGAATGTGAAGAGGATGATCATATTGTATACAAAATCTATCATATTGTATGAGTTGAATCATGTTGAAGTGAATATGAATGTAACTTAATGTGAAGCTAATAAAAGCCAGCTGGAGAGCACTGAAGACTTGGAAAAGTGGCTATAAAAGTTAACTAAATAAAAAGGAGTTTTGTTTCAATAAATTAGGGTTTATCCCTATAAACATATTGTAATGGAAACTTGGGTTTTATCCCATGTATTTATTATTATAAATGTGTGGTGTTTTAACTCTGATAAACTATTTCCTAACTACGGTCCTGATGTTTAATTTCCGCTACCAAATTAATAAACACTAATACCACCGGCTCTGTGTAGCTCGCGGCCGCCCGCCCCTCGGGGCAAGGGGTCGGGGGTTGCGACAGGAGGTGGTATCAGAGCTACAGCCACTGTTTTAAGCCAGTGAAGTGTTCTACCGACACTTAAATTCTGTGTTAGGAAATAATTATATGTATATTATTGTTTTGTGTTAGTTGACAATCTGTTAGTTACAGTACGAGTGAGCAAGGTACATCCGACGCTTACCGTCAATTAGCTAGTTCTCCAAAGAGTGAAGGAACCTCATCACAACCTACTCCTTCGGGGGGTACTCTGCTGATATTGAGGAAGTAATTTTTATCTTTAAGGCGCAATCCGAGGAACCATTCCCTCCGAAAAAGAGAGGATGGTTTAGTAGGTGAGCACATGAGAGGAGAAAGAGGATGAAAAAATTACAACAACGGAGAGCGTTAGCAAAAGCCAATAGAGAAGTGAATGCCCAAACCCAGAAAGCGGTTAATAGACAACTGGTAGAATTCCATATCCTAGCCACCACCGCAGCAGATCCAAACCTTGATCAAATAGCTGAACCACAACCGTTGCCATTTTTTCCAACCCAACCAATGGAGTTAGAACCTAACCAAGAAAACCAATTCCCCATACTAGCATTTGACCCTAACGAAATACCTAGAATCCTAGTGTGACAAATGACACTTTTCCATGAATTTCGTACAATAATAAACAGTAATCTGTGCTTTAATGACTGTGTGTGATTGAATTAACAAGACGAATGATTTTCTGATTATTGTCATATACATACAATGGCATTTCATGTTGCAAGATTTTTATCATTACTACATGGTACAATTAGTGCACGAAACAAAGTTAGCACAATTATCAGACAAACTAGAAGTACTGACGGGAGTTCAGTACTTAGACAGACGTGATGTTAAGACACAGAATGAGCCCAAAACCAAGAGTTACACTAGAATAGTGTTTAGGAAAGTAGGGATCATAAAACTGCTTACCTAGTGATGATTTAGGTGCCGGAAAGTGCCAGAAACACACTAAAACTGCAGAATTCTGCATAAAATAACCAAATTCAACAATTTTTAGCATTTTAACAACTAAATATAATGCGGAAAAGTGGTTTAATGGTCTAGAATACTTTCCTAAGTGCCGGGAATCGAAAATGTCATAAAATACAACATAAAGCACACTAAACTGCGCTATTTAGCACTTTAATGAACCGGGAACCAACCGGACACTACCCGAAACACTACATTTTCACTAGAAGCATTGTTTTAGCATTACGAAACTAGTTATGGTCACCGAACATCATAACACACCATAAAACACTACAACACATTAAACACTAAACTTTATACTTGAAATCTAACCAAACTCTTTAACTTAACATTACCACATAACTAGACCCCCCTCATAATCGGTTAGACAAGGGCCCCACATGCCCCAAATACTTTTGTTTATTTTATAAAAAATGTAGATTAGATATGGAACACAAGGACTAATGGTTATAAGAATGTTGGGAAATCATTTATAAAAACTATGAGACATTCACCTTAGTTCATTTCATCACCTCAACATCACAATTCTTCTTCTTCTCCTTCCCTTAAAGCTACGGCCCAACACCCACACTCACACTCCTCCATTTTTCAAATCATTCAACACAATCTATGGTGGTTTAGAGGTGCTAGGAGCTTAGTTAAGAAGTGTGGAAGCATTGAAACTTGAAGGACCTTCACATAGAGCTTTTATCCAGCTAGTTTATCATCTTCATCATCTTGAGTTCTTCCCTAGCCTTGTGCTAGTAGTAAGCTGACGTGTGCGTATATATACAAAATATTGCAATGAAATTACACACGATTCGGTTTTAAATTTATAAAAGTGATTATTACTTTAACATCAAAACACACACGAAAGAGGCAAGTGTACCCCGTCATATATGTAGTAAAGTATCGGTAAGAACCAAGTATCGATCCAAGGAAATGGGCGGAGGAATAATACTAGACCTTTGTCACTAAACTACCGGTAAAAACATAAGTTGTTTGATTTTTAATAAACTAAAGTAAGCATAAACAACTACTTATAAAACATAGTAAACTTCAAATACGAAAATAGATAAATAGCCTTGCTTAATACACAACCAAAGCATGTCAACTAAGTCGGTTTTGGCACTAGAATCATTCGGTCAATTTTCCATTTTAAGACAACTAGTATCCCTTTCGGGAATCCTAACATGATAATCATTCGGAAAGCTAAAATGATAAACACACTTTAACCACCTAAAATTGTTCTTTAACGTGCAATTGATAAATGTCTATGAAAATATCTTAAAAATAAGTTAGTCATCCGTTAGGAGTTTTCTAACCGCACTTAATCAAGGAAAGCGACACCGATAAACACAATGCAACCACCGAGACAAGCATAAACTAGATTAAATCACAACCGAGTTCATTTTACAAATCTTGCACATAAATTCACCAAGATAGCAATTTTGGCCTAAACTACTAACTAAGCTAACAAATCATGACAAGAATTTATAACGACACCATTTAACCCGTTAAGGTCCTTACGTGACGGCAAGCTTTCTTGATTAACAATAATTACACTTTATTAAACCACTAACCATTTCTAGTATCACGGTGCACACATTTTAACCAAGCTAAACTAGTTAACCAAGTTTAAAGTTTACTAATACAAGATTAATTAAGCTTCATTTTTCAACTATCTTAACTAACCAAATACCAATCATCCAACACAATTACTTATAATCAAGAAATCAATATCAATAACAAGGTTGCAAACTAATCATCAAAGATTAACATAGAAAATACTTCCAAATGTCATTACAAACAAAGATTAACATACTAATGGCTATAATCAAGCAAGGGATTGTTGTGTTTTTGCCCAAAGGCTACAATAATACATAAACATTAATCTAAATGCTTGAAAGATTAACAAAATCATGGAAAGATTAGAAAACCAAACCATAAACAAGCATAAGATTAAGAATCTGGAAGATAACGAAGCTAATCGGCACAATGTGGCTTGAATCCGGGTGAAAGCAGAAGCCTCCGGAGCCTGAAAATCGCCAGAATCGCTTCCAAAATGTCCAGAGTTACGAGCAGAATGTTTCTGCAAGTTTTTATATAATTTTGGTCTCGCACGGTCGTGCGTCCTGTCGCACGACCGTTTACTTTTTGCATTATTGGAGGTATGGTGCACCATACTGCATGACGTCATCAGATCTTGACCGGTCTTCGGTCTCGCACGACCGTTCTTCCTGATGCACGACCGTTTGTCACCGGGTTTTTGTTGCACGGACAACTGAACTGGTCGTTCAGTTCCGGGGTTTGGCTGGTCATCGAATCCGCACGGGGTGCAACCAACCGCACGACCGTGCGTCACCGGGATTGCCTTGCACGCCAAGTCGCACCCTCGTTCATTGCCGGACCGGACTTCATTAGTCGGAGATGCACGGTCGTGCATTAGGTCGCACGACCATTCCACTTGCCCAGGTCAGAATTCCAACAGAAGGTTCGCAGCTTTGTCATTTCATCCGGAAAGTCCTCGTTTTCACTATCATCTTGTCTGGTATGCTGTTTTAGGCCTGTAAACAAAAGTATACATTATTAAGTATCCGAATGACGGTTTTATGGCCGAAAACGCATAAAATTGGGGACTAAAATATGTGTAAATTAGCGAATATCAAATCTCCCCACACTTGAACCTTGCTTGTCCTCAAGCAAGCTAAACTAAAATGCAATAAAAGATAGAATCAAACAAGAATGATAATTTACACACTATTTTATTGAAACAACAACATACGGTTAGCCGGTTTTTCGAAATACAACATCAAAAGAATCAAACCCAAACAAGCATATGCAAATATATGGTGATAACCAAAAAGCCGTGACTCACTTTCAATTGACTTAACATGTTAATCTTCACATAACTCACAATGTTCACACACACTCGGTTTTATTTATGAAGCATACATAAAATGTGTATGTGCAAACACTCAATGCCTCGTCAATGAAATGTGTAATATCATAAGTTTGTCATAAGATCTCATCTCCACCAACTAACATGCGAAAAAGTGTAAATCAAGAGGTCTTTACGGGTTGTAACGTTAGGCTTGGGCGAAGGGTATGGAAATGGATATATAAAGTGACGAAATGGTTAAAACTCGGTAGTTACGTTTAACAAGCGCAATATAACAAAACTATATAAACAAACGCCTTAAAAAGGCGACTTATGCGACAACGAGCTCATAAACAAATTTCACCATTTTATCAATCAAAATTGCTCGAATTTTGTCTACTTCACCCTATTTTAGGGTGTATTATTTTCTTTTTTCTTTTTTCTTTATTTATTTATTTATTTTTTTAACATAAAGCATACAAACTAATGGATTTATACAATGAAACATAAACAATAACAAGCGCTAGTTAAACGATTATTTTGACCGAGTTTCAACACTAAAAGGTTTAAAACATAAAAAGGCTAAATATGGCTAAGTGGGTGATAATATTGGGTAGACAAAGGTAAAGGGGAAGGCTCGACATGGTTAATCCTAAAGGGTAATGTAAGGTTTACGGGTTACACAACACAAAGAACAAGGCTAACAACAAAGGGGTAATCTAAGTGCCTCTATCACTTCTACACAATTCCGCAAGTTCATGGTCTTAACAAGCATACTAGTGACAAGTTCTAAATTACACATGACATCCGGCTCACTCCTATCCGAAATGAACAAATATATAACAATATCAAGGCTCAAATATACTCACGTAACGGAAGGAATGGGTAAAAGTGTGAAAACTATCATGCAAGTCTTTCTTTGTTTGTCACGCTTTCCAGTTTTCTTTTCAAAATTTATTTTGCTTGTCGAGTTTTTATCAAGTCCGAAGCTTTCTAAAACACAACTAACCGGTTTATTTACTAAAATATATACATAAAACATATATATATATATATTTTTATTGATTTTTCTGATTTTTTTTAGAGGACAAACAAAGTTACCCCCCCCCACACTTGAACTTTAAATTGTCCCCAATGCGAAACCCGAAATATAGAGAAAAAGGATAATAGTACTCCCCTCAAGATGATTTCTGATGAAACGAGACTTTCAAGCTGTATCTATCGTGTGCTCCGGTCAAAGACTTGATAGCCAAGATCTACAAGTATGTCATATGGTACAGCAAAACAGAACAGAAACAAAATAAACCCAAATAAACCATAATGTACATAAATAGTACTAAAATCCAAACAAAGACAAGACATAAAGTAAAGTGTCTGAAAATAAAGTACAATCCGAGGGTGCTTGAAATACAATCAAAATGAACACCCGAAATAAATAAAGTACTGAAATAATAAAAACCACCAACTAGCAGCACCACTGCCTCCTACTCGTCGTCACCAGCATCATCTCTCATGAAGGACGGGCCCGCATCACCATAACCAGGTGGGTTCCAAGGTGGGAACTGCGGAGGATGCTGGAAGTAGTCGGGATTGGCATGATGCATCTCCCTGAACAGGTATGAAAACCCAGCACTCACCCCCTGATACAAGTTGTCCTGGCTCGCCCTGAGCTGATCCTGAGTAGCCCTGATCTGGTCCTGACTAGCCCTGATCTGGTCCTGACTAGTCCTAATCTGGTCTATATAAGTCCCATGCTGCTCCTGCGTAACTCGCATCTGTTGGAACTGCTGGTAAAAATCTGGCCACTCCTGGTGCTGGTGGTAATCGTGGTGCTGCGGTGAATGTGGTGGCGTCTGTGGTGGTGGTCCGTGCTTCTCCTGATGCTCCTGATCATGCATCTCCTCATCCTCGTTCTCCTCCTCAGCTGGGGGCAACGGTTCCCAGACCTCGTTGTTTAGACCCCTCAATCTATCTCCCTGATCCAACTCAACAATCAACCCCATTGCTTTCAATGACCGAATATCAACATATACCCCTTCGGTCACCAGAGTGAGACTCTCAAGTACCTCATCAGTCATCAAGCCTAAATTATAAGCAATTTTGGTCACATACTGACCGCCGTGTATCTGACTGTTGGGAGTCCTCCCTGAGCACTTCACAAAATATTCAGCCATCCTTGCGGCTAGGTTGATGTGTACCCAATCAACCAGCGCGTACAGAAATATCAAATCGGGCGTTGGACAGTTCCCTAAACTATCCATGCGGCCGCAAATGGTGTGACTGAACACATGATGCATCACTCGAACCAAAGGGTCTTTCAATCTTGAAGCATTAGACATTCTCGGGTCGTAAGGGTCACCAATTGCATTTTCAGCCCAAAATGCGGCCCGTGCTTCATCAGATGGAAAGGTAAACTGCTCCGTGAAGAATTCGGAATCCATGTCTTCTCTCGTGTAAATTCCAAGCCTCCTACCCAATCGACCCACTGACCAAGTGTGCCATTGTCCACCCAACCTGAAAGTTATCCGCTCCTTGTAGCGGAATTTTGGTCTTCTATGAGCAACTGGTTTTTCGTAGGCATATGTGGAGAAGAACTCGATCGTTGGCTCAAGATATATGGGTCGGTTGATAGATATTAAGCGTGCAAGTGGGAAAGTGAGCATGTTATCAAGTCTTTCACTCTGATTTAGCTCCCTCATAACTTCCCAATCCAGCCACCGGGGGACTCCGAATTGTCCTCGCCTTCTCCATAAGGCGTCACGTCTCGGGATACAAAGAGCTTCTCTTTCATCATCGGGGTTAAATTGCAGGAAAGGATGATCCATCTGTAAGAGGAATATCGTTAGAAAAGCAAGAACAGGTAAAATTTCACTCAAAAACAGCAGAACACGCAATTATGAAGATTCTGTGTTCCTGATCTGGGCCTGTCGCACGGACGTGCGACGAGACGTACGGTCGTGCGTCGCCGAGAACGAGCAAAGTTGGCCGGAACTTGTCGTATCGACACGGCGTGCGACCAACGGCACCACCGTGCATCACCGGACCAACCTGAAATCCATCGTGAACAGCCGGTAAGGCACGACCGTTCCATACGAAGAACGACCGTGCAACTCGATTCTGCCGATTTCGAACCCCTGAACTTTGAACAGCCTGATTTTTTGCAAAATTTCAACAAGTTTTGGGTCTACAGGGGTCGGAATCTCAACCGGGTGTTCACGATATGAATGAATCTTGCAAGGGTTAGGGTTTCACATGTATTTATGAAGGGAACCCTAAAAAGCCTTGAAGAATCGGATGAATCTAACCTAGAAAGCTAAGAAACAGAAAATCTACAAGAAGGAACGTACCGTGCGACGAAGTTGTGAGACCGTGCAAAGAAACCATGCGATTTGAGGCGAAATAGCTCTGGAACGGCCGTCTGCAGTTAGGGTTCGCGAATGAGGGAGATGGCAGCAGATGGGGGTTTTTATAATGTGCAAAATGACAAAATTGCCCCGGCCTCTCGCACGGTCGTGCGACCTGGCGCACGGTCGTGCGTCACCGACATCACTCAAATCCTACACGCTGTCTTGGAGATGCACCGGGGTGCGACTCGTCGTGCAAGCCAGCCCGAAAACGCACGGGCGTGCCATATGGGGAACGACCGTGCAACAGCTGCAGATCAGTTTTTTTCTGCAGAAGCTATTTCCAGCAACTGTTTTGGCCGTTTTTCGCCATTTTTTTAACACGCAAACTGTTTAATCAATATCGCAACATAGAACCTTCGCCCGGCACGTCTAAAAATTGTACAAACTAACGTAAACTACGAAATACACCTAAATTACGCTAAAACTAGAAAAACACATAAAAAGACGATATTACCCCTAAAGCGGTTTGACGCTCTTGCTACATTTTTGGTCCGCGAGTCAGTAGCGTAGACTCTCTCCTCCCCACACTTATGATGTGTGCGGGGTTTGGAGCTCGATGACTTCCACCGCCGACTCAATCGGCCCGGCAACGTACAACTTCAACCGATGTCCATTTACTTTGAATGTAACGCCATCTGCCTTCTCTATTGCAACAGTACCGTACGGAAATACCTCCTTAACTGTGTACGGTCCTGTCCAACGTGAATGAAGCTTCCCTAGAAATAAGCGCAGTCGTGAATTGTAAAGAAGAACAAGATCACCTGCTTGGAATTCTTTGTGGTCCTTCAAGCGTTTGTCGTGAAATTTCTTCGTGTGCTCTTTGTAGAGAACGGAGCTCTCATAAGCTTGTTATCGCAGTTCCTCCAATTCATGAATCTGGAGAAACCGGGCTTCACCTCCGGATTTCAAGTCCAGATTCGCGATTTTCAAAGCCCACATAGCTTTATGCTCCAACTCTACCGGTAAATGGCATGCTTTTCCGTATACCAACCTAAAGGGAGTGGTCCCAATAGGGGTCTTATAAGCTATACGGAATGCCCACAATGCCTCATCAAGTTTGTCCGACCACTCCTTGCGGTAGCACCAACAGACCGCTGAAGGATGCGCTTTAGCCCTCGATTAGTAACTTCCACCTGCCCGCTCGTCTGCGGATGATAAGGCGTGGACAAACGGTGATGCACACCATAACGGGACAAAGCCTTTTGAAGCTGTGTATTACAGAAATGAGTCCCTCTGTCACTAATAAGCGCTTTCGGAGCGCCAAATCGAGCGAACAAACTTTTCAAGAATCTCACAACCACCCTGGCGTCATTAGTGGGTAAGGCCTGTGCCTCTGCCCACTTTGATACATAGTCAACCACGACCAGGATGTACTTGTTACCTCGTGAAGGGGGAAATGGTCCCATGAAGTCTATCCCCCAAATGTCGAAGACTTCACACACCTGTATCCAGTTCTGAGGCATTTCATCACGTGCCGATATATTTGTCGCCCGCTGACAGGCATCGCACGCTTTTACCCAACTCTTCGTGTCACGAAAAATAGTAGGCCAATAAAAGCCGGAATCCAACACCTTCTTGGCGGTGAAATTGGCTCCATGGTGGCCTCCGGTCGGTCCCTCGTGACAATGGCGCAGAATATCGGTCGCCTCTTTCCCTGAAGCACATCTTCTGATCACCTGATCAGCACCCACCTTGAATAAGAAAGGGTCGTCCCAAATGTAGTGCTTGATATTCGAAAAGAATTTTCTCTTTTGTTGGTGAGTCAACCCTTTAATCAGAATTCTTCAAGCAAGGTAGTTCGCAAAGTCGGGGTTCGCCGGCTCATCGCATATCTCAACACCCATCAAAGACTCGTGTGGGAAATTGTCATTGATTGAATCCCAACGCGCGTCCTCGATGTCTCCATGCTCTAACCGAGATAGATGGTCAGCCGCTACATTCAACGCACCCTTTTTTATCTTGAATTTCAATATCAAACTCTTGCAGCAACAAGATCCATCTGATTAGACGCGGTTTAGCATCCTGTTTGCTGAAGAGATATCTAATGGCTGCGTGATCAGTATACACAACGGTTTTCGAAAGCACCAAATACGATCTAAATTTGTCAAATGCGAAAACAACCGCCAAGAGCTCTTTTTCAGTCGTGGTGTAATGCTCCTGAGCGTCATGAAGAGTCTTGCTCGTATAATAGATCGGGTGAAAGTGCTTTTCTTTCTTCTGTCCTAAAACGGCCTCTATCGCAAAGTCACTTGCGTCGCACATTATTTCAAACGGTAAACTCCAATCAGGTGCAACTAAAATAGGGGCCTCAATCAACTTTTGCTGGGTCGACCTCCATACCAGCCTGCGAGATCTTATGTCCTAGAACAATGCCCTCTTTTACCATAAAGTGGCATTTTTCCCAGTTCAGGACTAGATTCATCTCCTCGCACCTCTTAAGCATCCTTTTTAAATTTTCCAGACATTGATCAAAGGAATCCCCAAAAACCGAAAAGTCATCCATAAACACCTCCATGGAATCCTCAATCATGTCATGGAAAATGGCGACCATACATCGCTGGAAAGTGGCCGGTGCATTACACAGCCCAAATGGCATACGTCGGTAGGCGAATGTGCCGAAGGGACAGGTAAATGTGGTCTTCTCTTGGTCCTCAGGAGCGATAGGGATTTGAAAATAACCAGAGAACCCATCCAGAAAACAATAATACGACTTCCCTGACAGACGCTCCAACATTTGATCAATGAATGGAAGCGGGAAATGGTCCTTGCGAGTGGCATCGTTGAGTTTGCGATAGTCAATGCAAACTCGCCATCCCGTGACCGTCCTAGATGGAATAAGCTCGTTCCTATCGTTTACGACCACCGTCATGCCCCCCTTCTTGGGAACCACCTGCACAGGACTGACCCAAACGGAATCGAAAATGGGATAGATCAAACCAACATCTAACAACTTAATCACTTCCTTTTTAACGACCTCCTGCATGTTTGGGTTCAGCCGCCTCTGGTGTTGCGCACACGGCTTGAACTGATCCTCCATTAGAATTTTATGTGTACAGAAAGATGGATTAATTCCTTTGATGTCCATGATTTTCCAAGCGATTGCTTTTTTATGAAGTTTCAAAACACTCATCAGCCTGCTCTTCTCTTCTTCTGCCAAACCAGATGAAATAATGACCGGCAAATGACGCTCCTCATCCAGAAATGTGTACTCCAGGTGCGGTGGAAGCTCCTTAAGCTCCAAGGTTGGAGGATCTTCCACTGACGGTTTCGACTTCACTTCACTTTTGCGATCAATTTCTGTGAATCGATCCGGACTCTGGGGACCATCGTCATCAATCTGATAGATTGACTGCTCTAAATCGTGGCCCTCCTGCGTAATGCCAATCAGGTCCCCACACAACAGATGTGTGTCCGAATCTATCTCCTCGATCGTACCCTGGAAATGTGTGCTCAGATAAGTGTCGACAATGTCGACATAATAGAGCGCGTCGTCTTGACTCTGAGGATGCTGCATAGATCGTTTGATATCAAAGGTCACGTGCTCATCATTTACTCGGAGCGTGATTTGGCCCGCCGCCACGTCCACAATCGTCCGGGCGGTATTCAGAAACGGGCGTCCAAGTATCAGAGGCACTCTCGAGTCCTCATCCATGTCCAGGATAACAAAATCCACGGGAAATACAAACTTGTCAATCTTAACAAGCATATTCTCGACAAACCCGCGTGGATACTTGATAGAATGATCGGCAAGTCGAATACTCATTCTTGTAGGTGACGGCTCACCTAGATCCAACTTTGTAAAAACCTTATAGGGCATAAGGTTTATACTCGCTCCTAGATCTGCTAACGCATGACTGACGACATATTGCCAATGAGGCAAGGAAGCGTGAAACTGCCTGGATCTCCCATTTTTGTAGGCAGGCGATTCTGGAGAATAGCAAAGCAACTTTCATTCATAACCACACAAGACATGTCCTCGAGTTTTTGTTTGTTTGAGAGGATGTCTTTCAGAAACTTCGCATATTTTGGCATCTGGCCAAGGCTTCAACAAATGGTATGTTTATATGCAATTGCTTAAACATTTCAAGAAACTTACCGTATTGTTCTTCAGTCTTCTGTTTCTTCAGCCGGCCTGGGTATGGAACTGGAGGAGTGTAATCTTTGACCGGCTCCTGGACTTGTGCTGTACTTGCTGGGCGTAGCCTGGCTTGCACCTCGTCCGGTGTGTCAGTCGGGACCGCTTCGGTGATCGGTGATGAGTCTGATATGACGGGTCCGGTAGTTTTTCCACTCCTGGTCATGATCGCATTCACATGTCCGCCCGGGTTTGGTTCTGTATTGCCCGGAAGCCCACCCTGGGGTCTTTTTGACATCATCTGCGCCAGCTGACCAACCTGATTCTCGATATTTTGAATCGAGGCCTTGTGACTCCTCATTTCTCCCTCATGAGAAAGAAAACAATCCTCGCTCTGTTGGTAGCATTTTTCAGCCAACTGATTCGCACCCGAGGAGCTAGTAAGAAGCTGAGCCATCATATCCTCCAGCTTGGAACTAGACTGAGGGGCCTACTGCTGGGAGCTACTCCCTGTGCCCTGATTTTGATACGAATATGGACGCTGCTGGTAAGGTTGGTTGTATTGCTGGAACTGCTGACCCTGACCCTGCTGCGGCGCTGGAGCGCACTGAGTGAACCCCAATCGGTTTTGATTGCCTGTATTCGCTCGCCACCCAAAATTCGGGTGATTTCTCCATCCGGGATTATATGTGTTGCTGTACGGGTTGTTCTGCGGCCTCACATGATTACTCACGAAATCTACTTCTTCATGGCCCTCATATACGACTCCCTGAAAGCACGCACCAGGCTCATGTGACACTCCACACTGGTCACATCCCGAACCAGTTTGTGCGATCATCTGGGACTTATCGAATTTCGATGCAAGAGCCGCGATTTGTGCAGTATTGGCCGTGTAGTCGTCCACCGCGTGTACTCCTGCGCGAGATGATGATAATGATGTTGCCTGGCCTCTATCTCCTTCGCGACGAGAGCTAGACTTCAACACAGCTTTTTCAATGATATCATCAGCCTCATTCGGCGTCTTCGTTCCCAAATCGCCTCCTGAATTCATATCTAATCGCTCCTGCGTATTGTAGCTAAGCCCTTGATAGAATGTCAAGACCAGCTGTCTCTTGGAGAAGCCATGATGTGGAACATCAAGTAACAGATCCTTGAATCTCTCCCAAGCCGCGTGCAACGACTCTCCCTCATCTTGGTGAAACGTCACAGCTCGATTTCTTAATTTGGTTGTCTTCTCAGGTGGAAAATATTTTTGCATAAACAGCTCCGCCAACCCATTCCAGGTCCTGATGGACCCAGCTGGTAGTGACATAAGCCATGCTCTGGCTTTGTCACGCAATGAGAATGGAAACAACCTCAACCTAACAACATCCTCCGAAACATCTCTAATCTTAAACGTGGAACAAACTTGGAGAAAAGCCGCTATATGTCGTCCGGGATCCTCATGTTCACGCCCGTCGAACTGCACCGAATTCTGCACCATATTACTAATA
This sequence comes from Helianthus tuberosus, assembly GCA_030545235.1. Classification (NCBI taxonomy): domain Eukaryota; kingdom Viridiplantae; phylum Streptophyta; class Magnoliopsida; order Asterales; family Asteraceae; genus Helianthus; species Helianthus tuberosus. The sequence continues at coordinate 178,148,327 of CM060365.1, read as the reverse complement.
CTAGATTTAATTTCAAAAACAGGTGCATCTATAGTAGGTCGTAGGATACTCGGCTCCAGGCCTGTCGCTCCGGGCTGATTAGATTCATTCAAAGGTCGCTCGTCGTTTGCCATGATTGCGTTCCCTGCTGCCCCTGAGCCCTCGGCTTCAGCGGGTACCACCGGCTCCGGCTCGCCTCCTGCGAGCAGTAGCCCAACCGCACGAGATCTTGCGCGAAGACGTCTCCTCAGATCGCGTTCGGGCTCGTCTGACGGTTCAACAACTTCTGGAGCGGGGGTCGAGAACATCAACCTGCAAACGAAAAATTGACACAATGAATATTTTATTAATATAATAATGCTGTTTTTTTTTTGCTGAAAAGAAACAGAATATTATTTAAAATGGGCTGAAAATTTTATAAAAATCCGAAAATGGACCCGAAATTTTATAAAAATCAACACAATAAAATAATCGAATCGGCTAGTATAAAAATGATTTTTCAAAGCCGAAAATTTAAAGAATAATTAAATAATAAATCTGGATAAAATAAATAAATGGAACAAAAATTTACAAGTATACAAAAATGGCTTGGAAAACGAATAAATGAAAAAAAAATTCAAAGATTAACATAGAAAATACTTCCAAATGTCATTACAAACAAAGATTAACATACTAATGGCTATAATCAAGCAAGGGATTGTTGTGTTTTTGCCCAAAGGCTACAATAATACATAAACATTAATCTAAATGCTTGAAAGATTAACAAAATCATGGAAAGATTAGAAAACCAAACCATAAACAAGCATAAGATTAAGAATCTGGAAGATAACGAAGCTAATCGGCACAATGTGGCTTGAATCCGGGTGAAAGTAGAAGCCTCCGGAGCCTGAAAATCGCCAGAATCACTTCCAAAATGTCCAGAGTTACGAGCAGAATGTTTCTGCAAGTTTTTATATAATTTCGGTCTCGCACGGTCGTGCGTCCTGTCGCACGACCGTTCACTTTTTGCATTATTGGAGGTATGGTGCACCATACTGCATGACGTCATCAGATCTTGACCGGTCTTCGGTCTCGCACGACCGTTCTTCCTGATGCACGACCGTTCGTCACCGGGTTTTTGTTGCACGGACAACTGAACTGGTCGTTCAGTTCCGGGGTTTGGCTGGTCATTGAATCCGCACGGGGTGCAACCAACCGCACGACCGTGCATCACCGGGATTGCCTTGCACGCCAAGTCGCACCCTCGTTCATTGCCGGACTGGACTTCATTAGTCGGAGATGCACGGTCGTGTATTAGGTCGCACGACCGTTCCACTTGCCCAGGTCAGAATTCCAACAGAAGGTTCGCAGCTTTGTCATTTCATCCAGAAAGTCCTCGTTTTCGCTATCATCTTGTCTGGTATGCTGTTTTAGGCCTGTAAACAAAAGTATACATTATTAAGTATCCGAATGACGGTTTTATGGCCGAAAACGCATAAAATGGGGATAAAATGGGGGACTAAAATATGTGTAAATTAGCGAATATCATAAGCCCCCTTGTAACTTGATTTTACTTCTTATTTAGATGGTTAATAGATTATGTGTATGGTTAAACATGAAGATCATGAAGGAACAAGAAGATGAACTTTAACATAAAGCTAAATAACATAAGAAACTAAGTTGTTTAAGTATATGTATGAATCTTGATTATTGATTACTTGTGTTTATGATGTTAAACATCATAAGAGACTTGCTAGATTGTGATTAAACACATGATCTAATGTAAGTCCCGTAAAACGGATCTTTCAATGATATCAAACAATCACCAAGTTTGTGCGGAATCCAAACTTGGTGAGATTCAAGAATAAACGGAAAATATGAAGAACAAGAACAATACCGAATCACCTTTAAACACTTGCACACAATTCTATTACTTGAACAAGCAAAACCGTCTAGTACAAGTGTTCTTCACAATCGAATCATCTCTCTCTCTAACACTAGAATTTCTGTAACATGGAGGTTCAAAACCTAAGCCTTCGCGGCCCGCGAGCAAGTCTAGGGTAGGCCCTAGCTTGTCCGACTCAACCACTAGACCCAACACGTTATTGCCACGTGGTGGCACCGGGTGCGCCCTGATCTTGAGCTGTCGCGGCCCGCGTAAGCCGAAGACTATGTCTTCGCGGCCCGCGAGCGCAACCAGAATTTTGATTTTATTTAATTTTTGTAAAAATAAAGGTATTTGGGGTAATTTTACGTATACGGGGTGTATGTTAGGACGTATAGGGATGTTCCAAATATATTAGGGGTGTCGGAAATATTTTAGGAGGGTTGTTATAACAAACCGGTAAATATCGGTACGGTACCAGACCGGTACCGAAAATGTCAAAAGTCGGTACCGAAAGTGTATCCGGTTCGGTAAATTCAATACCGGTACCGGTTTGGTACCGATACCGGGTACCATTTGCTCATCCCTACAACATACCAATAGATATTTCTTTGTCATTGGGGGCATTTATGGGGCTTGCTGAATGCCGATATTCGCTAGCCCATTTTTTGTAAAGAGTAAAATGGGTTAGATTTGGGCTTGGTGACGAGTTAAAACAGAATATCTTTTATGTAGTTGAAACCGTAAAAATGTGTCGACCGACCCGTATTAATAAATAAGTCATGTGACACGAAGTTTGTTGTGTATTTGAATGCATTTTGAATGATTTTTTTAACCCATTTGATATGTTTTGTATTATGTTAATTTATTTACGTGAACCCACTTAAAGTCAAGTTTCAATGAATACTCAAACAAACGTAAAATTATGGTCAACTCTCACAATATCATTAAATCAAGAAACTTATTTAAAGCTTGATTACAGATCATTCCCAATAAACATGGTATATATAGCTAAACTAACGCTTTAGACTATAACTAGGATTGTTCATATAATTATCTTAAAGACATCCAAACTTAACTCATTTAGGATACTAGATAATTATCTTTTTTTTTTGAAAGGCGAACTTCATTAAACACCAAAAAAAAAAAAAAAACGCGCTATCTCCAAACTGGAGATGAACGCGAACCACAAAAGTACATTACATTACATCAAAATGAAATGCTTGCCATCCCTTCCAATCTACTAACCCACGTTTACTCCGACTCCTATACCATAAATAACCCAACGATTTTATATCGGAAACAATCTCAAAACTCTCCCTACTCGTACTCTTGAAAACCTTCTCATTATGCGCTTTCCAAATTCGCCAACATGTTATCATAAAAAATGCCGTACATTAACTCCTTTTTCTCCCTCGAGCATTCCAACTGATCGATATAAAGCTGCAGATCATAAACATCGAATAGAAAGATTGGTGGTATATGCAGCCAACTAGTAGTACCACACCACACCCCATCGGCAAATCGGCAAGCCGTAAACAGATGCACTGTAGTCTCCTCGTCGTCATCACACAGACTACACAAATAATCGCCTGCACAAACATTCCTTCTACGAAGAGCAGTCTTCGTGGGGATCCTATCCAAAGCCGCTCGCCACAAGAATATGTTACACTTTAACGGCACCCATTTACACCATCGAAACGAATGACCAATGTCTTCCATACCTTCTGATCCATTTTTTAGCCTCCTGCACATTAACAGTCTGCAACCTACTTTTATTCCAGTCCCAAGCGTCTGCATTCGAATCTAACCTGATGTGAGCCAATAACCTAGAACATTCGATTAATTTAGGCGTCTCCTGCGGAGTACTCGGGTAATATTTCCACTCCCAAATCATAACTCCATCAAACTCATTTCTGCCAACTCTGTCCGCAACAACGCACCACTTGTTCCGTTCAAGCCAAAAGAGCGCTGGAAACGAAACCTTCAAAGGAGTACCATTTAACCACGCATCTAACCAGAACTTAATCGTTAAACCATTCCCACTTTTTCTGTGATAAGGATGCTAAAAGACGATCCGTTTACTTTCAGCCGATTACCACAGCCAACAATTTTCGACCACACCCCCGACACTTTACTGTCACAAGGGACCGATTCCCATCTTCTTTTAGACCCATGGATTGCGTCGATAACTTTCCTCCACATCGCCTCATTCTCAGTATGATATATCCATAACCATTTGAGTATAAGCGCATTATTACTCACATCCAGGTTACAAGATAACGCAAAAAGAACTACACTTGTTGGAACTTCGACTTAAAATATAAATGCATGTACATATGTTAAGCTAAGTTTACGTGCACAACCCTTCTCCCAAAACCTCCTACTTGAACATTCCTCCTCGGTTCTTCTTCTCTCTTGTGGGGTTTGAGCCATATTAAAAAATCCTCACTTGTAACGATGATCCTTACTTAACCATGCTCCAATTGCAGTTCACCTCAATTGTATTTTACGTAATCTTACTTTAAATTTTGGCTATCCTATAATACACATGTTAATGTTAAAATGAGAACTCATATTAAAGAAACATTAGATAGCACTAAGCTATTTAGCCGGATTGCCTCGTGTATGTTAGTTTAATCTTCTTGCTTTACTCGACAAATGACTGATTCTTCCTAAGATTCCTGCAAAACGAACAACACCGGTGACTCGTCACAAGGAGGAGAAGATAGGGGTTTCTCATTGTAAACACCCATCGGCGTGAGAATAACTAATCGTTTTGAGGATAAGTGTGTGTGTAAAGTAAGAGAGTGAGAAATCGAATCCCTAAACCTGGAGGTTGAGCCTTCTATTTATAGCCAGAGAATTGTAAAGGAGGACTGCTAGCTGGCTATTGTTTGCCAGCTGTCAGACCAGGAGGAATATTCATTTTGTCTCCTGTGACGCAACTAGGCCTGGTCATGTACTGGAGGTGACGTGGCGTATGGGTATTCGCTCCAGCTCAGCGTCCCTTTGTACCAGTTATCGGTCAGTCCCATGAAGATCTTGCGACTTGCGTTGGCGTCTCACCACTGGTGCCACCTGTCGTCCTTTCTGTCTGCTAAGAGCATCTTCTTGTCGTCAGGTGCCTCCTTCCAGAACCTTCTGGAACCTTCTAGATGTCTTCGTATGGCGAGATCACACATTTGGGGTTGTGTGGTCCCGTTGACACGTGTCCATACGTGGTTTGGGACTATACCTCTTCAAGTCCCCCAGTCCAGTGTGGCTTCTAGATGAGTTTGTCAGCTGGGAGGGATTCTAGACACATAAGTACTTTTGTGTTTTAAGAGCACGTGATTGAGTGTGTTGGATAAACATGCGCTAACGGCGTGTAGAAGTGAGCCAAAAAAGCGTATGCATTTTGGTGCACATAATTGAGCTAAAAGAGCGCATGGATTTTGGTGTACAAAGTTGAGCTAAAAAAGCGCATGGATTTTGGCGTGCAGGTGTGAGCTAAAGAAGCGCATGGATTTTGGTGTACGGAAGTGAGCCAAAGAAGTGCATGGATTTTGGTGCACATAATTGAGTCAAAAGAGCGCATGGATTTTGGCGTACAAACTTGAGCCAAAAAAGCGCATGGATTTTGGCGTACAGAAGTGAGCCAAAAAGCGCATGGATTTTGGCGCATAGAGTTGAGCCAAAAGAGTGCATGGATTTTGGCGTACAGACTTGAGCCAAAAAAAGCGCATGGATTTTGCCACACATAATTGAGCCAAAAAAGCGCATGGATTTTGGCTATGGTTTCTTCAAAGGGAAGTTTTTCAGCTAAGGGTGCAAGTTGTTGGTTGGTGAGATTGATGTCTGACGCATGTCACTATGGCTCTGCTGGTTGAGGTGGTTCTCGCATCGGGGAGTGGAGCAGTCACCTTTTGCAGGGAGGCGTCAGGATGACAGTTGCTTTTTACGACGATGTCAGGCGCGTGGCGGCCATGCGCCCTTATAAGACGCCGTTTCAGTTTCTCCCACCTGACGTGTCACCTTCCCATTGGTAGGGTTTTCCCACTTGTTGGTGCGGTCCCCCATCGCATTAAATGCGATGGGTATAAATATCCAGAGATCCTTGGCAAGAAACCCTATCAATCCAACTTCTCCTTGACGATTTCCTTCTTCTTCTTCTTCTTCTTTCTTGCATCTCACCACTTGTATTCTCAGTTCTTGAATTTTTCGTTATGTCTATCTCCATTAAACTTGAAGGTTCTCAAAAGGGGCAAAAATCAAAAGCCGAAGACCCTTTGAGGGCTGATCAAGCTATTGTGAACTGGAGAGAGGATGAATTCCAACAACTATGTCGGACTTTTCAGTTTCCGGTTAACTGGGTGCCCAGTTTCCGACTCCGGGAAGTACAACTCTTGATGCTCCTCCTGGTTATATTACTTTGTATGGTGCTTTTTTCAAGGAAGGTAACTTCCGTCTGCCCATCACCAAATTTCTTGGAGAGGTTCTTACTCGTTACGGACTACATATATCTCAAGTTAGTCCCGTTGGCATTCCCTGAATTACTCACTTTGAGTTTATATGCTGGGCACAACGTTTGATCCCTTCGGTTGACATGTTTAATGTTTTTTACTATGTCTCTTGCACTAGTGGTTTCTATTCTTTCACTAAAGTGAAAAACTAAGGAGCCATAACAAATCTCTCACTAATGATTTTAATTATTTAATTATAGACAATTATTTATACCCAACATATTATCAACCACCTTAGTGGTCCCATCTTTGTACGTTGTGGTGGATGAATTAAAATATATGTACCGCACAATTAAAAACATTTGATGGGGTACATTTGGTTCCTCACCAAAAACCAATTGTATGGAGAGAACTATATTTATTGGCTTGATGTGAATTACTATTACAATATGTATAATTATATGTACCAAAATACAAACATGAACTTTTGCTCTCGTGATCATTGACTTTGCAATAAGTTAGTAGACGTTCAGTGATCGTCTTCAACAAAAAACACCAGTGATCATGAATAACTTGAAAATAAATTTCACAGTTATAATCGAAATAAATATGCCAATCTGGAACAATGTACTTGCTATATCATTAGCTAAGCCATAAATCACACAATCCTTAAGTTGTGTATTCGATAATCATTTAGACGATGCATCGATTTTAAACACTAAAGGGTATCATGTTGGGATATGTGTATCCTTTAATCACTTCCAGAATATTTAGGGATAAACGCCCTCCTTTATTTGGCAAAAATATAAAATTTCCATTAAGAGCAAACATTACATGCTAATTATCAGCTTGAAGAATCTTTTAGCTCTCCATTATATTTCACATCATCATTGACTCGGTGTGGTCTAATTGGTCATGCCAGTTAAGTAAATAATCATGATACATAAACTTCTGATTTACGATCGTATGTATATTAGTTGCATTATGCGAGAAAAAAACGCATTATCATTGCAAACTATCATGTTAGATAACTTTTATCCTTTTCACACTTTGTTCTCATATAATCAATCACTCTCATAATTTGCCACTTCTACTGGTCTATCTCATTATGACCATTATTACAGTTCCGATAGTCAGTCTCGTTATTAACTTGGCTTATCATAATATTATGATGGTCAATCTCATTATTAACATGACCATCATTACAAATTTCTCAATTATGTTCTTGATCACAACATTTTCATTGATCGTTATATAGTCACATTTACTTCAGGGAATGGAATAACCAGAACAAGCTTCATAGCTTTTCACTATTTACTTGGTCACGTGAGTATAAAATCATTTCAAACTTTTCATAACTCTCATAATGATATTGCTACTTCGAGAGCATATGTCTCAAGTGTGACAAACAATTTTTCTTTGTAAATAATCTTCTCTTTGCTTAACACAAATTGAGAAGTAATTAAATGCCTGAGTCATATAAGATTTACCAGCCTAACATCTTACGACCTTTTATAACTTGGTAATGAGATTTGGGAGTGTGACACTTTTCATGATGGTGATAACAAACCAACCTTTGGTTTTAATTATTCTATTTAATACTAGCTATAATTAATAATAACTATAGAATACAATGTATATATATCAAGTCAAGGTAACTTATAAAACGAGTTATAATAATATTCACCAATTACAAATATCTATGATTTATGTTTTATCCTAGCAAAGCATATAGAATAAAAGGTGACCATAGTGTCAAATCGTACACTACATGAGTTTATAGCATGTCACCATATAAATACGAGTTAGAACAAGCCTTTAGGCCTTTATGAAAAAATAAATCTTTTCATCACTAATAAGCAAATGTATATGATATATGTAATAATGTATCACGATAATATAACCAATGACAAAGATATCTCACATAGTGTTACTCTATTTTGAAACATCAAACAAACAATCACTTTGAAAAATATTATGTTTCATAAAGATAAAAGGCACATTGAAATTATACATCTTAATAATAGTAAAGCATAACTAAAGACATGGAAAACATACATCTTAACATGATATTAGAACACAACTTTATTTGCAAATCATAATTCTTTATAAATTCTATATTCTTTATAAGAATACTAGTCAATAGTATCTAACCCTTTTTTAAATTATAAATCACCCTTAATTTGTTTAATATAACGAAGTCATAGAAAGCAAACTAAATCAATTAATTTTCATGTATTGAACTACTATTGTTGATTTATACATGCAGATATTATCACAATTCTGACCACATATTTAAATGCAAACAAGCATATATTATATCACGACAATGTATCAAAACATAGATTGTAATTATCAATTAAACTTAATGCTCTTGGTTTAATTTAATAAACTATAACATTTATTTATATGATGTTGGAGAATAATATTTAACTATTAATGAAAGTTTATTCTTATCTCTTAAAAATAATTCATTCACATGTCTATTAAATAAATAATATTTGGATTCAAAATAAATCACGAAGGATATTCAAAATAAATAGCCTTTCCTATAGCCAACATATATTAAAATACTAATGATTACTCAATACAAATTTTTTTTTGGAAGGTGACTTTCTATATACTGACCATAGGTCACCGAGAGCTTGTCGAAGACAATCTCCCGTCAGCCCCGCCCCTGAGAACGTGATGTTCGATCGGCCCCCGGCCCCCGCGCAAGCTGACCTCCGCCCAGAAACCATACTGCCCCCACACGAGAGACTCGCTGGGGTAACAGCTGGGTAAAACCGGGTTGCCCTCCAGCCCGAACCATGCCTCTGTAGGAAACGAGCCATCATTGGGACGCCCCCCCCCCCCTAATGCCACAGGTGGGAGTCGAACCGGTGACCTCCAAGGAGGAGCCGGCACAACTTAACCACATGGGGATACCCACTGGGCCACGAGGAGGGATATTACTCAATACAAATTAAATCCTTTCCTATATATAAACTACTAGTTGTAGGACCCGTGTGACCACACGGCTAGCTTTAACAACCATCGAAATAGATTATAATACATCATTTAAATTGTTTGTATTTAGTTACATATCTTTATAAAACAATGTTAAAGGCAATATGTGTTAGAACATAAAAATTTTATTACTGTGTTACGAAAAAATTATTAGCTAGGGTTTGATATAGAAATAACCTAACTAATTGATAATATGTTGTCTAAAATGAAAGCATGACCTAATTTTATGTTGTCTAATAATAAAAAGATGACCTAATTTAAATAACCAAATGTTATTGAACAATTCAATAAAGCCCATATGTTTGATCCTATTAACATTAATAATGGGTTAGAGTTTAAAAGCCCATTATTAATATACCAACTGAATTGAAAAATGAAATATTTAGTGTACAACTGTGAATTGAAAAACGGGTTTTCTTTAGTGAATGAGATCAAAATACATCTTACATTCTATTAAAAAGAATTTGTTTAATAAAATCTTATCTATTATTTTATTAAAAGTTAAAAAGAAAAGAGATCCATTTATAAAATTTCTTAATAAATAACAAAAAGTTTATTTCCAAAAAAAGAGTGATTATAAATCAAATATAAAAAGATTGATTAGTTAAATAACTCTTTTTAAGAATCCTGATTAAATAGATTAAATAGGATTTTATAAACAAATATTAACAATCCCAATACAACTTTCATCAACAACTCTCCTTCACAAGGCAACTCTTCACTTTCTTCTCCATCATTGGTGTCTGCGATCAGAGGCCTGAAGATTTCTATCAGGTAATACCATTTGTTATCTTCGGTATTTTACTTTCCTTGTTTTACATTTGAGTTTGGGTTTCTTGATTTCGATTAAATGCATCAAAAAAATAATGTGGTGATGTTGAAATACAGATTGTTTGTGATTTCAAGCATTATAATAGAAAGTGTATTTTCGGATTGTTTGTGAATTCTTCTGTAAAACTTCTGCAATCGGTTTATAGTGTTGATATATCTGATTTGTAAGCGAATAGAGTGTTGATTGTTTAAAAAAATTGATGTTTCAAGTTGGGAAAAAGAGGAATCTTTGGAAATTTAGTGTAATATAGTTGGTAGTGGGGACCGAGTTGTAGTAGAAAGATATGACTTTGTCCTAGAAAGTGTTAAAGGTTATTTTAGGGCTTACATAGTATGCTTTTCAAATAAAACTCGTTTTTGTTAAACTGTTTGATTTTTTTTTGTTTTTGAATTTCAGATGGATTTTATGATAATTCTAAATGTCAGTGGAATGAAGGAAGTAACACAAGGATTGGTAAGATACATTCTTAGAATTGTGTTTATATTGATAGAATACACTTAAATGTTAGTAAATGTATTCTATGTATAGGTATTACCAAAGAACTAATCACATACCGAGAGATTGTCAATTGATAAAGTTGGTTGATTACTTGGGGGTCAAGTATAAGGTTTGTGTAGAAAATATGGGTCATAGAAATAAAAAGATACACGGTTCTCAGTGGATACGGTTTGTTGAATGTCACAAACACAAGAATATAGCCATGCTTTGTTTCAAAAAACTGAAAGAAGCCAAATTTGAAGTATCTGTTATGAGCGATGAGGGTTTTGAAATAAGAAAGGATGGCAACGGAAAAGATTATGTGCATGGTTGCTTGGTACGTGCTTCGGAGGAAACATACTATAAGCAGGTTAAAGTTTGCTATCTTCTTTTTATATTCTGTTAGTATCTATTTTTTTGAAAATAAAGTTATAATATATATGTTGGATTGTTTGTAAAATGTAATATAATGTTTCTGAAATGCAGTAGAAACTTCTATAAAATAATACACTTGGGACCACCAAAATTTATTAATTAAAAGAGTTATTAATTAATCGATAAATTAATAATTATTAATTTATATATTAATTAATATTTTATTAATTTATAGTAGAATACTTAGTTTACAAACACCTTCCAAGCTTCCACTTAATTATTGTATATAATGCATGTATATCAAATGAACGGCCCAATTTGAAAGAAACCTTCAATCTCCCACCTTATTATGCTTCTTGTGTTCAATGTATCACTTTATGGACATTAAAAATATTTTCTATATAAATACAAGATCAAAATAGGTTAACACAAACAAATCATACACACAACATGGCTTCCCATCTTAAAGGTGTGAAAAAAAACAACAATGACAGACGAGATTCGAAGAGCATTATGCAAGCACAACAAGGATAATCCAAGTCTCACTCAAAAGCAATTGCAAGAATGGGTTCATAGTAACTATGTTTTGCAGGTGAGTCAAGCGACAATATCGAATACAGTTAAGCGGTCTTTAGAGTATCTCTCACTTGCTCCCGAAAGAGGCGATGTTAAGCGACACAAACTGGCAAAATTTCCTGACCTAGAAAAATCTCTCTATGAATGGATTCTTCAATATCAAGAACATGTGAATATGACAGGTGAACTAATCATCGAGAAGGCGAAAAAGTTCATGAAAGATATGTATCCAGTGGATACTCCAGACTTTACTTTTTCTATTGGTTGGCTTGGAAAGTTCAAAGCAAGATATGGAATTAAAAATTTTCGGCGTTTTGGAGAGAGTGGATCTGTTGAAATGGAGGGCATGGAGGACAAATTAAAATCTATAAGAGACAAAGTTGATCAGTTTGAAATGAAAGACATCTTTAATATGGATGAAACAGGTTTGTTTTTTATTATTTTATTTTATATTTTGTACTTTAGTGATGTAATTATTTACATGTTTTGATCTTAAACAGGTTTGTTTTTAGACTTCAACCGGATCATTCCCTTGCAACAATGCAGCTTGATGGGAAAAAACAAGACAAGGAAAGACTAACTGTTGCTATTTGCTGTAATGAGGACGGTTCGGAAAAACTTCCTTTATGGATTATTGGGAAATATGCTAAACCAAGGTGCTTCAAGAATTTAAACTTGAAAAGTCTGAACTGTGAGTACCGTGCTAACAAACGAGCTTGGATGACTGGTGTGTTATTTGAAGAATATGTTCGCCAACTTGATAAAAAAATGGTTGGAAGAAAAATTCTCTTGATTGTGGATAATTGCCCTGCTCATCCAAAAATTATTGAAGGATTACGAAATGTTGAATTATTTTTTTTGCCACCAAACACAACTTCAAAAATTCAACCTTGTGACGCGGGGATCATACGAGCTTTTAAGATGCATTATCGTCGTCGATTTTATAGAAGTCTTTTGGAAGGTTATGAATTAGGGGTTCCAAATCCAGCAAAAATAAATGTATTAGATGCAATGAATCTTGCAATTTCAGCATGGACTATGGATGTTCGTGCAAATACAATTGCGAACTGCTTTCGTCATTGTAAACTTCGATCAACAGATAACATGACTTTTGAGAACTCAGATGAAGGTGGTGAAAGCACTCAAGAACTCCAGAATTTGATCAAAGAGTTGGGTTATCGCAGTGTAATGGATGTCGAAGATGTTCTGACTCACCCAGAAGAAAATGTAGTTGCACAGTTGTTGACTGATGAAGAAATTATTGAAAGCGTTATTGGAATTAATAAAGATGATATCGATGAAGAAGATGATGAAAGTTCTACAATGGAGCCCCCTTCGCGAAACGAAGATATTAAAGCGGCAATCACATTGAACAATTTCTTGTTGAGCTATGAGAAAACAACACCAGAAGTTCTTACCATGCTAAGGAAAATTAGAGACGAGATTCAAGGGGAAATTGATTTCAACAAAAAACAAAAGACAATTGAGTCATTTTTCAAGAAACCTTCATAAATCATTCATGTAATATGCTATATATAAGGAATTATTAATTTATATTTTATATGGGGTCTAAAGAAATTATCAAAAATGTATTATCTTATAATTTTAGCGAATTATTAATTTAGCACCCTATCCCCGAGTCGGGACCGGCAAAAAATATTATCTTAGAGAGTTTATTAAATAATCAAGTATTAATTTATCGAGTTTCTACTGTGTATCAAAATTGTAGGATTTACCGCATGGATTGCTGTGGTTGTTGTCAGATAGGCAGTTAAAGATTGATCACTTACTTGCAAAAGTACACGGACCTAAACAAAGTTCAACGGTTGATGTGTGTTATGTTTTCACTCCGGAAAATCCAAAAGGTTTAGCTGCTGGTTTTATGGGCTCAGGATGGACCACATTTTGCTTTGAGAATGAATTTAAGGAGGGCTGCCAGTTGCTGTTTCAATGGATGGGAAGTACCCCAGCAAACCATTTTAACTTCAATGTTAACATTTTCAACAAAAATGGGGTAGGACTGCAAGTAACGGCTGAACATCAATGCAGCCGTAGCAACCACCGACACAACAAAAGGCGTCCCACATACAAGAAATAGATTCAATATCAGGTGATAAAGACAAACTTCATGGTATTTACATAACAACTTTGCTTTTTATAAGTTATTTTCATTATAATTTTGCCTTTAACTTTTACTTAAACTAACGGTTATGAAGAATGAATAATACTACCATATTGATTTACTTTTACAGACGATACCAAAGAAGTTTGTTAGAGACAACCAGCTAAATAGGTACGGTTGTGCAGTTTTGTCGTTTGGTCATGTGAAGTTTCTTGTACCCCTACGTGTCAGAACAGATGATAGACAACCTGCTGATGACACCCATCTGGTAATGGTTACAGACTAGCATCAGATTCTGGCTAAAACGGGGATTTCTGTGGACAAATTATTGAGGTTTGAGCTGGTAGAAGAAAAAAGTGTGATAGGTGACAAAGTACATTTTGAAGTTTGTTAATATGTTTTATGACCATGTTTTTAGGATTTATTGCTTTATCTTTTGATGGTTATCCTAGGTGGACAAATTTGGTTTTCTTAAGTAGAACTTTAACAGTCACGTCCCGTTACGATGGTATCGTAATTTTGTTTTTGGGATGTGTAACAGATATAACTAAATTCGATATATCGATTTTCTTGCCCAGTGTTATATATAACTATATATTATCTATAGTGTATCAGGGGATTCGAACATAATATAAATATTCATGAAAATAACGAAAAAATACAAAAGTACAGGAAACATTAAGGAAACATTGTCATTTGTTTTCACAGTCTGAAATGTTATCACAACTAAGATAAACATTATCATTTTCTAGAATAACTTTATCGCGAAAATAAGAAGGATTAGAAACTTTTCTTGAAATATCAGGCTATGTGAATGATATGAGAGAACCAACTGGATCAACTTTGTCTGTAATAAGCAACTCTTTCGGAAGATGTCCTCCTTTCATCAGTTACAATAGATAAAGCAACATTCAATGAATATTTAATAGTAATAAGAAAACTCTATACAGCATACAGTTTGTAATATTTGTTAATGGGCTGCTCTAAATGTTATGACTTGACGATTCAAGTGGTTTCAAACACTGTTTTAAACCAAGAGTGGTTTCAAACACTGTTAACCCAAAAGTGGTTTCAAAACATATCATTAACAACACTATTTTAACCCAACAGTGGTTTGAAACACTGCTTTAACCCAAAAGTGCATTCAAAACCTGTTTTAACCCAAAACAGTGGTTTGGAAACACTGTTTAAAATAGTGTTGTCTAAAATGATAATATGTTGTCTAATAATTACCTAGGGCATAAAAATTTTATTACTGTGTTAATAAAAAAATATTAGTTCATATTTGATATAGAAATTAGCTAACTAATTGATAATATGTTGTCTAAAATGAAAGCATGACCTAATTTTATATTATCTAATTGATAATATTTGAAGAAGGATTAGAAACTTTTCTTGAAATATCAGGCTATGTGAATGATATGAGAGAACCAACTGGATCAACTTTGTCTGTAATAAGCAACTCTTCTGGAAGATGTCCTCCTTTCATCAGTTACAATAGATAAATCAACATTCAATGAATGATTAATAGTAATAAGAAAACTCTATACAGCATACAGTTTGTAATATTTGTTAATGGGCTGCTCTAAATGTTATGACTTGACGATTCAAGTGGTTTCAAACATTGTTTTAAACCAGCAGTGGTTTCAAACACTGTTAACCCAAAAGTGGTTTCAAAACATATCATTAACAACACTATTTTAACCCAACAGTGGTTTGAAACACTGTTTTAACCCAAAAGTGCATTCAAAACCTGTTTTAACCCAAAACAGTGGTTTGAAAACACTGTTTTAACCCAAAACAGTGGTTTGGAAACACTGTCTAAAATAGTGTTGTCTAAAATGATAATATGTTGTCTAATAATTACCTAGGGCATAAAAATTTTATTACTGTGTTACGAAAAAATTATTCGTTCATATTTGATATAGAAATTAGCTAACTAATTGATAATATGTTGTCTAAAATGAAAGCATGACCTAATTTTATATTGTCTAATTGATAATATTTGAAGAAGGATTAGACTCTTTTCTTGAAATATTAGGCCATGTGAATGATATGAGAGAACCAACTGGATTAACTTTGTCTGTAATAAGCAACTCTTCCGGAAGATGTCCTCCTTTCATCAGTTACAATAGATAAATCAACATTCAATGAATGATTAATAGTAATAAGAAAACTCTATACAGCATACAGTTTGTAATATTTGTTAATGGGCTGCTCTAAATGTTATGACTTGACGATTCAAGTGGTTTCAAACACTGTTTTAAACCAACAGTGGTTTCAAACACTGTTAACCCAAAAGTGGTTTCAAAACATATCATTAACAACACTATTTTACCCCAACAGTGGTTTGAAACACTGTTTTAACCCAAAAGTGCATTCAAAACCTATTTTAACCCAAAACAGTGGTTTGAAAACACTGTTTTAACCCAAAACAGTGGTTTGGAAACACTGTTTAAAATAGTGTTGTCTAAAATGATAATATGTTGTCTAATAATCATTGTAATCTAAAAAACGTTGTCTTATGTGTTCGAAGTTGCAAAAAAATTATATTGTCAGAATGGCAGGCTCAGATTGTGCATAAAGATGACAACACCATGGCTGCAAGAGAGGTTGCATGAACAACTGCCATCCTACGACCTTGCCATACCATAATGCTATCTTCATTCAACTTTTACTCAGATCTTCAAAATCATTATAGCCTCATGTTGAAAGGACAGGAAAAATGCACTTTGCATTCATTTTTATTCATCATCACAGTCAACACTAAATGATTTGCTAAAGTAATACAAATGATTTGAAAATGTCAGACTTCGCGTATATTCGGGCAGACGTTTCCTTCATCATAGTTTTAGACTCAGGTGAGAAGCATCTCATCAACATCATTGACTGAATATCCCTTAGGTGACATCGATCTAATTATCATCAACCAAACATCGATTACACCCAACGCTACCTAGAACAGCCGTGAACGGCAGCCGGCAACGATTAGGGCATGTTGCAACAACACGACAGATCTCGCCATCATAGCCTAAAATGACAAAAGCATCTAAGGTGATTAAAACTGAACCGATCAATTTTCAAAATCAAAAAAATCCTAATTGAATCTTAATGTAACAACACATACAGGGTCAGTCAACACAGTTCAGAATTCTGATGATACAGGTTCAGGTAATAATCTGCTTTTTAGGAGGCAAAATTTGAAATGCATAGGGAGTTGTTTTGGACATTTAATGCACTCAGAAGTAATCATATCTCCTTCCAACTCTCTCTTTCTTCTCTATTCATGGTGAAGTTACAAAACATTTATATTGTCAGACTGTCAGGCTCAGATTGTGCATAAAGATGACAACACCATGGCTGCAAGAGAAGTTACATGAACAACTGCCATCCTACAACCTTGCCATACCATAATGCTATCTTCATTCAATTTTTACACAGTTTGCAAAAGTATCATAGCCTCATGTTGAAAGCACAAGAAAAATGCACTTTGAATTCATTTTTATTCATCATCACAGTCAACACTAAATGATTTACTAAAGTAATACAAATGATTTGAAAATGTCAGACCTCGCTTATATTCGGGCAGACGTTTGCTTCATCATAGTTTTAGTCTCAGGTGAGAAGCATCTAATCAACATCATTGACTGAATATCCCTTGGGTGCCATCGATCTAATTATCATAAACCAAACATCGATTACACCCAACGCTACCTAGAACAGCCGCGAACGGCAGCCGGCAACGATTAGGACATGTTGCAACAACACGCCAGATCTCGGCATCATAGCCTCAGATGACAAAAGCATCTAAGGTGATCAAAACTGAACCGATCAATTTTCAAAATAAAAAAAAAATCATAATTGAATCTTAATCTAACAACACATACAGGGCCAGTCAACACAGTTGAGATGATACAGGTTCAGGTAATAAAAAGAAACCCTCTGGTGTAGAAGCAACCAGTGAGAGTGTTTTAATGGAATTTTTAGGAGGGGTCGGTGACATTGTCAAGGGTTGTCAGGAAATGCTATCACTTTGCATTTCCTGACAACCTCGACAACGTCACCGACCCCTTCAAGTTTTCCACCAAAACACTCTCACTGGTTGCTTCTTCAACAGAGGCCATGGTAAACCTATAGCTACAGCTCCATCAAGCTTCGATCACCAAACATATATATGCTGGACCGCTCCCACTGTAATTAAGAAAAAATGTTTGAGTTAAATAATCATATTATTCCATGGTGTTATTAATATAAATTATAAAATGAAAGAGACATACCTCATTACCTCCAGCCGGTGACTACATCAAACAGTTTCTCCTCAGCTTTCCAAACATTACCCACTGCTCCAAATAACTTGGCTATTATTTCACCATCTTCTTTTGTTGCACCTGCTCCCAAACTACATGCTATGTTTTAGAAAAAAATTGCACATATTATTTGAGAAATTTTTTTATCATAGACCCTTAAATCTTTTCAACTTTAAGGTTATGCTTCATACTGCAAACCAACAATTTCAAGAAGGTTGTCATTTGTTTATTGATGTGTGAAATATTAATGAGCCTCAGAAACATTTTCGCTCGCATAACTTATCAACTATCACATAATTCTATAGATTACCATGAATCTACTGTGAAGATACTATAAAACATGAAAAACCTCATCATTCCAAGTGTTGAAACAGTGACAGCCACCTTCATAGTTGCTCGGCCCAATCCTTCATCTTGATCATTGACTGCAGATTTGATGAGTGACCCATCTTCATCTGCTTCTTCAAGAGGAAACCACTGTAATATCAAATCTCACAAGAAAATGACTACAAACATTCAAGAGGCCCAATCCTTCAACTTGTCGACTAATTAAGTTTAAATGACTACAAACATTAAAGATTAGAATTTTTAACAACAAAAAAAAAAAAAAAAAAAAAAAACAAAACAAAACACATCAATTTTTGCAAACAAATAACCAAACAAACACAAATCTATAACAATACCTGCTGTTCTCAAGAAAAGCTTAACCTAAAACTGCAATTATAATGTCAAATTTGAGTTGTTAAACATTATCATGTCAAATTAGATCTGTTGGGTTTTTTAACACAACAACTAAAGCAGGCATTCCAGTTTCTTTTTACGTTTTCTTTAGAGGTTTTTTTTACCATTGAATTTTTTTGAACATGGTATCAAACTCTAAAAGAAACAACTCATTTTAGATCAATATTGCTTAAATGATTTAGGTTTCTAAGAGACCTTGGTAACCATTAACTGTCATAAGTGTGCGGGCGTGAGGACAGAGCTTCCAACCATGACCTGTTATCCACTAATACGTAGAACTCTTTGCTATCGGGGGCCAAGAAAAGGCTAAGATCCGAAAGATAAGACTGCAAATCACTGAAAAATGCAATGATATTAATTCAAGTGGAAAACTGCAGTTTACACAGATGAAGATTCATTATAATTAACAATTATGGTGAATTTACTGCAAAACCAAGTTTATTTGACTGCAAATCCCTTAAAAAATGCAAAGATCCAACAAAATAAAATTATTTCAAGGTGAAAACTGCCATTTACACATATGAAGATTCATAACAAATTAACAAATATCGCGAATTTACCGCAAAACCTAATTTATTTAACTACAAATCACTATGAAAGGCGGAAGAGAGAGAGCTGATCATCGCCGCCCTTGTCGAAGAGGCTGAAAGCCTTCTTGAATTCAGAGATCTGATCATCTGTGAGCTGAGATGATGGAGTTTTGTTGGTGAAGAGAGAGGGTTAATCAGATCAAGAAACAATGGGGGGATATGAAAATGCGAATTTTAGAACACAGGATTAAACCTTCAGTTTGCAGGAACCTCTTCAATCCATGGCATGATTTTTCTTCTTTGATTTAAGTTGAATCGAGAGAAGGGGCACATGCAGATCTAGATGGTAGATCTAAATCTAGATCTGATGGAATTTGAGAGAGAGAAAGAGAAGAGGAGGTGGAAATTATGGTTCAGACATTTATGCAGAGTAATTCAAATTATGGTTCAGACATTTATGCAGAGTAATTCAAATTTCAAAATCAAAACTAATTAAAGTACCGCCCATTTTTTCGGATTCCAAAATGGTTATTTGAATTTAGAAAATTATATCTATATAACAAATAATATATAAAAAAAACGTAATTATGACATAAGCATGGGCAATGTGGCATGGCAGAGAGGCTGACACATAGGCAGATTTACATCAGCCAATCTTCTCTTATTATAGATAGTATAGATTTTCATACCGGAACTTGTGGCCACAAATATCTAAATATCTCTTATTATTTTATTAAATGTATTGTTTTAACAAAGAAATACAAACAATAACTCTATCACATATAATTATTTTATAAAATGGACATCTTCATCAAACATGTCATTCATCGTAGAAAGAATAGAACCAAAACAATTTTTTTCTTATTAACAAGTCTGTTAGAATTTAAAAAAATCAAAACTGATATACAATATCAATTTAATTGTATTTATAAAATCTATCAATAAAGATCCGTTTGGCACCATACTCCCACATACCAAACAAAAATTAATAAATGAGCCAATTCAATAAAAAAATCACTTTATGTTGCACTATTTGTAAGCAGTCACATCACATCCATGATTACAAATATTTAACAAAAAAGTTTGAGATGTATAAAGGTAATTTATTTGATATAATGGAATAAAATCTCATTGATTTCAAGTTTTGATTATGATTTAAAAAGATTTATTTACGATTCAATGGTGATATCTACTGCGGCTTTTGGATGATAAGATTAAAATGTTAACACATTATTTAAGAAATTTATATGAATAAATAACAAAATTTAACAAATAATAAATCTCATGTATGTATTAGAATAAAACTTACTTGTAGGATAGTTTGATGGAACACACTTCAATGAAAAGTTGCTTGCCACGCATTGTGATAACGCGATCAAACTCCAAAGCAACTCGTGTTGATAACGTGTTGTGAAACTTGTCTGTTAACACAAAAATATAAGAAGAAATATAGGAAGAAAAAACTCATATTTTATTGATTATATGTATTTATACAATATATACAATGGAGTATATATAGGGTAAAGAAACTTAGAAAATAGACCTAATCTATTTTAGGGTTTGATAACCACACGGGTCTTACCTCTAGTCTATACTTTCTATAAAAAGAGAAATCCCAATGACATAAGAAAAGCTGATGTGTCAGCAGGAGAGCATGTCCAACAAGTCTTTTCTTATGTCATTATTACATCATAAAGCCTAATATTAAAAGAATTTAAAATTCAAAGTTGGCCCACATCCACCTTTTCAAAGGTCTGCCCATTTGTATAATGCCTTATACTCAAAGGTCTGCTCTCATTCATAATTTAAAGTACTGATGTTTATTGAAAATTCAAAAAACCTCTTCTCACATTCAAAATTCAAAATTCTGGCTCCACATTCAAAATTCAAACCATATATATTCTGTCGCACCCCAACCGATGGCGGAATCATCAGGGCGCGGCACTAGGCGAATCAGACTGCTCAAGAGAATCCATAACAACTATATTGCGACAGTATTTAATGCGTTCATTATCCCATACTAATAAACAATTACAATCACATAAGCTGTCACGAATTTCATGTTCTCTCAAACAATACAAATCCAACAACCTAGATTTTAGGTGTGTTTCTAGAATTCCTAGCTTGATTTGATGTAGCCTGCGACTAAACCTGCAACATACGTTAAAATAACATCAATACAAAAGTATTGGCGAGTATACAAGTTTTGATAGCAAAGCGTAAATAGATAAAAAGTGTTGCGAATTACCAAATAAATAAACGAGATACCTTAACATACATGCATATAAGACAGATACTACCAGCTAAGTCACTCGAGCTGCGATTGCGATTGCTATTCATCCTAACTAGACCCCGTCGGGTGCTATAGTACTATACTAGTTAAGGCGGGACCTCGCGAGTATAAGTCCTAACACATATGTAACTAGCATCGCGTGTAAATATGCATAATAGTTATTCGCAAGTGATAAACAGTTGATAAATAGTTTGATTGAATAATTCGTTTTGATAACCTTGTTTGATAGGAACATATGTTACACCCAAAATGCGATAAAAAGGGTTCGAGTATACTCACAGTCGGTGTTCAGCAAGTAAACACAACTTGGTTGGATTGAAGGGAGCGCGTCTGAGATTTTCCTGATTACAGATTGATAGCGTCAACGTCGAACAGTGCGTTTAAACGGCGGCGGAGAGCCAAGTGTCGAATGGTAATCCGATTGGATGGCAATCCGATCGGATGGCCAGTCGATCGGGTGGCAATCCGTTCGGATGGTCATCCGATCGGATGACCATTCGATTGGGTTGTCACCTCGTTTGGTAAGGATGTGTTTGTGTATGATGGTTTGACTTTTAAAGTTTTCGTTGTAGCATTTTGAAAACAGAGAAGTATCTCTACCCTTCAGGTCGATCGAACGGCGGCTCGATCGGGTGACGATCCGATTAGTAGGACACTTAGCGAGAACAAGTTCACAGCAGTTTGTCACTCGATCGGATTGCAATCCGATCGGGTGGCATTCCGTTTGGAACTAACTATGCATTGCACATGTTGAAAATTGTTTGAAGTTTAAAACGTTACATGGTCGGATGGTCGTTCGATCGGACGGCAATCCGATCGGACGACAATCCGTTCGACGTTCAAAACTTTTGAAGAGTTGAAATATGGTTCAAGTGTGGAACCAAGTGCAAGCCGATCGGACAGCTGTCCGATCGGGTGGCAATTCAATCCGGCGGCCTAAGTCGTCTTGAAATTTTTGCGGTTTTCTCGAGACAGTGTGACAACGTGCCAAACAACAGAACCCTATCAACACCCAGATGACCTGATCGGGCATGAATCACCCTAGTCTGATCAGTCCACTGTTTGAGATGGTTGCTCATGTTTAACCCGAAATCGGTAGTCTCTTTGATAGAACTCAGATCTTGAACCAATGCTTCACTAAGAACGAGTAGAAGATCAGAACAAGCTCCGCTTCTATCGGTTTTGAGTGCTTGAGTGTAAAAGAGTTGAAAGAAGGTTAGAAAACCATCTTTTAATCCTTTTATTCATGATTATGTGCAGATCTGTGTGAAAATGTTGTTTATTCTTGTGGAAATCCTTCAGATCTGAGTGGTTCTTGGTGGAATGAGGCCAACACTTGAAGTTCATAAGAACTCCATGATGACATCACCCTAGAACACCTCAAATCCATTGATTTCACGGTTAAAAGTTAAAATTTAGAAGAGAAAATGATGAAGAAGTGCGTGTAGATCATAGAAGTATAAGATTTGAGGTAGAAACTTATAAGAATCGCGAGGAATCGAGAGAAAATGGCCCCAAAGCGTGCTGGTCGAGTGAGAGCTGTCACATCACTGTTCAAGTGATGTGACAAGTGCTATTTATAGGTGGAGAGGAGTGAAGGTGAGGGAGTGCCATGGATAGGGTGGTTGTCCGATCGGGTGGCTGTCCGATCGGGTGGCCATCCGATCGACCAGTCACTCGATCGGTGGTCTCCGACGAATCGCGTTTCGATGTTCCGTTTCGATTGTTTAAGCATTGCGATAGTTTGGTCACACCTTTTCATACCCATATTCATATATTTAGTATAACTAGTCATATAGGGTCGTATAAATATCCACATTTCAAAGTTGCGATACAATAATCGGGTTTCGTTTCAAATATGCATCACTCTGCGACGCATCATGGCTATCGAGGAGGGTAGAATAGGTCCTCACTTGACGTCATTGTGAGCGTTTGTGTGTGTGATACGATGTGTTATAGCGATAAAGTATGCGTATTATGCGAAAATACTGCGAAGTAGCGATGTATTCGATATAGTTACATTATGATCCGAATCTCTGGTGCTAGGCGTAACGAGTGTAATGAGTAGTAACAACGCACGAACGTGCGGGTTGTTACAGCCTCCCCTTCTTTAGGAAATTTCGTCCCGAAATTAATCCACAAGAAAGGGTTGCGAGGATCGATGCGAGTGGGAGTAGCGATTAAAAACGTCAAAATAAGCGAGCGACCTATTGAAATTCGACGAGCGAGAGTGTTGCGATGACCAGCGATGGCAGCGAATAAGGCGATTCGTATAACAAAAGATGGCAATACACGAAAAGCGATCCAAAATATTTTTGTATTTTTAAAAAGTTGGTTAATTCGAAAAGGTTTGGCGAAAACTTATTTACGAAAACCTTCCCACTGTGCGGTGTTAAACTATCTCGATGTTCACACCAGTGCTATGAGAGGGGTTTTATCATTAAGTTACTAAAAGGTTTTTAGGTTTTAATTCGTTTTACGAAATTTTTCTCGTCACGCGGCAGTAACTTGAGTCGATCGTCACACCAACGTTACAAGATAGTCTCGTTCTGTACAAAGGTTTTGATCAAATTTTTAGAAAAAGTTTTGTAGGAAAAAGCTTTGTTTACACAAAGGTTTTAAATAACATTAAAGATTTTTAAATTTAGAGTCGGCCCCACATGGAACTTTCCCACGAAAGTTCGACAATATGGCTAAAACACTTATATATAGGAAGTACCAGCGGCGTATCCACCATGTTTTAGCCATATGGCTTCCATCCTGTGAGGCGTTGTCATGTGTGTCGACATAGTACTTGATAGATTTCGATCCCCTTAGTCTAAGCGAAAGATGGTCGGACCAAGTGTAAGAGAAGGATTGAGCAAACTGAGCGATGAAGTCGTTTACGAACTCAGTTTAGCGATACAAGCAGGTGCGATAGGCGATAAACAGTACGCGATAATCGATAGCACAACACCAACACAATGAGCGAAGGCGACGACGATAAGCGAAAAGCGATAAGCGATAATCAACGAGCGATAGTGACAATCGTTGAGCGATAGGCGACAATTGACGCGTTGTAAGTGATGGGAATATGCGATTTGATTAGATTAGACAACACGACAATTTTAACTAACATTAAGTCCCACATGGCCTTTTTTCCATGAAAGTCTGCTGATATGGCTAAAACACTTATATATAGGAAGTACCAGCGGCCTATCCACCATGTTTTATCCCTATCAGTTTCGTCTCGTGAAGCGAGGTCATGTGCGCTAACATAACACAGGTAACATAAACAACGGTAAGCGATAGCGATAGCGATAAACGTTAAGCGATACACGATGAGCGATGGAGCAATACACAAGCAATAAAGCGATACACAAGCGATTGAGCGATACCCACGATATGTGATAGCGCGATGCATGTAATAAGCGATTGAGTGAACACACTATAAGCGATTGAGATTGCGAGATAGATTCCAGCGATAATGCGATTGCGAGCTTGTTGACTTACGAAAAGTCTAGCGATTACACGCTTTGAGTGGCGATTGAGATTGTTACGCCTTGCGATGTACTGTAGTGTGTCAAAAATAGAATTAAATAGTATACTTGGTCTAATAACGTTCAACTTGTATGGCACTTTCTTCACAAGATATTGGTTGGCATGGCGAAGCACTTATATATAGGAAGTGCCAGCGGCGTATGCACCATGCTTCAACCACACGCCTCTGCCCCGTGAATTGGTGTCACACTGTGTTGACATGGTCAAGACGCTTCTATATAGGAAGTACCAGCGGCGTATCCACTACGCTTAACCATGCTTTTAACGTTATGGCATCATTGAAACTTATTACAATCCCCGTGCACTGACCAACATAATCCCGTGTGCACCCGTGATTAAGTTGTCCCTTGCACGTTTATCGCACCCCGCTTCAAGAACGCATAATAGGGGAAAACACATTATATAGTACATAGTGCTAGTATATAGTTCGTGCGCGAGTGCGAGGGAGAGCGAGAGATAAATAGAATCCACATTGCGTTGAGAAATAGCACAAGTTCAAACACATAAAAGGAATTTAACGGCGAAAATGGTAGCATTACAACAACATTGGAAGCATAACTGATGTTGCTGTGGAGGACTTCTACGGAGACTGCGATTGCTATTGGGATTCCTCAAGTCTGCGGCCCCGTGCGGCAGTGCTGGGTAAGATGACCATACCAGTTGCAATTTGCGCAAAAGCGACAGTTAGCTTCTGGCGGGTGATGATACGTACACATGAGACACAGGGAATGAGTTCCGTTGTAGTCGCGCTTCAAGTGAACTGGAATCGCTTGAAGAGGTTCTGGTTGTGACAGTTCAGTTATTGAAGAGTTTGGGCTCACGGTCTTTCGTTTGCGGCTGGATTGAGCTTCCTGAAACGGTGCGTTGTCATCGGAGGATTCGTCCGAGGACTCACCTGAAGAATCGTCGGTAGAATCATCGGAGGAATCGTCAGAAGAATCGATGACGATTGCTTGATGAGCTTGTTTGACAGGATTCTTGGAGAAGGATCCGTCAAAAACTCGTTTGTCGTTGATTTCTGCGGCTAAGCGGTAGATTTCTTCGATGGTAGCAGGTCTTGCAGCTTCAACGAAATCGCCCACACACTCAGGCAAGCCGCGAATATACTTCGTGATGGCTTTTTCTGAAGTGTTGACTTGACTTGGGCAGATTATGCAAAGCTGTTTGAACCTTGCGGTGTAGCCAGTATCGTCACCTTCGACTTGCTTGATTTTCCAAAATTCGTCTTCGAGTTTCTAGACTTCGTGGGGAGGACAGTGCTCTATCTTCATGAGCTCTTTTAACTCATCCCAAGAGAGAGTGTAAGCTGCGGAGATCCCACGTTTGTTACGTTCGGCTGTCCACCAGTCGAGTGCTCGCGATTGAAATACTCCGGTAGCGCAAGTAGTGCGAAAACCATCAGGACACCCACTCTGACGAAGGGTGACTTCGATAGAATCGAACCATTGGAGTAGCTGGGACACACCTTCTTCACCTGTGAACTCCATCGGGCCACAGGCTTTGAAGTGTTTGTAGAGGAAAGCAGATTGCGGCGCTTCCGTCTTAATGTCTTCCGAGGTTCGAGAGTGGCTGAGAGAGTGCACTTGAGCGACAATTTGAGGAATGACCTTGGCCACTTCCTTGGCCAAAAGCAAGGCAATCCTCTTCTCGGCGCTTTCTTTGGCTCTTCTCCTAGCTGTTCGTCTCGAGGTAGAGTTGTTGGAAGACATCTAGACAGAGAGAGAGATTTGGAGTGAGATTCGATCATAACGATTTTGATTTTTTGCGATGCGATTGAGCGCGTTCAAAACTTGTTGTAGATAATATAGTAGACATCACATAGGAGCCACATAGGAGACACGAGATTTCCTAAGTTCTCACACAATTGATTCGTTTTATACATATAGTTAGTTGTAGTTTATACTTAGACACATACATATCGGTGTAGAATGCGCGAGGACGCGATGGAGAGGGAGGGAGCGAGAGCGAAAGCGAGTAGTTAGACATTAGTTTTGTTGCGAACATTCGGTTTTTGTTTTAGATTGCGATGGCTGTGCGAGTTGTACGTTTATTAAGCAGGGAGCGAAAACCAATAAATCGAGAAATCGATAAAGCGTAAAGTTTTAAATCATTGCCACGTAATCGTAATAAGTTCGGTAAAGCGTAAAATCGGCGAGTCGTAAGCTAGAAAGGTAGATAGAGTGCCTCGGGTGTTTAGGCGTCGACTGCCCAAGGTAACCCAACCAAACCCAAAAAGTTCGTGCACGCGCATTGCCCTAGAAGACTATGCTTCCACTGGGATGCAGCTCATCGCATTCGTCCTTCTAGTCATCGCGTGGCTCGAGTCATTGATATGGTCAAGTCCTTGGTGAGAGCTTTTGAAAACCGTTTTTATAGAGAGTTGAACGGTTTATTAAGATATGGGTTTCACCCCTGACTTAATTACTTCGCTCCTAACTGTGGTTGTGCTCTTCGAATAAATTCGAGAGTTTCCACTTAGAATTCGAAATGGAGACTTTCGCCGAGATGTGGATGCCACTCCTAGCTCGACGGAAAGTTCTCGTGCTAGAAAATGCGCTGAGTGAGCGATCTTGTCGAGAGTTCTTGGTTTTCACGCCTGATCTCGACTGAACCACTCGGTCATGTTATGCGAGTATTTTCGCAAGCATGTGTATTGTGTTGGCCTTAGGAATGGCTAAGTAACATTCCAGCCTTAGGAAAGGCTCTTCGTGTGAAGTTGTAGTATGCGGTGTTCACACGAAATCATAGTTTTTAACGGATTCGAACGAGAGTATCAAGTAGGCCTGTACGATTCCTACAAGGTTCGTACGAGTCAGCCCGTTGGTACTTAGACTATAGACTAGGTCATTTCTAAGGCAACAAACCCGGACTAGGCTGTGTCTTTCCTATTTCCCTATAGTTATGGCTCTGATACCAATCTGTCACACCCTAACCGATGGCGGAATCATCGGGGCGCGGCACTAGGCGAATCAGATAGCTCAAGAGAATCCATAACAACTATATTGCGACATTATTTAATGCGTTCATTATCCCATACTAATAAACAATTACAATCACATAAGCTGTCACGAATTTCATGTTCTCTCAAACAATACAAATCCGACAACCTAGATTTTAGGTGTGTTTCTAGACTTCCTAGCTTGATTTGATGTAGATTGCGACTAAACCTGCAACATACGTTAAAATAACGTCAATACAAAAGTATTGGCGAGTATACAAGTTTTGATAGTAAAGCGTAAATATAAAAAGTGTTGCGAATTACCAAATACATAAACGAGATACCTTAACACACATGCATATAAGACAGATACTACCAGCTAAGTCACTCGAGCTGCGATTGTGATTGCTATTCATCCTAACTAGACCCCGTCGGGTGTTATAGTACTATACTAGTTAAGGCGGGACCTCGCGAGTATAAGTCCTAACACATATGAAACTAGCATCGCGTGTAAATATGCATAATAGTTATTCGCAAGTGATAAACAGTTGATAAATAGTTTGAATAATAATTCATTTTGATAACCTTGTTTGATAGGAACGTATGTTACACCCAAAATGCGATAAAAAGGGTTCGAGTATACTCACAATCGGTGTTCAGCAAGTAAACATAACTTGGTTGGATTGAAGGGAGCGCGTCTGAGATTTTCCTGATTACAGATTGATAGCGTCAGCGTCGAACAGTGTGTTTAAACGGTGGCGGAGAGCCAAGTGTCGAATGGCAATCCGATCGGATGGCCACTCGATCAGGTGGCAATCCGTTCGGATGGTCATCCGGTCGGATGGCCATTCGATTGGGTTGTCACCTCGTTTGACAAGGATGTGTTTGTGTATGATGATTTGACGTTTGAAGTTTTCGTTGTAGCATTTTGAAAACATAGAAGTATCTCTACCCTACAGGTCGGTCGATCGAATGGCGACTCGATCGGGTGACGATCCTATTAGTAGGACACTTAGCGAGAACAAGTTCACAGCAGTTTGTCACTCGATCGGATTGCAATCCGATCGGGTGGCATTCCGTTTGGAGCTGACTATGCATTGCATATGTTGAAAATTGTTTGAAGTTTAAAACATTACATGGTCGGACGGTCGTTCGATCGGACGGCAATCCGATCGGACGGCAATCCATTCGACGTTCAAAACTTTTGAAGTGTTGAAATATGGTTTAAGTGTGGAACCAGGTGCAAGCCGATCGGACGGCTGTCCGATCGGGTAGCAATCCGATCGGGTGGCAATCCGATCCGGCGGCCTAAGTCGTCTTGACTCTTGTTTTTGAAAGTTTTGCGGTTTTCTCGAGACAGTGTGACAACGTGCCAAACAACAGAACCTTATCAACACCCAGGTGACCCGATCGGGCAGGAATCACCCTAGTCCGATCAATCCACTGTTTGAGATGGTTGCTCATGTTTAACCCGAAATCGGTAGTCTCTTTTGAACCAATGCTTCACTAAGAACGAGTAGAAGATCAGAACAAGCTCCGCTTCTATCGGTTTTGAGTGCTAGAGTGTAAAAGAGTTGAAAGAAGGTTAGAAAACCATCTTTCAATCCTTTTATTCATGATTATGTGCAGATATGTGTGAAAATGTTGTTTATTCTTGTGAAAATCCTTCAGATCTGAGTGGTTCTTGGTGGAATGAGGCCGACACTTGAAGTACATAAGAACTCCATGATGACATCACCCTAAAACACCTCAAATCTATTGATTTCACGGTTAAAAGTTAAGATTTAGAAGAGAAAATGATGAAGAAGTGCATGTAGATCATAAAAGTACAAGATTTGAGGTAGAAACTTACAAGAATCGCGAGGAATCGGGAGAAAATGGCCCCAAAGCGTGCTGGTCGAGTGAGAGCTATCACATCACTGTTCAAGTGATGTGACAAGTGCTATTTATAGGTGGAGAGGAGTGAAGGTGAGGGAGTGCCATGGATAGGGTGGCTGTCCGATCGGGTGGCTATCCGATCGGGTGGCAATCCAATTGGGTGGCAATCCGATCGGGTGGCCATCCGATCGACCAGTCACTCGATCCGTGGTCTCCGGCGAATCGCGTTTCGATTTTCCGTTTCGATCCTTAAGCGTTGCGATAGTTTGGTCACACCTTTTCATACCCATATTCATATATTTAGTATAATTAGTCACATTGGGTCGTATAAATATCCACATTTCAAAGTTGCGATACAATAATCGGGTTTCGTTTCAAATATATGTTACTCTGCGACGCATCACGCCTATCGAGGATGGTAGAATACATCCTCACTCGACGTCATCCTGAGCGTTTGTGTGTGTGATGCGATGTGTTATAGCGATAAAGTATGCGTATTATGCGAAAATATTGCGAAGTAGCGATGTATTCGATATAGTTACATTATGATCCGAATCTCTAGTGCTAGGCGTAATGAGTGTAACGAGTAGTAACAACGCATGAACGTGCGGGTTGTTACATATTCTAATCCTATAAATAAGATATAATTATCTGGCTCCACATTCAAATCTCTCTCGCTCATATCTACATATGAATTTGGCTCCACATTCAAATTTCAATTTATCTCTCTCCTTTATATTTGCGATCATATCTCTCTTACTCAAATGGATAGCTCTCATGATTGAGCCGGTTAATCTTCATATATAGTTCTTTGTTCCAATATCATTGTTCCAACATCGTTGTTTCATGGAAGCTCTGTTTCACACACTCACCTTTGACCTCGGCTTTGCATATTCAGTCTGTTCATCTGCGATTACAGCTTTTTGTACTTCACGAAATTTTTCCAACATCATTGTTGCAACATCGTTGAGGGTATGTTTTTTTTTCTCTGTTTTTGAATCTTAAAATTTGAACTGATCTGTTCTAATTCTCTGTTTATATTTCAGCCTAATCGGAGTTGTTTAAAATTCAAACAATCAGTTGCGGGTTATTTTAGGTTTGTGGATTCTTTTAAACTGTTGATATATGTTGATAATATTTATTTTAAGGTGTTGATATATTTCAGCTTTTTTTTTCTGAGCGAGCAGTGGGGAGTTCTTCTGCACAGTTTTTGAAGTCTGAAGTGCAGAAAGTGGAGTACTTCTTTATGATAAATGAAGAAGTTAATGGCAATTATGAGAACCTGTTTTTTTTTATTTTGTTTTTGTTCTTTCGGTTTATTGATATTTAACTTTTTACTACGATTATTATATCATTCTTTTACATGAGACTTGAAGAAATATACAAGTTAAATAACATATATGAATTTGGCTCCACATTCAAGAGTTAAAAATGTCATCATACCCTTTTGTAGGTTCTTATGATTTAAAGTATCGGTTTATCAAGCAAGTTGAGGATCAAGTATATGAGGATAGGGCTACTGTTCAAGAGCTGAAGAGCTGAAGAGGTGTTTTGGTGATGTCTTTCTGCACTTCGGAATTCAAAAACAGTGCAGAAGCTTTTCATCACGTTTTACTACCATTATATCCTTCTTTTACATCAGAGTTGAAGAAATATACAAGTTAAAAACGTCATCATATCCTTCTGTAGGTTCTTATGATTTAAAGTATCGCTTTATCAAGCAAGTTGAGGATCAAGTATATGAGGATAGGGCTACTGTTCAAGAGCTGAAGATTATTAAATTTCGTTGTTCAGTTCTCAATGTAATTGTTGATCTATCGTCATATGTGATATGTAAATTTTAATTCTATTAATCTTTGTAGAGCATTTTATTTTTACTGATTTGAGCATCAACAGTTGTTAGTGTTGATACCTGCTATTGTAAATGTTGAGTTGCTATTGTTACCAACATCTGTTATTCCCAACAGCAGTTTCGAAAGAATATTCAACCATTAACACAATAGAAGTTCTGAACATTCTTAAAAAATAGACAAAAATCTTTAAAAGTCTGTTGAAAACAGCTGTTTTTAAAACATCTGTTTGGCAAAAGATTTATCCACTGTTTAAAGGTATTGTCTGTTCTCATAATTCCTGTTTATTGTAACGACTGTTGAGTTGCTACTGTTGCCAACATCTGTTATTCCCAACAGCGGTTTCCAATGGATTGTCAACCATTAACCCAATAGAAGTTCTGAACATTCTTAAAAAATAGGTATTTTGAAAAAAATTGACAAAAATCTTTAAAAGTCTGTTGAAAACAGCTGTTTTTAAAACATCTGTTTGGCAAAAGATTTGTCCACTGTTTAAAGGTATTGTCTGTTCTCATAATTCCTGTTTTTTGTAACGACTGTTGAGTTGCTACTGTTGCCAACATCTGTTATTCTCAACAGCGGTTTCCAAAGGATTGTCAACCATTAACCCAATAAAAGTTCTGAACATTCCTAAAAAATAGGTATTTTGAAAAAATTTGACAAAAATCTTTAAAAGTCTGTTGAAAAAAGCTGTTTTTAAAACATTTGTTTGGCAAAAGATTCATCCACTGTTTAAAGGTATTGTCTGTTCTGATAATTCCTGTTTTTTGTAACGACTGTTGAGTTGCTACTGTTGCGAACATCTGTTATTCCCAACAGCAGTTTCCAAAGAATTATCAATGATTAACACAATAGAAGTTCTGAACATCTGTTATTGCTCAACGTCTTTAAATGAAGAGGTTTTTTACCACTGTTGATTTACCACTGCTCAACAGTTCTGAACATCTGTTATTGTTCAACTGTTGATTTACCACTGTTTACAACATTTGTGTCCGATGAAGTGGTAGTAGCCTTTATTTTCCATGTAGATTATTGTTGGTCTTTAAATGAAGAGTTTTTTTTTTCTTTTAAATAATTTTTATGGCAGAGGTTTAAAATTTGTCCTTTCAGTTTCTTGATATTTAATTTTATAGTTTTCCCATGAAAATTTATTTTTTAAATGTTTTGCATTAAATGGCTGCTGATATTTAATCTCAATTTATTCGCTTATATTAAAAGTCTATTGAAAGGACTGCTGACTTACTATTGTTGTATAAGATCTGTTGTTGCCCAACAGTGGTTTCCAAATATTGCTGAAGGGTATTGTCTGTTCTCATAGGTTCTGTTTAATCTAAGGACTGCTGAGTTACTAATGTTGCCTAACATCTGTTGTTGGCCAACAGTGGTTTTCGCAACAACTGTCATCCATTATCAGAGCAGAGGTTGTGACGTGGATAGATGTTATCCATCAGATCTTTCTAACTTCTGACACGTCAGCATTCACCTTTTCACTTTATAAACCTCTGTTTCATCCCCAAACAAAGGTTTTACTTTCGTCTCGAGTTTAAAATTCAGCAGAGCGGTTTCCACCTTCTTCTTCAACACTTCTTCGTCAATCTCTCGCAACTTTCAATTCCGATCATGACTTTGGTGATGAAAAATTCACATAACTACCTTGCTATTTTTGAGAAAACCGAGAACAATACTCTCTTTCATTCAATGATTGATGTTCTTACATCATCATAATATAAGGTCATTCTTACCGCCGACGCACGCATTTTCCAAGAGACGCTTCGCGATTTTTGGGCTAATGCGAATATTGAAGAACAAAACAATGTGGCCGTAAGTATAACTTCAAAAGTCGGAGGTGAATCAGTTGCTATTACCCCCAGTACCATATCAACAACATTTAAGGTAAACGACTTGGCAGGTAAGACCTCTTTGCCGAAAAATGAGATTCAAACATACTTGATGGGGAGGGGATATGATGGAGAGTTGAATCAGGCAACTATGTTTAAAGGTAATTTTCCACCGCCAATGAAATTCCTGTTCCATACTCTCTTATTCTGTCTCTCAAATAAAACTACTTCTTTTAATGAAATACCTTTGAAAATTCAGTCATTGGGGTATGCAATTTTGACAAATACTGATTTTAACTACTCCCAAGCACTGTTTGTTGATTTGGTTGCAAATTTAAAAAACATTAAAAAGGGCAAAACTGCTGCTATTAAAAAGGGCAAAACTGCTGCTATTAGAAAGGGGAAAGTTGCTGCTATTAAAAAGAGGAAAACTGCTGGTTTTCTTATGTTTCCTAGACTATTAAGCTACTACCTGCAAAAACATGTTTCTCAAAAAACTTTTGAAAAAGGTGAAGCTATTAAAATGAATAGTCTAACATCTGAAACTTTTACTCGCCTTATGGCTAAAGAGTCAGATGTTTTCAAAACTGAAGCAGAGGGGAATGAGGAAATTTTAGATGAGTCTACAACTGCTCCTCAAACGTCTGTTGGTAAGCCAACTGCTCTTGGTGATCACAGCACTACAACCACTGCTGTGAAACCCCCACCAACAAAACTCAAAAAGACCAAAACAAAATCCAAAAAGCCCACCGAAACCAGCAAAACGGGTCCTCTGGAAGATGAGATCCCAGAGGTTAACCCCGTGACAACACAGATGTCAGTACAAACCACTGTTGCTACTTCCTCACAACATGTTGAAAGATCTCATCCCATAAACCAAACTCCTCATGATTCCTCACAAAAGGAACATGTTGTATTCACAGGGACACCACAATATGATGTCATACCCTCATATGAGAGTATACTTAAAAGCCCTTCTCTCGCGGCAATGTCTCTTTCGACAGCAATCCCTTCATCTTCCATTCCACCAAAGTTTGTAACACTGCTTCAAGCTATTGACATTTAGCGTGATAGCAATCCCTCTGACGAACACTTTACTGAGAGTTTAACTTCAACAATAGCTATGTCTGAACCTTTTCAATTACCTAACACAGAAATAGTTGAGGAGGCTACACCTCTTGAATTTCAGGAAATTCTTGATTGTATTTTAAGTGGAGCAGCTACTACAAATGTCAAATCCACTGATTTACATTTGGACAGTAGTTTCATCAGTCAGACTCCCTTGAAGGCAACCACTGCTGTGTCTATCAAGGTATCCACTGGTGAGTTCAAGTTAACCACGGGTGAGATCACTAAGGTAACCACTGATGCAGAGGGAAGTCCCCAGAACCAAGAACAAGGGGCATCTACTAATGAAAATTTGGAGATACCTCCTCTTTCAAAAGCAGATACAATCACCTCTGGTGGGAATTCAGATGATCCTATTAAGTTAAGTGATGGATTAAAATACCAGGATTTGACGGACAGGATATCTAACTTGGAAACAACTGTTGCTGATGTGAAAGATCAATTGAAGCAGTTGGTGGATGCTTTCAAAAGTCGACCTTCTCATCAGCAGCTATGCCAATAGCTTTGGAATTCGGTACAACCCATTCTTGCAGCTCAAAGGGAACTGGCTGAGATTCAACTTAATTCCCACATGAAGCTAATTAGAGTTATGGTTGAAGCAAGATACAAAGACACACAGGCTGACATCAAGGGCATAAAAGAATGCGTTGCAAAGTTAACTGGTACTACCCCTGCACCTGTGTTTAAAAAAGACGATGAAGATGATGCTGAAAAGAGGGAAAAGGATTCCATGAAAAACTTTGGCAAACCAACACCAAGGAATCGACCAAAACAAAATCCAAAGCCTGCCAAGCAAACTTCTATAAAATCTCCTGGAAAATCTGATACTGGTAAGAAAAAAGGAATTGATGATTCCGTTAACAAATAGACAGATAAGGAGATTGAACGAAAGCAGAAGAGGAAGCATACAAAAGAGGAAGATGAAGTGCTCAACATTGGAACTTCAAATAGAAGAAAATCACAGAAAGATAACTAATCTCCTATTGTCATATTTCCTAAACCAATATCACCACCAGAAAAACCAACCACTGCTGTGAAACTCAAAACCACTGCTGAACCTAAGAAGTGAGATTCTGATACACCTAAAACAAAACTCTCACCATAAAAACCACCTGTCAAAAAGCAGAATACAAAATCCTCATCACCACTGCCAACCTCGACTAAAACAATTGTTGATGTAACAAATGTTTCAGCATATGTTAAGACAACAGCGGTTGAGACACCAGTTGTTTCAACAGTTGTTAGTTAATCCACTGATTCTACCCAATTTCAATTTCCATCACAATCAACCCTTACAGTCATGGCACCTTTTTCTTCCCTAACTCCTCCTTCTCCAAAATCTGTTTACACAAGAAAGAGAAAATTCATGGTGCATGAAGAAGAGAAGGAAGAAAAAGATATACCCGCACCAATTCCGTTATCAGCTACTCCGTTCATTCAAACTTCACCCAAACCATTCGTCGCACCTCCATCAACAAAGATCAACCCATTGGCAGTAACTTTCCCTCTGGAACTGCTTGCAGTTCAAGATGAAATGACTCAATTTTACACAGAGGATGATCCATCCAAAAGAACCATCCCATCTCTTCAGGGATTCGAAACTCCAAAGAATATTTATGAATATCTGAAGCTAAAGGGCAAGCAAGCAGAAGATAAGGCAAATGAAGAGTGTAAAGGGCTAGGAGACATTAAGTTATCAGCTCGCATGCAACATTGGCTTGGTGAAGTCAAGAAGTTGGAATATTTTGCTAGAGACCTGAGTATGAATATGTCAAATCTGTCACCAAATGCTGAGCTAGAAAAGACATTAAGGAATGATTTCTTGAACACTATCATGGAAACCAAGCCCTACGAAGCCTACATGTCTAATTTCAAAGACTGGCCCCTTGAGGCTCTAAATGAGGAAGTTAATAGAATTGAAAAGATGAATAAAGATCCTCAAATGCCAAAATCTGCTCCCAACTGGAAACAATACAAAAAGGTTGAAGTGGATGAAGTGTTGAAGTATAAGAGAATGAAGGCAGAACTTGTAGCAGCTAAGGTTGGGACTGCTAGACAAATTGGAAAATGGACTAGGCAGTCTATTGATCGAGCTTACAGTAGGTTAGAAGAGCAAAGAAAGACAGATCCATCCCTTCCTAAAAAGCCAGTATACAAAGATGAAACGACTGTTATATGTCGGTAGACCGTTACATCTAAAAAGCTATTCTCATCAGCAGATGTATCCATCACTGCCTTGAACCAAAGAAAAAGACAATAACTGATGGATGAGGAAGATGAAAATAGGTATGCTGAGTACAGAAAAGAGTCTATCAGAAATCAGTTACGATATGGATTGGATGATGCTTCGTTGCAATTACAAGCTCAAGTTGCTCAAACATTTCAGAAGTTGGCAAGCAGGCCTCAATAGCCAAACTCCTCTCAAATAAAACTTCTCCCAAGAAACCTATCAGACCCAAAAATACTAAAGTGGAAGTCTGACAAACAAACCTATGAATTGACTTTGATCAAGTCTGATGGTAGTGTTGAAAAGATATCAAGGGAGAATGCACTTGGTCTGAATCCAGTTGACCTCCAAGATCTTTTTAACCTTCAGCTTGATAGGGATGAAGATGATACTGATTCCTTGGATTTTGAGCTCCAATTCAAAGGGCAAATTCGGGAAATGTTGATGAGAGAATAAAGATCTGCTGATTTCTAAAATCTGCTGATTCCTTGATTTAGTTTTGCTGAAAGTTGTTGAGGCAGGTGATTGTGTGTTTGTAGTTAACGTTTGTTGAACTTTAAGTTGTATTTAAATTCTATGAAGTACGTATGTCTATAAACAGTTTATATTGTCTTTTTGGGTAAACAGTTAAATTGTATGTAACTGATATATTAACCGATAATCTATGTTTATAGTTATCTTTTAGCTATAATAGATAACACGTTTTGGTACAATATCTATGCACGTATCTATATGTTCTATTAATATGTGTTATGCATGCTTGTCTAAGAAACGACCCGTTTTTACAGCTCTCATTTTTAATGAGAGTACTAAATTCTTTGTTAATAACATTATTCTCTTAACATCTGTTTACTAACCTTTGTAATTTCTGTTGACTGACATTTTTAACATAGGTTGACTAACATGCATATCTGTTTACTATCTATCCATCTGGCAAGCTCTGTTGGAGATAATTGATAACATTTTTTAGGAAAGTTTGTTGGAAAGCAACAGAAGTTTTTAACAGTTAATAGACAACAGTAGTTTGCTATCAACATAATGGAATTGCTGTTGAATAAACCTATTGACCATTAGTGTATATCAATTTTATAAGTCTGCACTAATTATTTTTTTACTCTCTGTCAATATGGGCTATGCATGGTTTTCTAAGAAACGACCCGTGTTTGCACACGGGTCTTACCGCTAGTACTATATAATAAAAGAAACCACTTTAGGGACACTTGTCATTATATTAGGCCATCTCTTATAGATAATTATTATTTTAGTTTAATCTCTTCTAATTAATTATAGATAACCCTCACCCTCCTACTAAATATTATTAGTTTAATATCTTATGGGTAAATATTATTAGTTTAATTACAGTGAGTTTTATATATTCATAAATTTTAAATATAAAACGACTTATTTCACTCTTCCATATTTAGACCATGCACACTTTACTTTGTTATTTCACTTTACTCCATATTTAGACCATATACTCTACTTTAGTTCAATTTCTATATAGTCTATTCGGTTAACTTTATACTCGGTATTTCATATCCATCTCCCCTTTTGTAGTGTTGTTTGTCACATTTGTAGCGTTGGTTATCGATCCATGATATGAAAACAAATTATGTTATCGATCCATTGAGGCACCTATTTTTAGGGTTTTTCGCCTTTCTTTTATATTTATTAATTAGTATATAAATTAGATTTTTTACTATTATTAGTATTTTTATTATTTATCAAATATATTGATTACTTAAAATTTATATATAAGACTTTATCCAAAATTATATTTATTTATTACACTATTAATCCAAGATTATATTTATTTAATATACTATTAATATAAAATTACATTTATTCAACTCGTGTAATAGATAGAGTTTTTAAAGATTTAACTTTTTTATTATTTGATATATAAATTAAAATACACGAGGTTCTTAACAATATAATATTTTTTTATTATTTAATATATATATAAT
Source organism: Helianthus tuberosus (assembly GCA_030545235.1). Lineage (NCBI taxonomy): Eukaryota > Viridiplantae > Streptophyta > Magnoliopsida > Asterales > Asteraceae > Helianthus > Helianthus tuberosus. The sequence continues at coordinate 178,109,411 of CM060365.1, read as the reverse complement.
TACATTTATTCAGCCCGTGTAATAAATGAGGTTTTTAAAGATATATTGTTTTATTATTTAGTATGTAATATTACATTTTTGTCAACCCGTGTAATACACGGGGTTATAACCTAGTATCAATATATTTATAACACTTTTTTTTTTCTCTTTCTATAATTTTATCTAAAATCAAATTACTGATTTTTGGGAGAGAAGTAACAGTTACACTTTTTTTATTATATTCTGCCGTTCAAAAAATATAAATACATGTATACTGCCATGATACTAATCAATAATTACCAAGTTTGGACAAATCAAATATTAAAGACGTATTTTAACTCATAAATACAAATATTTACTTTTTACTATTATAAATACGTACATCTTGTTCATTCATACCACTACAAACCCTTTTTTTACTTGAAAACATTCTATTAGTAACCATGCCTTCATTGTCATTCTCAAAAATCTTTTTTGTTTTCTCGGTTGTTTCGGTTACGGTGATATCAAATGCGGAATTGGTTGACGACGTTTGTAAGAAACTAGGAAATGAGCAATTCTGCTTGTCGGTTTTAAAATCCGATTCAAGGAGTAAGTTTGCAAAAGACATAACTACCCTTACAATGATCGCAGTTGAAGCGGCATCAAAAAACACGACTGCGACCCGAGATTACTTCCTCAGTGTGAAGACCGGTCCTCCGGCTGTGTTGACATCTTTGAAAGATTGTATCGATTCATATAATGTTGTGATCGCGGATTTCAGGAATTGCCTAAAGGAACATGATTGTTCTTTGGCCGGTTATGACATTCACGATGCTGGAGACGAGGTTAAACGTTGTCAGGCGATTGCGGATTCCAACGGGGCTCACAATTCGTTTATAACTACTAGTAACAGTGTCACCCTAGAATTTTGTGGGCTTGGTGAATCATTGGTCAACCTTAAGTGTAACAAAAGAGGTGCTTGATCGCTTTTTAAAGACTAGTTAGTAGTATGGAATACTAAATTTGTGCCTTTACATTTTTTTTAACGGCAAAATAATGGATTTATTTGGTTTTTCAGTTTGTTTGTTTATATATATATATATAGGGAGGGGCTCATGCGAGAACCACCCTTATTGTTAGAACCGCGAGAACCAATGTGAACACAACCTAAAATAGCTAAAAAAACCTAAAAAAACCTAACCCCCCCCCCCCAAAAAAAAAAAAAAAAAAAACCTAAACCCCCCCACACCCCCCCCCCCCCCCCCACAAGCTAAAATGTTAAAAACTAAACCCCCAAAAAACCTAAAAAAAAAAAAAAAAAAAAAAATCTAAAATTTTTTTTTTTAATATTTTTTATGCTCAAATCGCTACTTTTAGTGGCAAAAAAAAAAAATTAAAATTTTTGTTTTTTTTTATTTATTTTTTTTTTGCTTCGAAAAGTAGAGATTTTTATATAAAAAATATTAAAAAAAAAAAATTTGTGTGATTTTTAGCTATTTTTAGGCATTTTTGGTTGTGTTCACATTGGTTCTCGCGGTTCTCGCATGATCTTCTCCCTATATATATATAAAGAGCCAGCAAAAAGTTGAGAGAAACAAACAAACTGAAAAACCAAATAAATCCATTATAATGGCGTGTTGGTGATATATAAAGCACTGCTTGTAAATCCTTTTACATTTGCGCATCAGTGAACGGTGAGTCGATTTTATTGCAATAATGCTTCAGTGTTGTTAATTATATGACAAAAACCAAACCTCATGTATTAGGTTTAAATTCATCGGGGCGAAGTATATAAACCTTAAAAATAGTGAAAATAATATCTAAATCCTACCAGCAAAACCTTAATTATGTGAAAAGAAGTTAACAAAAATCAAACACCAGTTATGTGGTTTATATTTATTGGGACAAAATATATATACAAAGCAAAATCAGTTACAACAAGAATTAGCACGTCTCGCAATCTGGCGAGAATTCGTTAGTTATATATCATATTAGATGAAAGGAAAATGTTTCTTACGTGATCGTGAGTTGTGTAAAACATAGAAAATAATAACTAAGTCAATCTTTGATCCGTGCATTGCGATGGACCTGTCAAACGAGGAAATATAAACGCAGTGTGACGGGCTTGTAAAACGGGAAAAATTAGATGAAAAAACGTTGAACCCCACACGCATTTTGCGACATGTTAACTCGAAAAATTTAAAGCGGAACGTTAAACGAAAAAAATGCAAAAGAATATAGTATAAGAGACCGAAGTTGAAGTAAAAGTGTTAGGGTTAAATTGTAGAAGATGAAAAACTTTGGGTTAAAAGTAAAGAAATCAAAGGGGTTAAATTGCAAAAAATAAAAACTGTTAAATTAGAAGTGAAAAATCAAATTAATCAAAGGAAATGGGTTAAACTACCAAAGATCAAATCCTTAGACTTAAATTGCCAAATATTGAAACTTGAGAGTTAGAAGGAAAAAATCCAACTTTTTTTTTTGAAAAACTCTTAAAGCCAAAGGTACAACAACTATAAACACAAATATGTTGGTTATTTATAGTTTTTAATTTTAATATCACAAAAAATGAGCAATAAAATATAGTACTTTGTAAACTGCAAATGCAAACTCCAGGTCAAGAACAGTTACCATTTTGGGACATCATCCCTTACCGGAGTTAAATTTAGTACATTGTAAATGTAACATTATTTGTTAGCAATTTAGGTAATATGTCACTCTATTTGCATTAATTTAATCTATAACCTTATGATTAATGCAATTTAAATTTTCAATAATAATTTCAGTTTCGTGTTTTGTTTGATTGAAACATTACATCACGGTTTTCATTTATAATATAAGATAAATAAATTACTTACGTTGTTATTGTTAACACATATAAATGACATTGTTTTAATATATTATTGTATTAAGATTAAGATTAAGAATGTCCTCACAAATTGGTGTGATCTAAAAAATTTATGGGCAATAGGCCCCCTTTGGTAATTCATCCGCCATGGTGTATGGGTTTTGAAAACATTCTTATACAGAGATCTCATTATAAATTAAAAAGAAATTAGCTTTACATGAAAACTTTAAATACATATGGAGGCAAAAATAATTTTATAGAAATTAATTCAGTTCTTATTTTTAAATTTATACAGCCTCAATTCGTTGTCATACTTGGTACTATTAAGGCTATAGATAAGAATTTTGGTTGACACTATATGGAGTTTTCTAAATGTTAAATGGAGGCGGATACAGATCTTATAGACTGTGTGGGCATGGAGGAGCATTTGTTTCATGTGTGCAACAATTATGATTGTGTTGAAAGGGTTATATATCCAGTTGCAAGGTATTATGAGCCTTTTGGTTATATTAATTTAATCATAAAATATTATGATTCACAGGATGTTGAAGAAGTAATATTTCCTGTGGATTTAAACAAGTTGATTGGAAAGATGTTTGCTTTTAAAATTGAGATAACAACTTATAATCAGACTAACTTTGATGAAATGTATGCTGTTACAAACATGACCGATGATGAGTCAATTATTAATGAGCTCAAAGAAAAGATGAAGATTACTGGGGTATTTTTTTATAAAAATAGATGATTCATATTAATACATTAATATTTACAGTTTATGTAATTCTATTATTAGTAACTTAATTTTGACATTTGTCTCAGGGAAACAATAAAGAATTTATCCAAAGAAAAAGTCATATTCCAAGCGTTAAGAATGATGATGTCTACAACTCTTCAACTCCAAGTAACGTCAAGGATTCGGAGAAAGTTAGCAAGAAAGAGACTAGCTCCTATCTCTATGAATTTAAAGCAATTTTTATGATTTTTCCGTTTTAAACATTGGTTTTTTTTTTCTTAATATTTCAGTTTTAGTTGACGTGGTTGTTTGATCTTTATAAGCTTTTTTTATATATATGAATAAATCTATCCTTTTTAACCAATATTTTTTTCCTTTCAACTTAATTAACTTATCATTTGTCTTGTAAGAATTTCATCACAATGATCAGAGTCGAAAATACAACTAAAATAATACTATAATATAATTTAAAAAAAACAATATTACATTTTGTATGGGTTTACGAAACATTTTTTAACTGAGATCTCATTAAGAATTAAAAGGTTATTACCTTTATACAAAAACTATGAATACACATGGAGACAAAGTTAGGATACTGATGAAATGGAACAAATAAATTATTATAGGAAGGGAAAGAAGATACTAATGAGTTTGAAAATGTTGTTTATGTACCTTTTATTATTGAAAATTAAATTTTCCTAACCCGGTATGTTCCCGGGTGATAGCCTAGTTATAACTATATAAAAGTTCATGTAAGTGAACAAATGGTACCAAATCCGAAAACCGAATTGGAACAGGAACGGAATTTATCGTACCAAATCATTTTCGGTACCACTTCGTTACCCACTTTTTGGCGTTTTCGGGATCAGTACTTTCGGTTCAGTAAAGGTTCGATACGATACCGGTATTTTATTAATTTTTACCTTCAAATATTGTACCGTACCTACCATTTTCGATATTGGTATTGGTACCCAATTTTAGCTACTTTTGGAATCGGTACATTCGATACCAGTTTCGAGCTTGTCCCTAATTTAAAGAGCTCACGTAATCGAATCTGAATGTAAATGTCTGTATCTAAATGTAAGTTTAACTAGAAGTCTAGAACCTGAAATAAATTTTATGAACTAGGATTATAGACCCGTACACGTTGTTGCACACTAAATCATCAGAATAATTAACGTACTAAAGACTTCATAAAATCAAAATTTTTACATAGACCCACAACGTCAAACTGTACAAAAATGAAATTTATATAAGATGCTACTTTGCAAGTTGTCAGATTATGTGTATAAAATAGCCACGACTACATTTACCGGAGAAACTCACGAACGTGCACATGCTGTATTTTTGATTCTCCGTATGTGTGTACCATCCCCTGACTCCTATAATCCGATAATCGTGTGTGTTGAGAATCATAATTCCTACAAGAACTGAAGAATTGCATAGATAAATTAATAGAAATTTGATTTAATAACAAAAGTGATCAATCTCTCTTAAAACCGAACCGTCGCCGGAAGTGCTCGACGGGGAAAATCAGCCGGAATAGCGTGCAAGGTATCAAGGGTTCCATCTTTGGTGTTGAGCCCTGCGATTACCTTTCTTTCTATCCTCTCCTGTTTGCCTCCCCCATTCGCCTCCCGGGCCGGTTGCCACCTTCGTGTCAGTTTCCTTTCTTCTCCGTTTCGGGCCCCCTTGTTTTTTCCCGGTTTCTCTTGATTTCTTAGTAGGTCTGATTCCGGTCGCAGCTTTCGTCGAAAGTTGAGCTAGACTGGTTCGAATCCTATTAACCTTTTAAAGGTTTCCGTGGTTTCAAGGGTCGTGCCTTCGTTTTGTTCTTGTCTTTTGGCTGAGCTTTATTATGGGCAAGAGAGTGTGGAAGAACCAACACGATAGCTGGAATACTATTCTTAACAGGAAGGACTTTAGGAGGGAAAAGCTTTTTTTGAACAGGGAAGCCAGACTTCGGAATGCCACGTCCTTCTTCATCTCAAATCTTCCTGACTCTTGTGACAAAACAGTCCTTTGGCAAGCGTTTGAACACTTGGATAATCCAGAGGACGCTTTTGTCCCTCTCAAAAAGGATAATGCAGGTAACAAATTCGGTTTTATTAAACTTTCTAACGTCTCGGATCCTATATGGTGGATTGAAAAGCTCAAGGATATTCGCATTCACGGGGCTGTCATTGGTGTCAATTTAGCTAAATTTGACAGAGATGGTTCCAAGATTGAGTTACAAAATAATGGTAATCGTGTGTCCGTGTTCTCTAGACTTCAAATGCCGAATCCTAATCCTGTGTCTGATACGGGCCCTGGTAAGCCTCCCACGGTGCATTTTGGTTCCAAATCTTATAGCTCGATGGTTAGACCAAAGAACTTTGATACTCCTGGTGGTTCTATAGCCCTTCCCCCGATGAACACGGAGACGAAAAAAATCCCTGGAATTCAAGTCGCTTGTTGGGGAGGTTAAAGATATTGACATTCTTAATGATTTGAAAGTTCTTCTCTTGGGGTTAACAGAGACGGGCCTAAAGTTAAAGTATCTGGGCGGGCTTAAGGTTTTGCTATGTTTCAATAATCACGAGGAGGCAGAAGATTTCCGAAGTAATATGGGAAGGGATTCCACCGATTTTCGAAAGAGTGGCTTGGATAAAAAATTTGGGCGTCCCCGTAAGTCTCTGGGAGTGACACGTTTTCAACAAAATTGCCGAAAGATGTGGAAGAATCCTGGTCAGGTCAGAGGCGGAGGAAAAGAATGGTAACTTAGCGGAAGACCGCTTGGCGATTCTGGTCCAATCAGGAAAGAGGGTTTCCGCTGAATTCAATTTAACCTGGAAAGAACACTCCATCCAGGTTTGGGTCGAAGAAATTTCGGGACAATGGAGCCCAACTTTTTTGGAAGATGAAGGTTTGGTGACGGATTCGTCGGAGTGTTCATCGGAATTTGTAGGGTCTCCAGCTGGTGGCCTTTCCGATTCAGATGAACGAGGGAGCGACTGTTCACGTTCTTGCATGGGAAACCCGGGTGTTATGATGTCACCAATTCCCGAGGAGAATGAACTGGAAAAGGGAGAGTTTGGGGACCATCACCAGCCGCTGGGTAGCATTAATGAGGAAAGAGATTGGGTGGGGCAAGTTAGTCAACATCCGGATCCGGTTTATTCGTCTGGTAGCCCAGTGGAGACTAGTAGGCCCTGTTTCATCACCACCCGGCCCAAACGTTTTAAAAATCCAATTGCGATGGCCCAGGAGGGCTCTATTCCTGATCTAAATATGGCTGCGGAAAATTCATTGGGGTCTGATCCCTTTAACATTGAAGATATCTTTAGACAAGAAAGTAGGGAGGTGCTGATGAAGATCCAGGGGAATCGCCAGACAATCAGGGGGAGGAGCAAAATCAGTCCCTGTTTGATGCGGAAGGTATGCATACCATGGATTTTGGTGCAAATTTGGGAATTGAAGTGGAGGGATTTCAAAATTATATTAAGAAGCTAGTTAATGGAGAGATGATGAAAACCAATTCCAAATGAATTTTATCTCCATTAACATTAATGGAGTATCCGATCCCCGTAAAGGTTTGTGGATTCGGAGTCTAAAGGGGAAACTCAAAGCTGATTTTTTGGGGATCCAGGAGACTCATTTGGAGCTCTTGTCTGAGTCTGTTGTGCATCAATTCTGGGACAAGTCTAAAATGGAGTATGCTTTCGTTGAGTCTATCGGTAGATCAGGGGGGTATAGTTTCTGTTTGGAATCCAGACATTTTCAGTGTTGAACAGGTTATTAGAAATCAGCGCTTCCTTATTCTTTCTGGTCATATCTCGGGTATCGAAGGTAAGATAAATATCTTAAATCTCCATGCCCCAAATGACTCGGCTCAGAGAAAAGCTCTGTGGGGGGAGCTTGATGGTATGCTTAACACGGAGGAGATTTGGGTACTTCTGGGTGATTTTAACGAAGTGAGATCGGAAGAAGAACGGGTCAACTCCAGGTTTGATCGTGGACTTTCGGACGTTTCAACGGTTTTATCTATAACTCCGGGCTCCTGGAATACTCTATGATGGGTGGTAAGTACACTTACATTTATGGTCATGAAGATGTCAAATTGAGTAAACTGGACAGGTTTTTGGTAAATGATTGGTTTATGTCTTCTTGGCCGAATGCTATCGTGGAGGTCCACAAAAGAAGTTTTTCGAATCATTGCCCCATATTTCTGTCATGCTCAGCCCATGACTTTGGTCCGGTCCCCTTCAAATTTTTTAATTCATGGTTAGGAGAGCAACGTTTGGTTGAAATTGTTGAGAAAGATTTTAGGCAACATCAGATTGTGGAGAGATGTGACGCGACCCTGGCTGGTATCCTTCAAATGTGTTAAGGCAGACATTAAAAAATGGAGGTTGGAGAAAAGAAATTCTGAAAATAGGGAGATGGAAGCCTTGATGAAACAGATTGATAATATTGAAAACAAAGCGGTTCTCGGGCCGCTAACGGCTGAAGAAAAGAAATCCAGAATAGTGATGCGGGTAAAAGTGAACAAATTGGAGATGTCTAAGGTCAAAGACCTTTAACAAAAGGCGAGGATCAGATGGACGAAATTCGGTGACGAAAACAGTAGCTATTTTCACGAAGTGGTTTCGATGAATTTAGCCAGAAACAGGATTAATTGTCTGAAGTTTAACGGTTCAGTGGTTTCGGACCCGGGGATTCTTAAGGAGGAAATTAGAAGTTGGTTAAAAAAACAGTTCTCGGAGTCCATTAGGAGGAGACCAGATTTTGTCAATTTTGGGCTTCCTAGTGTACCGGAACAGTTAGGGATCGGCCTTTGTGAGAGGTTCTCGGAAAAGGAAGTCTTCTTGGCGGTGAAAAGTTGCGATGGAGGTAAAGCTCCGGGCCCGGATGGTTTTTCGTTAAAATTTTTCAAATTTTTTTGGGAGAAGTTAAAATTTTGGATTTTGGGTATGTTGAATGAATTCCATCGCACGGGTTTGATCAGCAAGGGTTGTAACTCCTCTTTTGTAGCTCTAATCCCCAAAGTCAATGACCCTCAAGAGCTTGTTAACTTCCGCCCTATATCGCTTGTTGGTTCGATATACAAGATCATCGCCAATGTTTTAGCTAATCGGCTCAAAATTGTGGTGAATGAAATCCCGTCCCCCAAATCAATCGGCTTTTGTGGGTAGCCGAAACATCCTTGATAGCCCTCTTATTGTTAGTGAAACGGTGGCTTGGGCAAAAAAATCAAATATAAAGTTGCTTATATTTAAAGTCGATTTCGAAAAGGCGTATGACACCATTAATTGGAAATTCCTTTTTCGTATGATGGGTCGTATGACTCTTGCAAAATCTGTCCTTAGCAGTCTTCTTTCGTATTTTCTATCCCTGTTTGCTGCCCCAAAATGTATCGTTCAAAAGCTTGAAAAGATTAGAAGAGAATTTATTTGGGGTAAGACAAGTGCGGGTCACAAGTTGAGATGGGTCCGATGGGAGCTTATTATGAAAGCAAAAAATTGGGTGGTATGGGGCTTGGGGGAATCCAAAGTTTTAATCATGCTATGCTCGCCAAATGGTGGTGGAGGTTCAAAGCGAATCCGAATCACCTGTGGGCGGCCGTGGTGGGCGCTATTCATAGGAAAAATGGATCGTCTCAACCTTCTGATTTCCCTTTGAAAAGGTCTATCCCGGGGATTTAGAAGGATATTGGCACGGTGGATTCGGCTTTGGCCAAAATCGGAGTTAATTTAAAGGAAAATATCATCGCGGATGGTGAGTTTTGGAAGTGGTGGACGGACCCGAACGGTTCTTTTTCAGTAAGTCCGTTTGGACATTGATTCGGCTCTCGGGTCTGATTCAAATGATTCCTTGGTCTTCAAATGGAATAGCTGGGTCCCTCCGAAGGTTAATTATCTTATATGGAGAGCCCTTACCGGAAAAATCGCTTCAAAAGTTGGTTTAATGCAAAGGGGAGTTCCGCTCGTTGACTACATCTGTCCTCGATGTGGTTTTAGCGAGGAAGATCCGAACCATATTTTTGTGGGCTGCCTTTGGGCCCGGTGTATTTGGTGGAATCTTTTAGTGTGGATGCGTATTACCTTCCCAACGGATATAGCCAACTTATCCGATCTGTTTGCTTACATCAACAACCGTCCGAGAGGAAAAGTGTGGAAAAGGATTGTTTATTCCATAGTTTTGGCGACCGTTTGGAGGATTTGGAAAGCAAGGAACGAGATGATTTTTGAAGGCCAATTCATTCCTATCAATAGATCTGTGGAGCAAATTAAAAAAGATGCTTTTATTTGGATCAGCAATCGTTCTAATCTTAAGCCGACAAGCTGGGATAAATGGAGAAACTTTGAAATCTCCGATTTGATGTAATCTGTATTTTTTGGCTGTTTTTTGTCTTGTCGTTTTTTGCTTCATTTGTTCTGTTTTGTTCTCAGTTTCTTGCTGGCTCTTTATATATATATATATATATATATATATATATATATATATATATATATATATATAAGTGTGTTTGCCGTTAAAAAAAAATTAGAAGAATATTCTTTTCTAAAAATCATTATTATCTTTCCTCAAAATCGTATATCTCACACTTAATTTTTTTTTCTCTTTCTATAGTTTTATCTAAAATCAAATCACTGATTTTTGGGAGAGAAGTAACGGTTACATTTTTTTTTAATTCTGGCAGTTTATTTTGACTTGGGCATGTAAATACATAACTGCCATGATACTAATCAATAATTATTAAAGACGTATTTAATTCATAAATACAAATATTTTACTTTTTACTATTATAAATACGTACATCTTGTATGTACATTCATACCACTACAAACCCTTTTCTTACCCGAAAACATTCTATTAGTAACCATGCCTTCATGGTCATTCTCAAAAATCTTTTTCGTTTTCTCGGTTGTTTCGGTTACGGTGATATCAAATGCGGAATTGGTTGACGACGTTTGTAAGAAACTAGGAAACGAGCAATTCTGCTTGGAGGTTCTAAAATCCGATTCAAGGAGTAAGTTTGCAAAAGACATAACTACCCTTACCACGATCGCAGTCGATGTGGCATCAAAAAACACGACTGCGACCCGAGATTACTTCCTCAGTGTGAAGACCGGTCCTCCGGCTGTGTTGACATCTTTGAAAGATTGTATCGATTCATATAATGTTGTGATCGCGGATTTCAGGAATTGCCTAAAGGAACGGGATTGTTCTTTGGCCGGTTATGACATTCACGATGCTGGAGACGAGGTTAAACGTTGTCAGGCGATTGCGGATTCCAACGGGGCTCACGATTCGTTTATAACTACTAGTAACAGTGTCACTCTAGAATTTTGTGGGCTTGGTGAATCATTGGTCAGCCTTATGTGTGACAAAAGAGGTGCTTGATCGCTTTTAAAAGACTAGTTAGTTTTATGGAATACTAAATTTGTGCCTTTACATTATTAAGTTTCGTTATCATAATAAAATAAATCCATTATAATGGCGTGTTGGTGATATATAAATATAACTATCGGTATGTGCTTGAAAATCCTTTTAAATTTGGACATCAGTGAACGGTGCGTCGATTTAATTACAATAATGCTTCAGTATTGTTAATTATATGACAAAAACCATACCTCATGTATTAGGTTTAAATTCATCGGGGCGAAGTATATAAACCTTAATTACGTGACAAGAAATTAACAAAAATCAAACACAAGTTATTTGGTTTATATTTATTGGGACAATATATATATATATATATATATATATATATTGATGACGGGGGTAGCTCAAACCTTAATAACCTGATTAGAAACACAACAGCCTAAAAGGTTGAAAGGTTAAAAGGTTCGGAAATAGTCCAACGGTCATGAACAGTAAAAAGACAAGTCAGAGCCTTGTCACATCACCCACTGCGTGTCCAACACTCTCACAGCCGTAAAAGAGAGTATGTGCACAGAGAACCCCCTTTTACCCGCAGGTCTAAACCCTTCAACCCTCAAATGGGCAAGTCCCTCACTGTAGCCAAGGATCACTGGTCAAAGGCTTCCTCTTATAGAAGATTCTTTCCCTATAAATAACAGCCTCTTGCCATTCATTCCAGCCATTCCAGATCAACTCAGATCACCCTTGATCTCTGATCTTACTTCTCCTCTCTAGAACTTGCTCCATGCTTGTTCTATTCTCGGCTCACTACAATATTATCTCACTTAACATAGACATTCTGAGTTGAACCCTTCAATCCAGAATTCAAAGTGAATAATAACAAAGTGATCCGCCTCCACGTGCTACAAACGTGGGGGGACCCCACGACCTGCGTTAGGCTAATCGAAACCTTGAACCCTTTTACCCCGGAGATATCGCTACAGGCCTTGGTCTTGTATTTGTTGCATCAACAAGTTGGCGCCCACCGTGGGGCTACGCCGCTTACTTTATCTTAAAGACCAGTTGTGTAGCTCCATTTTCTCTTTACATCATGTCTGAAAGCGAGTCTCTCGGTCAGGTAAATCAAGTGCCTAACAACACCGATTTAACACCAAATTCGGGTCGGATCTCACCGGTCTTATCTACACCTCTTTCTACTCCCGGAAGTACTCCACCGGGATATGTTCCCGGAGTTCACTTCTTTTCAAACACAAACCCATCTCGGTCAGCGGTTGCACCTACTCAAATCGATGTAATGCATACACCGGAACGCATAGATCTAACACCCGAGTGACTAGCTAGAAATTTCTTACAACTGAGATTTCTTCTCAACTAGCATGTGAGCTTAGAAAGGGAAAAAAGGGTGAGAATAAGACTAAATTATGAGGAGTCTGAACCCCCATTATCACACGGCCCTCCATCTCTTCCTTTTAGCAGCTCACGTTCAGCCACATCTTACCTTGAAGCTGGTCCTAGTGTGACAGACCAACCACTCAAGCCCTTTAGCTTTTGGGGAGGCCAAGTCCAACCGTTTTTCCCTTATTTACCTCCCAACCCGTTACAACCGGTGCACCTATGGGGCATAAAATCACTCTTGATCAATTATGGCAGTCACCAGCTTCAAGTGTTCCCCCTCCCATTGCTACTTCGTGAAAACAAGCCATGGTCACCCCGCCTTTGGCTCGAGGTGCGGTCATGAGCACATCCATGGGAATGCCTTATACAGTAAGCCTTTAAGGCTTTAACCTTATGACACAGATAATGGCATCTTTTATGAGTACCATCAGAAAGCCTTTAAGGCTTTAACCTTATGCCCTAGCTGATGACACAGATGATGGCACAATTTCCTTTACAGCACGTGAAAGCTGGATGATGACACAGAAAGCCTTCAAGGCTTTAACCTTAACTTCATCAACCAAGTGCCAACCACTCACCAGGGTACCTCAAACGGTAATCCAGCTTCAAGGGTAATAAAATACCTCTCAAAACCTTACAAGCCCAATATCTTGATTCAACAAATTGTTGAGTACGAGTTTCAAACCCAGATAAAGATGCCATCACGGTACTGAAGACTACTTCCAAATCTTCGCCGGGACTACAAGAATAAAAAAAATGACCCAACTCCGAATGTTGTCTCATGTTCAGGCAAACCCTTGAAGGGTCTTCGCGCATATGGTTCAATGACATTCCTGGACGAAGCGTTCAGACCTTTGACGATCTTAGCAAAAGTTCCCTATAAAAACATAGGTATGTCAAGGACGCCATGATAATCTTCCAGATCAAACAACATGATGATGAAAGTCTCAGAGACTTCATCGAAAGTTACAAGAAGGAAGGTTTAACTTACGCCGATGAAAAGGTTAGGGTTGCAGGGTTCATGAATGCTATAAATTCCAAATATCTCACAAGAGACTTCAATAAATGCCTGCCCAAAACCCTTGAAGAAACACTCGAAAGGGCTGAAGCCCACATTCGAGGAGAATAAGCTGAAGACATCAAAGAAAAAAGAGAGAGAACTCTTAACTGGAGCTTCCAGTATGGCTCTTATGACAAATGGTTCAAAGGTTCGGATTCCTGAAGGTTTGAAGGCCGGAACCCTCCAAGCCGAGAAAAAACCATAAACTTTACAGCCTTAACCAAGACTCCGCAAGAGATCTTGGAAACCGAAGAGGTAAAACACAGCTTCCACCCTCCTCAACCTTTGCCAAAAAACAAAAGATCGAAAAAATCAAGCCAATATGGTAAGCTTCAAGAATAGAAAGGTCACCATACCAATGATTTCTTCCAACCAAAAAAAAAAAAAAAAAAAAGGATCGAAGAAGCCGTCAAGTCTGAACAGGCCCACTTGGTTAAAGGGGTCAAGGACACGATGGTTGAAAAAAAATAATAATAATAGTGAACATGGTCGACCTTGAAAACGAAGCTTCCCACAAACTCCATCATTCCAAGGCATGGGAACGTCAATATGTTTGCTTCCCACCACCAGAAGGAGAGTTGCTTTCAAACCCTCTGGTGATGGAATCCAACATAGGAACCATCAAGACACAAAAGGCTTACATTAACACCGGTGTAACCACTAAAATCATGTTTGAGAAAGGCTTTAACCCTCTCAGCGACGATGAACATTCAAAGCTTCAACAGTCTGAACCCTCCATCGAAGGTATCGCAGACATACCCATCCAGCCTTTAGGCCAAATAACCCTTAATGTTTGTTCAGCGAGAGAACAAAGGGACGAACTGAACAACTCACTTTTGCGGTAATCAACATCCCTTCCAATTATGATATCATTATAGGAAGGCCAGGGCAAAGTGTGTTCCGAATGGCAATTTCAGTTGGTCAAGGCACTGTGAAGTTTCCCGCTGAAAAAGGGATAGCAACCCTTCAACCTACCTAAGAAGATTTCGTGGTTGAAGGGGAAAGCTCAAGAAAGGACGAATACAATGAACAAGGGTTGGACATAAACCCAAAATACCCTCAACAGGGGATAAGGGTAAACACTAACCTTTCCAATGAAACCCTCTCATACCTTGAAAAGTTGCTCTTGCACTACGTCTTTGCTTAGTGCCCGGAAGATATGACCGGCATCCCCCGTAGCATTACTGAAACATGAGTTATGGATCCCATCTAATAATAAGCCCATTATACAAAAGATAGAAAAGCTTGTTCTAACCAGAATCCTTCGAGAGGTTAAGTATCAATCAGGGGTGGCCAATCCAGTAATGGTTCGAAAACTCAAAAAGTTTTGAAGAATGTATATCGATTTTAAAGACTTGAACAAAGCATGCCCAAAGGATTGCTACTCGCTGCCCCAGATAGACCTCAAGGTTAACTCGCTCACAGGCTTCCCGTCCAAGTGTCTTCTTGACACCTAAAAGGGTAACCATCAGATCCTAATAAAAATAAAAAAATAAAAAACTACATTCCACACTGATAAAGATATATCTTGCTATCAAAAAATGCCTTTTGGTTTAAGAAATGCAGGTGCCACTTATCAACGTCTGGTTGACAAAGCGTTTGCCGGACAAATCGGCAAGAACATTAAAGCTTATATTGGCGATTTGGTGATCAAGAGCAAAACGGAATACCAAATGCTCGATGACATACAAGAAACCTTCCAAAACTCAAGAAAGATCAACATGAAGCTTAACCCAGTCAAGTGCTCGTTTCTAGGGCACATCATGGGGAAACAAAGCATAAAATCCAACCCCCAAGGGATGTGCTAACAAGAAAGACTTTCGATGGAAAGCTTACAACTTTGAAGCGTTTTACCTCAAAAGGAAGCCTTCAACCAAATGAAGCAACACTTGGCTTCACTCCCAGCCATTTTGGCTCCGGAAACCGGAGGAACGACCTCCACCTACCTATCGATTGCTGAAAAGACCATAAGTACGGCTCTGATTATTAAACTAAACAAAGTTCAGATACCCAAAACTTCAAAATTAGCAGAAATCAAATATTCTTCTTTGGAAAAACTTGCTCTAACCCTAGTCCAAATGGCTAGAAGGCTTCAAAGGTACTTTCAGTCACACCCGATACAAGTGGTCACTGACTAACCTATTAAGAATGTGCTTGAAAAATCACCTATGTCCCGAGAAAAGCTGTCAAAGCCCAAGTCTCAGCTGACTTCATCATAGAAGTCCCTAAAGAAGTCACAACGGAAGTCAATACAGTCTCCACTGAACCCTTCGACCCCCATACTTGGAAGCTCTTTACCGACGAAGCTTCCAGCATTGAAGGGTTAGGAGCAAGGCTTGTTCTAATTGATCCTAACGAATTGGAATTCACGTATGCCTTTCATCTTGAATTGCAGACTACAAACAACGAAGCTGAGTATGAAGCATTGATTGTCGGGCTCAAGCTTGCAAAAAATATGGGTGTCAAAAGGCTTCAAGTCTTCACAGACTCGTTGCTTGTTTCAAACCAAGTAAGTGGCAACTACATAGCCAAAGAAATGGGGTTCAAAAGCTTTAAGTCCTCACAAACTCTCTCAAGCCAAGACAATTACACCTACATAGCAAAAGAACCCAACATGTATTAGTACTGAGAGAAATCAAAGGAATTGATGAACACATTTCAAATATGTTCTATCAAAAAAGTTCCAAGATCTCAAAACAGGAGAACTGATACACTAAGCAAGCTTGTATCTCTTACGTTTGCCCACCTTACCAAGAAGGTACTAATTGAGGTATTAAAAACCCCATCCATCCAAAAAACTTGAGGTTCAAGATGTGATCACTAAAGAAGGGCCAAATTGGATGACTCCCATTGAAAAGTTCCTAAAAAATGGTGAATTACCTAATGACCAGACTGAGGCTAAAAGGGTTTGTATCAAGTCAAGGCAGTATGTGTTACAAGGAGATATCCTTTACAAAAAGGATACCTTGCACCACTACTACGATGCGTTGACCCAGAACAAAGCCAATATCTAATTAAAGAGGTTCACGAAAGGATATGTGGGGCTCATTGTGGCCCAAGATCGGTAGTGTCAAAGTTGATGAACCTCGGATACTTTTGGCCTTCCATGCATCGAGATACCTTCGAACAACTGCGAAAATGTGAAGCTTGACAGTTACATGCTTCGGTACCCAAAAGAACCAAACATGGCCCCGTTTCCACTTGGCCATTTCGTAAGTGGAGAATGGACATTGTTGGACCATTCCCACCAGCCAAAGGAGGAGTCAAGTTCTTATTGTTAGCCGTG
Source organism: Helianthus tuberosus (assembly GCA_030545235.1). NCBI lineage: Eukaryota > Viridiplantae > Streptophyta > Magnoliopsida > Asterales > Asteraceae > Helianthus > Helianthus tuberosus. Next base: position 178,092,760 of record CM060365.1, on the reverse strand, counting down.
GGCTACTTCACCAAGTGGCCAAAAGTAAAACTATTGGAAAAAATCTCAGGGAAACAGGTCATTGATTTCGTTTACGAAAACGTAATCTGTCGTTTTGGGCTCCAGGGGTACTAGTCACGGATAACGGGAAGTAGTTTGCCGAGAATCCTTCTAGCTCCTGGTGTAAGGAGTTCAGAATAACCCAAGTATTCAGCTCGGTAGCTCACCCACAATCCAATGGCCAGGTTGATAGGAGAAACCGCAACATTGTTGAAGGGATTAAATCTCGATTGGGAAGATACGACAACAACTGGCTCGAATAACTTCCCAATGTGCTATGGGAAATTCGAACAATCAAGAAAACGAGCCACAAGAAAACACGCTACAGCCTAGTGTTTGGATCAGAGGTTGTATTCCTAGCCGAAATCGGAGTAACAATACAAAGAACATTCGACATCGACCTCGAATCAAATAAGAAAGAGACAATGTTGAATTTGGAACTCCTCGAAGAGGCTCGTGATCAAGCAGCCATACAAAAAGCGAGGTACAAGCAAAACATGGAATTGTATTACAATACACGGGTGAAGCATGAACGTTTCAAGCCTGAGAACCTTGTGCTTCGAAATAATGAGGCCTACAAAAAAGAAAGCCAAGAAAGCTTGGCCCTAAGTAGGAAGGGCCATACAATATCCTTAAAGCCCACAAAGGGGGATCATACAAGCTGGCAGGTCCGCAAGGCAAAAAGCTTCCCCGTCATTGGAATGGCAAAAACCTTAAAAGGTTCCACGTTTAACCAAAACGTGTTACAAATAGTTCCCAAAAGTTGTTCTATTCCCCTAGTAATCGGATTACTTTGAAATAAATGAACGACGAATCATAATTTGTCTTTCTATCCTATAATCAGGTTGAGAACCTAGCAAGAAACTCCATGGCAAGGGCCATGTAAGGGGATGAGCTCCCAGGCCACATCGCTCAATAGGTTCAAGGGTTGAATGGACCTATATAAGGGGTGAGTTCCTAAATCAATACAACTCCATGAGACTCATAGAAATCTTAAAAAGCATGTCTCATAGACGGGTTTGAACAGCCTACACCAAATGTTCCTTAAGCCCTAACATTGGCTTACGAACCAAAAATACTCTAAGTGAATGTCATACATAGGATAGAGGTTGTATCTTCTTGTTAAAAATATCCTAAGGCTAAGTGACTGCAGCACTTAACCCTTTAAGGTATAAGTAACATAAGATGCACCGCCCAAAACAAAGACAACATACAAAACCAATGAAAACACAAGGGAGTAAACAGAACAACACAATAAACATAGCAAGATAAGTTAAAGATAGCAAAGGCCATACTGGCCATCAAACATAAAACATTGTCCACAAGCCTTCAAGGCTTTAACCACCAAGGGATCTAGGCGGTTCCTTTAAAATAAAAAGATGCTCAAACAAGAAAACCATAACATTGTTCGACATGCTAAGAAAGCTATGAATTGAGGTTTTTTCTTCACTTAACAACATCAGGGATGGTAGACTTTGTTACATCATCCTTCTTCGAACCTCCATCATCTTGGGTCTTTTTAGCCTTCCTCTTTTACCTCCATGCTGCACCCGCTGCCTAGGAGGCTTCAAGGCTTGAACCCTTTGAGCCCTCACCACCTTCAGAACACGTTCCCTCGCTATCTCCGAAGCAAGGACGTTTATTCAAGAGGGACTTCAATGCTTCGTTACAAACAGCCTCATTAAGGCCCTTAGATTTTACCTCCTACAAGACAGGCAAAGGTTTACCAAAACACTTGGAGACTTCACCCACATAAGGGTAAATCATATGCTCAATCTTAAAAATTGTTCCCTTGAAGACTTTGAAGGCTTTGGGTTGAATAAGAGAAGACTTTTCCTGAGGCTCCCCAGGTTCACAAAGCTTTGTAACCAGCAAACAAACCTTGGTGTCTCACATGAGCAAGAAGCTCGGTGTACACATCACCCAAGACTTTGTTTGAACTCCGACGAATGGAGAAGATAGGTAACCACTTGCTGAAATCCATGCTCAATGAGCCATTTATTATCACCAATTGCATGAGAAAGTGAAGCCTTTAACCCTTCTTTCTCCTCCAAGAAGGCCTTTTTATGAACCTACAAGGCAGCCTTATCGACCCAGACTTGAACCTTGTCAGCCTCCAAGCGTTTTTCCAACTCAACCATATCAGTCTTGTGTGGGAAGAAACCTCCTCAAATCTTCAAACATCAATGCTTTCTCCTTCTCAGTGTAGCCCTTAGTTTCTTTCAAAGCAACCATTGAAGTTTTCATCTTACCCCTCTTCTTCGAAAAGACTTCATATTCTTGCATCCTTTTGCGAAATCTGGATACATCCTCTAGAAGCAAGGCAACAAGGTTGCAAGCACCCATCATCATTTTCGAAATCATTAGTTCATTGTCCATAGACGAGCAAGAACCTCGAACAGTAGGAGGAGCAAAATGGGTAAAAACATCCTCATAAACGGATGAAGACATGAAGCTGTCACCAACTATGACCTTCCAATCCGGCACATAAACCTCTTCTGGATCAACATTGGTGGAACCTTCACCACCCTTCCTTAAACCCTTCAAGCTCACAACCTTCTTACCCGCTGCTTTACTCTCCTTAACAATCGCCAAGGGCAACTCCTTGTCTTTTTCCCTGAACCCCAACTTCCGAGTCGTCCGAAGCCTCTATGTCATCACTTTGTTCCACTAGATCAGAGGCCGATGGTAGTTCAGCTCCCTTCAACATACGTCGGATAGAAGCTTTGGAAGCACCAAACCTAGTAAAGCGTTCGACATTTGGAACGTTCACATAACCTGAACCCTCGAACCTGTGTTCGGCACCTTTGGCAACAGCATCTTCACCGGAGGTAGCCTCAGCATCCCCAAACACAACATCAGAGGTATCATCACTCTTTATAAAGCATAAGGAAAAACATCATACCCTGATCATCCCGCATGAGCACAGGGTCACGATCTGGCTTGTCCCACAAGATGCTCACACCCATCAACACTAAAAGGTGTTCAGGAAAGGGACGAAGCCTCGAAGGACATTTCCTAAATGGCTTTTAACAACAAACTATTTAGTTAGGACTCAAATGGCTCAAGCTTGTCTAACACAGCATCAGCTCGAAGGGAACAATGGACTCTGAAATCCAGAAAAATCGGTCCTTCCAAGAACCAAAGGTAGTAACCATTGAGGAAGTCAAACAAACATCAACTTGGGATATCTCAAACGTGACCCAATCGTCGTTCTTGGTCAAACGGAAGAAACATCGGAACAACAACGATGGGTTATACCCTATCATAAAACCTCAAAATGTAAAATCCCAGCAAGACCTTGAGTATGCAACTGAACAAACGTCACACGATAATACTCTAAAATATTCAGAACAAAGACTGAAAATGGATGACACAAGTTGGAAAACTTGAAATGACAACAATAAAGAGCAATCGAACCAGCGGGACACTGATCGATCGATCTGTCTAAACCCAGAGCCACCAGATTAAACTTTAGATCGATCCCCCATTATTTACAAAAAGCCTCAACTTCCTCTAGTGAGACAAGAATAACTCACATACATATCTTTGCTAGCACCCAGGAGAGACGATCGAAAGAAAAAAGAAAGTGAAGTCTAGGCAATTATTATTATGCAAAAGGCAAAAAAACTGCCATCCATCACATTAACTGTCATTTCAAAATTCAAATCCAAAAAACTTAGACGCCTGATAACCTTTCAAGCCTTGAAGCCTTTAAGCAATAAAAATCGTGTACAAAAGTCAGAAGCATTTGAGTTTACACCCCAAATACCTCTGACTTGGGGGGCTGATGACAGGGGTAGCTCAAACCTTAATAACCTGATTAGAAACACAACAGCTTAAAAGGTTGAAAGGTTAAAAGGTTCGGAAATAGTCCAACGGTCATGAACAGTAAAAAGACAAGTCAGAGCCTTGTCACATCACCCACTGCGTGTCCAACACTCTCACAGCCGTAAAAGAGAGTATGTGCACAGAGAACCCCCTTTTACCCGCAGGTCTAAACCCTTCAACCCTCAAATGGGCAAGTCCCTCACTGTAGCCAAGGATCACTGGTCAAAGGCTTCCTCTTATAGAAGATTCTTTCCCTATAAATAACAGCCTCTTGCCATTCATTCCAGCCATTCCAGATCAACTCAGATCACCCTTGATCTCTGATCTTACTTCTCCTCTCTAGAACTTGCTCCATGCTTGTTCTATTCTCGGCTCACTACAATATTATCTCACTTAACATAGACATTCTGGGTTGAACCCTTCAATCCAGAATTCAAAGTGAATAATAACAAAGTGATCCGCCTCCACGTGCTACAAACGTGGGGGGACCCCACGACCTGCGTTAGGCTAATCGAAACCTTGAACCCTTTTACCCCGGAGATATCGCTACAGGCCTTGGTCTTGTATTTGTTGCATCAACATATATATATATAAAGCTTAAAAGATATAGTGAAAATGATATCTGAATTCTACCCACAAACTCTTAATTATGTGACAACTCAAAATACGAAAAAGTTACACTTGTTCGATTAACATCGTGGACTTTGATAAAAAAGGTATTTAAAATAAAGAGAGCGATAGAGTTTTGTGTACAACCCTCTAGACATCCAGGCGTCTGGTATGTAGACTTCATCTCTGTTTGCTACTCCGACATTCAATCAAAATCAAAAGAAAAGGGAAAACAAGTTGATGTGGACTCTTTTAAACTGATAATTCAGATTCATAAATGGTCCATTGTAGAGTCAGAAGCTTTGTCACGAGGTTACATTCATGTCACAACTTGCCGATCAAAGGCAAGAACCAAAAAAAGGAAGAGCACCGGGGTCGTCGGATCCACAAGTACTTCTGCAAAGAAGCTAGAAATAACTGCAAAATGACATAAATTTTTTTTTCTTTGAATTTTAAACGAAAAGATTATTTGTTTAAAAAAATTATGCGGAATGTTTTATAAATGGGTTCATATTTACATGTATATTATCCCTAAAGAGAATCAAATGTTGAAGATTGACATAGAACCAGATCCATTCAATAGTATGTTTCATAATCATCAACATGAATTACATACTTTTGAGTGTTAAAGTCTCTCTTCATTTGAAAAACTCCCAACTAAGTGTGTAAATGTAGGGAAGTGTCAATATCTCTCTTTTAAAAAAGAGAAATTTACGAAAATAGCCAAGAAAATGTTTGACTTACCAAAATGGTCATCTCATGCGTCGGTGGAACAGGGCATCACTGATTACGAGAGAGCTTATGCGTCTGCAGGGCTCATTCATGCGTCCGCCAATGTAGAAGTGACACGTGTCTCAGTGACATCATGCATCTCATGCGTCCGTGACTCATAAAATTTACTTTTAGGAGCTTTGAGGCATCTCAATGCGTCAGTGACTCATCCCATCATCCCATTCGTCTGTTTGAGGCATCCCATGCGTGCGTGACTCATCCCATCATCCCATGCGTCTGTGACTCATCCCATGTGTTGCCGACTCATCCCATGCGTCTGTGACTTATCTCATGCGTCCGTGATTCATCCCATGCGTCCGTGACTCATCCCATGCGTCCGTGACTCATCCCATGCATCCCATTTTCGTACTTGCTGCTTCATCCATACACGCATCCATTTAAAGAATTAAGGATGCATAAGAGGGGTGATGCCCCGTTCCAACGACGCATGAGCTGGCTATTTTGGTAAGTCAACTTTATTCTTGGCCATTTTCGTAAATTTCTCTTTAAAAACCCTCAATTGACTGTGTGAGTTTAGGGAACTATGTCGGCTTGCGATGGTCATATCGTTGTTCTTGGTGCCGGCATCCCCTAGACCTGTCTTTCATCCCCATTCTCATTGGACTCTTTATTCTTTAACATATCAAGAGTTTCACCTACTTCGAACCCTTTTCACCTACAAAATCAACCAAACATCATTAACATAAATTCAGGGATTATAACCTGCTGAGTAATTTTCTATATGTGTTAAAATGCATTAGCACAGTTGCCCAAAACAGGTTTTGGGGAACTAAAACTGAAAGTCATATAGTTAATGATATGTGTGCTAAAGATTATTACTCAACAATAATTTATTTTTTTATAAGACGAATTAGTAGGTTGTATGCTTAAAAACATTCTACATGAGACTTTCAACCCATTTGGCGCTAGAGATAAAACATGACCCATAAAATCAACATACATGTCTATAAGTAAATGGTATCAAACCTTTTATTAAACCTGACCCCTAACCATTAGTGTCAACTGTTAATGGTGCTAATAAACAAACCTGTTGCCTGTACATGGTAAAATAAGGCTACCTACCCGATTCTTTATTGTATATTTGAAATTTATATAAGATAACACGAAGCAGTTCACTAACGACGAAGATGCGTTCCTGTAAAATTTTAAAGAAATTAATTAATAAACTAATAGAAAAAGCACGTCATCAACCATTAGATTACTTCCAACTACTTGCATGAAAAAAATAATCATAAAGCCGTAAAATTTGGTGGTCATTTGCAATTTAATTCAGTCAATAGATCCTTATTCACATCAAAACCAGTGCCGCATATTCCATAAAGATAGTACATTATACCTTAACACATCCTTAAATATAACAAACCATGGGTCAACAAACCCGTTCTCTTGAAAATCTATTTTGTTTAAAAACCACTAACTAAAATCAACAGAATAGAAATAAAGCGATATTAGTGATTTTGATTACAAGTCAATCTGTGAAACCAGTTAAAAGCAATAATAGTTTATCATGTAAAACTAAGAACAAATTCCACCCAACTTAATGGTTTATATAGAAGAAATGCAAGGGTTATAGACTTACAGTTCACTGATCTCTAGAATAATGATATATCATATAAGATCACATTTAAAATTTTCAATTTAGTACCTCTTTATTACAAACTTAAAAACAATTGGCCTGTTCGCAGCAACTCTGCTTCTCCACTTAATTAAGATCGAAATATTTCATCCCCAGTCCTGCACTCTTCTTATTTATTTTCCTGTTCAAAATCTAAAAACGGTTAACCAACCTAAATAATTTGTAATAAACAGTTCCAAAACATGAATTTAAATAATTTTAAAAGTATCTCTCAATAAAACCATCCAGCATGTATGTTCAAGTTCTTTAGGGCTCGTTCAAAATACTATGTGAAGACCAGATGTAGGATTCCAAGGGAGACAGGTGGAACACATCTGAGCTGCTAAAGTGCTTCACGACAAAAAAAAAAGAGTAACCATCAACACAAAACTTGTGAGAAAGATTCATGATATAAAGGTTTTAAGAAGAGAATTATCGCAAATATCTCTAAATCAACCCGGGTGTTTTAGTTATTTGAAGGGTAATTGCAGAAGGTTTTAGGAAGACAATTATCACAAATATCTCTAAATCTAACCATAATCAACTTTCACTACAATCATGGATTATCTTCAACGGAAGCATGGATGAAAACTGTAGCTTAAAATGACATACCTTTTCGATAATCACAAGCATAATAACATTATTCTACCAACCCAATTTGAATGAACTCTGATGTAGAAAAAAAGGAGTAAAATTAAATGATAAGTTATATCACTACATACATATTCAAAAAGAATCTTTCGATAATCACTAGTAGCAGGCATTACATTTACATATGCTAAAGTTTGCAGAGTCGATTTAGCGGTATCCGAATCTATGTCCACCCATGCCATGGGAACAACCAAAAACGGAGAAAACGACAAGCCAAGCGAACGAATTACCAGATTGTGGTTGAATGGTGTGTACCTGGGCCAAGCAAACAACCAAAAGAACAATTTAGCCTATTTCTGAATTGTTTGATATGGAGGTGTACCTGGGTCAAAACGGGTAATACCAACATCTCCGTAAAAGAGTACCAAGTTGCATATAAACTAAAGGGATGGCTCAGACCGATGCTAATGGTCACTGACTCACTGTAATTATGGACAACGCAGTTCTTCCCCTTTCTGGGCACCCAGACCTGACTTGTGCCACATCAGCACCCAGGCAGTGAACCCATATGTCAGTCTCTCTTTGCCTTTCGACATTAATTGGCTCATGATGATCAGCTTTCATTTTTTTAGATTTTTCAAGAGATTTACATGAACTATATTCTTTCTGTAATTCACTATTTGGTGCATCACCATCACACGGTTGTTCAAATACCTTTTTTATCAGCTTCAATAACTCATACTGCATGATGCATGTAAGGACCTGCACGAAAATGACCTAGAATACTCCGTAAGTACAAACCCGGACCCCTAAAACCCTAATTTTTATGAAAAATCAAGAAAATCAAAATTTATCACTTGGTAGCGGGCCGCGAAGGACTTAAGAAAAGTCTACGCGGGGCGCGACAGCGATGCAAAACTCAGGATAAGCTTTAGGCCACGTGTCGCACACGTGGCAAGTCTAGGGGTTGACACGGCAGCCCTAGCTGTAGCTAGGGTGGCCCTCGCGGGCCTCGAAGGATGTCCTTCAGGTCTACGCGGGCCGCGAGAGACCCAGATTTCAGCTATAAATTGTATGTTGCATGGCCTTCCTTCTGTGTTCGAAATCTTCTTTCAAAAACGTAACATTCTGCTCAAAATCGTGTGTTTAAGTGTCGAAACGCTGCTACGATCACAGGGTAATAACTCGATCACTGCTACGATACAATGTCCGATCGATTGAAACCGATCCGATGGATGTTTAAGTGCTGCCTGAATCCGGGCTATACTTTGTCATTCGTCGTGAGGGTTTTGATTTCGTGAAGTTATCGTAAATGTTGTATTAAGTTACTAACCTAGTCTCGTTGCATTGTTTAACTAGGTTACCAAGCTTAATCAGTAGGCACACTCTGTCCAACTAAACTTGCAATGTGAGTCATTCTCTTTTTATCGAATTGTTTTCCCAAAACTCTACTTGTTTCCAAAGTTATAATTACAGGGATTAAGTCTTTGTAATCTTCAATTACTGCCAATATGTGGGGTTTTGTATACATTACTTGATAACCGTCACCATTGGACAACGGGTTAGCCAATGGGTGATATGACCATAGTCACAGATACAGTCGAGTGACAAATACCGATTTGGGGTAATTGGTTGATATAGAAACATTGTAATCGCTCTTAATACTGTAGATTATAACAATGTGTCGTTTTGTACAAACTGAATGACTCGCCAGTACTTCCCCGCTGATAAAATATTTTTAAACATGTTTCAGGTGATTTACTGTGAATAAGGAAAAGTGCCGAGTAGCACTCCAGCTTGAATGAAGTGGCTCAGTAAATAAATATGTTTTTGTAAACAGGGGATTTCCCAGTGAAATTCCTTTATTCTAAATTATGAGGTTTGTCCCGAGACTTGAAATAGAATAATTGGGTGTTTTCAGTTTAAAACGATCCTGTTAAAATCTCCGCTGCCAATTTAACCACCAATACCACGGGTTTCTGTCCCGCGACTCCCGGACCGGGCCAAACTGGGTCAGGGGCCGTGACAGAAAAAGGTGGTATCAGAGCCACTGATTTAAGCCAATTAAGTATTTGAGAAATACTTAAGTTTTCAATTTGCCTCTTTGTGATTCTATGAAAAATTTAATTTACAATAAATAAAATTTTAACTTGAATTTTGTGTGTTTCTTCATGTGTGCTAACAGCATGAATGAACTGTCGGAGGCACTCCGAAACTTTACAATCTATACCACCGATATGGATACAACAGGAATCCAGTCAGGTTATCAGGCGGATACCGAGGAGCCATTAGTGTTTCAGGCCCAGTCCCAGGAGAAACCCAAGCCTAAAAAGAGGAGAAGGATTCTGGACTGGAAACGAGGACGGAGGAAGAAGCCCGCTGCCCAAAAGGTAAAAAAGATGGAGGATCCAAAAGGAAAAGGAAAGGAAGTAGGGGAGAGCTCTGGTCAAGCCCAGGAGATGCCACCTTGGGAAGAACTCGATAGAAAACTTGCAAACTGTGACCTCATTGGACCTGCTGACGAAACACTTTTCAATTTCCCCGCCCAATCCGAACTTCCTGTCAATTTGGAACCTGCTATTCCAGACCCAATTGTTAACCCACAACCTTTTACAGGGCAATTGGAAGAAGGTGGACTAGCGACTGGCATTTTCAAAATTTCATGAATAACCCAAATGTTTACTTTCCCCAGTTTGATCCTGAACCTGCACCTTTTCCACCCATGAACTCGGAGAACGTTGTCGAATTACGCCGCTATGGCGAGGAGCTGGTGGATGCGGGGAATCGGATTCGCGAAATGGGGGAAAACATCACGTGGAAGTACGACGAGAGGGAGCGTCGTTTTTGAAATGGCAGTTAACCATGGTTGAATGTTTTGTATAATATAGTAATAATAAAAATAATATAATATAATATAATAATATATGTATAATAATAATAATATTGTATAATAACACTAAAAATAAAACATCTGTAAAATATATGGTTTGTATTGATGCATACGATTATATAAAATATAAATGTTGCAAGGTCGACGATTTTGGCTATACGTGTTGACTCCAAATTGTGTTTATAACTGCCTTATGATGTTTAGTTGTTGTCCATTTTGTGATAATGATCTATATATATATATATATATTGTTAATTGTTCAGATGGAAAACACGGTAAACTAATCGGCAAATGAAGTTAACCAAATTGATCCAAATAATGAAGAACAATTTCTCAATAGGCAAGATATTGAGAACATAATTGCTCAGGGAATAGCCAATGCTATTCCAGCAATCGTCGCAGCTGCTAGAAATCCCATTGAACCTTCCCAAGCTAACCACAGCAAACGCACCCACGACAATAATTTTAGTAATAGTGTGAATGGAGGCGGCAATGATAATAATGTGATTCAAGCCCCATTACTTAAGAAAATGAAAGTGGCGACGACCGGTTGCACTTACAAAGAATTTCTTGCCTGAAGCCAGTCGAATTTGCAGGCAATGAAGGGGCGACTGCCGTACTACGTTGGTTGGAAAAGACCGAAGCAGTAATTAAAATAAGTAAATGCGCTGAAGAGGATAAGGTGATGTATGCATCCCACCTTTTCAAGGAAGAAGCGTTGGAATGGTGGAACACGGTACTGCAAGCTAAGGGGAGTGACGTGGCATACGCCATGAGTTGGGAAGAATTTAAGGAATTGGTGGAAAGAAAGTTTTGTCCCTCCTACGAAAAGGAGCAAATGACAAACAAGTTTCTGAATCATCGGATGGTGGAATTTGATTGTCGAGGGTATACTTCGAATTTTTTCGAATATGCAAGAATCGTACCAACTCTGGCCTCGCCAGAACCGGTACTCATTTCTCGCTATATTTGGGGGCTAATTAGCGAGATTCGTGATATAGTCAAGGCTGCGAGACCCCGAACGATTGATGATGCGGTCGAATTGGCAAACACCTTGACTGACGGACTGGTGCGTACAAGAGAAGAAAACAGGAAAAAGGAATTGGCACAAAAGATTACCCAAGGTTTTCGTGGGTGTAATAATAATAGTAACTACAAGAAAAAGGGAACCGGGCAACCTTCCACACCTCCATTCTGTAGAAATTGTAGAAAGAAACATTTTGGTAAATGTCAGGAAAATTGTAATTTCTGCAAAACGCTAGGGCACCGAGAGGAGGAATGCAGGAAGAAATCAAAGATCTGCTACAATTGCGGAGAAGCTGAGCATTTTAGACCAGAATGCCCTAAACTGGTCAAGCCAGCTGACAGCAAGGCCAAACCTGTCGAAGGAACTAACAAGAAGAATGTAAGAGCCTTCCAGCTGACTACACAAGAGGCAGATCTGATCCCGGATGTGATGGCTGGTACGTTCCTTGTACATGACGTTTACGCAAAAGTATTATTTGACTCTGGTGCAAACCAAAGTTGTATAAATACTTCATTCTACCAAGCTCTTAACCTACCTTTAACCAAACTTAGGCATATTTATACGGTAGAAACGGCAGATGGAAATTCTGTTAATATAAATATGGTTCTCCAAGAAGGAAAAATAGAACTTTCAGGACATAAGTTTTCTGCAAATCTTCTACCTATGAATTTAGTCGGATTCGATTTCGTGTTAGGAATGGATTGGTAATAGCCAACCATGCTCGAATCCTCTATGATAAGAATTCCATAGAAGTACATACGCCCGCAGGAGAAATAATTTTGGTTACAAGAGATAAGCCGCGTAAACCAATGAAGTTCATTTCAGTAATGAAAGTTGCTAGTTATGAACGAAAACAAGGAATAGTGTATATGATTTCGATAATCAGTAATACTAAAAGCAAGGAACTTAAGGAAATCCCAGTAGTTTCAGAATATCCTGATATATTTCCAGAAGAGCTACCTGGATTACCACCGGATAGGTAAGTAGAATTTAGAATTCATATAGTTCCTGGAACTGCACCAATAGCTAAGGCACCTTATCGGTTAGCACCTACAGAAATGTTAGAACTGAAAAAGCAGTTAGATGAATTGTTAAGCAAAGGATTCATACAACCTAGTTCATCCCCTTGGGGGGCACCTGTGTTGTTCGTGAAAAAGAAGGATGGTTCGATGCGAATGTGTATCGACTATAGGGAATTGAACAAGGTTACCATTTAGAATCGATACCCATTACCTAGGATTGATGATCTTTTTGATCAACTTCAGGGAGCTAGATATTTCTCCAAGATAGATTTGCGCTCCGGATACCATCAGCTGAAGGTACAGGAAGAAGACATACCTAAAACTGCTTTCAGAACTAGGTATGGTCACTACGAGTTTACAGTCATGCCATTTGGATTAACGAATGCTCCTGCAGCATTTATGGACATGATGAATCGGATCTGTAAGCCGTATCTGGATAAATTTGTAATTGTCGTTATCGACGATATACTTATTTATTCCAAAAGTCAAGACGAACATTGTGAGCACCTGCATGCACTCTTAACCTTGTTAAGAAAGAAAAAGCTTTACGCCAAATTCTCGAAATGTGAATTTTGGCTACAGGAGGTACAATTTCTAGGACACATGGTGAATCACGAAGGCATTCACGTGGATCCCTAAAAAATAGACGCGATCACAAATTGGAAAGTCCCACAATCAGATACCGAAATTAGATGTTTTCTAGGATTAGCAGGATATTATAGGCGCTTCATAAAAGACTTCTCTAAGATAGCTGTTCCATTAACTAAGCTAATCTGTAAAACTGTTAAGTTTGAATGGGGACCTAAGCAAGAAGAGGCCTTTAGGATTCTAAAGCAAAGATTAACAAATGCCCCAATTTTGGCCTTACCTGAAGGAACAGAAGATTTTGAGGTCTACTGTGATGCTTCTAAGCTAGGATTAGGTTGTGTACTAATGCAATGCAGAAAGGTAATTACGTATGCATCAAGACAGTTGAAAAAGCACGAGGAAAATTATACGACTCATGACTTAGAATTAGGAGCAATAATTTTTGCCCTTAAGATCTGGAGACATTATCTGCACGGAAGTAAGTTTACTGTCTATACAGATCATAAGAGTTTAACATACATATTTGGACAAAAAGAATTGAACATGAGACAAAGAAGATGGATGGAAATTCTAAGTGATTATGACTGTGACATCCTATATCACGAAGGAAAGGCAAATGTAGTAGCAGATGCCTTAAGTCGTAAGTATCATGAAAAGCAAAGGCCAGTTTGTGCTCTTAGGTTAAATCTACAAGTAGATTTAATGGAACAACTGAAAAACGTTCAAGAAATATCAAAAGGATGATGCTGAAGGAATGAAAGGAAAAATAAAAGAATTAGAGCAAGGGACTGATGGAATTTGGAGATTCCACAAGAAAAAGATTTGGGTACCTAGACAAGGAAACTTACGAGATAAGATATTAGAGGAAGCCCATAAATCTAGGTATACGATGCATCCTGGTAATAACAAGATGTATCAAGACTTAAGGAATAACTTCTGGTAGATAGGAATGAAAAAAGACATAGCTAGATACGTTTCTAAGTGCCTAACTTGTTAGCAAGTTAAGGCAGAACACCAGAAACCTTCAGGGTTACTTCAACAATTAGAAATGCCCGTATGGAAATGGGAACTAATAACAATGGACTTTATTACTAAGCTACCCAAAACCAGGAAAGGTAACGATGCAATCTAGGTGAATGTAGACCGATTAACCAAATCCTCTCATTTCCTACCAATGAAGGAAACCTTTAGCATGGAGAGATTAGCCAAGCTATACGTGGACGAGGTAGTATCACTACATGGAGTTCCACTCTCCATTGTGTCAGATAGGGATAGTCGTTTCACTTCGCATTTCTGGACAAGTTTCCAAGAAGCAATGGGGACATGATTAAATTTAAGTACTGCATACCATCCCCAAACGGATGGACAAAGTGAAAGGACTGTCACACCCTGACTTTTGCGAAAGCGTGGTTTATTTGGTGTGACTTCTTAATACCATAGCAATCAATCATAACAATGCTATATGATAAAAACACGAGATGTTTATCCATTAATAAAGTTTAGAAAATACCACAATACCATTGTCTGAAAACATCAATACTAAATTAAGTTACAAACCATGACGTGTTAAATGAGTTCACAAGACTCAACAGAAGTACTTAAAGAAAACCTGAGTTTAGAGACGTGTATCCCGTCCAGGATTAAGATACACCCCTTAAACTCGACAACTATGGATAACATCTTTTATTCAAACGCAGCTTGACGACACATGCATACCCTTCCAGATCCACTAGTTTCCTGAAATACATATAGTTTGAAAAATCAACAAAAGATGAGCGAGTTCATGTGTATGTGAGTATGTATAAACCTTGGTAAACAGTGAATGTATGTATGTCCCGGTATGACTGCAAACAAGGAAAAGATCACCAATGGTTTGCAAGGCCACTGATATGTGTGACGGTGTAGGAAGACTCAAACCTAGCAAAGTTGTACCGGGCTCCTGGCTGGAAGACATAGTCACCACTATGGGCCGCCCCGACCTCATGGGTGTGGGCTCGCTACACCCAAATAGATCTATCACTCATGCCCCTCGGTCCTGATACGAGGATTAATGGTCCCAAGTATCCGCCTACCCTATCACATAATCTATGGTTCTTTCCTAGGCTAATCATACCAATAGTATTGTAAGTATCCTTTTGTAACATGTATTTCACCCCCGAAGTAAGTAAACAAAACAGTTTAAGGAAAAAGGGGACATGAACTCACTGTAGTGCATCTTCAGCTCGTAACTCAAACTCTGTCAGCTACACGACAACCTACAACCTACAACGTACTAATGTCTATTAGACGAACGGGCCGTGCCTTGTCTTGGTATTAACGTTCTTGAGTTACGTTTCTTTGATATTATTCCATGTTATAACTTCTTGTTAAAATAATGATTATTTTAACTTAAATCATATTTTATCTTTGGAATAATCGTTAAACAATATTTCTGTATTAATACTTCTCAAGTATATATTTCCGTATTTCCTTCCCAAGGATGGGGGTAATTTATACATGTATATTTGTAGTTCCGAAATAATATATTTTTAAGTCCCACTTAGAAAATATATATAACTTATTTGTCAAAAATAATGTATTCAAAAAAAAAAAATATATATATATATATATATATCTTTCCCAAAAGTAATATATTTTAACTTCTTGTATCCAAAACAATATTTACCAAAAATATATTCGTAAAAGTATTTTCCGGAATATTTTGTAAGTTACGTTTTTGCGTTCGGTTTCACAATATCAAGCGTGTAACTTAAATATTTATTCCTTATGATTGTTGGTATTATTTTGGAGTTGTAAATTTCACGGTATTTGTTAAGTTATATTATTTTACCCTAAAATAATATAGCTATTTCACAAAATAAACAAATATCCACACAAGTGTCTTAGTATAAAATATATATTCTAAATATATATTTGTCCATTTTTATTTACAAAAACCAATCTCCAATACTTGTATTTTTGTTACAAAAATTATGGCAAAGTTTATATTTGAAGAACATAGTTTAAAATACACTAGTGAACACTTGTTTAGAAAATATTTTCTAAGTGTTGGAATTTTAGAAAATTTCGCCATAGTTTCCTTAGTAAATGGAGGTGTCCATGCTATTAAGCATATCATTTTCTTTTCAAAAAAATCACCCAAACAATCAACAACAAATCACTAAACAATATTATACTTTCCAAGTGTAAAAACAATACACTTTACATAATAACATGAACGTGATCTTTCACAAAAACGCGTAGTAACTTGGTAAAGTGTTTAGTAGCCTTAGTTACCCTCCAAAATATATTTACTTCTTGGTAAACTTTATTTTTGGAAATTCTAGATGTTTACAACTTTTAAACACAATTTGCAAAAATGCTTATTTATAACATCTTCTTGTTTCTCTAGTGTTTATACACTTGTTTTTTCCACTAAAAAAGATGTAAGTTTAAGTAAAAGCTATGATCTTCCAAAAATCATATTTTAAACTTGGTTTTCTTTGAAAATCATTCATAAATCGTGGATCTATAAGTTTACTAGTTCACTTGGTTTATTACTTTACAAGAAAATCATTTCATTATCAAGTTCATGTCTTAATAAGAAGATGATCATTTTATGTAAACACATAATCACCTCTTATCTTGTTAGATCATGTTTTTAATCATAATCTAACAAGTTTCACATGATGATCAACATCATATTACCAAGAAATCAACAAGCAATCATCAACATATACAAAACAACATCATACTAACAATATCTCATCATATTTCATCTTTATGTTTCAAGATTCAAGTTCAAGTCTTTTAGTGTTCTTGTGTTTAATCAACATAATATATCCTTTAACCACTAAAAACATGAAGTAAACAAAGATCAAAGAAGTCTTACTACTAGCTTGAAGCTAGGGATGAACAATGATGAAGATTGAGTGGATAAAAGCGAACGAATGAGGTCCTTCAAGTTCCGTGAGCACCGAGCTTCGTTAGTGACCTTCTAGCACCTTATAATGCACTTGGAATAGGTGAATGAAAATAAAAAATTGTGATGTGTAAAGAGGGGTGTTCGGCCGAGAGCAAGCCAAGGGGAGGAAGAAGAGAGTGTGTTGGGTGTTGTGAAAGATTATGATCCTTTAAGCTTCTCTTATAACCACTAATAACCTTTGTCTAAAGGATTATATGTTTGTGAAGTACATGACACAATCTCATCAAGATCTAAGCTCATTCCAAGGAGATTTAGGAGGGATTTAGTAAGATTGAGATGATCACAAGTGGAGGCCACCTCTAAGGGCCGTAAATTAGGAGAGGGGGAAGGGGGTTAAGTGTAAATTGATGGTAAATAGGTAATTAGTGAGGGGTTAAGTGTAATATCTAGTGTTTATGTGTGTCATGTATTATGTAACATGTTAGAGTGCTCGGGAACCATAACTAGCTCAGAAAAAGTGAAACAATGCTTCTAGCAATATTTTAGTGTTCCGGGTAATGTCCGGTTGTTCGCTTAGATACCGATTCGTTAAAGTACTAAGTTATTCAGTATAGTGTCCTTTATGTAACTTCTTGTGACACTTTTAATTCCCGACACTTAGGAAAGCATACAGGACCATTTTGCCATATTTTTGCATGTTACTAGCATGTTAAAATGCTGATTTTTGATGATTAATGCAGAATTCTGCACTTTGAGTGGGTTTTAGGCACTTTCCGGTACTTAAACTATCACCTAGTGACGCAGTTTTATAGTCCTTACTTCCCTATACTCCATACTAGTGTAGTACCTTGTCTCTGGCCCTTACGGGGTCTCAAAACATTGTATGTCTATGTACTGGCACTGTCAGTATGTTTCTAAGTTATCCGCTAACTGTGCTTTGTGCATCATGTATGTCACTAAAGTTTGTATGTAATAAATGGTGTGACAGTATGAGATGTGATGCACATGTATGTATGATACAGAAATCATAAAGCAGTTTATATCATCAGTTGTAATTAAGCACAGTCATTAAGCACAAATTTAATATTAATTAATTGTACGGATACCTGTAATTATGAGGGTTGTCACATTCTCCCCCTGTTAAGAAAATTTCGTCCCGAAATTTTAGTTCTGCTATTAGATGCAGGGGTATTGGGGAATAAATGTGGGTACTTTTCCTTCATGCGATCCTCACGCTCCCACGTGAATTCTGGGCCATGTCGTGCATTCCATCGAACCTTGACGAGTTTGACATTACTCCGGCGTGTTTTGTTAACCTTCCAATCAGTAACCTCAACGGGTTCTTCCGTAAAGTGGAGTGTGTCGTCAATATGAACTTCGTCGGCAGGAATGACCACTGTCTCTTGAGTTAGACTCTTTTTCAGGTTTGATACATGGAATGTATCATGAACGCCATTCAGTTCTGCTGGTAGGTCCAACTTGTATGCTACCAAACCAATCCTTTTCAGGATTTTAAATGGACCAATGTATCTGGGGTTCAACTTCCCACGCTTCCCAAAGCGTGCCACACCCTTCCAGGGTGAAACCTTCAACAAAACCATATCTCCCACCTCAAATTCTAGAGGTTTCCTTCTTCGGTCCGCATAACTCTTTTGACGATCGCGAGGCGCTTTAATGCGCTCTCGGATCTGGAAAATCTTGTCTGTTGTCTCTTGAACCAATTCCGGGCCAACAAGCTATCTATCACCCGCGTCTGCCCAGCATAACGGTGATCGACACTTGCGTCCATAAAGAGCTTCGAACGGTGCGGCTTGAATGCTTGCATGGTAACTGTTGTTGTATGAAAATTCAACCAATGATTGGTGAGTGTCCCAACTTCCACCTAAATCCATTACGCAAGCTCGTAACATGTCTTCTAACGTTTGAATCGTTCGTTCACTCTGTCAGTCTGTCTGCGGGTGAAATGCAGTACTCAGATTCAGCTGAGAACCAAATGCTTCTTGGAAGGATTGTCAAATCCTTGACACGAATCTTCCATCTCTATTAGAGATAATTGAGAGAGGCACTCCATGCCGTGCAACAATCTCTCTCAGGTATAGCTCAGCTAGCTTACTCGTGTTGTCCTTCTCCTTAATTGGTAAAAAGTGTGCAGACTTCGTCAGACGGTCTACGATTACCCAAATCGTATCGTGACCTCTGGGTGTTTTTGGCAATTTTGTTATAAAGTCCATAGAAATCTGTTCCCATTCCATTGTGGTATTTCAGGTTGTTGCAGGAGACCTGAAGGATTCTGGTATTCGGCCTTCACTTTGGTGCAAGTTAAACATTTGCCAACATATATCGCAACATCGCCTTTCATCCTCGGCCACCAATAGAAATCTTTTAAATCTTGGTACATTTTATCCGATCCTGGATGGATCGAGTACCGTGACTTGTGCGCTTCATAAAAAATAACATCTCTCAAACCACCAAAGAGGGGAACCCAAATTCTTCCCAAGAAACACAATGTTCCATCCTCCTTTGGTACCAATTGCTTCTCCATCCCATGGAGATATTCATTCACAAGGTTTTCCCTTTTGAGAGCTTCTCTCTGTGCGGCACGAATGCGCAACGAGAGGTCCGTTTGTACAATCATTTCCAAAGCCCTAACCCTTATGGGCTTGATCCTTTCCTTCCGACTCAAAGCATCGGCGACCACATTTGCCTTCCCTGGGTGATACTTGATCTCACAATCATAATCGTTCAATAGTTCAACCCAACGTCTCTGTCTCATGTTAAGCTCTTTTTGATCAAAAATATGTTGCAGGCTCTTGTGATCAGTATAGATTGTGCATCGCGTGCCATATAAGTAATGTCGCAAGATCTTCAAAGCAAACACCACCGCGCCTAATTCCAAATCATGCGTGGTGTAATTTTTCTCGTGAATCTTCAACTGGCGAGATGCATATGCTATAACCTTCTGACGCTGCATTAGTACACATCCCAAACCTTGACGCGAGGCGTCGCAATATACCACGAAGTCGTCAGTGCCTTCGGGTAGAGATAAGATTGGTGCGTCACAAAGCTTGTTTTTCAACAGTTGAAAGGCTTCTTCTTGTTTGTCTCCCCATTCATACTTCTTGTCTTTCTGTGTAAGGGAGGTCAACGGTTGAGCGATTTTCGAAAAATCCTCAATAAACCTGCGATAATATCCTGCCAAACCTAGGAACTGTCGAATCTCGGTTGGCGTCTTCGGAGTTTCCCAGTTCTTGATTGCCTCGATCTTTGTGGGGTCCATATGAATCCCATTTCCGTTAACTACATGACCAAGAAACTGAACTTCCCATAACCAAAATTCGCACTTCGAGAACTTAGCGTACAACTTCTCTTTCTTAAGCAGCTCTAGAATAGCTCTTAAGTGTTGCTCATGTTCTTCTTTTGTCTTTGAGTAGATCAAAATGTCATCAATAAACACGATCATAAACTTATCAAGGTAGGGCTTGCAGACTCTGTTCATCAAGTCCATGAACACGGCTGGCGCATTTGTCAACCCGAACGGCATAACCAGGAACTCGTAATGTCCATATCGAGTTCTGAAAGCAGTCTTTGGAATACTTTCCTCTTGAATTCTTAACTGGTGATAACCTGATCGAAGATCGATCTTTGAGTAAAAACTCGAACCTTGTAATTGATCGAACAGGTCGTCAATCCTTGGCAAAGGATACCTATACTTAATTGTCAACTTGTTCAACTCCCGGTAGTCGATACATATGCGGAAACTACCATCTTTCTTCTTGACAAACAAAACTGGAGCTCCCCAAGGCGAGAAGCTTGGTCTGATAAATCCCTTGTCTAACAATTCCTGAAGTTGCGTTGACAACTCCTGCATTTCCGAAGGCGCAAGTCTATAAGGTGCCTTAGCTACAGGCGCAGCGCCTGGAACTAAGTCAATATGAAACTCGAATTGCCTTTGTGGCGGTAATCCTGGCAAGTCTTCTGGAAAGACTTCAGGGTACTCCTTTACGACTGGAATGTCTTCTAGTTTCGGTTCGGCGGCTTCTTTATTCACGATGTGTGCCAGGAAGGCAACACATCCTTTCTTCAAACACTTCCTAGCCTTTAAGAAACTAATGATCCTTAAGGGCGTATCACGCTTCTCTCCGTGTACCATAATCGTTTCTCCATCCGCCATTGGGATGCGAATGGTCTTCTCGTGACATACAATTTCTGCTTTGTTGCTTGACAACTAATCCATCCCTACTACCACGTCGAAGCTTCCCAACTCGACTGGCAGTAGATCCAGTGTAAACTCATGCTCTCCCAGTTCTATCACGCATCCTCTGATGACTTCATTCGTTTCAACTAGCTTTCCATTAGCCAGTTCAATTGAGTACGGAATGTCTAACTTACTAGCAGTTAACCCAAGCATATTCTTAAATTCTAGCGATACAAAACTATAGTCGGCACCAGTGTCAAATAGTACAGATGCAAAGCGTTGATTTATAGGGAACGTACCAGTGACAACATTTGGATCTTGGCGAGTTTCCCTCGCTCCGATATTGAAAACTCTTCCTTGTGCTTGGTTGAGTTTTGGGCATTCACACTTGAAGTGCCCGATATCTCTGCAGTTAAAACATCCTGTTCCTCGACCATTACCATTTCCATTAACGCCTTGAGCGTGTTGCGGTTCCCAGCTTGGTTCCCAACTATACCACGATTTCCATTACCGCCATTGCGGTTTCCATTCCCGTTACCACCCCGGTTGTTGTTACCAAAACCCCTTTGACCGCCACGGCCAATACCAACCCAGCATGTTTCTTTCGAGTGACCAACTCTTCCACAAGATTCACATTTCCTAGATCTGCATCGTCCCTCGTGATGCAACTAACACGCGTTACACTTGGGCAAGGTGCCCATATACCCCTTTCCTTTGGCCTTGGTTGGTGCGCTCGTCTCATCCTTCTTGTTCAAACTGCTGGTACCTTTCTTAAAGTTTGAGAACTTCCGTTTGTTCTCTCCCGAGGACTCAACATGAGTTTCCTTTTTCTTTGGGTCCGAGATCGAAAACTTGTTTAATCTGATAGCTTCTTCAGTTAGTGACATACTCAGATCGATAGCCTCAGTAATTGTGGCAGGCTTTGACGATGTTACCATACTCATAATCTGAGGTGCCAACCCCCAGATGAAACGCTCCACGCGTTTGAATTCCGGACTGACCATGTATGGTACCACGTGAGACGGATCATGAAATCTCTGTACATATCCAGCGATCTTTGGGCCGTCCATCTTGAGGTTCCAAAATTCAGTTTCCAGCTTCTGAATTTCGGCCCTGGAGCAATACTTTTTACGCATGAGTTCCTTTAACTCAGTCCAAGTCAAAGCGTATGCTGCTGCCTCTCCCAGAGTTTGGACTTGGAGATTCCACCATGAAAGCGCCCCTTCAATGAACAATCCAGAAATGTAGGTGACTTGCTGTTCTGGTGCGCATTTGCTCATCCTTATCACTGAGTCGGTCTTCTCCGTCCATCGAACATAAGCCACAGCACCCCCGGTGCCGTCAAAATTCAGCGGTTTACAGTCTAAAAATTGCTTAAAGGTACAGCCTGTACAAGTAACGTCATTCACAGGAAGCATTAGCAACGCACACGGAATGTCCAAATGTAATGTAATGTGTCCCAAGTGACTTAATCATTACCATTGGGTGGGTTGTTGTTTCTCGAGGTACCTCGGCTAGTTTCAGCGCGCAAGGCCTCATATTGTGCTATTGCTGCGGAAATTCG
Source organism: Helianthus tuberosus (assembly GCA_030545235.1). Taxonomy (NCBI): domain Eukaryota; kingdom Viridiplantae; phylum Streptophyta; class Magnoliopsida; order Asterales; family Asteraceae; genus Helianthus; species Helianthus tuberosus. The sequence continues at coordinate 178,070,093 of CM060365.1, read as the reverse complement.
CTCCTGTAACTCAGCCTCGGTAGTGGGCAAACGTGTGTCTCGTCGTGGAGGCATCTTCTAAAAGAAGATCATATTGATCAGGTCATAGTAAGTATAGTAAGTAAGTAATATGCGTATGTAATAACATTCATTAACACAAGTATTCAAATAACATCCCGTGTTATAACACAAACGAGTAATCCAACAATGCATGTATGAGAATGTTGCGATTGAGCTATCATATAACAAGACCACGAGTACAGTTTACAAGTTTTACAAATGTATCATACATCAAAAGAGACTAAGGGTCACACCACCCTTGTCCGAATCGTCTAACAATCTACAACAACCAAAAGTCAAAAGTCAAAGTCACACTGTGGTCTTCAAAAGCTGTGCAATTAGGCTCAATAGCTGCACTCTCATCAAAATATGTTATCTGCAACAAACCAAAAACCTCAAGCTGATGGGGGAGGAGGAGGAGGTGGAGGAATAAAAAGCAAATGGCGCATACGCGCTAGCTCCTCCTCGAGCGCATGAACAAGCTGCAACAAACAGGCAATCTGCTACTCCATAGTAAGAAATCGGATGTTGAAATCCGGATAAGGAAATAGTGGAGCAGGTGGAGCAGCAAACTGTGACGGACTAGCACCAGGTGGAGGACGCGGGATCCTCTCGAGCTCAGTGACTCTACGACTCAACATATCCTGCTGGAGCTGCAGGGATAAAAGTATATCATCCCTCGTGTATCCAATATGGAAGGGATGGTACAGATCAGTAACAGGCATCGTGTTGGGCGAAGACCACATAAATGGCTCGCCCGTGGGTGCAGAAGAAGATGCAGCGTGTGGAAACCGTGGCATGAACTGATCGGCTCCTGACACAAAAGGTATGTGAGTGTGCGGCTGACTCGAAGGTCCTTCCCCTGGACGGGGAGGAGGAATGTCCTGAAGAAAGGTGATCGGTAAATCTGTGCGGTGCGCATCTGATAGGTGTGGGTGAAACTGTGTGACATCAACGGGTGCCTGAACAGGTGCAGAGGGGGGAGTAACTGGTCGAACAAAAGGAGGATAGTCGTCATCCTCAATCCACCCATTGCGGGTGTGAGCGTATCTAGGGTCAACGTGGGTAGCAAAAGGTGCATGATCAACAAGTGCCGGTATCGGGTCAGGCAGAGGAGGTGCAATAACGGGTACATCAACAGGGATAGGGTCGTTCATAGGTAGAGGGTCGTGAGCAAGAACAGGCTCTGGTGCAATCTCAGGCTCTGGGTCAGCTAGAGCAGGCTCATGATCAGCGGGTACATCAAGGAGCTGATCATCAGGAAAAACGGGTGCATCAATGGGCTGCTCAGCAGGAATAAAGTCAATCTCCTGCTCAGGATCTAAATCAAGATCAACAGGTGCCTCAAAAGGCTGCTCATCAAGGACAAACTCGACCTCATGGTCGGGGTCAAAATCGTGCGGAAAGATGGGATCAACCTCATCGTCGAACTCGAAATCCTGCGGCGGAACAGGCGCTGCGGACATAGCAGTGTCGGAATCAGTGTCTGAGGGATATCGCTGTAATCCCAGTGCATGAAGAGTAGAAGATGACACGGACTCAAACGAATCAGGACCAGACTGGTCAGATAAAACATCCATAACAGGAACCTCGACAGGTGGCAAAACAATGGCATCAATAATAGGAATCTCATCGAAAGGAAAAGCAACATCATCATCAACCGGAGCCCCGCCATCCTGGTCATCCTCAGGGGGACCCTTGATGAAGAGATCGACGTCATCGTCCGACATATCGTCGAGAGGCAGATCCTCAACAGGAAAAGCAGCAAGAGGAATAGGTGCAGGGATCTGAACAAGGGGTAGATCCCCGTCAAGAAAACCATCAGCTAAAGGTAAATCATCTCTGAAATCCGGTAAGGCGAAGGGCTGGAAGTCATCGTCGTCACTACTCGTAGTATCTGAAGTGAAAACCTCGTCCTCTGGAAGGATCTCGTCATCTGATACTATGGCTATAGTGTCTATAGTGTCTGACACTCCACTCTCGGAGGATGATGACATGGTGTCTGTGACAAAACAATCACACATGTGCACATATATCAACAATCAGCAAATAAGCATGTATGCAGTAATAATGTAAGCATGTATGCATCCTAGCCTTCCCAAGACTATCCCACCCAGCCTCTCAGACTGAACCACTTAGTCTCTCAGACTAAATCTCCCAGTTTCCCAAACTAAACTACCCAGCCTCTCAGGCAAATCCTCCCAGTCTCTCAGACTACCCCAACTAGTCTCTCAGACTACCCAGTCTCTAAGACTCAATTTTTCCCAGTCTCTAAGACTAAACCTCCCTCATTCTCTAAGACTGATCCTCCCTCAGTCTCTAAGACTGAACTCCCTCAGTCTCTAAGACTGAATTATAAACATAAATTTTGAAATGTGTATTTGTGCCTTTTGTTTGTAAAAATGTTTGTTCCCTGGATCTGGACGTTTTGTGTATGCAATGTAATAATGTTTGAAAACATTTTTGTGAGAGCCCTGATGATCATAGTCTAGACTCGAGAAAGAATCCTAGTTCGCTATGATCGAGGCTCTGATACCAAGCTGTCACACCCTGACTTTTGCGGAAGCGTGGTTTATTTGGTGTGACTTCTTAATACCATAGCAATCAATCATAACAATGCTATATGATAAAAACACGAGATGTTTATCCATTAATAAAGTTTAGAAAATACCACAATACCATTGTCTGAAAAAATCAATACTAAATTAAGTTACAAACCATGACGTGTTAAACGAGTTCACAAGACTCAACAGAAGTACTTAAAGAAAACCTGAGTTTAGAGACATGTATCCCGTCCAGGATTAAGATACACCCCTTAAACTCGACAACCATGGATAACATCTTTTATTCAGACGCAGCTTGACGACACATGCATACCCTTCCAGATCCACTAGTTTCCTGAAATACATGTAGTTTGAAAAATCAACAAAAGTTGAGCGAGTTCATGTGTATGTGAGTATGTATAAACCTTTGTAAACAGTAAATGTATGTATGTCCCGGTATGATTGCAAACAAGGAAAAGATCACCAATGGTTTGCAAGGCCACTGATATGTGTGACGGTGTAGGAAGACTCAAACCTAGCAAAGTTGTACCGGGCTCCTGGCTGGAAGACATAGTCACCACTATGGGCCGCCCCGGCCTCATGGGTGTGGGCTCGCTACACCTAAATAGATCTATCACTCATGCCCCTCGGTCCTGATACGAGGATTAATGGTCCCAAGTATCCGCCTACCCTATCACATGATCTATGGTTCTTTCCTAGGCTAATCATACCAATAGTATTGTAAGTATCCTTTTGTAACATGTATTTCACCCCTGAAGTAAGTAAACAAAACAGTTTAAGGAAAAAGGGGACATGAACTCACTGTAGTGCGTCTTCAGCTCGTAACTCAAACTCTGTGAGCTACACGACAACCTACAATGTACTAATGTCTATTAGATGAACGGGCCGTGCCTTGTCTTGGTATTAACGTTCTTGAGTTACGTTTCTTTGATATTATTCCATGTTATAACTTCTTGTTAAAATAATGATTATTTTAACTTAAATCATATTTTATCTTTGGAATAATTGTTAAACAATATTTCTGTATTAATACTTCTCAAGTATATATTTTCGTATTTCCTTCCCAATGATGGGGGTAATTTATACATGTATATTTGTAGTTCCGAAATAATATATTTTTAAGTCCCACTTAGAAAATATATATAACTTATTTGTCAAAAATAATGTATTCCAAAATATATATATCTTTACCAAAAATAATTTATTTTCACTTCTTGTATCCAAAACAATATTTACCAAAAATATATTCGTAAAAGTATTTTCCTGAATATTTTGTAAGTTACGTTTTTGCGTTCGGTTTCACAATATCAAGCGTGTAACTTAAATATTTATTCCTTGTGATTTTAGATATTATTTTGGAGTTGTAAATTTCACGGTATTTGTTAAGTTATATTATTTTACCCTAAAATAATATAGCTCTTTCACAAAATAAACAAATATCCACACAAGTGTCTTAGTATAAAATATATATTCTAAATATATATTTGTCCATTTTTATTTACAAAAACCAATCTCCAATACTTGTATTTTTGTTACAAAAATTATGGCAAAGTTTATATTTGAAGAACATAGTTTAAAATACACTAGTGAACACTTGTTTAGAAAATATTTTCTAAGTGTTGGAATTTTAGAAAATTTCGCCATAGTTTCCTTAGTAAATGGAGGTGTCCATGCTATTAATTAAGCATATCATTTTCTTTTCAAAAAAATCACCCAAACAATCAACAACAAATCACTAAACAATATTATACTTACCAAGTGTAAAAACAATACACTTTACATAATAACATGAACTTGATCTTTCACAAAAACGCGTAGTAACTTGGTAAAGTGTTTAGTAGCCTTAGTTACCCTCCAAAATATATTTACTTCTTGGTAAACTTTATTTTCGGAAATTCTAGATGTTTACAACTTGTAAACACAATTTGCAAAAATGCTTATTTATAACATCTTCTTGTTTCTCTAGTGTTTATACACTTGTTTTTTCCACTAAAAATGATGTAAGTTTAAGTAAAAGCTATGATCTTCCAAAAATCATATTTTAAACTTGGTTTTCTTTGAAAATCATTCATAAATCTTGGATCTATAAGTTTACTAGTTCACTTGGTTTATTACTTTACAAGAAAATCATTTCATTATCAAGTTCATGTCTTAATAAGAAGATGATCATTTTATGTAAACACATAATTACCTCTTATCTTGTTAGATCATGTTTTTAATCATAATCTAACAAGTTTCACATGATGATCAACATCATATTACCAAGAAATCAACAAGGAATCATCAACATATACAAAACAACATCATACTAACAATATCTCATCATATTTCATCTTTATGTTTCAAGATTCAAGTTCAAGTCTTTTAGTGTTCTTGTGTTTAATCAACATAATATATCCTTTAACCACTAAAAACATGAAGTAAACAAAGATCAAAGAAGTCTTACTACTAGCTTGAAGCTAGGGATGAACAATGATGAAGATTGAGTGGATAAAAGCAAACGAATGAGGTCCTTCAAGTTCCGTGAGCACCGAGCTTCGTTAGTGACCTTCTAGCACCTTATAATGCACTTGGAATAGGTGAATGAAAATCGAAAATTGTGATGTGTAAAGAGGGGTGTTCGGCCGAGAGCAAGCCAATGGGAGGAAGAAGAGAGTCTATTGGGTGTTGTGAAAGATTATGATCCTTTAAGCTTCTCTTATAACCACTAATAACCTTTGTCCAAAGGATTATATGTTTGTGAAGTACATGACACAATCTCATCAAGATCTAAACTCATTCCAAGGAGATTTAGGAGGGATTTTGTAAGATTGAGATGATCACAAGTGGGGGCCACCTCTAAGGGCCGTAAATTATGAGAGGGGGAAGGGGGTTAAGTGTAAATTGATGGTAAATAGGTAATTAGTGAGGGGTTAAGTGTAATATCTAGTGTTTATGTGTGTCATGTATTATGTAACATGTTAGAGTGCTCGGGAACCATAACTAGCTCAGAAAAAGTGAAACAATGCTTCTAGCAATATTTTAGTGTTCCGGGTAATGTCCGGTTGTTCGGTTAGATACCGATTCGTTAAAGTACTAAGTTATTCAGTATAGTGTCCTTTATGTAACTTCTTGTGACACTTTTAATTCCCGACACTTAGGAAAGCATACAGGACCATTTTGCCATATTTTTGCATGTTACTAGCATGTTAAAATGCTGATTTTTTATGATTAATGCAGAATTCTGCACTTTGAGTGGGTTTTAGGCACTTTCCGGTACTTAAACTATCACCTAGTGACGCAGTTTTATGGTCCTTACTTCCCTACACTCCATACTAGTGTAGTACCTTGTCTATGGCCCTTACGGGGTCTCAAAACATTGTCTGTCTATGTACTGGCACTGTCAGTATGTTTCTGAGTTATCCGCTAACTGTGCTAACTGTGCTTTGTGCATCATGTATGTCACTAAAGTTTGTATGTAATAAATGGTGTGATAGTATGAGATGTGATGCACATGTATGTATGATACAGAAATCATAAAGCAGTTTATATCATCAGTTGTAATTAAGCACAGTCATTAAGCACAAATTTAATATTAATAATTGTACGGATACCTGTAATTATGAGGGTTGTCACAAGGACGATCCAAACCCTTGAAGACATGCTCAGAGCATGTGTAATTGACTTCGATGGAAACTGGGATGACCACTTACCACTAATAGAACTCTCCTATAACAATAGTTATCACGCAAGCATCAATGCTGCCCCATTCGAAGCACTTTATGGACAAAAGTGTCGAAATCCAGTATGTTGGGCAGAAATAGGAGAAAGTCAATTATCGGGTCCTGAAATTGTGCAAGAAACCACTGATAAGTAACTCAAATCAAAGAAAGGCTAAAAACGGCTCGAGACCGCCAGAAGTGTTATGCAGACAATCGACGTAAGCCGTTAGAATTTCAAGTTGGAGACAAGGTACTATTAAAAGTATCCCCTTGGAAAGGGATAGTTCGGCTCGGTAAGAAAGGAAAGCTAAGTCCACGATACATAGGACCATTCACAATTACCCAACGAATAGGACCAGTTGCCTATCAACTACAACTACCAGAAGAGCTAGCAGGGGTACACGATGTGTTTTATGTATCTAATCTTAAGAAATGTTTGTCGGATGAATCACTGGTAGTACCTCTTCAAGATATAGAGGTAAATGAAAAGTTGAAATTTGTTGAGAAACCGCTCCAAATAGAAGACAAAAAGGTCAAACGCCTCAAACACAAGAGATTGGTACTGGTCAAAGTAAAGTGGGATTCGAAAAGGGGGACCTGAATATAAATGGGAGTTGGAATAGGAGATGAAGCGAAATTATCCTTACTTATTACAATAAATCTCGGGGACAAGATTTTAAATAAGGTGGGGGAGGATGTAAGGACCTGCACGAAAATGACCTAGAACACCCCGTAAGTACAAACCCGGACCCCTAAAACCCTAATTTTTATGAAAAATCAAGAAAATCAAAATTTATCACTTGGTCGCGGGCCGCGAAGGACTTAAGAAAAGTCTACGCGGGGCGCGACAGCCATGAAAAACTCCGGATAAGCTTTAGGCCACGTGTCGCACACATGGCAGGTCTAGGGGTTGACACGGCAGCCCTAGCCGCAGCTAGGGTGGAACTCGCGGGCCGGGAAGGATGTCCTTCAGGTCTACGCGGGCCGCGAGAGACCCATATTTCAACTATAAGGGATGTTTAATTTATTAGTTTTTTTAATTATAAGGGAATTTTAGTAATTTCACATCCACTTAACACCAAAAACTAACCCCCATCCGTGTCAGGGACTATTCGGGAATGAAAGTTGAAAAGTTGAGGACTATAGAGGTAATTTTAGAAAGTTAGGGACTAAAGGTGAAAAAAAGCCAAACCACATGGACTATCCGGGCATTTAACTCATCATTAATCAATGCACAACAATCCCTGCATAAAATATGCAAATTCAATCATATTTACATGAGTTTAAATCAACGATCAATAAATTTTGAATGAAAACATACCCGAGGGTGTCGTCACAAGGTAATATTTATCGCAAATTCCAATTTCAAGAAAATTATGTGAATCCCATTAAGCAATAGAAATTTTGAATTATTCAAACCATTTTGGACTGTATCTTGGTCCTGAACAAGATCTAGAAAAGAAAAAAGCAGTTCAATAATAGAGGTATGGTCCCAAAACACCTTGCGCAAGACCATACCATAACTTGTTCAAGATCCTGCGCTGCCGCACAGTGGTCTCAAACAAGATTTGGAAAGAAACAGTCTTCGATAACCATGCGCCGGAGCAAAAGAGAAACATTCAACTAACACCCTTGCGTGGGCTCGCGCAAGGGTACAGTTAGATTTGAAGATAAAATCCTAAACATCTCCACGCGCCTGAAATCACGACTTGAACAAATGAATCTTTTCTGTTACAACAGAATGGACACGTGGAAAAAGCATAACGGTTTACAGCTGTAGATCTTCTAGAAAGCCTTAAATGCTCATCGTGCATGGCCATTCGGTTATAATCGAAGATGACGTGGCACAATCCTAGACACTTATCTAAATCACGATGATGGCACTAACTTGGAGAAGGATCTACCCAAAACCACTTTCCACATGACAACTCCCCAACCGTTGATCAGGACCCACGATCCGTGTAAGGAGATTAACGGAAGGGAAAGTAACTAACAAACGGAAAAGCACTTTTCGTTACTATCTCCGTCGCACCAATTTCCCGCCCAAAACCGGTTATAAAAAAGGCACTGCAAGTATGATCTCACAACTTACTTCCACCTACTCTCACTACTTCTTTTTCATCGAGATCACTATACTTATTCTCATGCCGGAGGGTGGTCACGGAGAGAACCTCTATTCTCCCCGTGGTGAGTCTAACGACTTTCTGTTTTGCAGTGATTACCGGAGAAAGTTAGCTAAACCCAGAAACAACGAGAGGATTAACACTTTTATGCAGAGACAAAACCCCTGATCTGGTTGACTCCGGTCAACGACAGTCATCGCATAATACTCCCAACATGAGGCCAAATCCTCCACATATGGCTAACTGAAAATGAGATATGACCAAAAGATCAGAAGACGAAATTTAGATAGTGCCGTTTCACATAATGAATTGGTATTAGAATTAAAAATGAAATTCGAGTTGGATTTTAAAATATTAGAATTGCATTCAACTGTTAGTTGTATTGTTGACCTTTTCAATCAAATTTAGTTTACCAATAAAGTTATTGTGCTACTAAATCAATAACTTTATTTTATTTTTTATAATTTGAGTATAGTATAAAAAAGACGTTTTTGAAAGAAGTATAATGCCTTTGGATTGAAACACTAATACCAATGGTATAATGGTTTTATAATATGGTGTATAAATAAACTGTGTAATTTCAACGTTGCGTCTAACCGTATATTATAATGATGCTTTCAAGCCGAATGTAATTAAAACGGACACAACTATATTTACCGGAGAAACTCACGAATTTTATCTAAAATCAAATCACTGATTTTTGGGAGAGAAGTAACAGTTACTTTTTTTTTTTAATTCTGGCAGTTTATTTTGACTTGGGCATGTAAATACATAACTGCCATGACACTCATCAATACTTATTAAAGACGCATTTTAATTCATAAATACAAATATTTTACTTTTTACTATTATTAAAACGTACATCTTGTTCATTCATACCACTACAAACCCTTTTCTTACCCGAAAACATTCTATTAGTAACCATGCCTTCATTGTCATTCTCAAAAATCTTTTTCGTTTTCTCGGTTGTTTCGGTTACGGTGATATCAAATGCGGAATTAGTTGACGACGTTTGTAAGAAACTAGGAAACGAGCAATTCTGCTTGGAGGTTCTAAAATCCGATGCAAGGAGTAAGTTTGCAAAAGATATAACTACCCTTACAACGATCGCAGTCGATGTGGCATCAAAAAACACGACTGCGACCCGAGATTACTTCCTCAGTGTGAAGACCGGTCCTCCGGCTGTGTTGACATCTTTGAAAGATTGTATCGATTCATATAATGTTGTGATCGCGGATTTCCGGAATTGATTTCAAATTTGACTCGTCGGTCCCATTCCGCTTCAAGTGTGTATTGAACGCTTATAAAGGATATCACCAGAACTAGATGGCGGAATAAGACAAAGAAAAAATAGCTTTTCATACCGACATTGGGATCTACTGTTACACGAAAATACCTTTTGGATTGCGAAACGCAGGGACAACCTACCAAAGGCTTATGGATAGGGCTTTCACCAATCATATTGGGCGGAACCTTGAAGTATACGTAGATGACCTGGTGAGTAAAATCGAGGAAGAAAAAATTATGTTGCGGGACATTGAAGAAACGTTTCGGACATTGAGGGAATACAACATCAAGCTCAATCCAAAGAAGTGTTCCTTTGGAGTTGAAGAATGCAAATTCTTAGGGGTGATCGTTACACGCGATTCTTTCAAAGCAAATCCAGAAAAGGTTATGACAATCACCAGCATGCCTTATCTGAGAACGCTCAAGGAAGCCCAAAGCTTAACGGTAGGTTAGTAGCAATCAACAGATTCTTAGCCAAACACGCCGAGCGATCTCTACCCTTCATAAAAACGTTGAAAGATTGTTTAAACAAAACCAAATTTCGGTGGACGGCGGAAGCGGAAGATGCAGTGCAAGAGATGAAGCGCTTCCTGGCCCATTTGCCAACTTTAACCGCTCCGAAGCCCGAAGAAACATTGAAAATGTATTTATCCGCTGCTCATTATGCAGCCAACGCAGTTCTCATGGTAGAGCAAGAAGGGGTGCAAACGCCAATCTGCTACGTCAGTAGAGTTCTGGCGAACCCAGAAACTCGGTACCCAACATTGGAGAAGTTGGTCTTAGCGCTAGTCCACACCTCTCGATGCCTCAGGAGGTATTTTCAAGGACACAAGGTTCAAGCCTGGACTAATTACTCGTTGCATCAAATCCTGAACAAGCCGGAGATCTCAGGACGGTTAGCAAAATGGGCCATCGAGTTAGGCGCGCTGGATATTGAGTATTGAAAGAGAAAAGCCATTAAGGGTCAAGTATTGGCTGACTTCATAGCTGAAATCCCAGAGAGGGGGCATATCCAAGGAATAACTCTAAATGCCCCGGAATCTAGCACCGCTAACGAAACTTGGAAACTCTATACAGATGGGTCGTCCAGTGGTAAATGTGACAACCCTCACAATTACAGGTACTGTACAATTAATTAATTTTAATTATGTGCTTAATGACTGTGCTTGATTACAACTGACAATTTAAACTGCTCTATGATCTTTATATCATACATACACATGCATCATATTTTATACAGTCACTCCATTTATTACACACAAACACTAGTGACATACTTGATGCACACAGCACAGTTAGCACACTGAGCGGTTGATTCAGAAACATGCTGACAATGCCAGCACATAGGCAGACAATGTTATTATGGCCAATATGAACCAGGGATGAGGTACTACGCTAGTAGGGAGTGTAGGGAAGGGAGGACCATAAAACTGCGTCACTAGGTGATAGTTACAGTGCCGGTAATGCCTAAAACACACTTTAAGTGCAGAATTCTGCATTTTTCTGCAATAATTCAGTTTTTAACATACTCGTATTATTCAGAGAATTGACTAAATGGTCCTGAATGCTTTCCTAAGTGTTGGGAATTAATTGTGTTACAAAAGATGCATAAAAGACACTATACGGTACAATTTAACACCTTAATGGAATGGTACTTAACCGAACAACCGGACATTACCCGGGACACCAAATTTTTTTGTCAAATACTCTGTTTTATTATTTCTGGCTAGTCATGATTCCTGTTTACTATAACACCCATTAAAAATCAAATAAATAACATATGGAGGCATAATACTTGGAATCTAACTACCCTTTACAATTTAGTTACAAATTTTACATCCAACCCCCCCCCCTAACCGATTTTTGGCCCCCATGGACCCCACCCCTAATCATTTCAAATCCCTACCAAATAATACTTCTAATTTGTGATTGGGCCTCCTTTATTTGCTACATTGGCCAAGAAATCACACTCCTTACAAATAGGGTGGCTTAGATTATCATCATCACTTTAAGATTTACACTCCTCACTCACACTCTCTCTCTCATTTTCGGCTCCCCCAAACCGCCACCATCATCACCATTTTAACATCACCATCTTCATCATATTCAAGTTCCATTCAAGCCTTGAAGGTGATTCATGAAGGTTGCAAGTTGAGAAGCATTCAAAGGAGCTTTGTTCTAGTCTTGTTCATCATCTTTTCTCACCATCATCTTCATTAAGATTCTACCCTAGCCTTGTGCTAGTAGTAAGTTACTTGTACACCCTTGTTCATCTTGTTGTTGTAATCACAAGTTACAGTATGTTACTATGTTTAAATCACAAGAACTAGAACACTAAAAAGATGAACATGAAACTTCACATAAAATCCTACATAAAAAGTCTGCATGAAGATGAAATCTGGATGATTTAGGGTTGGATAAAACATGCATGATATTTGATCATTGATTTCGTGGTAAATCTGTTGTTAGGACACTTGTTGATACGATCTAGTAACATTTAAACCATAAAGAAACATGTTGGTTACATTTTCAGCCGACTTCAACCGGCTGTAAACAGATCATAATAAATCGAAAAACGGATTTTATGAAGCCTAAATTATGTATTTTTTAAGAACTGATCAAATGGCACTGGAATCGTAATTTTTCGAGGTCGTTTACTATTTTTAAAGGACTATTTTTGGACAGCAGCTCAAGCTGTGTTTTTACTGCAGAAAAAGTGTGCTGTATTTGGAGTCATAACTGGAAAAATGAGTAGAACTAGCCCATGAAATTTTTACTGTAGATGGTCACTGTTGTCTCCGTAATTCTCCCACTGGAATTTCGTCAATCGGACCTACGATGAATTTTTAATGAATTATTTCGTAGACTGCAGTCAGAAAGTGACAATTCTGATTGCAGTCCGGTATATGATTTTCTATAAAATATTGGTAATGAACTGGACCCCGATATTTTTACACAATAAAATTTGGATCGTATATGACTTTCTGTAAAAATTTGAGAATTTTTGGAATGGGTTAACTATTTTATTTAAATGATCAAAAACAGTCCAGTTTTGATTAATAAGGCTGAAATGACATAAGTAGCTTATTGCATGTCTAATTGTCGGGTTGGTTATGTGAGAACAATCTACGGGATATATGTAAAATAAAATGATATGCTAGTAAGCATGGACACGCCCGTTTTAGGGGAAACTCTGGCGAAATTTTCTAAAAATCCCTAGACTTAGAAAAATTATTTTCTAACAAGTATTTACAAGATATAATGATTTGTTTTTCGGAAATAAACTTCGCCATAAAATTTATCACAAAACTCCAAAGTATCGGAAGTGGGTTTTCAAAAATAAAAGCGAATAAACATATAAAATATATATTTTATGGTAAAACACTTGTGTGATTATATTATTTATTTTGGGGTGAATATTACTTACACAATATGAAAATATATATTATTTTTGAGAAAAATATATATTTTGAGACATATTATTTTTGATAGATAAAATATTATATATTTTCTAAAGTGGGACTTAAAAATATATAATGTCAAGACGTTAAACCACAAATACTTGTATAAAGACTCCCATCCTTGAGAAGTACGAATACGAAATAGTTGTCTAACTATTTTTCCAAAACTTTAAAAATAAAACGTAAGTCAAAATAATTATTATTATTTTTAACAATAAGTTGTAACTTGGAATATTATCAAGGAACATAACTCAAGAACATTAATACTAGACTAAGGCACGACCCGTTCGTCTAATAGATATTAGTACGTTGTAGGTGGTCGTACTGCAGATAGAGTCTTGAGTTGCTGATTCTGAGGACGCACTACTGTGAGTTCATGTCCCCCTTTTCTCTTAACTGTTTTCAGTTTTATACTTCGGGGGTGAAATACATGTTACAATTACTACAGACTTTTATTTACATGGTATGGTTAGCTTAAGGAGGGTTTTTACTACGCGATCATGTGAGTGGTGGGCATGACACTTAAGGCCATTAATCCTCATTGTAGGACCAAGGGACATGAGTGATAGATCTATTTGGGTGTAGCGAGCCCACACCCGTGAGGCCGGGGCGGCCCATAGTGGTGACTGTGTCATCATACCGGAGACAAATTTGCTAGGTTTGAGTCTTCCTGCACCATTTTCACACATACCACTGGCTTTGCAACCCATTGGTGATCAGTTTTTCCTTAATTGCTACATACCAGGGACTTTTACTTATACAGACATTTTAAAGGCTTATACATACTCACTTACACATGAACTCGCTCAACTTTTGTTGATATTTTTAAACTACATGTATTTCAGGGAATTAATCGGATCTGGCAAGTGATGCATGATAGCTGCGTACTAAATAAGGATGTCATCCACGGACGTAGGGTTTGGGAGGTGCAACTCCTTCCTGGACGGGTTGCATGTCTTAAATCCTCGTTTTGTTGGTAGTTTTTCGTTAAGTCTTATGAACGCATTTTAAACAAGTCATGGTTTGTAATATGTTTTGGGATTGATGTTTTAAGACAATATGTTGCGCATTTTCTGAACTATTCTAATGGATGAACATCCCGTATTTTTTCATATAGCATTGTTGTGATTGTTGCTATGGTATTAAGAAGTCACACCAAATAAATCCACGCTTCCGCAAAAGCCAGGGTGTGGCAGTAAAGGGATGGGAGCAGGTCTCATGTTAATCAGCCCGGAAGGTGTCAAACTGATGTACGCCCTAAAGTTTTAATTCGAATGTTCGAATAATGAGTCAGAATACGAAGCGCTATTGGCGGGGCTGCGAATGGCGCATGCTATGGAAGCCACAAGGGTAGACGCTATGTAGATTCACTATTGATTAACAACCAAATAAACGAAACATACGAGGCCCGAGATTAGTTTATAGCAAAATATCTGGCCAAGAAAAAGGGTATATGAGAATTAGAGGGCATTTGCACATCGAAGGAAAGGAAGAGATTTTCATATATAGTCATGTTGCTACTTTGTCCTTGAATAAAATTAATGTGTTAGCCTAGAATTTTGATAATTAAAACTCTATATAGTTTTACCCAAGATTTGGTTTTAATGTTCTAAATTATCCCTCAATATGATGAATGATACTAATATACAATATGTACTGTCTTGTATTAGAGTGAATTAGACAAACACTTCACAAAAAATATTCATTACGTTCAGCACAAGTTATGTTTCCTTGAAACCATGTATTTGGGATAATACTGCCAACATGAGGCCAAATCCTCCACATATGGCTAACTGTAAATGAGATATTACCTAAAGATCAGAAGACGAAATTTAGATAGTGTCGTTTCACATAATGAAATGGTATTAGAATTGAAAATGAAGTCCGAGTTGTATTTTAGAATATTCGTCACATTTTAAAAACATTCCCCTTAAAGAATTTCAAATCTCATTACTTGACGGATTTCAAAACATTTGCATTTAGTTCTATTTGTTTATTTTGTTAAAACGGACAACATAAGAAATAAAATATTCATTTCAATTTCATTGAAATTGCATTCCAGTGTGTGAAATGAAAACTACCTTAGTTGTATTGTTGACCTTTTCAATCAAATTTAGTTTACCAATTGTTGCAAATCTTAAATAATTCTATCTAATTCATTACTTTTTAAAAGAGTAAATTACAAAAATCGTCCTTTATGTATGTCGCTTATTACAAACTGTGTCCTTTGTCTTCAATAATTACAGAAAACGTGTTCGATGTTTGCAAACCCTTGCATGTTACGTCCTTTAGTCCTAACACAGTTAGTTTTCATGGTTAAATTTGACTAAGTCAACCCCACATAAGGGTATTTTGGTCATTTTATCCTAAATATTAAAATAAATAATCATAAAAAAACAATAAATAAAACAATTTTACAATTATATAGGTATATAGTTATAAATATATACAGTTCTTCTTCTCTCTCTAAGTATCCTACCCCCACCACCACAACCCACCTACCACCACCACCACCGATCTGCCACCACCACCACTTCACCTCTCTCTCTTTCTCCCTCACCAACACACACTTATCCTCATTCTTTCTCCAGACTCAAAACCCCTTTTTTTTTTCTCCATTTCACACTACTACACAAATTGGGGTTTCAAAAATTGAGATGTAGAAATGGATCACTCATCATTCGAAGCAAAATCTCCACCTGATACTCATCCAGACTCACCTCTGCAATCCGATTCATCTAATGACAGCGATAAGCTTGTTCAAATCCTCACGCAAGACTTCCAAACCCTAGTTTTATCCTACAACGATGCTTAACCTTTCGATCAACATCATTCATATCTCGTTGCTACTGAAGATTAAGATCAAATCAACAAGCACCAGATGAAAAAAGGTTAGTACAGATCAAAACATGCCCCCACCGGCCCCTTCGTACCAGTGATGTACCCACCGACCCAAAACATGCCCCCCACCGAACCCAGATTGGAACGGTTATCTAGTAAGTTGTTGGATTCACAACAGCTTTATTCTGGTCAAATTTGTTCTTGATCTGTTCTAACCTTTTTTTGTGGTAGGTGGCAGGTGGATGGTGGTGGTGGCAGATCGGTGGTGGTGGTGGCAGGTGGGTTGTGGTGGTGGGGGTAGGATAGTTAGAGAGAGTAGAAGAAAATATTAGATGTCTGTATATATTTAGGGTTTTGAGGTGTTAAAGAAGAATGAGAGAAGAGTGAAGAAGATGCAGAGTAAGGAGAGAGAGATCTGGTAGGGGGAGAGAGAGAGAGAGAGAGTTAATGAGTGGATTGGATTTTTAATTTATTAATTTAATTAAATAGGGTAAAATGACCAAAATACCCTTATGTGAGGTTGACTTAGTCAAATTTAACCATGAAAACTAACTGTGTTAGGACTAAAGGACGTAACTTGTAAGGGTTTGCAAACATCGAGTACGTCTCTTGTAAATATTGAAAATAAAGGACACAACTTGCAATAAGTGACATACTTAAAGGACTAGTTTTGTAATTTACTCCTTTTTAAAAATATTGTCCTATTAAATCAATAACTTTATTTTTTAATAATTTGAGTATAGTATAAAAAAGACGTTTTTGGAAGAAGTGTAATGCCTTTGGATTGAAACATTGTGTCTAATACCAATCATAATGGTTTTATAATAAACTGTGTAATTTCAACTACTATTCTCCCTGTGGCGAGTCTAACGACTTTCTGTTTTGCAGTGATTACAGGAGAAAGTTAGCTAAACTCCGAATCAACGAGAGGATTAACACTTTTATGCAGAGACAAAATCTCTGATCTGGTTGACTCCGGTCAACGACAGTCAACACATAATACTCCCAACATGAGGCCAAATCCTCCACATATGGCTAACTGAAAATGAGATATGACCTAAAGATCAGAAGACGAAATCTAGATAGTGCCATTTCACATAATGAAATGGTATTAGAATTAAAAATGAAATTCGAGTTGGATTTTAAAATATTCCAATTGCATTCCACTATGTAAAATGAAAACTCTTAGGGGCTGTTTGGTAGCCTCTTAATGACCATTCAGATGCTACCTCTTAATTGTTTAAAACCTCTGAATGAATAAGAGGTAACCTCAAGTCTGAATGGTTAAGAGGTAACCTCTGAATGGTAAATCATCACATGTCACATTCTTCTACCTTCTCATTGGTAAAATTCTTAATGGTTCCATTAAGAGGTAGCATCTTAATGACCATTCAGAGGTAGCCTCTTAATGACCATTCAGAGGCTACCAAACAGCCCCTTAGTTGTATTGTTGACCTTTTCAATCAAATTTAGTTTACCAATAAAGTTATTGTGCTACTAAATCGATAACTTTATTTTTTTATAATTTGAGTATAGTATAAAAAAGACGTTTTTGAAAGAAGTATAATGCCTTTGGATTGAAACATTGTGTCTAATACCAATGGTATAATGGTTTTATAATATGGTGTATAAATAAACTATGTAATTTCAACGTTGCGTCTAACCGTATATTATAATGGTGCTTTCAAGCCGGATGTAATTAAAACGGACACAACTATATTTACCGGAGAAACTCACGAACGAGCACATACTGCATCTTTGATTCTCCGTATGTTTGTACGATCCCCTGACCCCTATATACGTGTGTGTTGAGAATCATAATTCCTACGAGAAGTGAAGAATTAATCTAGAACTAGAATTGCTGGATAACTTAAAACCATAATGCTAGTTGCATAGATAAATTATTAATAGAAGAATATTCTTTTCTAAAAAATCATTATTATCTTTTCTCAAAATCGTATATCTCACACTTAATTTTTTTCTCTTTCTATAGTTTTATCTAAAATCAAATCACTGATTTTTGGGAGAGAAGTAACGGTTACTTTTTTTTTTTTTTTTTTATTCTGGCAGTTTATTTTGACTTGGGCATGTAAATACATAACTGCCATGACACTAATCAATACTTACTAAAGACGTATTTTGATTCATAAATACAAATATTTTACTTTTTACTATTGAAGACTCAAAACCAGTTAGTACGACCTGGTTAGAGCAGAGCTTCAGGTGACCTAGCACAAAACCTGCAAGATCACAAGGAAACAAGCACACCGTTAGCCTCGTCACAGGGAGGGGGGCCTCTCTGTGACCAAGCTCGGGCGTGAGAATAAGTACTTGTGAGGAGGAAATAGGTCAGGGAGAGAGAGAGGAGAGTTTAGAGAGAGAAAGTAGCCATTACCCGTTTTGGAGGCCTAAGTATGGTATTTATAGTCTTTGGGTATGCTGACGTGGCGAGTTAGTTAGGGTCGGACCAGTCGCTGTCATGGCAGTTATGGCCGTGGGGCCCAGTTAGTTATGGCGTACCAAAATGGTTGGTCGTTCCGTCTATGCCACAAGGTTCGATCCGACCTTAACGTGATCTGGTTCGGTTCTTTATCTGGAGATGATTCGGTCCGACTAAGGACGTCTCCTCATCAAGTCCCCCTAGTTCGCAGCGTTTCCTAGGTAAAAGCTTCGAACTATAATGGCGCAATTTTGGCGGTCTGGATCCCTGATTTGTCGTTTTGTTGAATTTTTTGAATTTTAAATTTCTGGGCGGTGACATATTGTTAGGTGACCGACGGTCACTTTATTTTTCCCGCTTGATGTGACGCTTGGTGTGCGTCAGTTGTCATGACGTGTCGCAACCTGATTGGCGGCCTTGAGGCGGTTTTACATCTCTATAAAAAAGGAGAAAATAATTTTTCATTTTCACCTTTTACCTCATCTTCTTCACTTTTTCCCCTGTGACGAAAAACTATTCCTCAGAACAGGTTAGTTGTTCTCTTTGGTATGGCGAACAAGAGCAACTTGTCCGGTTGCTTTAACATTTTGAGTAAGAAAGGTTTGGAGTGGTTTATAGACACTTATGCAATTCCTGCCTCATTGCACCCTGTTCTCCCCAAAAAGGATACACCCATTTATCCTTTTTCTTCGGGTAAAATAGGGATTTATACTCGCCTCTTCGATTATTGCAACTATCGTCTTCCTCTGACGAAGTTCTTTTGTTTCACGAGGTTCACCTTACTCAGATGAACCCCTTTGGCCTTGCCAAGGTGTCTCACTTTGAGTTAGCTTGTCGTGGATTGGGATCCGACCCGGATTTGGATGTGTTTCGGGCTTTTTACAAATTGAATCGGTCCGGCAACTGGTACACCTTCGAAGTTAGGGACAAGAATTCTTGCTGCTACACGTGGATTACCACGAGTTTAAAAGATTGGAAAGATCACTTCTTCTTGGTTGATGATCGGTGCGTTCCGGAATTTATGACATGGAGAACAAGGAAGTCGAAGCTCCCGCCCCTTCTTCCTGAAGACTTTGAATACGACGAAGATTTATATGCAAACTTGATTAAAGAAGCCGGACGTATACAAAAATATCCGGAACACATCCTTGTTATGGGGCGGATCAGCACGATCTGGACCGAACCGGAGTGGTATCCAACCCTCAGGTGGAACAACAAGGGTTAGTTGTGCGGTGTTTCTCGGATTTAGTTTGATTGCCTTCTTTTTTTTTTTTTTTTTTTTTTTTTTTTTTTACGACGGACTACAGATGTTATTTGTTGCTTGTTTCTTGTGCAGTTATGGGTTTGAAAGAAGCCTTGAGGCTAAAATCCTTCGAGTCTAAGGAGTTTGAGATCCGGGCCACCAGGACTCCGAAAGGTGATCCTCCATATTTATCACTCGTACAACAGAATCTTTATCAGATTTGGGAGCCCGAAGCTCCAGATAATCAGGGAGGTTTGGACGGCCAAGGAGGTTCAGGCTCGGCTCCTGCTGCTCAGGTAGTAGATACTGTTCCGGCCCAAGCTGTGGTGGTGGCTGGTGATAAAAGCAAAAAATCTAGCTCGAGCGGAGTGAAGGGTTCCGGCTCCAAATTTGTTATTGAGGACGAGGGGGTCCACCTTTCTGTGGGAGACGAAGGAGTGAATGCTGAAGGAGGGGAAGAAGGTGGTGATGACGATGACGATGAGGAAGAGCATCCTCAAGCTAATTTGAAAAGAAAACGGACTGCCTCATCTAAATCTGATCCGAAACAGAAACAGATAAAGAAGAAGAAAACTGGATCCAAGACCATCATACTAGATGATGAAGGCGACCAAGTTACTGAGTTTTCTACTGCTGGAGATTTGATGAAGAACTTGGATGCCCATCTTCATGGCGGTCGTACCCCGAGGGATCAACCGGTGAATATTTCGACCAGCCCATTATCTTTTGGGGGAGGAGCTACTAAGGTTATTGACGACATTCATATGTCTGATCCATTGTCTCTTAAAAAGACTGGCCCTTCTCCTTCGGGTAAGCTCACGACTGGGGTTGCTTCTAATGTTTCTAGGCCGAGTCCGCGACCATTTGATGGTGGGGACAGTGCCTCTTCTTCCCCTTTGTGGTTTAAAACTGAAGCTGCTTTCTTGTCCCGGGAGTTAGGTTCGGGCGACATTGGAAACATGGATTCGGCTCGAGCTCTGGAGAAGTATATACCCGAATGGTCTTTGGCGAACAAGGATAGAATTGTGGATGCATTATCAGCAAAGATGGCTCTGTTTCATCTTGGGACTCCGGCCGATCACGCACACTACCGGAAGATGAGTGGCCCGGAACTTGGAAATGCCCTGATGCTTAATCAAGCACAGTCGAACTCCTTGGTGGTAGAGACGTATAAGCGCTGGATTGAATCGGAGTCGACTTGCCAGAAGCTTGAACGTGAGGTGGCCAGTTTGAAAAATTAAGAGAATGTTCGATCGAAAACAAAACAAGAACTATCTTCTCTCCGATCTCATATTGACAAATTGAAAGAACAAGTCTTGGAAGCCAAGGAAGTGAATAAGTCTTCTCAGGCTTCGGCTGCGGTCGCTTATGAAGCCCGAGACAAGGCTCTTCAAGACTTGGAAGCTTTCAAGGCGAAGTTTAGCGACCTAGAGAGGAAGCTATCTGATACGGAGAAGATGCATGCGGCCGAATTGAAGGAAATGCAAATGTCTTATGACCAACTTCTGGCCGATCACCATCGTCTGATAAGCGGTTCGTCCGTAACTTATCTTTCAATGCTTATTTTCTTGCTAATTAAACCTTATTAATATATATATATTTTTTTTAGATAACGAAGAGCTCAAGAGAGCCCGAGACCGAGCGATCGAGTCGCATACTGCGACCATCGATGAAGCGAAGGGCATGTTGACTCGTACCGAAGGAGAGATGGTTGATCTATATTCCCGAGTGTCGGAGCTCATGCTTACCAAACAGTGGTTTTTGACGGAGGGGGTTGCGTGGGTGGTCAAGCTGGTGCATCAAAGTCCGGAATTGGAGAAGGTCGTGGCTGACCTTGTTAATAGCGTTGAGGCGACAGGTGTGAACGAAGGCATTAAACGAGGTTTTAAAGCCGCCCATGATTCGGTTCGCTCTGTTGACGAAATTCCTGGATATGATGAAGAAGCTAAAGATGTGTTAGAAGCTACCATAAAGGCCTTCGACAACTTCCACATCTCCGTGCTTGACAAAGTCGCGGATTTGGTGGACAAACCCCTATCCGTTATTAAACAAAGAAGCCAACTCCCTATCGTGAAGGAAGACTTTGAAGTTTGAGATTCAATCTTTTTCATCGTATGACCTTTGCCTTGTTACTATAACCGTACAATTTTAAATTTCTGTTTCTTTTGGCATGTAACCCGTACAGTTTACTTTTGCTTGAAATGTTCGATCGACATGTTTGGTATGAAATTACGACTTTAGTAATAGTCATTCGTTCCTGGCTACTTAGTTCTTAGTTTGCGTCCAAACTTCACTGTTCGACCAGGTTTTTTGTTCGGTCATCTTAGGTGATCGAAACATACAAGAAATTCTTGATTTCTTTTATTTGAATGAATTGCTTATAACCGAGCCGTTTACGAGCTGGTTTGCTTAACAGATTTTGTAATATTTTTTTTTAACTGTTTAAGCCTTCTCGATCGGCGTGAGGCATGGGTCGAGGCCCGTTTGTGCACATTTTATGAAATTGTTCGGACTTATACGCATGCTATTCTTTATACTTATAAAAATACAGATCGCTTTATTCATTGATTCACTTAACCATAGATCCGGGGAAAACCCTCCCGGTTACAAAGGAAACGGAAAATTGTCAGGGCATTACCCTCCCGATTTGTACATGGAAATTGGAAATAAAAACAAGAACTAAGCGATCTTTTCTAGCCGTAGCAGGCTATTCACATGAAACACTTCTTTAGATGTACCCCGTTCCATGTTCGGGGTACGGGAGTTCCATCAATTTTTTCCAACACGTACGAGCCCTTATCGCTAGCTTCTTTGACTCGGTACGGTCCCTCCCATTTAGGGGTTAGCTTGCCGGGGGCTTCAATATGGCTCGCATCGTTTTTTCGGAGAACATAATCTCCGACCTTGAACTTGTAGAGTTTGGCCCGGGCATTGTAGTATTTCTCAATCTTCTTTTTGTATCGGGCTTCTTTGATTGCCGCGATGCTCCGGCGCTCTTCTAGCAGGTCAAGGTTAGATCGGAGTTCATGCTCGTTTTCCTCCCAATTCTTGCACCTCTGGTTTGGGAGTCCGATCTCGGCGGGAATCACTGCCTCGGTACCGTAAGTAAGACTAAACGGTGTTTCTCCGTTGCTAGTCTTGTGCAGTGTTCGGTGCGCCCATAAAACGTTCGGTAACTCATCCGCCCAGCCTTTTCCCTCGTAACCAAGCCTCCTCTTTATCCCATCGACGATTCGTCGATTTATCTGTTCAACCTGCCCGTTACCCTGAGGGTGGGCAACCGAGGAAAAGACTTGGTTGATTTTTAGATTTTCACACCAACGCTTAAACGGGTTTTCCGCAAACTGCTTCGCATTGTCGCTTATAATGTAGAGTGGAAGACCGAAACGGCATACGATTTGTTCCCAAAAGAAACGCGTCACGTTGTAGCCGGAGATAATTGTAAACGGTCGTGCTTCCACCCATTTGGTGAAATAATCCACCGCGACTAATAGATACTGAGCGCTTCCGCTTGATCTTGGAAAAGGTCCGACGATATCAACGCCCCACTTTTGGAAGGGCCATGCAGCGGTTACCGGTATCATCTCATTTTTAGCTCGGAGGCTGACTGGCGCGTGCTTTTGGCACTCATCACACTGTTGGAGCTCTTTTACTACACTTTCGTGCATCCCGGGCCAGTAATACCCCGCATTTTTTACCTTTGTCACAATCATCTTAGGTCCGGCATGGATGCCACAGATGCCATAGTGTATTTCCCTGATGATATAACTGGCTTGCTCCGGGTCCAGACACTTTAACAGAGGTCCGAGAAAAGTCTTTCGGTATAAACCTCCTTCTTGCATCTGGTATTGAAGGGAGTTGATTTGCACCTTTCTTGCTTCCGCTTTGTCAGTCGGCAAAACGTCATGCACCAAGTAGTTAATTATTGGCGTCATCCACGTTTGCGACGGTGCCTCAACCTGCATAACCTGCGGAGTTGCAATTGAAGGTGAAGTTAAAACTTCCACTCTCACTTCTTTGGCTAGGTGACTGAATGATACCGATGCCAACTTGCTTAAAGCGTCAGCCTTCTTGTTCTTGCTACGGGGAATATGCTCGACCTTACATGCTTCAAATGACGCCATAGCTTGCTTCACCTGTTCGAGATACTCCATCATGTTTGCTTCCCTCGCCTCATATTCTCCATTTACCTGATTTGCTACGAGCAGCGAATCAACATGGGCTATGACATTTTTTGCTCCGACTCTCAGCGCTAGACGTAGGCCAGCTAAGAGGGCCTCGTACTCAGCTTCGTTGTTTGAACTCTTGAATTCTAGCCGGAGCGCATACGTCATATCCGTTCCGTCTGGATCGGTGAGAATTAGGCCCGCCCCTGCTCCTTCGGCACTAGAAGCTCCGTCGGTATACAGGGACCAAGGCTTCTCTGGAGCTTTTTCGATTTCTTCCATTCCTTTATCTTCCGGAATTTCAACTAAGAAATCTGCTATTACCTGCCCTTTCAATGGTCCTTTGGTTCGGAAGGTGATGTTGAATGCGCCCAATTCAATCGCCCATTTTGCCATTCGACCCGAAACTTCAGGTCGTCGGAGAACATGCTGGATTCTCTGGTCTGTTCGTACCTCGATTGGGTGGGCTTGAAAGTATCGGCGAAGTCTTCTCGAAGCATGGACTAGTGCCAGGGCTAGTTTTTCCAAGTTTGAGTATCTTGTTTCGTAATCTTTTAACGTTCGGCTTACGTAATAAATGGGGATTTGCTTCCCGGTACGGTGAGCAACTAATACTGCACTGATAGCTCCAAACGACGCGGCTAAGTATACCGTTAGTACCTCATCTTCTTCCGGTACGGTGAGAGTTGGCAAGGTGCCCAGACAGGTTTTAAGTTCTTCGAAAGCTCGTGCGGCTTCTTCCGTCCATTTAAACTCCGATCTAAAGCTTTTTCTTAGAACATCCATGAACGGGAGTGACTTGTCTGCTGCCTTTGATAAGAACCGATGGAGAGCAGCCAACCGTCCATTTAAGGACTGGATTTCTTTAACCGACGTCGGAGGCTTCATTGTAAGAACAGCGTTAATCTTGTCTGGGTTGGCCCGCAAGCCTTTTGACCCAACCATGACTCCCAAAAACTTACCTTCTTCTACCCCGAACGTACATTTTTTGGGGTTTAGCTTCATGTTGATGCTTCGGAGTCGGGTAAACGTTTCAAGTATATCTTTTAGCATGGTGGCCTCATCGTGACTTTTGATCACGATATCATCAACATATACTTCTACGTTTCGCTCAATCTGATCTTTGAAGGCTTTGCTCATCAAACGTTGGTATGTTGCACCGGCGTTTTTCAAACCGAACGGCATCTTAGTGAAACAATACACTCCTTCATTGGTGACAAAGGCTGTCTTATCCTCATCTTCGACCGCCATTTGTATCTGATGGTATCCCTTATAGGCATCCAAAAAACATTTCAACCTGAACGTGGCGACGGAGTCAATCTTCTCATCAATCTCCGGTAGAGGAAAACAATCTTTCGGGCACGCATCATTTAAATCGGTGAAATCGATGCACATTCTCCATGAATTATCCTTTTTCCGCACCAAAACGGGGTTTGACACCCATGTTTGGTATCGGACTTCTCGAATGATTCCGGCGTCTAAGAGGCTCTTGACATCTTTTGCAATGGCTCTGGCTCGATCCGGCGCCATGTGCCTTTTCCTTTGTGCTATTGGTTTGATTGATTCTTTTACGTTCAAGTGATGTTGTGCCATAGATCTGGGGACTCCTTGCATATCGGAGTGCTTCCACGCGAAAACGTCTATCGAGTTGCGTAATAATTCCCACAGGAGCTTCTTTGTTCGCTTTGGGAGGTGGGCACCAATAGCTACTTGCTGTTCGGGAAAATCCGGATTGATTGCCCAAAGTTCCGTAGGTACTTCGGACTTTTTGGAGCTCGTTTCCGCAGCATGTCTTACTTCGGCAACAAACGAGTTTGATTCCGAGAAAATGGTAGCAACTCTGGCCTCGGTGGGGAATTTGATAGCTCCATGTATCGTCGAACTGATCGCTCCGAGAGCTCGTAATCCGGGTCGTCCAAGTATTATGTTATGCGATGAATGAGTGCCCACAACCAGGAAGGTTAGTTGGACAGTCCTGTTTTTATCACCCTCTTTGAATGTGGTCGGAAGGGTAATCTGTCCTATCGGACGGACTACCTCCCCGGAGAAACTGATTAGAGGGGTGGAGACTTCAATTAACCTCTTTTTTACTTGGGGGTTCAGCTGCTGGAAACACTGTAGATACATGATTTCAAAGGCGCTTCCTCCGTCCACGTAAATTCGTCGGACCAAGTGTCCGGCGATGACAGCTGAGATTGTAATCGGTCCGTCCCGAGCATCATCGGGATCGATCGGAGGGAAGTACGTTGGTTGATGCATCCATGCTGCCATATGTTGGTTCGACCGTTTTACCCCTCTTGATTCAGTTGACCGGATCATGTTGATTCCGGGTTCGGTGTTCGGATTATCAATTGCTGCTGCGGACTTCTTCCCATCTTTTACTTCTTTTACAAGGTGCGAGAGTTTACCGGATCGCACGGCTTTTTCGATTTCTTGCTTCAGAGCCCAACATTCATCAGTTGTATGACCCTTATCTCGGTGATATTCACAATACTTTTTGGAGTGCTTATCCGAAGTGGGTCGTTGCTTCGACGGCGTAGGGAACCGAGTAGTCTCCGTACTGAGAATTTTGCTTGGTGACTTGGTGAGTTCGGAAAAGGTGTTGAAGCGTACGTTTCCTGTTCGGAAACTACCTCGATCGGACTTCTGATACGGGCTACGATTTCTGTTCTAACTGCTGCTTCTATCTTTTGGCGGTGACGCGTTGCGTCTCCATGAGGTGGCTCGGGCCTTTGCATTCCTTGCTGTAGTTTCGTTCGGTTGGCCGCAAGCACTCTTTCCCCGAACGAAGGCTCGAGCTCTCTCCATAAGTGTCTCCATAGTTTTTGGGAGATCTTCATGAAGTTTCTCCACAAGCTGATTATTCCGAACTCCGTGACAGAACCCAGAGACTCGGAGCTGATCAACCGCTCCACTTATCTGCATGCTTTCTCGATTGAAGCGATCAATAAAATCTTCTACGGACTCTCCGTCTCGGCGCTTTATATGGTGAACCTCAGTAATGTCTTTCTTGCAGCGTCGCTGCTGACAGAAGGCACCAAGCCGGCATAGGCCATTGCTCAACCTTGGCAACCCATCAAACCAAACCCTTGCCGAACCGGTGAGGGTTTGGGCGAACATAAGGCACCAAGCCGGCATAGGCCATTGCTCAACCTTGGCCGCTCCGGCGAACGCGAACATATGGTCGTCCGGATCGGACGTGCCATCGTAAAACTTCAGCGTAGGAGGCATTTTGAGTTTTGCTGGGAGTGGGGCATTGACGATCCGCATCGTAAACTTAGACTGTGACGTCATAGACGTGGGGTGATATGGCATGAGCAGCTCTTGATCTTGAGGGTTTAAACCCATAGATCCCTGGCGAAACAGGTCGTTTAGACCGTTATTCATCGGAGCACTTGTAATCGAAGAAAATTGTGTAACATGCGTTATAGGAGTGGGGTTCATAGAACTTACCATTGATCCGGAAGTGAAGGTTCCAACGGAAACGGGATTACCCCCTGGATAGGCGTTATTGAACAGATTCGCTCGGAGGCTCTGCAGCATCTCCTCTCGCTGTTGTTGCTGCTGTAACTGGCGCAATAGATCGGCATTCCGTAAAAGGAAGGCGTTATCGAAGTTGGGTAGTGGCGTGGCAACCGGAGTAGTGACAGACAGCGTGGTGACAGAGCTTCCACCTACAGAATTTGCAGCTGGAGGAGCCGACGCGAATCCTAGCAAAACTGCTGGAGCAGAAACTGCTGTTGAAGCAATTGTGGAGGCAACGTTTCCTTCCCATATATCATTGTAAGATGGGAAGGTACTGGTGGAGACTGCTGTCGTTGATTCTGCCATGATTTCAAATGAACAGAAACGAGGAAACGAATTATGTGAATTCGAGGGGATGGCGCCACTGAAGACTCAAAACCAGTTAGTACGACCTGGTTAGAGCAGAGCTTCAGGTGACCTAGCACAAAACCTGCAAGATCACAAGGAAACAAGCACACCGTTAGCCTCGTCACAGGGAGGGGGGCCTCTCTGTGACCAAGCTCGGGCGTGAGAATAAGTACTTGTGAGGAGGAAACAGGTCAGGGAGAGAGAGAGAGAGAGAGGAGAGTTTAGAGAGAGAAAGTAGCCATTACCCGTTTTGGAGGCCTAAGTATGGTATTTATAGTCTTTGGGTATGCTGACGTGGCGAGTTAGTTAGGGTCGGACCAGTCGCTGTCATGGCAGTTATGGCCGTGGGGCCCAGTTAGTTATGGCGTACCAAAATGGTTGGTCGTTCCGTCTATGCCACGAGGTTCGATCCGACCTTAACGTGATCTGGTTCGGTTCTTTATGTGGAGATGATTCGGTCCGACTAAGGACGTCTCCTCATCAACTATTATAAATAAAAACGTACATCTTGTTCATTCATACCACTACAAACCCTTTTCTTACCCGAAAACATTCTATTAGTAACCATGCCTTCATTGTCATTCTCAAAAATCTTTTTGGTTTTCTCGGTTGTTTCGGTCACAGTGATATCAAATGCGGAATTGGTTGACGACGTTTGTAAGAAACTAGGAAACGAGCAATTCTGCTTGGAGGTTCTAAAATCCGATTCAAGGAGTAAGTTTGCAAAAGACATAACTACCCTTACCACGATTGCAGTCGATGTGGCATCAAAAAACACGACTGCGACCCGAGATTACTTCCTCAGTGTGACGACCGGTCCCCCGGCTGTGTTGACATGTTTGAAAGATTGTATCGATTCATATAATGTTGTGATCGCGGATTTCAGGAATTGCCTAAAGGAAAAGGATTGTTCTTTGACCGGTTATGACATTCACGATGCTGGAGATGAGGTTAAACGTTGTCAGGCGATTGCGGATATGAACGGGGCTCATGATTCGTTTATAACTACTAGTAACAGTGTCACCCTCGAATTTACTGGACTTGGTGAATCATTGGCCAACCTTATGTGTGACAAAACAGGTGCTTGATCGCGTAGTTGTATGGAATACTAAATTTGTGCCTTTACATTATAAAGTTTCGTTATCATAATAAAATAAATCCATTATAATGGCGTGTTGTTATATGTATGACAAAAACCAAACCTCATGTATTAAGTTTAAATTAGACCTGGCAAACGGGTCGGGCCGGGGTTGGCTTGGGTCGTGGGTCAAAACGGGTCCGGGTCGGAACGGGTATGGGTCGGAACGGGTCAGTTACAAAAAGGGTGGTTTTGGTTTGGGTCGGAACGGTTCCGGGTCGGAACGGGTTTCGGGTCGGTTTGGTTAAAAAATGGTTTTTTTTTTTTTTAACTTTTGAGGACTCCAAATTACACATGAACAAAATCAAAACTACATACACATGGAGGAAATTAAGCATGAAGAAAATTAATCGAAATTACGCATGAAGGATACACTTTTTAGGCTTTGTACAACTTGTCTCTACTTTATATTTGGATATCTGATTATAAATGGTTGGTGTGGTGATGAATTTGTATTGTGCGTGTGTTTGTTTCAGTGGAAGAAAGTATGAGTAAATTTCAAAAGTTAAGTAACAGTACGTGCCAATAGCTGGTCGGAGGTGAGAGGGTTTACCCACAGTTGTGGGGTTCTCACAAAGAACCGAAAACTGAACCGAAACGAAACAACCAAAACGAAACAAAAAGATCGAAACCGATCCGGAAAAACCGATCAAAACGGAACAAAAAACCGAATCGAAACCGGCCAAAACGAAACAAAAAACTGAAAAGATCGAAACCGATCCGGAAAAACCGATCAAAACGGAACAAAAAAACCGAATCGAAACCGGTCAAAACGAAAGAAAAAACTGAAAAAATCGAGTGAGCTTAATTTATCTTCAGTTCGAAACATCACATATTAAATTCAATTTATCTAAGCTGGCAAGCTGTAATTCATATTTTATTAAATGGTATATCTTCAGTTCGAAACGTCACATATTAAACCGATCAAAACGGAACAAAAAACCGAATCGAAACCGGCCAAAACAAAACAAAAAATTGAATAAATCGAAACCGAACTGAAAAAGCAATCAAAACGAAACAAAAAATCTCAACCGAAACCGAAAATAACCAACCCAAACAAAACAAAAAACCGAACCGAAACCCGTCCCGTGCGGAAACCCGTGCCGACCCGAAATCTGATCCTAACCAACTACGTTCCGATCCGAAACCCGTCCCGGCCGCCCGAAACTCAATCCAAACCGAACCCGTTTCGATCCGAAACTTGTCCCGTTTCTTTAAGACACCAACCCACATTGATCCATTTCTTTGAAGTTGTCAACCCGTTTTGACCCGAAAATATATGAGATGGAATTTTAATTGACCCATTTTGACCCATTGAGTGAAAATATCTTACCCAAACCAACCCATATAATTTAAAAAGTAACCCAAAGTGACCCACTTAGAAGGCTTTGGGTCAAGATTGCCCCCTCTATTCTACACTAATAATCTACAAAGTATAATAAGCTAACCTGACCTGGCCGTGTGACCCGTAACGAATGACTCGAATTTATATTGACCCCTTACATAATCTGCCTAACTCACTCACCTTAGTTACATGACCATGCGTACCAATACAAAAAAAAAAGGAAACATAGCTCTTCAAATGTTAAGATATGGGGTATATTGACTATTAACCTACCCCCAAGCAGAATAACCATTGCAATGAATTGGTAATCTTACATCGACTATTAATCAAAGTGATATAGCTACAAAAAAATGAAGTCCTTATTATATCATCATGGAATTAGTCCTATCTCATTTTTTATCATCTATCAGATCTAGGTGGCAATTTGATCGATTTACTTTAGTAGTACATATTAGCAAATGTATAATAAGCCAATCCGACCTGACTTGGTCGTCTGAGCCGTAACAAATGACCCGAATTTGTATTGACCCATTACATAATCTGCATGCCTCGCTCACCTTAGTTACATGAGGTAAAAGCTAATTTTTAACTTTTGAATACATCATTACCTTTTATAAATTTCTCTAGCAAGGGAAGATCTTTGATAAGTATACTTGTCATACAATAAGAAGCAACATTATAAGCTGTTCAACGCAGAGTCGGACTAACCAAAGAAAAATAAAAATTAACTTTTGGTAAAAAAAAAAATAATAATTAGCAAGATGAAGGGAAATCATGAATTACCTGAAACTTATTGATGAAGAACAACTCTCACCCCATAGATGCAAATTTCTGCACAACAGATTCCATATCAATTCATAGATAAATGAAAAGTAGCTAAAAATGAAATTCATTTAACGGTTAGATAAGTCGCCTAAATGAGTAGCTAAATGCTTACATTGTCCTAGGTCCTTTTTTAATATGAATTATCTTATTAATTTAAATAACAGTTTTGTTTAATAAAACCATTGACTATAAAACAACTACAAAAGATGTTGACAGGTCTAATCTGCTTAATCAGACCCGATCATTTGATTGACCCATTTTGCCACTCAGAATAATGCTCTCTAGCCGGCAGCATTGCAATAATGCTCTCTTGCTTATGATATTTTGGATAATAAATCCCCTTTGTGCCATTGCAAATGACTCTTATTTTTGTCCGACAACACACTCCGACCGCTACACTCAGTAGATCTCTGCTAGATATAAATGACATCATCAAGTAAATTAAATAGAAATGTAACCAATTTACATGAAAGTTTGAAACCAAACAAATCATATCATAACAACCAATATGTTATAGATATATGAAAATGGACATACATGGGATCAATTTGTCAAGCTAATCACTCAATTAATGATCAACTGTAGGGGTGTGAATTTCTGACACGAACCGAAAACACGACACGAACCTAACACAAAATTCGCGGGTTTGGGTTTAGTCTAAACGGGTTCGGGTCAGTTTCAGGTTGAACCCGCCAACCCGTTTAGCTAAACGGGTCAGGTTCGGGTCAACCCGGTCGGGTTGGCGGGTTGACCCGTTTAACCCATTTCTATAATATTATATTGAGTAAACTGCAATTTTACCCCATGGGGTTTAGGGCAATTGGCTTGTCTACCCCCCCCCCCCCCCCTAAGGAAATAAATGCAATTTTACCCCCCAACGTTTGGGGTTATGTCGCAACTTTACCCCCCGGACCATGTCAACGTTAATATTACTGTTAGTGTGTATTGAAATGTCCAAAGTACCCTTTGTCTTCCCCATTAAGAACCTTGAAGCCCTCAATTCACTGCCCTAAACGCTGTTCTCACCCAAATCTTCAATCGACCCCCAAATTGATCGCTCTTGCTGAACATGTCTTCATCTTCTTCCTCTGTGCTTCGATTCAAGGAGACAATGGGCAAAACTCAAGCTTCAGACATCATCTGTCCTTGTGGTGGGAAAACAGTGGTCAAACAATCAAAATCCAAAGCTAATCCTGGTCGATGGTATCTTCAATGTGTAAATTTCTTTTGTTTTATGCTTATTGAAACTCAAGTTTGTGTGTCGTGTTGCTTATGATGTCCGATAATAGGTTGGAGGATGTGGATTCCTCAGATGGGCTGATGTTGGTAAAGAACAGGGATGTCCGATTTGTCGAGAGGTAATGCCTGCTTTAATTCAAAGCATTAAATATAAGGATGAGTTGGCTAAGTGCAAAGACCAGTTGGCTCGGTACAAGAATGGCGTTGTGTTCAAACTGAAGATGTACTTAGGGATTACTTAGGTCTTGATTGTTCTACTTTTTTTGCTTAATTAGTTAAATGTGGAGAAATTGGATTAGTTTGTGTATTTTGACTCTAACTGTATTTTAGTTATGAGTTTTCAAGTTTATGCAATGGTCCTTTTCAAGTTCTTACTTTATGTTTTTTTTGGTAGCCTGCTTGTAATTCTGTAGGTATTGCTGACAAAAAGAATGATATAGTTGAGAATGAGAAAGATATTGCTAAGGATGAAGAGGTCGTTGCAGCCGAAGAACCATGCAGTTATGTATACTTTGAGGATCAAGACTCTGAGATACTCAGACCTTACATGGAGCAAGAAACTGATTATGAAAAGATATTCGGAGATCTGACAAAGGATTATGACCCTGAAGTGCTGGAACATGCATGTGATTACACATATTGGGATGAAGAGGATGATTGGTACTTTGACCCATATGAAGGGGAGCATGGTTCTGATTCGGATTGGACTTGTTTGGATGATTGTCACTGGAAATAGGCTAGATTTGTTTGGTTGGTTGTATGTTTGTATTTTGGACCTCTTATTTGTACTAAATGTTGTAATGTAATCGAATCACTTTCTGCCAAAATTCTGTTTGAACACATTATTTGTACTAAAGCAGCCAAATACAAACCAAACATAAAGATTGTAAACCAAACATTGTAAAACAAAATAAAGCAGCCATGTGTAAACCAAACAGTTGTAAGCCAAACATTGTAAACCAAAATACAAGCCATATACAAACCAAACATAAAGTAGCCATGACAACATAACCATCTGTCACTCATAAAGATTCAAAACCAAACATTGTCTTAAACAAACTTGACAAACCAAACATTGTCTTGAACAAACTTGACAAACCAAACGTTGTCTTGAACAAACAAACAAACAAACATAGTCTAAAGTTACAAACCTAACATTGTCTTGAACAAACTTGACAAACAAACAAACATAGTCTAAAGTTACAAACCATCCGTCACTCATAAAGATTGTAAACTGGTGCACCTTGAGTGGCAGTGTGTGATTCCTGTGAAGCAGTGGATTGTTCACCCCCTTGTCCTTTGCAGCTCCTGACATTATGATCCATGTTCCCACATTTACCACACTTGATGCTGGTTCCCTTTCTGGTCATTTTACCTCCTTTGTCGAACTCCTGCTCAAGCTCTTTTTCACCAAATTCCTTCCTTCGTTTCTTCTTTGGCCTTCCAACTTGTGCATGATGCTTTGGGGGGATGAGTGTTGTTGGACACTGTGAAGGAGTCCACATCTCCGGCCCGTTGATTGGCTCTATCACATTGTCATAAACTTTCTTCCATGTTGAAAGCCAATACACATCAGAAACTCACTCTTCTGGTATGCCAGCATCAATGCTATTCCTTGACATATCCCATATGGCTGCAACTGCATGTTTGCAAGGTATCCCTGTCAAATCCCACTTCCTGCATGCACAAGTTTTATGTTTAACATTCACAACACACTGTGATCTTGGACCTGTTACTTGATACTTGTCTAAATCAACCATTAAAACAGACATTTCAGCAGCCTGTTTCTTGATCTCATCGAAGACCTCAGTGGCATGAGGTGTCAGTGGCCCCATACACTTTGCTTGCAATTTCTTGACATTCACTATCCTCTTGGTCATGTACTCCCTAATGAATTCTAGGCATGTGATAATCGGCTTGTCCCTCGCTCCTATGATTTGTCTGTTAAAAACCTCACATATGTTGTTCAGCAACATATCACATTTAGCTCTTCCAGAAAAATATGCTCTTGACCAAGCTGTGTATGGGATCTCATTCAGCTAGTCATACATAGCTCGTTCTGTTGTCTTAATTTCTTCCATAGCTTTGTTAAAATATTGAATAGATGTATTCCTTCCGGCTGACCAAAGCAAATTCTTGTAAAGATCTCCACGCCACTTGGATTTCATGTTCTCATAGATGTGCCTCAAACAAAATCTGTGCTCACCATTAGGAAAAACAGCTAGCATAGCTGGAATCAGACCCTGTGATACAAAATGCAATTAATCCTAATATTTTGCAACAAAAGTAATTTGCAAGTTATTAATTAACACTGAAGAAGTTATTACCTTTTGTCTATCACTGATGAAGGTGAAACAAGACTCAGCCGTACACCCTAGATCATCTCTCAACAGTTGCAAAAACCATTTCCAGCTTTGGGTTGTTTCTACCTCAACAAGGGCATAACAAACTGGATATATGCTATTGTTCCCATCTATACCAACAGCACTCAAGATCTGTCCAGGAAGGACCTTTCATAAAACAACCATCCACACCCAGCAATAGTCTTCCAATCATCTTAAATCCTCTCATCATAGAGGCATAACAAATATAAATCCTTCGAAACTGCCTTGTAGGACTACCTGAGTTCCCACATGGCTCCACATCAATTTTAGTTGTACTACCTGGGTTGGCTTTTAGAAGTTCATCACAGTATGACCTTAACAGACCATACTGTTCTTGGTAGTCACCATAAATCCTCGTAGTTGCTATCCTCTTGGCTCTGAAGACCTTA
Source organism: Helianthus tuberosus (assembly GCA_030545235.1). Classification (NCBI taxonomy): domain Eukaryota; kingdom Viridiplantae; phylum Streptophyta; class Magnoliopsida; order Asterales; family Asteraceae; genus Helianthus; species Helianthus tuberosus. The sequence goes on along the minus strand of CM060365.1, from coordinate 178,035,035 downwards.
TGTAGTGATATTTCTAGTTGATGCTTCCGAAGCAGTTGACTTTGAATTGCATGAATTGGCATGTCTGGATTGCTTTCAATCATAGGTTGGATCTCTTTAGCAATCGAACTCATTGTGTACAAAGAAACGGCCCTTGTTGTCAAACAATTATGTTAATTATGAATGGTCTTCACACACCACTTATCCTTGTCTGTATTTCTCGAGATGTGAACTGCCCAAGGACAGGTGGGCTTGGTATGCCTTTTAAGGTGTTTGTATTTTTGTCCTACTTTGGTGCATTTACTATTTTGCCCCTCATCCCCCTTCTTTTTTACAGAACCAAGTAGTGGTGGATTACTTCCAAAACATACTACCCTATACCTCAACAATTCATTTTTTAGAATAAACACGTCCCTCCTTGCCTTAAGAGCATAATCTTTCACCATCTGATTCATCTTTTTCTTGTCATCAATAAGCTGACCAACAAAGAATGGCAGATCATTTGGACCTTTTGAAGCACCCTTGTTTCTCCTCCTTATCTTCCTGGCAACCTTATCTCTAAGGCTTGAATTGTCATCAGACCCACTTTCAAAGTCCTCCAGGTCTACAGGCAGATGACCTTCTTCGCTTCTCTCATCATCATGATCCCCATCAGTTAAACCATCCAGTTCTTCCCTAGTAAATTCAACATTAGCCCTGAACCTCTGCATATCCACCTCTATTTCATAAACCAAATTATCTTCCTCAATATACTCGTAATCAGGATCACTTCCTTTACTCTCTTCATTATGATCTTCAATTTCTTCCTCATCTTCATTCATACTATAATTCTGATTATTTATTGTAAATGATGCTGGAACAATTGCTTTACATGTTCTATCAACAGGAACTTCACTTTACTCAATCAAGATTGTTGACCTCCGGTGTTCAACATACATTTCTATAATGTGGACTCCTTGACACACATGATCAAAGATAGGCTCTAAGTCAACATCACATTTTAATGTCCTAAGACCAAAATCCAACGAACAGTACGGTTCCTTATAATGAATGCAGAAAAACAGACCATCATTGTATCCTAATTTCTTAACCATCTCCTTTAAAACATCAGTATTCAACACTCAAAAATCTACATGATCAATGTAGTTCATCTTCCCACCAAAGTAATTCCTATTTGGGTTTTCTACAAAATTACCTCCATGGTGAAATTTTATGGTAAATTGAGATTGGGTTTGACCTGTAAACAAACAACAATAACAAATTAACACAGAAAAAGGTTCAAATTTTACCTAATTCAGGCCCTGTGAGCTTGCATGTCACTTACGGTACATTTCATCCAGTTTGAAATACTGGTCTTCAGCTCGTAGCTTCCACAATCGAAGATCCATGCTCGTAACAGAGTTCTAATCCATTGTAATCTTTGAAGATCGCCAATAAGCAGCTCTTGAATTTAGAGGTAGGTTATGTTAACGGTTTCAAAGTGATGAAATGGGAATTTTATGAGGTTGCAGCTGAAGCGAAGGGTAATAGCTGAAGACAATGGTGATTTTACCTATTTGCCCCTAGACCTTTAAAAGAAAACGGTGATCTGTGACGGAAAGATGGTCCAGGGGGGTAAAGTTGCGACATAACCCCAAACGTTGGGGGGTAAAATTGCATTTATTTCCTTAGGGGGGGTAGACATGCCAATTGCCTTAAACCCCGGGGGTAAAATTGCAGTTTACTCTATTATATTTTTTACAATATGTTTTATGTTATAAATTAAATTTGGTGTGTATTTTATGCAATACTTATAACTTAAAAATAGAAATTGACATAAGATTTTAAGATTTTAATGTAATTTTATTATCTACTTTGTATTTTTTTTGTAGTAGATGTTAATTTTAATATATTAATTTGCTGAAAAAAATAAAAAAATTCGGGTTGAACGGGTCGGGTTCGGGTCAACCTGTGAATATTCGGGTCAGGTTCAGGTTCATATGTATGAAACGATTTTCGGGGATCGGGTTCGGGTTCGTCTAAAATTTTCGGGTTCGGGTTGAACCCGCCAACCTGCGAACACGACCCGTTTAACACCCCTAATCAACTGGAAGTGGTTGGAACTGCAGATGTAATTAGTGGAAGTAAGTAGCAGCAATGTAATAAGTGGAAGCAAGTAGAAAAAAAATCCAAATTCAAGAAAGTTGTCTGGCAGCTTGTTGTATGTATCTTAGGTCCTTTATTATATTGCTCATAAATCTGCAAAATTTCAAAAATCTTGATCAAAATCTGAAAAGTGACTCTGAAAGTAGTATATTCAACTATCATCCAATATATAAGAAACATAAATACAAACTTATATTCCCATTCCCATTCTCAAACCTTAACCCAAACACCCTATGAGCACCACTCTAACCTATCTCTAACAACATATTTAAACTTGAAATGTGTATATATCTTTTATGTGTGAAATGATGCAATGAAAACAAAAACTTAGCATTTGTGTGTTCATTCTTATGATGGTTTTATTCTTTGATCGTGGCTTTGATTTAGTAAAAGAATGTATATAAAAGAAATTATAAAAAGATAATGAAAACATGATAAAATAAAAATAAAAAGAATAGAAATAAAAATAAAAATAAACGGTTGTTGGATTTTGTTGGATCATAACAGTTAACTTTTGAAGCATATCAACCATCTCAGGCCAAACCCTGTGAAATGCGAATCAACAACCCTAATATTGGATAACCATTGTTATTTAGAATTGTAATACTTAGAATGAAAAGAAATATTAACAAATCAACAATAAATCTTTATTAACCGTTAGAATCACACCTATGAGCACAACACGTCGAAGTGAAAGATCGACGATGGTCGAGAGGATAAGAATCCTAAATGGTGACAGTAAGTAGAAGAAACATGAGTGAAAACATCAGGAATCATTGTTAGTAAACAAACTCATAATTCGTTTAGAGATTTGGAGATGAAATCGTACCTGAAAGAGTTTGGGAGATACCAGATTGGTAGACCACCATGGAATTTCATCAAAAACTTGGAGTGCCAACAATATTACATACAATTGATACAGTAATAAAATAAAAAAAATGAGAGGTTTGTATTGTACCTGTGATAGAACATGATCAGGTAGGGTGAACTCTGCCATTGTAAAACATCTTGCTTACATCTCATACCTACATTTTGATTAAATTACAGAAAATTGAAGAAAATGTCAACTCATCACACAAAGCAACTATTATAGCTAATAAATCCAATTCCAATTCATACAAAACGAAGAGTCAAAGAATTGATATTGTAATAGCTTATTCCCCATCACAGATCTTTAAATTTTACCTCTGAACCAAGAAAACACATAGGTTTTGACCTACTGATGTGCTAAATGTGGTTAAATAAAAATTACTAAAATTAACCTAATCTAGACACTCTAAGCTTTAAATTTATAAACTTAGACTCGATCTAAAACTAAACCACGCAACCGGCAAGTGTACCGATCAATGCAGTATAGCTACAGTAAGTCCGAGTATCGAACCCACGAGACTCTCTAATTACGCTAATTAGACTCTATCTAGACCTAGACTGACACATACTCTAACTGTTTAATTGGTTGGGGGGGGGGGGTTACGGAAAATCTAAGGAAATCTATTTAAACTAATTATTAAACTAAAACTAAACTAATACGAACGAAGACTGAGAGGCTTTTCTTATATGGAAAACGAGACCACCTAGACAAGAATCCTGGATTACTTTTAAAGAATTACTGATTAAGTGAAATGCATGAATTATGGAACCGGGATCTTAAAGTACTAAACCTATTAAGATCCAACTAAGCCCCTCGACCCTTCTCAAGGAGAAACTTGTGGAACTACCTAGGCCGTTAATCCTACCGGTTATTAGACGCCTTTCCAGTTGTCTAATTATTGTGTAAGTACCCTAATGTTGACCTACTCTTTTCCAATCATAGATCTAGGGTAGTTTGAATTAATTAACTTGACTTGATAGACTAATAAAACCGACAGGTCAACTAAGACACGACATTTTCCAAGGACTATCTAAAGCAATTCGCCGGGTAAGACCTATCAATAGCCCCTCACTTTCCAGGTATTAGGACTAGCAGAACACTAAAACCTAGCAAATTACTACCAATTACTTCTAGAGGTTATTGGCCGATTCTCCCTAAAGAGTTAAGATTCCTTACGTGATATAGACACTCACCAAAATCCTAAACCCTAGTATGACTCTATGTTGTGATATAGACCGTCACTAAGAATCATACGAAGCAAATGTCAATAACAAACCAAGTTGAAGTACGCATATGCATCAAATCAATAAAAGAAACTCTTTACTAAACACAATTAGTCCATAAAAGACATGCAATTAACCAAAAAGGTAAAAACTTTATACTAATCCATTCATCAAACTCTAGGTGGCTTAAATGTTTAGCCGAGGAACATAGTCTTAAAAATAATAAAACTAGGTCTCAAACAAGAATTCATCGATACTAAACAAGAAAAAATAGAGAACTAAAGAAATCGAGTAACAAAACCCGGTAATCCCTTGCTCTCCAAGCTTCCCGCTTGATCCCGACGATTCCCGCAAAACCTGCCTTCTCACGCACGTCTCTTACTGAATTCTCTCCGTCCCATGCGTCCACCAAGTGTTGTGCGTCTCCAGTTATGATTGGATACCTCCTCCTCAAATAATAATCGTTGCCCTATATGTGTATTACGAAATCTAAGTGGGCCTGGCCCCCTTCTAGCCGAAGCCCAATTCTTTTCTTTTTCCTTTCTTTTTGCCGCCTCTTCTCTAAAATAATATTATCCATTGGCCACAACTTTCTTTTTTCGAATATATAGAATATACGTATATTGAACAGAAAGTTGTTTTGTCTGATGTGTATATATCTTTTCTCACCCCAAAATAATGCAACAACTTCTCTTTCATGGGATGTGTGCTCCTAGCCGCCCCTTTTCTTTTTTTCAATTATAATGATCTATCTTTATATATATAGCCCCTTAGGGTCGGGTTCGGCTACAAAGTCCATTTTTCAGAAAATAATGGCAAATTTCCTTCGGTTACTGGCGGTCTACTCTACTCAACTGGCTGGTTATTTCTTTATTACTCGTTTTCACTCCATTTGCACCAGGACCTGCCAAAACACAAAATAATATAATATAACACTAAAACTAAATAAAAACAAATAAAAACATATACAAAAATTATACACTTTACAGGGGACAAATATATGTATTTTACCACTTATCACCTACTTTGAAGTTTATAATTCTCATATTATTTTGACCTAATTTGAAGTTTATAATTCTCATATTACGAAAGTGGGTGAAGATTTGAAAGAAAATAGAAGCACATAAATAGAAGATAACTAACCTCATAATTGAACAAAATCAAATCTAGATGAACCCTTTTACCATCGTCTTCTCAGTCCATCCCGTTTTTTAAATCTGAACCATTTATGCTTCGTAAATCCAGATGAACCATTTTACTGTCTTCTTCTCAGGCAATCCCAGTTATTTAGATCTGAACCATTTATTCTTGTCATACTAACAATCAGACTTCGTAAAACATAACCACAAAAAAAAAAAAAAAAAAGATTCGGTTAGTACCTTGTTGATGAAGCCATTAGATCACCTTTGAAGATTTGTGCTGGAAGACGATAAAACCCTAGATACGAAACAGAAACAGATCCAAATCTGAAAAAATTATTCAAAATCAAAAATCAAAGTTACAGAATATACAAATCCAGATCGTACCTGATGTATTGACGATGTTGTAGTGATACGAATTAGGAATCCAATGATTAATGATGAGAAGAAATAGTCCAGATGATAATATCAAATGATTCACAAATCAAAACAAGAAAAAAATCAAGATCAACCATCACAAATCATATGTCGGGTCTACAAATAACACATAAGAACACCTTATCATATCAGACGCTTGAGATTGGAAGCGTGGTGAAGAAGACGATTGAGATTGGAAGCTTGGTGAGAATGTGAAGAATACGAAAGAAAATAGCTGGGTAGTGTGTTTATATACCAACAGCCATTTGACTTGAATGTAGTGTAAATGGATCCCGCGTGACCCATCAGCCAAGAGGAATGAATTGTTGTGAATTTTGGCAGGAAAATAGTGAATTGAGGCCCTAGATGAGGGACATGTGTCCCTAATTATGAACTTTATTATGTAGGATAGATAGGTAAGTAGGTAACTAATATTAATTATTAAGAAAACTGAAGAGATATAATCATGAATATAAGATTATTTTAATAGGGTGGGATTCTAGAGTGAACACAAGTGTATTTGCAAACTGAGTGAACAAATCTTGGCCATTGATTTACACACGTGGATGGCTAGGATTTCATCATCAAATCGTAAAATACACTAGTGTATTTAATCATCAAATCTTGGACATTGATCTACACACATGTATGGCCATGATTAGTTCACTCAGTTCGCAAACTATACTAGTGTTTACTCTTGAACCTAAGCCTATTTTAATATATATATAGGCCGGTTATTCTACAATTGGCCTTAACGTATGATGTGTACGTTGTGAAAATATGGCATGCGGCTTCACAAACCCGGACAATCTATATCATGCGGCTTCATAAACCCGGACAACCTATAACATGAGGATTCACTAAACCCGGATAGCCTGTAACATGCGGAATTCCTAAACTCACAAACCTGGACATCTATAAACATGCGGAATTCCTAAAACTCGCAAACCCGGACACCTATAAACATGTGGAATGTCGCAACCCCCGACCCCACCCTGGGAGCGGGAGCCGTGAGCACAAGTCGGTGGTATCAGTGTTTATTAATTTAGCAGTGAAAATGAGACATCAGGATCGTAGTTAGGAAATAATTTCAGAGTTGTAAAACACTAAACTTTTATATTGAACAAGATGGGATAAAAACCCATAATTCATTTGTAATATTTTTGTAAGGATAAACCCTAGTTTGCTGAAAACATAATTTCTTCGTTATTTAGGTAACTTATAGCCACTTTATTTAAGCCTTCAGTGCTCCATAGCTGACTTCTAATAGCTTCACATCAAGTTACCTGAAACGCGTTTTAAAAATATTTTATCAGCAAGAAATACTGGTGAGTACATTCCAATTTATAAACATAAGTTGTTATAACTTTACAGTGTTTATATCTACACAATAACTCATTCAGTATTTTTCATGTTGGCAGTTTCATGACTATGGTCATATTACTATTGGCTAACTCTTTGTCCAATAGTAATGCTTGACAAGTAGTGTATACAAAACCCCACATACCGGTAGTAATTGTAGAATACAAAGACTTAATCACTGTAATTATAACCGATAAACATTTAGGATTTTTGAAAAGCATTTTAAATAATGACTCACAAACTGTGAGAAAAAAAAAAAGAATGACTCACATTGTAAACTTAGGTTTTTCTACGGGCTTCCTGGTGATATTTTCTGATTATTTTCTTGAGTTCCTATTGAAAATATACAATGCACGCGCGTTAGTATAATAACCCAAATTCAACTTATCAATATGACCCGAGACAGAACCCCAACGTACTTAGTCAGGCAGAGCCTTGACATGCGTTGTTGGGTCCTAGATCAATCGGACAGGGTATCGAATTAGTGATCGGGGGTTAAAATACTTACAACGGGGCAGAGCTTCATGATTTAGGGGGTATTTTATCTGTTATTTTTGGATTATAGAAGTTGAGAGAGAAAGAGACTGAACGAGGATGAACTGTTGCATGCATACCCTATTTATACGAAATCCCGGACGCTCTCGCGCCCCGCGACCGACCCAGCCGATCCTGTCGTGCCCCGCGAGGGCACCCTAGTTACGGCTAGGGTTGCCTGGTCACTAACCTAGACTCGACACGTGTTGTGACACGTGTCACAAAGGGTAACCGGCAAGCAAAGGTGGGTCGCGCCCCGCGACCGACCCCCCACATCCTGTCGCGGCCCGCGAGAAGCCAAAAACCAATATATATATTTTTTTAATAAAAATAAGGTTATACGAGTTTGGTTTTGCGATTATGAAACGTTATAGGGCGTTTACAAGGGTTGTTATATCTTCCCCACCTTGTTTTAAATCTCGTCCTCGAGATTTACTGGAAATAAGTGTGGATATTTCCTTTGCATTTCTGACTCTAGCTCCCATGTGTATTCTGGCCCTCTCTTCAAATTCTACTTTACTTTGACCAGAACTAATCTCTTGTGTTTGAGATTCTTGATCTTTCTATCTTCAATCTATATGGGTTTCTCTACAAATCTAAGTTTCTCATTTACCTCTATGTCCTGAAGAAGTATCACCAATGATTCGTCGGCTAAGCATTTCTTGAGGTTACATATATGAAATACATCATGTATTCCTGCCATTTTTTCTGGCAATTGTAGCTGATAAGCTACTGGCCCTATTGTTTGATAATCTCAAACGGTCCAACATACCTTGGGCTTAGCTTTCCTCTTTTACCGAATCTGACAACTCCTTTCCATGGATAAACTTTTAACAATACATTGTCTCCAACTTGAAATTCCAGCGGTTTTCGTATGTTATCTGCATAACTCTTTTGACAATCTCGTGCAACTTTTAGTCTTTCCTTGACTTGAATAATTTTGTCAGTTGTCTCTTGCACAATTTCAGGACCTGACAGTTGTTTTTCTCCAATTTCAGCCTAATAGACTGGGGTTCGGCATTTTCGTCCATAGAGTGCTTCAAATGGTGTAGCATTGATGCTGGTATGATAGCTGTTGTCAGAAAATTCTATGAGAGGTAAGTGGTTGTCCCAGTTTCCTCCAAATTCTATCACATAGGCTCTAAGCATATCTTCCATTGTTTGGATTGTCCTGTCGCTTTGACTGTCTGTTTGAGAATGATAGGCTGTACTTAGATTCAATCTGGTTCCCATTGCCTTTTGGAAACTTGTCCAAAAAAAAAAAAGTGAAACGACTGTCTCTGTCAGACACAATAGATAAGGGAATCCCATGTAATGAAACTATTTCATTTACGTACAGCTTAGCTAACTGTTCCATACTAAAAGTTTCTTTCATTGGTGAGAAATGAGCAGATTTGGTTAATCTGTCTACAATCACCCAGATTGTATCATTACCTTTTTGTGTCTTGGGTAATTTGGTAACAAAGTTCATTATTATTAATTCCCATTTCTAAATTGGCATTTCCAATTGCTGAAGTAATCCTGAAGGTTTCTGATGTTCAGCTTTACCCTGTGAACAGGTTAAATATTTAGCAACATAATTTGCTATATCCTTCTTCATTCCTATCCACCAAAAGTTTTTCCTTAAGTCTTGATACATCTTGTCACTTCCAGGATGCATCATATATTTGGATTTATGGACTTCTTCTAGAATTTTGGTACGTAGGTTTCCTTGCATAGGTATCCAAATTCTTTTCTTATGGAATCTCCAAATTTCGTCTGTTCCTTATTCTAGTTCTTTAATCATTCCTTTTAATCCTTCAGCATCATTCTTGATTCCTGTTTCTTGTATTCTTTTAATTTGCTTATTTAAATCTACCTGCAGGTTTAGTCTGAGAGTGTCACACCCCCAAAATCCACCATGCGGAGCATCACCGCTTGGAGGCGTGACATGACCAGGATCGAGCCACCAATCATATTGAACAACGAAATTAAGTAAGTAAAACCAACCACAATACAATTGGTGACCATAAGACACTAACCAGTTTTAAGTTAACAGCGGAAGCATAAAACGTAAGTTCAAAACATAAGTTCATAGTTCATAAGTTTTTAGACCCAAAACATAAGTTCCATAAGTTTATAACGTTTAATTAATAAACATGGGACATAACAGTCCGCATCCCACAACGACCTCCTCCTCGTGCAAGCTTCATAAGCATTTAGCGACCTGTAAGGCATGTAACAACGAGTCAACAACAAAGTTGAGTGAGTTCACGATTGGTTGATTAGTTTTAAGTTGTTTCTGAAAACGTGGTTTGACTTTTGTTGGCATATTTGCCGTGGGGGTTACCCCATAGTTGAAAGTATGTTTAACCAGATCCTTTTTATTACCCAGACCATATCCATAATCAGTGGGGACTTCCCCATGTGAACCACTAGACCGATATCGACAACTGACGAACAATAGTTGTGCCCTACGTCAATGTTCTATCATCATTGCCAGTTTGCCATAGTCCATTAGTACACGCCCGTTCGGACGACACGGTATGAGGTTTGTTAAACCTAATAGCGCTATTAACTAATAACCCGCTCGCCATTGGCCTCGGCGATTAAGTCGATATAAATTGAGGGACTTCATGATAGAGTTTTGTCTAGTAAGTTTTAAGGTTGTTGTCCTACCCAAGGAGGACGAACGTACGTATTCTACCCAAGGAGAAAACGCAGGATTAAATATTGGCATCCTACCCAAGGAGGATGGCCGTACATATCCTACCCAAGGAGGATATGTAGGTTCCGTTTTAATTCTTTAACCCATTCCTAACCACCGGGAATCCCATGCCTTGTAGAAAGTGTGTGAACTCACCTCGGTTGCTCGGTTTGACTCTCAAAAATAGCTAACAGTCAAGGTCGGTCAATCACGTCCTAATATGATTACCAGTTAGTCACTTAGTGGTTTTCAAATACAGCATGAAGTTCCTACACGTATCTATCATATAACATGCATCACTTTAACGGTTTATGCCCATATAATCTTCCCATCTATTCCCGTTCACAAGCAAACATACGACATTGCATATAACACTTTTATTGACATATAACATGTTAGATTATTCTCAGATAACCTACCCGACATTTAGACACGCAAATCACTACTTATGTCGTTTCAGCTTTAATCTTCAAAACTGGGCTGTTTTCGGGGATTTTAATAAAATAGTTAACATGTTCCAAAAATTCCCAACTTTTTACAGAAGGTCTTAAACGATCTAAATATTATTGTTTAAAAATCTCGGGATCCAATTCATCACCAATATTTTATAAAAAATCATTTTCCGGACTGAATGCAGATTTATCTTTTTCTGACTGCAGTCCACGGAATAATTTATTTAAAATTCATCGAGAGTCCGATTTACGAAATTCCAGTGGGAGAATTACAAATACAACGGTGGTCATTTACAGTACAAATTTCATGATCTGACTCTACACAGAATACAAGTTATGACAGAAAACAGAACGCTTATTTTCAGCAGTAAAAATGCAGCTTGAGCTGCTGTTACAAAACGGGTCTTTAAAAATAGTAAACGAAGTCCAAAAATTATGATTCCAGTGCCATTAGAACCGTATTTCATAATACATAAATCTAGACTTTAGAAAATCAGTTTTTCGTAAAGGTACGGTCTGGTTACAGCCAACTGAAGTTGGCTGTAAACACCAACCAGCCCCTGTTTTCAGCTTTTTAATATTCTAATACGAGTTATATTGGTTCCGTTAACATGTTTAGAGATCAATAACGACATTTGACATCAACATTAGCAAGTAGATCATCAAGTAATCAACAACATGTTTACTACAACATCCCACTACAACATTTCATCATGTAACTTTTATGTTCATCTTTTTAGTGTTCTAGTAAAATACAACGTACTACACTTTTTAATCTACTCGAAATGTAAGTAAACTAAGGTAGATCAAGACTTACAACTAGCACAAGGCTAGGGGAGAATCTATGGTGAAAAGATGATGATGAACAAGCAAGAACCAAGTCCTTTTGAAGCTTCCACAAGTTGCAACCTTCTTGTATTACCCTTGAAGCTTAAATGGAACTTGATAAATGGAAGATGATGGTGGTTTAGTGGTGGTGATGGGGGCGGTTGTGGGAGGCCGAGAGAAGGGAGGAGAGAGTGAGAAGATGGAGGGTGATCTTAGTGAAGTGATGGAATGGAATGATATAGAAAATTACTTGAACCATTCTTATAATCATCTTCCAATATTTTGTTCACCTCAAGAAGCAAACAATCAACTAAAATATCAAGTAAAATCTTGGAGGTAAGGGGGGTGGGTCCCTTGTGACCGATTTCATACATGGGGGGGGGGGGGGTGGGGGGTTAATTGTAATATTTTGTAACTAATTGGTGAAGGTTAGTTAGGTTGTCAAGTATACACTTACATATATTAGTATGTTGATATTTAGGGGGTGTTATGGTATACGGGGATCATGACTAGCCAAAAATAATTAAATAATGTGTGTGGCAAAATTTTAGTGTCCCGGGTAATGTCCGGTTGTCCGGTTAGATACCGTTCCGTTAAAGTGTTTAATTGTTCCGTAAGGTGTCTTATATATATATATATTTTTGTAACACAATTAATTCCTAACACTTAGGAAAATATTCAGGACCATTTAGTAAATTTTCTGCACATGACTAGTAGGTTAACAAGCACATGTAAGTATGACACAGTAATTAGGAAACTGTTAAGTAATTCAACACAGTTACTAAGCACTTTAATTATCCTTAAATAATCGTACAGATATACATGGAATTATGAGAGTTGTCACAGAGAGCGCGTACTCTTTTTGGTTTTTCATGATACTTTCTACTTAAAGCATCAGCTACTACGTTAGTTTTTCCTGCATGATACTGGATATCACAATCGTAATCACTAAGAATTTCCATCCAACGTCTTTGTCTCATGTTTAATTCCTTTTGTCTGAAAACATATCTTAAACTCTTATGATCTGTGAAGACAATGAACTTACTACCATAAAGATAGTGTCTCCAAATCTTAAAGGCAAAAATTATTGCTCCTAACTCTAAATCATGGGTTGTATAATTCTCTTCATGCTTCTTAAGCTGTCTAGAGCATAAGCAATTACCTTTTGACGTTGTATCAACACACATCCAAATCCTAATGTGGAAGCATCACAGTAGACTATGAAGTTTTCAATTCCTGCTGGCAGAGCAAGTATTGTTGCGTTTGTTAACCTTTGTTTCAGAATCTTGAATGCTTCCTCTTGTTTTGGTCCCCATTCAAACTTAACTCACTTGCAAGTTAATTTGGTTAATGGAATGGCTATTCTAGAAAAATCTTGAATAAAACGTCTATAATATCCTGCTAATCCAAGAAAACTTCTCACTTCTGTTGGTGATTCAGGGACTTTCCATTTGGTAATCACTTCGATCTTTGTGGGATCCACAAGAATTCCTTCATGATTAACTAAATGTCCAAGGAATTGCACTTCTTGCAACCAAAATTCACATTTTGAGAATTTAGCATAAAGCTTTTCTTTTCTCAACAATGTCAGAAGTATATGCAAATGTTCTGCATGTTCCTCTTTACTCTTAGAGTAAATTAGAATATCATCTATAAAAACAATTATGAATTTATCCAGGTATGGTTTATATATCCTATTCATCATGTCCATAAATGCGGCTGGGGCATTGGTTAAACCATATGGCTTGACTGTAAATTCATAATGACCGTACCTTGTTCTAAAAGCAGTTTTAGGAATGTCCTCTTCCTGTACCTTCAGTTGATGACATCCTGAGCGTAAGCCAATCTTGGAAAAGAATCGAGCTCCTTGAAGTTGATCGAATAGATCATCGATTCTCGGTAATGGGTACCGATTTTTAATTGTAACTGTTAAGGATGGATTTTCTAAGCTTATGGATCACGGATCCTTAATAGCAGCCAGGATCACGGATCCTCAGTTCTTTTTTAATTAAGGATCCTCAGGAGGCGTTGCAGGACTAAGGATCCAGAATCCTCATTATTATCCTAACGCTAACAATTGTTTCCTCCATTTTTTGAACTTGTTTTGCAGAAGTAATTGAGTAAGACTTGTTCAACCGAGATTCTAGGGGAATATGCTTGATACTTCTGCACGTGCATGGCCTTCTTGACCGTTACGGAGATCGTGGGAAGCTAGCATGATTTGCGGATAGTTAGTTAGTTACTAAATTTAAAGGGGATACAAGCTTGATAGATTATTATTGGCAACTCTCGTACACACACACTTTCTCAGTTTTCTCTTGGCGATCATACACTTACACACTAGCAAACGTTGTAACAAGCTTTTTATCATCCAAAGTTGTAACCTTTATTGTGTAATATAGTTGGTGATCGGTAGTTTCCATCACCCGAGGTTTTTTGTGACGGAGATCATATATTGATCAAGGGCTTTTTCCTCATATAAATCCTTGTGTCCAACATTCATTTCGTTCATATATTGTTCATACACTTGTTCATTTAATTAAGCATCACACCTCACTAAATCGGATTTGGTTGCATTATCCTTATGTGATTTATGACCAAAACAATTTGGCGCCCACCGTGAGGCAATCGGTGCTTCATTTTTGAAACATTTCATTCATTTCAATCATTTCTGTTCATTACCTTCAATTACATGGCTTCCCATGCAAAAAACACTTCAAGCTCCATGCCAGCATTCACCTCTTCACAGGGCGTTCCACCTTTGCTTCCTCCTCCTTCTGGATCCCAGAAGAATGTTGAGAATGCGGCAAAGAAACAAACTCCCGTTTTCTCAAAACCAGCTGCTGCTGCTTCTTCTGGCCCTACTAACAGTGATCTTTATTCTTTGATTTTGCAGATGAAGGATCACATGCAGCAGCAGGACAAAACTAATGACAAGATCCTACGGGAGATTGATCAGATCAAGAAATTGAGAAGATCAGCGGAGGAGCCTTCCTCATTGATGCCCAGATCATTGGATTTCACTACACCACCGACCACTACTCAACCTTCCAGATCATCAGGTGTCCAATACCAAGGAGGGTCATCGAACATGCAGCATGGATCATTGGCAATGACACAGGCTCTGGGATCCTACTTTCAGCCTTCAGGATCCTCTCTTCAGCCTCAATGATCCTCTTTTCAGCATCAAGGATTCTTCTCTAGTTCAGGAGGATATATGGGGGGCGTAGTCAATTCAAGGATCCTACAATCAGCATCCAGGATCCTCAACTCAGTTTCAAGGATCCATGGAGTATCCAAGATCCTCAACTCAGGTTCAAGAATCCTCTTCGCGGGTTCACGGATCCATAGAGTATCCTCTGGGATCCTCAGCTCCAGTGCATTCTGGATCCAATATCTTTCAGGATCAAGGATCCTTAAGGGATCTACAACCTACAAGTTCAGAGGTTCATATCGGAGACTTCATGCCAATGCAAACTATAGCTTCATCTGGTCCCTCGATCATGCCAGAATCACATCAGTTTGGATTCACATCTGGAATCCTAACTTCGAATCAGTCAGGAGGTAACACTTTAAATATGTCTTATAATACTAACCATGGCTTTATGCAGGAACCAGGAATTAACCAAGTCATGGCTAGGGAATTGCAAAAACTCAAAGATATGATATCCAGTGTTCCAGGGGTGGTAAAACCCATTCCTGAGATTCAGGATGGAAGTCATAAGATATCTTGTTTTGCACCACCTATTTGTGATGCAGAGATACCAAAGAGGTTTCAAACACCAAACATGAAGCTTTATGATGGCACAACTGATCCAGAAGAGCATGTGGCTCAATACAGAGAGAGAGAATGGAGATAAACCCCATTCCTGAAAGGTTAAAAGAAGCTGTTAGGGATGGATTTTCTAAGCTTATGGATCACGGATCCTTAATAGCAGCCATGATCACGGATCCTTAGTTCTTTTTGAATTAAGGATCCTCAGGAGGCATTGCAGGACTAAGGATCCAGGATCCTCATTATTATCCTAACACTAATGATGGTTTCTTCCATTTTTTGAACTTGTTTTGCAGAAGTAGTCGAGTAAGACTTGTTCAACTGAGATTCTAGGGGAATATGCTTGATACTTCCACACGTGCATGGCCTTCTTGACTGTTATGGAGAGCGTGGGAAGCTAGCATGATTTGCGGATAGTTAGTTAGTTTTGATAGTTACTAAATTTAAAGGGGATACAAGCTTGATAGATTATTATTGTCAACTCTCGTACACACACATACTCTTAGTTTTCTCTTGGCGATTGTTAGGGGAGGATTTTCCAATCCTAAGGATCACAGATCCTCAATTCTATTTGAATTAAGGATCCTTAGAAGGTGTTGCAGCATCAGGATCCAGGATCCTCATTGTTATCCTTGTACTAACGGTTGTCTTCATTGTATGTGAGCTTGTTTTCAGGAGTATACGCATGGACCAAGTCTTGCCGATATTCCAGGGGAATATGCTTAAATATTCCACACGTGCATACGTTATGGAGGTCGTGTGAAGCTTGCACATTTAGCGGATAGTTAGTTATCTAGTTATTTCTAATTTTAAAAGGGGATAACAAGCTTAAATTAGAACAATTGGCTAAGTTAGCAAAGACACACACACTCGAAACAGCTCTTAACAGTTCATTTGGTGATTTCATACACATTGCACTCTAGTGATCCTTGTAACAAGCTTGTTATCATCCCGAGTTGTAAAGATCATTTGTTTAATTATAGTTGGTGATCGGTAGTTTACATCACCCGAGGTTTTTTATGCCGGAGATCAACTCTTGATCAAGGGCTTTTTCCTCATACAAATCCTTGTGTCACTTATTCATTTCATTTGCAAGTTATTCATACATTTGTTCATTGAATCAAGCATCATTCCTCACAACAAAGGATTTGGTTGCATTATCTTAGCCTGATTTTTGACCAAAACAGTTTGGCGCCCACCGTGGGGCAATTGGTGCTTCATTTCTGAAAAACTTTGCTTATTGTGTTCATTTCGATTCATCATCTTCAACCATATGGCTTCTTCAGCAAAGAACACTTCAAGCTCTATGCCGGCAGTCACTTCTTCACAGGGCGTTCCACCTTTGCCTCCACCACCTTTTGGATCCCAGAAGAATGCTGAAAATGCCGCAAAGAGACCAAGCTCCATTCTCCCAAAACCACCAACTTCTGCTGTTTCTTCTAACCCTACTAATAGTGATCTTTTTACTTTGATTTTGCAGATGAGGGATCACATACAAGAGCAGGACAAAACCAATGAAAGGATCCTCCGGGAGATTGGTGACATCAAGAAATAGAAGAAGTCAGCGGAGGATCACTCTCCTCTGATACCTAGATCACTGGATTTTGACACTCCAGCTGTAACCGCCCTGCAATCTGCAGCTCCAGACATCCAGTACCAGAGCGGACCATTGGGAAGGCGTTATGGAACAACAACTATGAGTCAGGCTTTAGGGTCTCACTTCCAGCCTTTAGGATCCTGTTTTCAGCCTTCGGGATCCTCATTCCAGCATCAGGGATCCTTCGTCAGCTCAGGAGGATTTATGGGGACGCACACGGTTCAAGGATCCTCTCAGGTTCAAGGATCCTCTCCGGTTCAAGGATCCTCCTTCCAGGTTCAAGGATCCTCCCAGGTTCAAGGATTCTCTCAGGTTCAAGGATCCTCCTTTCAGGTTCAAGGATCCTCATCTCAGGTTTTTATGGATCCATGGATTATCCTCCAAGACCCCCGGTCACAGCACATCAAGGATCCAAGATCTTTCAGGATCAGGGATTCTTAAGAAATGTACAGCCCTCAAGTTCAGATATTCATCAAGGAGACTTCATTCCAATGCAGACCATTGCTTCCTCTGGTCCTTCATTCATACCAGAATCCCGTCAATATGGATTCACATCTGGAATTCCAAACTTGAATCCTCTGGGAGGTAACACTTTGAATAACTCTTATAACACTAACCATGGCTTTATGCAGGATACATGTATCAATCAAGCTATGGCTAGAGAATTACAGAAACTGAAGGATATGATATCCAGCGTTCCAGGAGTGGTTAAGCCCATTCCTGAAATTGTAGATGGGAGCCACAGGACATCTCGTTTTGCACCACCTATTTGTGATGCTGAGATACCCAAAAGGTTCCAAATACCAACTATGAAACTGTATGATGGTTCGATGGATCCAGAAGAACATGTAGCTCAATATAGAGAAATGATGGAGATCAACCCCATCCTAGAGAGGTTAAAAGAAGCATGTCTATGCAAGGGTTTTGGATCCACACTTACAGGATCAGCTCTTAAATGGCTGCTAAGTCTTCCCCCTTACTCTATTACTTCATTTGCTAATTTAGTTAATATGTTTAATAGCCAATTCTCATGTAGTAGAAAATTTGAACGGTTAACTAGTGATCTATATAGGTAACACAAGGTCAAAATGAATCACTAAGAGATTACATCACTAAGTTTTGTAAAGAATCCTTAGATATTCCTAATCTGGATATTGCTACGGTTGTGGAAGCCTTTAAAATGGGTTTGCTTAGGGATTCATTATTCTATGATGATCTTGTCATGACCCCATGCAGGAATCTTGATGAACTGAGAACTAGGGCCCTTAGATTCATCCGATTAGAGGATGACAAAAGGATCCAGGAAAGACTGGTAGGATCCTCGAAGCAGGAGAAACAAGGATCCTACTTCAGGAACAACAAGTCCAAACCTTACAACAAGTCTGACAACCAGAACGTGCATGCAGTAGAACAGGAAGAGGATGATGAGGATTATCCTCCCATTTCTGAATACTTTTTTTCTGTTGATAACAATGAACTAATTCTTGCAATACAGAATCTAGGTGAGAAAGCAAGATGGCCTAGAAAAAGCGATAAACCAGCTGCAACAAAAGACAAACCCAAATGGTGTGCATATCATGAGGATTTCGGACATCTCACTGAAGAATGTATTGCACTGAGAAAAGAGATTGGTTACTTGTTAAGCAAGGGGCACTTGAAGGAGCTTTTGGGAAGAAAGAAGTCAAGGATCTAGGATCCTGAAAAGGTTCCTGAAAGAGCTCCTGCTCCTCCGGTAGATGCACAAGTTATAAACTTCATATCTGGTGGATCAGACATTTGTGGTACTTCCTTTTCAGCAGCCAAGAGACATGCCAAGGAAACCAAGATGGATAATGAGGATAGACCCATTCGAACTTCTACTGTTACACAGGAAAAAGTGATAACTTTTGATGAGGATGATCGTGTTGATGTCCAGGATCCTCATCATGAAGGTCTTGATAGATGGAGGAAGCTCAGTAAACATCATTCAGCTTGATGTCCTCAAGCAAATAAACAACCCTGAATCGGACATTGTGCCAAGATCCTCAGTTCTTGTGGGATTCAGCGGAGAAACCAAGAATACATTGGGGGACATTAAACTTCCCATCTACATTGAAGGACTTCATTCTTATCAAAAATTTTGTGTAATAGATTGCTTATCTTGTTGCAATGTTATCCTTGGCAGGCCATGGATACATGACATGAAGGCAGTTGCATCAACATATCATCAATGTGTGAAGCTTCCTAGTCCATGGGGGTGATAAAGATTGAGAGTGACCAACAAGAAGCAAAGAATTGCTATACCTCATCAATGAAGCCAGCCTCAAGACCAAGGGAGCAATAGCAACTAAAGTATCCTCCAAGAGACGTCTTGGAGGCAAGAGAACAGGATGTGAAAGAAATCCTTATGTATCCTCATGATCCTGAATCCAAAATCTTCATAGGATCAGGGATGCTCAGCAACATTGAACAGGATCTAGTATCCTTCCTTAAAACGAGAAAAACTACCTTTGCCTGGAAGCATGAAGATATGACAGGTATCTATAAAGATATAATTACGCATAAACTTGGCATTGACAGGTCATTCAAGCCCATACATCAGAAGAGGAGGAAGTTTGCACCTGGGAGGAATGCTATTATCCAGGAGGAGGTAGATAAACTACTCCGGGCATGTATGGTTAGAGAGGTCAAGTATCCAAGGTGGTTAGCCAATGTGGTTGTTGTTAAAAAGAAAAACGGAAAGTGGAGGGTATGTGTCGATTTCACTGATTTAAATAAGGCATGTCCCAAGGATCCTTTCCCATTACCCCACATTGACTCCATGGTGGATGCTACCGCGGGTCATGAGTTGTTGACTTTTATGGATGCTTCATCTGGATTTCAACAAATTCAGATGGAACCATCTGATCAAGAGGATACAGCCTTTATGCCCCAACTGGTATCTATTGTTATATTGCTATGCCATTTGGACTAAGGAATGCAGGTGCTACTTATCAAAGGCTAGTCAATATGATGTTTAAGGAACAAATAGGACACACTATGGAAGTCTACATAGATGACATGGTGGTTAAGTCCAAGAGAGCTGAGGATCACCTTAGAGACCTGGAAGAAGCATTCAATATCCTTAACAAATTCAATATGAAGTTGAATCCTTCAAAGTGTCACTTTGGTGTTAAAGCAGGCAAGTTCCTAGGTTATATGGTAACAAAAAGAGGCATTGAAGCAAGTCCAGAGCAAATTAAGGCAATTGTGAATATTAAATCTCCTGCCAATGCCAAGGATGTGCAAAGGTTGACAGGGAGGATCGCAGCCTTGAATAGGTTCATAACAAAGTCATTAGAAAAGTGCAAGGAATTCTATGACATTCTAAGAAAGAACAAGAAATTTGAGTTGACTGAAAAGCATGAAAATGCTCTCAAAGCCCTTAAGGATTACCTATCCTCAGCTCCTGCCTTGATGAAACCGGAAAAAAGGGATATATTATCCTTCTATCTAGCGGTATCCTCTAAAGCAGTAAGTACGGTCCTTGTTAAGGATCACGAAGGCACACAACATCCTGTCTATTATGTAAGTAAGAGTTTGCTTGATGCTGAATCCAGGTATTCACATTTAGAAAAACTTATACTTGCTTTAATTATGGCATCTACTAAACTAAGACATTATTTTGAAACTCATGCCATTATTGTTAAGACTAATTTTCCGATTAAGAATGTTCTCAGGAAACCCGAAATGTCAGGAAGGATGGCTAAATGGGCAGTGAAGCTTGGTGCTTATGATATAAGATATGAACCAAGGACTGCCATCAA
Source organism: Helianthus tuberosus (assembly GCA_030545235.1). Taxonomy (NCBI): domain Eukaryota; kingdom Viridiplantae; phylum Streptophyta; class Magnoliopsida; order Asterales; family Asteraceae; genus Helianthus; species Helianthus tuberosus. Next base: position 178,014,242 of record CM060365.1, on the reverse strand, counting down.
ATCCCAAGTCTTAGCTGACTTTGTGGCAGATTTTAGTAGTGACTTGCAAAGAGAAGCTGAGTTAGAAGTTCAGCAGCTGGAAGAGACTCAGGATCCTTGGATACTCTTCACTGATGGAGCCTCTAATGTCAAAGGAACATGACTTGGAATACTACTAAAATCGCCACAGGGGGGCATAATACCCCACTCCATAGCTTGTGGATTTCAAACTACTAACAATGAGGCTGAATATGAGGCCTTGATAGCTGGTTTGCAAATTGCCAAGCGTATAAGGATCAGGTATCTTGAGGTACATGTAGATTCATTGTTAATTACTAATCACTTTAATGGATCCAATGCTGTTAAAGGTGAAAAGCTAATCAAATATCTAGAGATAGTCAAGGAATTGGCACTCTCTTATGTTTCTTTTAGTTTGACACAGGTACCTAGGGAAGAAAATGCAAAAGCTGATGCATTGGCCAACCTAGGATCATCCTTGAAGATTCCAGAGGATATCAAGATCCCTATTGTTTTGGTGAAAAATCAAGCAAAGATAATACAACCAAATCTTTTGTTGTGAGGTGTGATGCTTGAATCAATGAACAATGTTAAGGATAATTCAGAAATGTAATGAACAAGTGACACAAGGATTTATACGAGGAAAAAGCCCTTGATCAAGAGTTGATCTCCGGCATAAAAAACCTCGGGTGATGGAGACTACCGATCACCAACTAAGATTAATCAAAAGAAGTTTACAACTCGGGATGATAACAAGCTTGTTACAAGGATCACTAGTGTGCAATGTGCCAAAAAATGTATGAAATCGCCAAGTAGTGTTCGAGAGCTGTTTTAGAGCTGTTGCGAGAGTGTGTGAATGCCAAAATTAGCTAAGTGTTCTCACTCAAGCTTGTTATCCCCATTTTAAATTAGAAATATCTAAGTTAAGTAACTATCTGAACTTTGTGCAAGCTCCCCACGATCTCCATAACGTCCACAAGAGCCAAGCACGTGCGTAATATTAAGGGAATATGCTCCAGGAATTTCGGTGAGACTTGGTCCATGCCTTTGCTCCTACAAAACAAGTTTACGTACAAGGTAGACAATTGTTAGTATAAGGATAACAATAAGGATCCTGATCCTGCAACACCTACCGAGGATCCTTAATTCAAACAAAATTGAGGATCCATGATCCTGGTAACACTTGAGGACCCGTGATCCTTAGGATTGAAAATCCTCCCCTAACAATTGCCCCCAAAATATAAGGAGTAAAGTGTAAATTTTGGCGAGTTATATTTTCTTGATCTTATTCGTAACAAACTAACGGATATATAGCCGTTAGGATCGAACTATCCGTTGCAGATCCTACGTCACTTGAAGCGACATCCCTGCAAAATCATGATTATAAATTCAAGTTAGAGATAAGGGTTAGGAAGCATTTAAATTCGTGCGTTACATCCTTTAAATCCTCATTCGAAGATCAAGCAGGTACTTCTCTCCCCTTTCTCTTTTCTCTTTCTTACTCTGTTCTTCTTCTTTCTCAAAATCTCCGAATCACAATGAAGCTAAGATCATCCCCTGCTAAGGATCATCAGAAAGATAGTCCTCTAAAAAGCCAAGGGATCATCGAAGACTCTCTGAAGGAACGTTGCTGCTTCACTGATCCTGAGATCGACAGGATTCGCCATTGCTTTCCGGCGAGCACTGTTTTCAAACCCTTTGACCCTACCGTCCTGAGTGATTTTATCTCTGAAACCTGGGTTGCATTTCCAGTCACCCCATTTCTGATAGGATACTCCTATCCTTTTCCTGCTTTTACCCAATCTTTCTTCTCCCTTACCGGCATATCCTATATCCAGGCAATGCCTATGATGTGGAGGGTTTTATTTACCCTTGAGAGGATCATTGAGCAGGAGGATATAGAGTTAGGAATGTCTGAACTTGCCGAACTGTACAACCTTGTGAGCCACGGTTCACACCTCTTTCTATTCAAACATAAACTCGGTGAACCTCATCCAATCCTGAAAACCACCAAGAACGACACCAAGTGGAAGAAACGTTTTTTCTTTGTCAGGAGGGATTCCATCCCGGATGGGAAGGATCTTCCAAGAAAATTGGCCACGCATGGTAGGATAGAGGATCCTTATAGAAGGATCATAGGATATCCCTGTTTCGGTTGAGGATCACTGACATCTTTTCTGTTTTGCAGGCATCTCTGTTTCCCATCTCATTCCATCATCTGCAACGAAAGAGAGGATCGACGCCTTCTGGAATCTTGATCCTGCCACAAGATCATTCCAAGCAATCACCAAGGATTCTCAAGAAGTATCCTCAGGCTCAGTCACAATGTCAAGTAAGTATCCATGTTTGTATGTAATTAAATGTTTAAATGAAAATAAAACAAGAACACTTATCTGTTATTTTGGATTGACAGGCGCTGGAAAATCCTCAAGATCTGCCACCTGCTTCAGTGTTACCGATCTTACTGCTGTTGCTCCCAGGTCCGGGAAGAAAAACACTGCTACTAGCCCAAGCACCATAGTCCCTAAGCCTGTCACCTCCAAGGGGGGAAAGAAGAGGAAAGCTACTGGAGCTGAAAATCTTGAAGGCTTGCCTCTTATCCGCCGCCAGTTCCAAGAATACTTTGTTGATGTAAGGATCACTAACTCTGCTTGATTATCCTGCCCACTTGAGGATCATGGATCCTAAACCTTACCTTGTCTTTTTGCAGAAATTCGCCGAGATCGAGATGCTGCGGGATGCTTATGCTGAGGAAGCTGACCAGAAGCAAAGGGACTTCCAAAAGATCTTCCTGGCTAAGGATCAGACCATCTCCTCCCTTGAGAAAGACCTTAATCTGGCTAAGAAGTAGGTGGTCATGGCCCAGATAAATGCTGATCATGAGAAGAATGATCTGCTAGAGGACGCTAAAGTCTCTGCTGCCATCACCATGTACAAAATCAAGCTGCAAATGGCCCAGCAGGCTGAGGATCCTGACTTCGACAGGACCACTTGGGACAAGGAGGGATGGAAGGCGAAGCTGGCTGAGCTTGAGGATGAAGAGGAGGAGGCTACTGAAGTCTTGGCAATCGAGGCGAGTGGCAGCGGGAAGGATCAGGCTGGTGGTGATGATGCTGGTGGTGATGCAGCCAAGGTGTGAGCTGCCGAAATGGGCGATGATGGATATTTCTAGACGTGGCCGGAGCCCTTTTTTTAGGATTTGGTAGTGGTTTTTTGGTTATGGTGTTTTTCATGAACAATTGTTGGTCTGTAATAACTAAACAATAGCTATTAGGGTTAAGGATCATGGATCCTTTGAACAATAGGTAGGATAATAGGTGGTGGAGGGATCCTCTGTTTGGGGGATGAAACCACTTGTTATCCTGCCATCTTTTATTTCCTGCACTCTTAAGACCCGTTAACAATGGACACCCTTTGCCAACCCAAGTGGACGGGCCACGTATTGCTGGTAGAAATTTGGGTTGGCAATTTTGACAACCTTAAAAGGGTTTAACTTTTGTGAATAAATAAAACTTTAACTTTTTGGATACTTCTCGTGTTATTTTCCTTATGAATTCTTTATTTTTCAACTGTTGTTGTGTACTTTTTTTGAATTTATCAAGTTTAATAAATCATGTTTAAAAATTTTAGGATATGATCAAGGATCAAATATCCTATAGTCGATAAACTTAGAAAAGTTATATAACTTAAGGATCATTAGTTCTGTTGTCAAAGGATAAGGGTCACTTATATAAATAAAGAGTAAAACCAAAGTGTTTTAGGATCATACCTGAGAATCCAAATTAGGATCCTAACCCTTTAACATTCATAATCAGGATAACCAAAAGACAAACCTTAGTAGAAGGTAAGGATCAGGGATCCTTAGCTGTTTAACTTCAAAAGCCTGAAACAGAATATAACTTGGGACTAAGCCAATATAAGAGAAAAGTTAGTAACTGGGGACAAGCCCAACAATTCTGGGGACAAGCCCAATATACTGGGGACAAGCCCAAAGGATAACTGGGGACAAGCCCAAAGAATAACTGGGGACAAGCCCAAAGGATAACTGGGGACAAGCCTAAAGGATAACTGGGGACAAGCCCAAAGGATCTTGTGTAAACTGGAGTATGGCCCTCACTGGCGACTATCCAAACTTAGTGACATGAAAATGCCAAAACCTTAGCTAACGTGAAAATGTTAGAAACCTTAGGAACGGATGTATGGTACGTCTACCATTATACGTAGGATCCCGGATACAGCCAGTACAATGAAATTGTCAGCCCCTAAAGCGAGTACTGGTCCCATTCCCATGAACTGTACCAGGATCATCGTGCGCTACTGGCGATACTAGGGACAGGCCCAAGAACTGGGGACTAGCCCAAACAACTGGGGTTAAGCCCAAATAACTGGGGTCAAGCCCAAATAACTGAATACTTCTGTGGATACTCAATCCTTTGTTAAGGATACCTAAACCTTCTGCAAAACTCAGAATCAAGTGAAAGGAGGATAAAGGATCCAGGATCCTTATCCTTGTATATAGGATAATTAAAGAATGAAATAGTTTGAGATTAGATCATTACCAAAATGAGGATCCTCTGTCCTGTAAGGATCCTTCAAGGATACTTGTCAGGTAAGAATCATGGATCCTTATCACATGAAGTATTTCTTCAAGTGGACAACATTCCAAGCTCTTGGTAGCAAATCACCTTCCATTGTTAGCAATCGATATTCCCCCTTTCCTGCTTCAGCTTCAATCAAATAGGGGCCCTCCCACTTTGGTGCTAACTTTCCATCAGCAGGATTGGTGGTATTCTGAAATGCTTTCCTTAACACCATATCACCAACTTGGAATTTCCTGATCCTGATATTTTTGTTGTAGGCTCCAGCCATCTTTTGTTGATAACTAGCCATCCTTATCCTTGCCAAATCCCTGAGTTCTTCTATAGTATCCAAGTCTTGAGCCAAGTTTTCAGCATTTTCTTCAGGATCACGAATGCTTGTTCTTGCAGTAGGAACCACCATCTCTGTAGGGATCACTGATTCTGCTCCAAATACCAAAGAGAATGGAGTTTGGCCAGTAGCATTCTTGGGAGTTGTCCTATCAGCCCAAAGTACATAAGTTAGTTCTTCTGCCCATTTTCCTTTCTTGGATCCAAGCTTCTTCTTTAAATTGTTGATGATGATCTTGTTGGATGATTCTGCCTGGCCATTAGCTTGTGGGTGGACTGGTGTTGATGTTATCATCTTAATCCCCCAGCTGTCACAAAAGTTAGTAGTTCTACTCCCAATAAATTGGGATCCATTATCACAAACAATTTCAGAAGGGATACCAAATCTAGTAATAATATTTCTTTTGATAAAGGATATCACTTCTTTTCCTCTGACTTGAGCAAAGGCTTCAGCCTCTATCCACTTGGAGAAGTAATCAGTCATAGCAAGCATGAATACTTTTCCACCAGGTGCCTTGGAAAGTTTACCCACTATATCCATCCCCCATCTCATGAATGGCCAAGAAGAGGGTATAGGATGCAAGAGCTCTGTTGGTTGGTGAAGAATGTTACTATGTCTCTGACAAGGAAATCACTTCTTAGCATAATTCACAGCATCCTTCTTCATAGGGGCCAATAATATCCTGTCCTCAGGATCCTTGAGAATAATGCCCTGCCCCCAGTGTGATTTCAACAATCTCCTTCATGAAAATCCTTTAGGACTTCTTGGATTTCAGGATCCTCAATGCATCTTAGATATGGTCCTGCAAGAGATCGTTTATATAATATGTTATTCAATATTGTAAATTGAGATACCTTAATCTTGAAAGCCCTGGGGTTTTCTCCTGTAGGAATCTCTCCATGTTGGATATATCTTTTGATTGGGAGGATCCATGATCCTGAATGAGATTGTGCGTCATCACTAGGGATGATTGCAGAATCCTCTCCTATCTCCATGGCTACATGATCCTCAATAGCGGGGGTTAGGATGTGGATAATAGGGATCCTGATATCCTCTGGGATCTTCAAGGATGATCCTAAATTGGCCAATGGATCAGCCTCTGCGTTCTCTTCCCTTGGTACCCGTGTTAAACTAAAGGAAACAAAAGAGAGTGCCAATTCTTTGACTATCTCTGAATATTTGATTAGCTTTTCACCTTTAACAGCATAGGATCCATTAAAGTGATTAGTAATTAACAACGAATCCACATGTACCTCAAGATACCTGATCCTCATATGCTTGGCAATTTGCAAACCAGCTATCAAGGCTTCATATTCAGCCTCATTATTAGTAGTTTGAAACTCACAAGCTATGGAGTGGGGTATTATGTCCCCCTGTGGCGATTTTAGTAGTATTCCAAGTCCTGTTCCTTTGACATTGGAAGCTCCATCAGTGAAGAGTATCCAAGGATCCTTAGTTTCTTCTAGCTGTTGGACTTCTAATTCAGCTTCCTTTTGCAAGTCACTACTGAAATCTGCCACAAAGTCAGCTAAGGCTTGGGATTTAATGGCAGTCCTTGGTTCATATCTTATATCATAAGCACTAAGCTTCACTGCCCACTTAGCCATCCTTCCTGACATTTCAGGTTTCCTGAGAACATTCTTAATTGGAAAATTAGTCTTAACAATAATGGCATGAGTTTCAAAATAATGTCTTAATTTAGTAGATGCCATAATTAGTGCAAGGATAAGTTTTTCTAAATGTGAATACCTGGATTCAACATCAAGCAAACTCTTACTTACATAATAAACAGGATGTTGTGTACCTTCGTGATCCTTAATAAGGACCGCACTTACTGCTTTAGAGGATACCACCAAATACAAGGATAATACATCCCCTTTTTCTGGTTTCATCAAGGCAGGGGCTGAGGATAGGTAATCCTTAAGAGCTTTGAGAGCATTTTCATGCTTTTCAGTCCACTCAAATTTCTTGTTCTTCCTCAAAATGTCATAGAATTCCTTGCATTTTTCTGAGGATTTGGATATGAATCTGTTCAAGGTTGCGATCCTGCCTGTCAATCTTTGCACATCCTTGGCATTGGCAGGAGATTTGATATTTACAATAGCCTTGATTTGCTCTGGACTTGCCTCAATGCCTCTTTTTGTCACCATATAGCCTAGGAATTTACCTGCTTAAACACCAAAGTGACACTTGGAAGGATTTAGTTTCATATTAAATTTGTCAAGGATATTGAATGCTTCTTCCAAGTCTCTAAGGTGATCCTCAGCTTTCTTAGACTTAACCACCATGTCATCTATATAAACCTCCATAGTGTGTCCAATTTGTTCCTTGAACATCATATTGACTAGCCTTTGATAAGTAGCACCTGCATTCCTTAGTCCAAATGGCATAGCGATATAACAATATATACCAGTTGGGGTTATAAAGGCTGTATCCTCTTGATCAGATGGTTCCATCTGAATTTGTTGGAATCCAGATGAAGCATCCATAAAAGTCAACAACTCATGACCCGCAGTAGCATCCACCATGGAGTCAATGTGGGGTAATGGGAAAGGATCCTTGGGACATGCCTTGTTTAAATTAGTAAAATCGACACATACCCTCTACTTTCCATTTTTCTTTTGAACAACAACCACATTGGCTAACCACCTTGGATACTTGACCTCTCTTATCATACCTGCCCAGAGTAGTTTATCTACCTCTTCCTGGATAATAGCATTCCTTTCAGGTGCAAACTTCCTCCTTTTCTGATGTATAGGCTTGAATGACCTGTCAATGCCAAGCTTATGAGTAATTATATCTTTAGATATACCTGTCATATCCTCATGCTTCCAGGCAAAGGTGGTTTTCCTTCTCTTAAGGAAGGATACTAGATCCTTTTCAATGTTGCTAAGGATCCCTGATCCTATGTAGACTTTGGATTCAGGATCATGAGGATCCATAAGGATTTCTTTCACATCCTGTTCTCTTGCCTCCAAGACGTCCCTTGGAGGATACTTTAGTTGCTATTGCTTCCTTGGTCTTGAGGCTGGCTTCATTGATGACGTGTAGCAATTCTTAGCTTCTTGTTGATCACTCTCAATTTTCACCACTCCCCACGGACTAGGAAGCTTTACACATTGATGATAGGTAGACGGGACTGCCTTCATGTCATGTATCCATGGCCTGCCAAGGATAACATTACAACAAGATAAGCAATCTATAACACAAAATTTTTGATAAGAATGAAGTCCTTCAATATAGATGGGGAGTTTGATATCCCCCAATGTATTCTTGGTTTCTCCGCTGAATCCCATAAGAACTGAAGATCTTGGGACAATGTCTGATTCAGGAATGTTCATCTTCTTGAGGACATCAAGTTGAATGATGTTTACTGAGCTTCCTCCATCTATCAGGATCCTGCGAACAAAATGGTTAGAAATAAATAGAGTAATAACAAGACCATCATGATGAGGATCCTGAACATCAACACGATCATCCTCATCAAAAGTTATGACTTTATCCTGTGTGACAGTGGAGGTCCGGATGGGTCTGTCTCCATTATCCATCTTGGTCTCTTTAGCATGTCTTTTGGCTGCTGAAAAGGAAGTACCACAAATGTCTGATCCACCGGATATGAAGTTTATAATTTGTGCATCTGCTGGAGGAGCAGGAGCCTTTTCTGGGATCCTTTCAGGATCCTAGATCCTTGACTTCTTTCGTCCCTAAAGCTCCTTTAAGTGCCCCTTGCTTAACAAGTAACCAATTTCTTTTCTAAGCGCAATACACTCTTCAGTGAGATGTCCGAAATCCTCATGATATGCACACCATTTGGACTTATCTTTTGTAGCAGCTGGTTTATCACTTTTCCTTGGCCACCTAGCTTTCTCACCCAAATTCTGCATTGCAAGAATTAGTTCATTGTTATCAACAGTAAAACAGTATTCAGAAATTGGAGGATAATCCTCATCATCCTCTTCTTGTTCTACTGCATGCACATTCTGGTTATCAGACTTGTTGTAGGACTTGAACTTGTTATTCTTGAAGTAGGATCCTTGCTTTTCCTGTTTTGAGGATCCTGCCAATCTCTCCTGGATCCTTTTGTCATCCTCTAGACGGATGAACCTAAGGGCCCTGGTTCTTACTTCATCAAGATTCCTGCATGGGGTCATAACAAGATCATCATAGAATAATGAATCCCTAAGCAATCCCATTTTAAAGGCTTCCACAGCCGTGGCTATATCTAGGTTGGGGATATCTAAGGATTGTTTACTAAACTTAGTGATATAATCTCTAAGTGATTCATTTTGAGCTTGTGTTACCCTATATAAATCACTAGTTAATCGTTCAAATTTTCTACTACAAGAGAATTGACTATTAAACAGGTTAACTAGATTAGCAAATGAAGTAATAGAGTAAGGGGGAAGACTTAGCAGCCATTTAAGAGTTGATCCTATGAGTGTGGATCCAAAACCCTTGCATAGACATGCTTCCTTTTGCCTCTCAGGAATTGGATTGATCTCCATCCTCTCCCTGTATTGAGCTACATGCTCCTCTGGATCTGTTGAACCATCATATAGCTTCATAGTTGGTATCTGGAACCTTTTGGGTATCTCAGCATCACAAATAGGTGGTGCAAAACGAGATATCCTATGGCTACCATCTGCAATTTCAGGAATGGGTTTAACCACTCCTGGTACGCTGGATATCATATCCTTAAGCTTCTGTAACTCCCTAGCCATAGCCTGATTGATACCTGTATCCTGCATAGAGCCATGGTTAGTGTTATAAGAATTATTAAAAGTGTTACCTCCCATGGGATTCAAGTTTGGAATTGCAGATGTGAATCCATATTGACGGGATTCTGGTATGATTGAAGGACCAGAGGAAGCAATGGTCTGCATTGGTATGAAGTCTCCTTGATGAACATCCGAACTTGGAGGCTGCATACTTCTTGAGAATCCTTGATCCTGAAAGATGTTGGATCCTTGATGCTGAGAGGATCCTTGAACCTGGAAGGATCCTTGGGGCTGAGAGGATCCTTGAACCTGAGAGGATCCTGGAACCATGGAGGATCCTTCGACTAAGTGTATTCCCAAATATCCTCCTGAGTTGACGAAGGATCCCTGATGCTGGAAGGAGGGTCCTGAAGACTGAAAACAGGATCCTTGAGGCTGGAAGTGAGACCCTAAGGCCTGACTCATAGTTGCTGTTCCATAACTCCTTCCCAATGGTCCACTCTGATACTGGATGTCCGGAGCTGCAGTTTGCAAGGCGGTTATAGCTGGAGTATCGATGTCCAATGACCTTGGTATCAAAGGAGAGTGATCCTCCACTGATTTCTTCTGTTTCTTACTATCACCAATCTCCTGGAGGATCCTCTCATTGGTTTTGTCCTGCTCTTGTATGCGATCCTTCATCTGCAAAATCAAAGTAAAAAGATCACTATTAGTAGGATTAGTGACAACAGAAGAAGTTGGTGGTTTTGGAAAAATTGGGCTTTGTTTCTTCGCAGCATTTTCAGCATTCTTCTGGGATCCAAAAGGTGGTGGAGGCAAAGGTGGAATGCCCTGTGAAGAACTGATTGCCGGCATAGAGCTTGATGTGTTCTTTGCTGAAGAAGCCATCTGCTTGGTTGTAATGAACCGAAATAATCACAAGAACAATAATTTCTTAGGAATGAAACACCAATTGCCCCACGGTGGGCGCCAAACTGTTTTGGTCAAAAATCAAGCAAAGATAATACAACCAAATCTTTTGTTGTGAGGTGTGATGCTTGAATCAATGAACAATGTTAAGGATAATTCAGAAATGTAATGAACAAGTTACGCAAGGATTTATACGAGGAAAAAGCCCTTGATCAAGAGTTGATCTCCGGCATAAAAAACCTCGGGTGATGGAAACTACCGATCACCAACTAAGATTAATCAAAAGAAGTTTACAACTTGGGATGATAACAAGCTTGTTACAAGGATCACTAGTATGCAATGTGCCAAAAAATGTATGAAATCGCCAAGTAGTGTTTGAGAGCTGTTGCGAGAGTGTGTGAATGCCAAAATTAGCTAAGTGTTCTCACTTAAGCTTGTTATCCCCATTTTAAATTAGAAATATCTAAGTTAACTAACTATCCAAACTTTGTGCAAGCTCCCCACGATCTCTATAACGTCCACAAGAGCCAAGCACGTGCGGAATATTAAGGGAATATGCTCCAGGAATTTTGGTGAGACTTGGTCCATGCCTTTGCTCCTGCAAAACAAGTTTACGTACAAGGTAGACAATTGTTAGTATAAGGATAACAATAAGGATCCTGAATCCTGATCCTACAACACCTACTAAGGATCCTTAATTCAAACAGAATTGAGGATCCATGATCCTGGTAGCACTTGAGGACCCGTGATCCTTAGGATTGAAAAAATCCTCCCCTAACACCTATCATCCATATTTTGGCTCCTGCTATTGAGGATCACATAACTATGGAGATAGAAGAGGACTCTGCAATGGTTCCTAGTGATGGTGCACAGTCTCGTTCAGGATCATGGATCCTTCCAATCATGAGATATATACAACATGGAGAGATTCCTATAGGAGAAAACCCCCGGGCTTTCAAAATCAAGGTATCTCAATTTACAATATTGAATAACATGTTATATAAACGATCTCTTGCAGGTCCATATCTAAGGTGCATAGAGGATCCTGAAATTCAAGAAGTCCTAAAGGATTTTCATGAAGGAGATTGTGGAAACCACACTGGGGGCAGGGCATTGTTCTCAAGGATCCTTAGGATAGGATACTATTGGCCTACAAAGAAGAAGGATGCTGTGGATTATGCCAAGAGGTGTGATCCTTGTCAGAGACATAGTAATATCCTTCATCAACAAGCAGAGCTCTTGCATCCTATATCCTCTTCTTGGCCATTCATGAGATGGGGAATGGATATAGTTGGTAAACTTCCCAAAGCACCTGGTGGAAAAGTGTTCATGCTTGCCATGACTGATTACTTCTCCAAGTGGATAGAGGCTGAAGCCTTTGCTCAAGTCAGAGAAAAAGAAGTGATATCCTTTATTAAAAGAAATATTATTACTAGATTTGGTATCCCTTCTGAAATTGTTTGTGGTAGTGGATCCCAATTTATTGGGAGTAGAACTACTAACTTTTGTGACAGCTGGGGGATTAAGATGATAACATCAACACCAGTCCACCCACAAGCTAATGGTCAAGCAGAATCATCCAACAAGATCATCATCAACAACTTGAAGAAGAAGCTTGGATCCAAGAAAGGAAAGCGGGCAGAAGAACTACCTTATGTACTATGGCTTGATAGGACAACTCCCAAGAATGCCACTGGCCAAACTCCATTTTCTTTAGTATTTGGAGCAGAATCAGTGATCCCTACAGAGATGGTGGTTCCTATTGCAAGAACAAGCATCCGTGATCCTGAAGGAAATGCTAAAAACTTGGTTCAAGACTTGGATACCATAGAAGAACTCAGGGATTTGGCAAGAATAAGAATGGCTAGTTATCAACAAAGGATGGCTGGAGCCTACAATAAGAATGTCAGGATCAGGAAATTCCAAGTTGGTGATATGGTATTGAGGAAAGCATTTCAGAATACCACAAATCCTGCTGATGGAAAGTTGGCACCAAAGTGGGAAGGCCCCTACCTGATTGAAGCTGAGGCAGGAAAGGGGGCATATCGATTACTAACAATGGAAGGTGATTTGCTACCAAGAGCTTGGAATGCTGTCCACTTCAAGAGATACTTCATGTAGTAAGGGTCCAGGATCCTCAACTATTTTCATGACCGATATCCTCGAAGGATCCTTAGAGGATAAGTGATCCTCATTCTGGTAATGATCTAATTTCAATCTATTTAATTCTTTAATTAACCTGTATACAAGGAGAAGGATCCTGGATCCTTTATCCTTCTTTCACTTAGTTCTGAGTTTTGCAGAAGATTTATATATCCTTAACCAAAGATTGAGTATCCACAGAAGTCTCTAGTTATTTGGGCTTGACCCCAACTTTTTGGGCCTGTCCCCAGTATCGCCAGTAGCGCACGATGATCCTGGTACAGTTCATGGCAATAGGACCAGTACTCGCTTTAGGGGCTGACAATTTCATTGTACTGGCTGTATCTGGGATCCTACGTATAATGGTAGACGTACCATACATCCGTTCCTAAGGTTTCTAACGTTTTCACGTTAGCTAAGGTTTTGGCATTTTCATGTCACTAAGTTTGGATAGTCACCAGTGAGGGCCATATTCCAGTTCACACAAGATCCTTTGGGCTTGTCCCCAGTTTTTTGGGCTTGTCCCCAGTTTTTTGGGCTTGTCCCCAGTTTATTGGGCTTGTCCCCAGAATTGTTGGGCTTATCCCCAGTTGCTAACTCTTCTCTTATTTTGGCTTAGTCCCAAGTTATGTTCCATTTCAGGATTTTGGAGCTAAACAACTAAGTATCCTTGATCCTAACCTTTTATTATGGTTTGTCTTTTGATTATCCTGATTGTAAGTATTGAAGGTATAGGATCCTAACTTGGATTCTCAGGTATGATCCTTAATCACTTTAATTCTATACTTTATTTATCTAAGTGACCCTTATTCTTTGACAACAGGACACATGATCCTTAAATTTCACTGTTTTTTTGAATTTATCGATTATAGGATATTTGATCCTTGATCATATCCTAAACTTTTTGACATAATTTATTGAACTTTTATTCTCAACTTATAAATTCAAACAAAGTATATAATAGCAACTGAAAGGTAAAGTATTCACAAATGTAACAACACATGAGATAGCAAAAGATTAAGATTTTATTTACCAAAAGTTAAACCCTTTTAAGGTTGTCAAAATTGCCAACCCAAGTTTCTACCAGCAAAACGTGGCCCGTCCACTTGGGTTGGTAAAGGGTGTCCATATTAACGAGGTCTAAGTGCAGGAAATAAAGGCGGCACCATCACAATGGCTTCATCCCCCAAACAGAGGATCCCTCCACCATTTGTAATCCTACCTATTGTCTGAAGGATCAGTGATCCTTAAACCTAGAAACTATTGTTTAAGTACAGACCAACCATTGTTCAAGAAAAACACCATCAAAACAAAAAAAACAACTACCAAATTATAAAAAATGGGCTCTGGCCGCGTCTAGATAAATCCATCATCGCCCATTTTTGCAACTCACACCTTAGCTGCATCACCATCGCCTCCAGCTTCTTCACCTCCAGCCTGATCCTTAACCCCACTGCTGCCAGCCTCGATAGCCAGGATCTCACCAGCCTGCTCTTCATCATCCAGTTCAACCAGCTTAGCCTTCCAGCCCTCCTGATCCCAACTGGTCCTGTCGAAGTCAGGATCCTCCGCCTCCTTGGACATCTGCAATTTGATCTTGTACATAGCAATGGCAGCAGATAGCTTGGCATCCTCCATCACCTCTCTCTTCTCCTGATCAGCAGTGATCTGGGCCATGACCACCTGCTTCTTTGCCAAATTGAGCTCTTTCTCGAGGTTGGAGATGGTTTGATCTGTAGGATAGTTGTTGAACCCAAACGAGTCGTTCAGAAGAGCTTTATATCCGATTCAAAGGCGGAATCAGTGAAACGGACGTGGAAACAACTTGATACTCTTTAATCTGTCACTAATATTGATAATAACACTGTTTACAACCTGAACAGACTTTGGCAGCACTTCATTACAGATTTTAGAAGTCGTTACCAAATGAATCAACAAGTGCCCTATGTATAGTGGTTGGGTTTCTCTTGAAGCTGACCATGACAAGTTCAAGTGAAACCTCATGTAAACCACTAAACTTTGTTTCTTGCACCTCGGACACCGATAATCCTATCCTATTCTATTACATGATACAAGACGAAGTCAATAGACGTAGTGCACTAACAGACTCCCCCTCGGATATTGACGAAGTCTTCAGTGTCTAGTCTCCAGTATGACACATCTTCGATCTTGATCATTCTGCCTTCTCATCCAAATTGTAACATTATAAGCATCCATCAATCCTTCTTTTCTTTTATCAGCTTCAGGCTCCCCCTCTCGTCAAGCTTCCGTGCTTTGGGATCATCACCTAGCTTTCCATCTACAAGCTCCTCCTTGATTCAAGCTTGTCTTCAGAATCCCCCTTAGACTCTGCTTTCGGGATCGTAATCTGGACTATCTGCAATCACTCAAACATCTATAAGTAACAATATTTAGAATATCCAGGAATCGTAACCTGGCAATTCAAACTTCTAAATATATTCACTCCCCCTATCAACAAACTTAATTGATATAGCAAAGTTTAAGAATCCAACTCCCTCACACTTAATCATCCAAGTCCAAACTAATGACCTTGGAGATATCACAAACTGTTTTTGAATTTTTTAATAAAAATTCAAGTTTCAAATTAATGAACTTGTTTTATTTTCAGAAACACAATCAGCTTACTTAGATTTTAAAACTCAGCATTTCAGACATCGGTTGTCGAAAATAAAGCAGAATCAAAAATCTTTTTATATTTTCTGAAAATATAAAGCAATAACGAAATATGTACAAACAAATTCACAGACACTATTTTTGTTTAAGTTTGCGTTAGAGGATCATATCAGTTTTTGACAAATCACAAGTACCGTTGAGCTTATTTACACATTAAGAATTAAACAATTCACTTAGATTGTCGATATACTGATCCATTTAAATTTTCACACAAAGTTCAACTGATTCAGGATACGAATCAGGTGTTTTAAGAACTTAAGCTTATTCATGTGTCCCACCTCTTGATTATACTCCCGTATCCAGATCCCAATATTCAGTCTTACAGGTGAATATACCTAGATGATATCTGTAAGGGGTTAGATGCGAGGGCCGTGAGAGCTCAGGTCGATACTCCCGTATACGCAGAGAGATGACGGCTTCGACTTTTGGTGTGTCCCCTTTAGAGGATCTTTTCTTCAACAGCAATGATTATCAATTTTATTGTTTCATCAATTTGCTGAGGGCGAGCTTATATTTCAAAGCATATGCAAAAAGTATTATACGGGGACTAGGTCAGAAATTTCTTTCAGCAGAAGTCCCGGAATAATACCCCAGATATCACTAAGCATAAAGACCTAGTATCTCAGAAAGAGGGATCCTTCAAACGAGATTTCAGGGGTTACCTATATATCCAAGTAGTGTTCCCCACGAAATAAGTAAGTTTGAATTTATGTTTATATCCCGAAAAAGTTTACTAAATGTATAAAAATCTACCGACACATCCACGGTGAGATCGTTTAACACATTTTAACTTTCCAATTCTTTAGCGTACTGTAACTGTCTACTGATGTACTATCATTTCCTCTTTTTACGCAAAAACTCAATTTTTGAATTTTATCATGTTTTTTGCTTTTTCAAATTTTCTAATGTTTTTGTATTTTCTGACAACAATACATCTCCCCCTAAAATGCAAAACCATTTTAAAGAAAATTTGACAACACGATGCTGATAGCTTTGTCTCGCCATCCATTTTCTGCTAACTGTGCTCTGTATTGCAGAAAATCTAATATAAAGTATCCCCATGATTTACAACCCATTGATTTTCGACAGTTTGAAAACCGTTTTTCAATCTTGTGAAATTAATCATGTTTGTTCAGCCGTGAGGGTTTCGGCGTATTCAATCAACACACAATTTTTTTTTAAGTATGTACAAAAAAACAAACAATCTCCCTGTTTAACCAAACCAGGGTTCAGCAACCTCTTGCTGTGCCAGGCTGCCCCAACTTTCATTCTCACAATCTTCAGTTTTGGTAAGCACCTGCACATTCAAAGCATTCAATTATTTGAACAATTTAGCCCAGGTCTGTTGAACCTTGGGCATTTCAACACAATATGTATCATTTAGTTTCGGAAAATCTTTATCATCAAAGACTTTTTCAACTTTAACTTCAACTTTCTCATCTTTTACCGAAATTACTTGTTTCTTAGCACTCCATTTTTGACCTTTCGGAGTTCCTCTTTTGTAAAAGTGTGAATCTTTTTGAACATTTTGTTTTTGATCAACAACTTTTGGTTTCCAAAACTCTTGTGGTTTTGTCATATCAACAGTTGTTTTCCAACTTTGAGTTGTTCTGACTCTGGGTGTGTGAAAAATCTGTGTTTGTTTTGAATCAGACCTAGTCTGTTTTGGTTTCCAAATTTGATTTAAAGCAAACTTGTTTGTGTTGTACCTCCAAGTTTGTTTTGAATCAAATCTGGCTGACCTTTGTTTCACACCTTCAGATTTTTGTTTCTCAACATTTTCAAGCTTCTTTTTGTCAACATCCACAGGTTTCAGATTCAGACACTTTCGTGCAAGATGTCCTAATTGATCACACTTGAAACATATTCTCTTGGACACATCTTTGACCTGTGGTTGTTGCCTTTTCTTTTGAGCACAAAACTCTTCAATAGACTGTTGTCTAAATTTGAGTTTTTCCTCTTCTTCAAAACTTTTTCCTTGAACAAAACTTATCTTTGCCTGAGAATTTGGCACTTCATTTTTCTTCCAATTTTGTTTCCTTTTATAACCCAACCCAACCTTCATGTTTTTCTTCTTGAAACCAGGTTTATTATAAAAAGTTTTGTGACCTTTACCAGCAAACTTTGGAATCTCAGACTTCTCAATCTCAATCATTTTGAAAACTTTATCAACCTTTTCTGAAATCACATTCTGAATCGGGAATACAACATCTAAGAATAATTTGTCCGATCCAATCATGGTGTAAACCAATCCTTTTGAATCATCATTCACAACTTTCTCAGATTTTATGTTTTTCAGATACTCATCATGAAAATTACCTTCATTTTCATCATGTGATTCAGACTTACCTTTTGTAGACTCATCTTTCAAAACACTATCAACAACCTTACTTACCACCTCTGAATCATCATCTTCATCAAATTTGGTGTAAGTCACATCGATACTTTCAGGTAATTGGTCAACTATGTTCAGACCTTTTGCCACCTTTTCCTCATCATAAAAAGTATAATAGTTTCTCAATGGTGGTGGTACCTGATGAAATTCTGAACCAATACCTTTTTTGCACTTGTCAGTATCTTTATCATCTGGTGTGATGTTGAAAATGCGTTCGAGAATGTACGAAGAGTTATGATAACTTTGAAGTTTGGTAACAACCTTTTCTTTTTCAGCCAAAGCTTGTTTGAGATTAGCAACTTCATCAACACATTTGTTTAATTCAAGTTGCTTTTCTTTAAACTGTCTCTCATACATTTCTTTAGTGACTAAAGTTTCAGACAATCTTTGGTCAAAACATTTGACTTGGCTCTTCAAAGTATCATAAGCCTCTTGTACTCTCTGACTCGACCACTTTAAAGAATCATACTCTTTTTGAAAATCTTGAAATTTAGTTTCTTTTTCAACACAATCAACACATTTTGCTGTACACAGTTGTCTATAAACATCATTATCCTTTTCAAGACCTTGACATTTCTGTGTCAATTTTTCAACTTTTAGTTTCAAAATTTCTTCTTTTTCAATCATTTCTTTACATTCATTTTGAAAATATTTTCAAGTTTGCTTGTTTCAATATCTTTTGTTTTGATTGTTTCATCTTTTTCAATACAGGCTTTGCACATTTCTATGCAATTCCTGCATTTGTTCTCATTTTTATCAACAATTTCAACACTCGATAGATTAGAAGATTCATTTACCTCTGTCTCTTTTAGCACCGGTTCTTTTGTTTGAACTTCCTCTTTGTTCTCTTCTTTTTCTTCTTTCTGTTCTTCTTCAATCTTCTGCTCTTCCTCAGCAGCAAGCTTTGCAGTACTTTTTACTTCCTCTACCATCTTTTTCAACTCTTCTTCTTTTCTCTTTTTCATTTCTACCACCTTTGATAGACTCGCTTCACAAACTTCCTTTATCTTACTCACCAAATCCGGCAAATATTCTTTATCAGATAACCTTTTCGTGTTGAAAGTAGCCTGTCTTGGAAGCAAATTTGTTACAGCTTCAAAATCCACCTTTGATGGGTCAACAACTGGATTACCCCGTGGATCCATGTAACATTCTAAATCTTCATTCCATCTTTTTGCTCTTTGTGCTTCTTTGAATGGTTCCCTGAATTTTTTGATTTCCCATCTCGCGTAATCTATTTTCCACCATCTATCAGGATCAACCTCAGCTACAAATGCATATCCAACTGCATCTTCTTCAGGTAGAACTTGACTCCAGTCATAACCTTCATCATCATGAATAACTGCCAGAGCTCTTGATTTTTCTTCAGGCTGTTTCAATCTGGGAGGTTCAGACTTATTCTGATGATAGATTGCTTTCTTGTAATAATCTTCCTTGAACGGATTAGCAGTATCATCAGCATAAGCATTTCTGCACTCACGTTTAAAGTGACCTTTCTGTTTGCATTTAAAGCATGTTACCTTGGATTTGTCAAAGCCTAACTTGGTAGAAGGTCCACCAATAGACTGCCTTCCGGTAATTTCCATAAAACGTTGTGCCCTCCTCACTGCACTGGCCATACACCATCGTATATCGATCAATTCCATCTCCTCAGGATCTAGTTGATCATAGTCTTCCTTCGTCAGATTGGTGTTGCCTATTTTGCCTGCCACAAGGCTCTCATACGATTCAAGCACAGATGCTAAGAAGACCATCTGTTGCTTTGTAGACTCCTCATTGAAATTTTGAGTATTCTTCAAATCTACTGCAATGTTGCATTGAAATACATTCTTTGATGCAGATTGGCTTGATGTCGTTGAAAAAGATCCACTGTGAAAACCACTGTGAGAACTTTCATTGTTCACAGACTTTGAGCTTTCTGCAGAAAATGCTGTTCTTGGAGACCCAGCCTGTGGTAGATTTCCTCTGTAGTACAACTCCACATTCTGCTGATGAGCTGAATTGTTGACTTTAGATCTTTTTATCTCCAACTCGTGACTTTCAAGTCTTTCGATCAGCAAATCCACAGTTAAATCTTCAGGCTTGATTGTGTTTTTCAACATTAAGGCAAAGTATTGCCAATCTTGATCATTCGGCAATGAATCAAACAATTTATCCACCAGCTCCTCTTGAGTGTATGTGATTTTGTGTCTGGCCAGCTCCATCTTCAGATGTCCAAATCTCTCAATCATTTTACTAACCGATTCATTTTTCATACAGCCAAAAAGATCAAACTCTTTACGTAACAATTTCTTTTTGTTTTTCACAATCTCATTACTTCCTACACACTTTCTCTATAACGCTTCCCATAAACTTTTCGACGTTTTCTCTTACTCAAGTAATGAAATGATATCTTCTCTCACTGATTGTTTTATGAATGTAATCATTTTGTATTCAGCCACAACATTTTTTATATCTATTTCTGTGAAATCTTTTTCATCTAATAACTCTCCTCCTGCTTTGACTGGTTCTTTATATCCATTTTTCAATTTTAACCAACTTTCAGGAGCGAATGCTTTTACCCAACCCTCAAATCGATTTTTCCACCAGTTATAATCTTCAATCTTCATTAGCTTCGGTGGTTTCTGTTGACTTCCATACATATTCTCATACTTCAAATTTTCTGAAATCTCTTTTGAATATTCTCTCATATCAGATCTTCTTTCTGTCGATTCTGAAGTAAATGCGTTGTAGAATGTGTTGTAAAATTCTTCACAGCTGCTCGACATCTTCAAACACCTGAACAAACAAACAAAGACAATCAGTACAAACACTGTTAATCAACTCGAAATAAACTGATACTTGGTTGATGTGAAATAATCTTGATACGAAAAATCCTCTTTTCAAGCGAAACCAGTTGTACAAACTGAATAACAACTTTCAAACGAACTCCCAATATGACACTTCAAGCGAAAGCAGATCTGATTTCAAACGAATGCCAATTTGAAGCGAAACCAACAAGACTTTTCAAGCGAAAGCCGATTTGAAGCGAAACCAACAAGGTTTTTCAAGCGAAAGCCGATTTGAAGAGAAACCAACAAGGTTTTTCAAGCGAAACCCAAAGTGTTCGTTCAAGCGAAACCTAGTTTTTAGTCCAATTTTGTCATTTTTACTTCGAATTTTGCAGTGAAACTTTCTAGGGTTTGTCAATATGTAGTTTTACACCATCTGTGAAAATTTGATCCAATTTTGACCGTTAAAACTTGTTCAGATTGAAAAAGAAGGTGTAGAAGTCAGAAAATAGATGATATCAAGCTAAACTCTTCTTCCTGAGCTCTAATACCACTTGTAGGATCGTTGTTGAACCCAAACGAGTCATTCAGAAGAGCTTTATATCCGATTCAAAGGCGGAATCAGTGAAACGGATGTGGAAACAACTTGATACTCTTTAATCTGTCACTAATATTGATAATAACACTGTTTACAACCTGAACATACTTTGGCAACACTTCGTTACAGATTTTAGAAGTCGTTACCAAATGAATCAACAAGTGCCCTATATATAGTGGTTGGGTTTCTCTTGAAGCTGACCATGACAAGTTCAAGCGAAACCTGACTGATCTGGTTTAGCTTGAATATGTCACATGTCACTTTCAAGCGAAACCTCATGTAAACCCACTAAACTTTGTTTCTTGCACCTCGGACACCGATAATCCTATCCTATTCTATTACATGATACAAGACGAAGTCAATAGACGTAGTGCACTAGCATGATCCTTAGCCAGGAAGATCTTCTAGAAGTCCAGCTCTTTGTGCTCAGCCTCTTCAACATATGCATCAAGGAGCATCTAGATCTCGGCAAATTTCTGCAAAGAAAGGAAGGATACAACTTAGGATCTGTTATCCTTAAATGGGCAGGATAGAATTAAGGATCAGGGATCCTTACCTCAGCAAAGTATTCTTCAAACTGATGACGGATGAGGGGCAGGCCTTCGAGATCATCAGCGGTCTTCCTCTTCTTTCCTCCCTTGCCCTTGGTGCTAACAGGCTTGGGGATTATGGTACTTGGGCTAGCAGCAAATTTCTTCTTTCCGGATCGGGCAGAGACAACATCAAGATCAGTGACGCTAAAGCGAGTGGCTGACTTTGAGGATTTCCCAGCACCTACAAAGGACAAATAGCAGATAAGTATCCTTAATCTATATTTATGTACTCATATTTAAATTTAAACACTTACTTGACATTGTGACTGAGCCGGAGGATACTTCTTGTGAATCTTTTGTATTTTCCTGGAATGTTCTAACCGCAGGATCAAGGTCCCAGAAAGCAGCGATCCTTTCCTTTGTTGTAGGTGACGGAATGATATGAGAGACAGAGATAGCTGCAAAACAGAAAAGGGTCAGTTATCCTCAACAGAAACAGGGTTATCCTATGATCCTTCTATAAGGATCCTCTATCCTACCATGGGTGGTCCATTTTCTAGGGAGATCCTTCCCATCCGGGATAGAATCCCTCCTAACAAAGAAGAAACGCTTCTTCCAGTTGGTGTCATTCTTTGTGGTCTTGAGGATTGGGTGTGCATCACCGGGTTTGTGTTTAAACAAGAAGCGATGTGAACCATGGCTTACAAGGTTGTACAATTCAGACAGTTCCGACATTCCCAACTCTATGCCTTCCTGCTCAATGATGTTCTCTAGGGTATATAAAACCTTCCACATCATTGGCATGGCCTGGATATAGAACATGCCGGTGAGGGAGAAGAAGGATTCAGTGAAGGCAGGGAAAGGATAGGAGTATCCTATCAGGAATGGGGTGGCCAGAAAAGCAACCCAAGTTTCAGAGACGAAGTCACTTTTGGCAGTAGGGTCAAAAGGCTTGAAGACGGTATTCGCCGGAAAACAGTGGCGAATCCGGTCAATCTCCGGATCGGTGAAGCTGCAGAGTTCCTTCGAGAGATTTTTGATAATCCCTTGGCTTTTTAAGGGGCTATCTTTCTGGTGATCCTTGGCGGGGGAGGATCATAGCTTCATTGTGATCTACAGATTTTGAAGAAGAACAGAGTAAGAAGATGAAGAGAGAAGGAGGAGAGAGATACCTGATCAATCTTTGAATGAGGATTTAAAGGATGTAACGCACGAATTTAAATGCCAGCCGATCCTTATCTCTAATCTCAAATTTATAATGATGATTCTGCAGGATGTCATGTCGCTGACGTGAGACCAACAACGGCTAGTTAGATTCTAACGGCTATATATCCGTTAGTCAGTTGCAGATAAGATCAAAAAATATAACTCGTTAATTTACATTTTACTCCTCATATTTTGGGGGCAATTGTTAGGGGAGGATTTTCCAATCCTAAGTGTTTTGGTCAAAAATCAAGCAAAGATAATACAATCAAATCTTTTGTTGTGAGATGTGATGCTTGAATCAATGAACAATGTTAAGGATAATTCAGAAATGTAATGAACAAGTGACACAAGGATTTATACGAGGAAAAAGCCCTTGATCAAGAGTTGATCTCCGGCATAAAAAACCTCGGGTGATGGAAACTACCGATCACCAACTAAGATTAATCAAAAGAAGTTTACAACTCGGGATGATAACAAGCTTGTTACAAGGATCATTAGTGTGCAATGTGCCAAAAAAATGTATGAAATCGCCAAGTGGTGTTCGAGAGCTGATTGAGAGCTGTTACGAGAGTGTGTGTATGCCAAAATTAGCTAAGTGTTCTCACTCAAGCTTGTTATCCCCATTTTAAATTAGACATATCTAAGTTAACTAACTATCCGAACTTTGTGCAAGCTCCCCACGATCTCCATAACGTCCACAAGAGCCAAGCACGTGCGGAATATTAAGGGAATATGCTCCAGGAATTTCAGTGAGACTTGGTCTATGCCTTTGCTCCTGCAAAACAAGTTTACGTACAAGGTAGACAATTGTTAGTATAAGGATAACAATAAGGATCCTGAATCCTGATCATGCAACACCTACCGAGGATCCTTAATTCAAACAGAATTGAGGATCCATGATCCTGGTAGCACTTGAGGACCCGTGATCCTTAGGATTGAAAAAATCCTCCCCTAACAATTGCCCCCAAAATATAAGGAGTAAAGTGTAAATTTTGGCGAGTTATATTTTCTTGATCTTATCCGTAACAAACTAACGGATATATAGCCGTTAGGATCAAACTATCCGTTGCAGATCCTACGTCACTTGAAGCGACATCCCTGCAAAATCATGATTATAAATTCAAGTTAGAGATAAGGGTTAGGAAGCATTTAAATTCGTGTGTTACATCCTTTAAATCCTCATTCGAAGATCAAGCAGGTACTTCTCTCCCCTTTCTCTTTTCTCTTTCTTACTCTGTTCTTCTTCTTTCTCAAAATCTCTGAATCACAATGAAGCTAAGATCATCCCCTGCAAAGGATCATCAGAAAGATAGTCCTTTAAAAAGCCAAGGGATCATCGAAGACTCTCCGAAGGAACGTTGCTGCTTCACTGATCCTGAGATCGACAGGATTCGCCATTGCTTTCCGGCGAGCACTGTTTTCAAACCCTTTGACCCTACCGTCCTGAGTGATTTTATCTCTGAAACCTGGGTTGCATTTCCAGTCACCCCATTTCTAATAGGATACTCCTATCCTTTTCTTGCTTTTACCTAATCTTTCTTCTCCCTTACCGGCATATCCTATATCCAGGCAATGCCTATGATGTGGAGGGTTTTATTTACCCTTGAGAGGATCATTGAGCAGGAGGATATAGAGTTAGGAATGTCTGAACTTGCCGAACTGTACAACCTTGTGAGCCACGGTTCACACCGCTTTCTATTCAAACATAAACCCGGTGAACCTCATCCAATCCTGAAAACCACCAAGAACGACACCAAGTGGAAGAAACGTTTTTCTTTGTTAGGAGGGATTCCATCCCGGATGGGAAGGATCTTCCAAGAAAATGGGCCACCCATGGTAGGATAGTGGATCCTTATAGAAGGATCATAGGATACCCCTGTTTCGGTTGAGGATCACTGACATCTTTTCTGTTTTGTAGCCATCTCTGTTTCCCATCTCATTCCATCATCTGCAACGAAAGAGAGGATCGAAGCCTTCTGGAATCTTGATCCTGCCACAAGATCATTCCAAGCAATCACCAAGGATTCTCAAGAAGTATCCTCAGGCTCAGTCACAATGTCAAGTAAGTATCCATGTTTGTATGTAATTAAATGTTAAAATGTAAATAAAACAAGAATACTTATCTATTGTTTTGGATGGATAGGTGCCGGAAAATCCTCAAGGTCTGCCACCCGCTTCAGTGTTACCGATCTTACTGCTGTTGCTCCCAGGTCCGGGAAGAAAAAGACTGCTGCTAGCCCAAGCACCATAGTCCCCAAGCCTGTCACCTCCAAGGGGGGAAAGAAGAGGAAAGCTACTGAGGCTGAAAATCTTGAAGGCTTGCCTCTTATCCGCCACCAGTTCCAAGAATACTTTGCTGATGTAAGGATCACTGACTCTGCTTGATTATCCTGCCCACTTGAGGATCACGGATCCTAAACTTTACCTTGTTTTTTTTGCAGAAATTCTCCGAGATCGAGATGCTGCTGGATGCTTATGCTGAGGAAGCTGACCAGAAGCAAAGGGACTTCCAAAAGATCTTCCTGGCTAAGGATCAGACCATCTCCTCCCTTGAGAAAGACCTCAATTTGGCTAAGAAGCAGGTGGTCATGGCCCAGATAAATGCTGATCATGAGAAGAATGATTTGCTAGAGGATGCTAAGGTCTCTGCTGCCATCACCATGTACAAAATCAAGCTACAAATGGCCCAGCAGGCTGAGGATCCTGACTTCGACAGGACCACTTGGGACAAGGAGGGATGGAAGGCGAAGCTGGCTGAGCTTGAGGATGAAGAGGAGGAGGCTACTGAAGTCTTGGCGATCGAGGCGAGTGGCAGCGGGAAGGATCAGGCTGGTGGTGATGATGTTGGTGGTGATGCAACCAAGGTGTGAACTACCGAAATGGGCGATGATGGATATTTCTAGACGTGGCCGGAGCCCTTTTTTTTAGGATTTGGTAGTGGTTTTTTGGTTATGGTGATTTTCATGAACAATTGTTGGTCTGTAATAACTAAACAATAGCTATTAGGGTTAAGGATCATGGATCCTTTGAACAATAGGTAGGATAATAGGTGGTGGAGGGATCCTCTGTTTGGGGGATGAAACCACTTGTTATCCTGCCATCTTTTATTTCCTGCACTCTTAAGACCCGTTAACAATGGACACCATTTGCCAACCCAAGTGGACGGGCCACGTATTGCTGGTAGAAATTTGGGTTGGCAATTTTGACAACCTTAAAAGGGTTTAACTTTTGTGAATAAATAAAACTTTAACTTTTTGGCTACTTCTCGTGTTATTATCCTTATGAATTCTTTATTTTTCAACTGTTGTTGTGTACTTTGTTTGAATTTATCAAGTTTAATAAATCATGTTTAAAAATTTTAGGATATGATCAAGGATCAAATATCCTATAGTCGATAAACTCAGAAAAGTTATGTAACTTAAGGATCATTAGTTCTGTTGTCAAAGGAAAAAGGTCACTTATATAAATAAAAAGTAAAACCAAAGTGTTTTAGGATCATACCTGAGAATCCAAATTAGGATCCTAACCCTTTAACATTCATAATCAGGATAACCAAAAGACAAACCGTATTAGAAGGTAAGGATCAGGGATCCTTAGCTGTTTAACTTCAAAAGCCTGAAATAGAATATAACTTGGGACTAAGCCAATATAAGAGAAAAGTTAGTAACTGGGGACAAGCCCAACAATTCTGGGGACAAGCCCAATATACTAGGGACAAGCCCAAAGGATAACTAGGGACAAGCCCAAAGATTAACTGGGGACAAGCCCAAAGGATAACTGGGGACAAGCCCAAAGAATAACTGGGGACAAGCCCAAAGGATAACTGGGGACAAGCCCAAAGGATCTTGTGTAAACTGGAGTATGGCCCTCACTGGCCACTATCCAAACTTAGTGACATGAAAATGCCAAAACCTTAGCTAACGTGAAAACGTTAGAAACCTTAGGAACGGATGTATGGTACGTCTACCATTATACGTAGGATCCCGGATACAGCCAGTACAATGAAATTGTCAGCCCCTAAAGCGAGTACTGGTCCCATTGCCATGAACTATACCAGGATCATCGTGCGCTACTGGCGATACTGGGGACAGGCCCAAGAACTGGGGACTAGCCCAAACAACTGGGGTCAAGCCCAAATAACTGGGGTCAAGCCCAAATAACTTAATACTTCTGTGGATACTCAATCCTTTGTTAAGGATACCTAAACCTTCTGCAAAACTCAGAATCAAGTGAAAGGAGGATAAAGGATCCAGGATCCTTTTCCTTGTATATAGGATAATTAAAGAATGAAATAGTTTGAGATTAGATCATTACCATAATGAGGATCCTCTGTCCTGTAAAGATCCTTCAAGGATACTTGTCAGGTAAGAATCATGGATCCTTATCACATGAAGTATTTCTTCAAGTGGACAACATTCCAAGCTCTTGGTAGCAAATCACCTTCCATTGTTAGCAATCGATATGCCCCCTTTCCTGCTTCAGCTTCAATCAAATAGGGGCCTTCCCACTTTGGTGCTAACTTTCCATCAGCAGGATTGGTGGTATTCTGAAATGCTTTCCTTAACACCATATCACCAACTTGGAATTTCCTGATCCTAACATTTTTGTTGTAGGCTCCAGCCATCCTTTGTTGATAACTAGCCATCCTTATCATTGCCAAATCCCTGAGTTCTTCTATAGTATCCAAGTCTTGAACCAAGTTTTCAGCATTTTCTTCAGGATCACGAATGCTTGTTCTTGCAGTAGGAACCACCATCTCTGTAGGGATCACTTATTCTGCTCCAAATACCAAAGAGAATGGAGTTTGGCCAGTAGCATTCTTGGGAGTTGTCCTATCAGCCCAAAGTACATAAGGTAGTTCTTCTGCCCATTTTCCTTTCTTGGATCCAAGCTTCTTCTTTAAATTGTTGATGATGATCTTGTTGGATGATTATGCCTGGCCATTAGCTTGTGGGTGGACTGGTGTTGATGTTATCATCTTAATCCCCCAGCTGTCACAAAAGTTAGTAGTTCTACTCCCAATAAATTGGGATCCATTATCACAAACAATTTCAGAAGGGATACCAAATCTAGTAATAATATTTCTTTTGATAAAGGATATCACTTCTTTTTCTCTGACTTGAGCAAAGGCTTCAGCCTCTATCCACTTGGAGAAGTAATCAGTCATAGCAACCATGAATACTTTTCCACCAGGTGCCTTGGGAAGTTTACCCACTATATCCATCCCCCATCTCATGAATGGCCAAGAAGAGGGTATAGGATGCAAGAGCTCTGCTGGTTGGTGAAGAATGTTACTATGTCTCTGACAAGGATCACACTTCTTAGCATAATTCACATCATCCTTCTTCATAGTGGGCCAATAGTATCCTGTCCTCAGGATCCTTGAGAATAATGCCCTGCCCCTAGTGTGATTTCCACAATCTCCTTCATGAAAATCCTTTAGGACTTCTTGGATTTCAGGATCCTCAATGCATCTTAGATATGGTCCTGCAAGAGATCGTTTAGATAATATGTTATTCAATATTATAAATTGAGATACCTTAATCTTGAAAGCCCTGGGGTTTTCTCCTGTAGGAATCTCTCCATGTTGGATATATCTTTTGATTGGGAGGATCCATGATCCTGAATGAGATTGTGCGTCATCACTAGGGATGATTGCAGAATCCTCTCCTATCTCCATGGCTACATGATCCTCAATAGCGGGGGTTAGGATGTGGATAATAGGGATCCTGATATCCTCTGGGATCTTCAAGGATGATCCTAAATTGGCCAATGCATCACCCTCTGCATTCTCTTCCCTTGGTACCTGTGTTAAACTAAAGGAAACAAAAGAAAGTGCCAATTCTTTGACTATCTCTAAATATTTGATTAGCTTTTCACCTTTAACAGCATAGGATCCATTAAAGTGATTAGTAATTAACAACGAATCCACATGTACCTCAAGATACCTGATCCTCATATGCTTGGCAATTTGCAAACCAGCTATCAAGGCTTCATATTCAGCCTCATTATTAGTAGTTTGAAACTCACAAGCTATGGAGTGGGGTATTATGTCCCCCTGTGGCGATTTTAGTAGTATTCCAAGTCCTGTTCCTTTGACATTGGAAGCTCTATCAGTGAAGAGTATCCAAGGATCCTTAGTTTCTTCTAGCTGTTGGACTTCTAATTCAGCTTCCTTTTGCAAGTCACTACTAAAATCTGCCACAAAGTCAGCTAAGGCTTGGGATTTAATGGCAGTCCTTAGTTCATATCTTATATCATAAGCACTAAGCTTCACTGCCCACTTAGCCATCCTTCCTGACATTTCAGGTTTCCTG
Organism: Helianthus tuberosus; assembly: GCA_030545235.1. Classification (NCBI taxonomy): domain Eukaryota; kingdom Viridiplantae; phylum Streptophyta; class Magnoliopsida; order Asterales; family Asteraceae; genus Helianthus; species Helianthus tuberosus. The sequence goes on along the minus strand of CM060365.1, from coordinate 177,985,033 downwards.
AGAACATTCTTAATTAGAAAATTAGTCTTAACAATAATGGCATGAGTTTCAAAATAATGTCTTAATTTAGTAGATGCCATAATTAGTGCAAGGATAAGTTTTTCTAAATGTGAATACCTGGATTCAACATCAAGCAAACTCTTACTTACATAATAAATAGGATGTTGTGTACCTTCGTGATCCTTAACAAGGACCGCACTTACTGCTTTAGAGGATACCGCCAAATACAAGGATAATACATCCCCTTTTTCTGGTTTCATCAAGGCAGGGGCTGAGGATAGGTAATCCTTAAGAGCTTTGAGAGCATTTTCATGCTTTTCAGTCCACTCAAATTTCTTGTTCTTCCTCAAAATGTCATAGAATTCCTTGCATTTTTCTGAGGATTTGGATATGAATCTGTTCAAGGTTGCTATCCTGCCTGTCAATCTTTGCACATCCTTGGCATTGGCAGGAGATTTGATATTTACAATAGCCTTGATTTGCTCTGGACTTGCTTCAATGCCTCTTTTTGTCACCATATAGCCTAGGAATTTACCTGCTTAAACACCAAAGTGACACTTGGAAGGATTTAGTTTCATATTAAATTTGTCAAGGATATTGAATGCTTCTTCCAAGTCTCTAAGGTGATCCTCAGCTTTCTTAGACTTAACCACCATGTCATCTATATAAACCTCCATAGTGTGTCCAATTTGTTCCTTGAACATCATATTGACTAGCCTTTGATAAGTAGCACTTGCATTCCTTAGTCCAAATGGCATAGCGATATAACAATATATACCAGTTGGGGTCATAAAGGCTGTATCCTCTTGATCAGATGGTTCCATCTGAATTTGTTGGAATCCAGATGAAGCATCCATAAAAGTCAACAACTCATGACCCGCGGTAGCATCCACCATGGAGTCAATGTGGGGTAATGGGAAAGGATCCTTGGGACATGCCTTGTTTAAATTAGTAAAATCGACACATACCCTCCACTTTCCATTTTTCTTTTGAACAACAACCACATTGGCTAACCACCTTGGATACTTGACCTCTCTTATCATACCTGCCCGGAGTAGTTTATCTACCTCTTCCTGGACAATAGCATTCCTTTCAGGTGCAAACTTCCTCCTTTTCTGATGTATAGGCTTGAATGACCTATCAATGCCAAGCTTATGAGTAATTATATCTTTAGATATATCTGTCATATCCTCATGCTTCCAGGCAAAGGTGGTTTTCCTTCTCTTAAGGAAGGATACTAGATCCTCTTCAATGTTGCTAAGGATCCCTGATCCTATGTAGACTTTGGATTCAGGATCATGAGGATCCATAAGGATTTCTTTCACATCCTGTTCTCTTGCCTCCAAGACGTCCCTTGGAGGATACTTTAGTTGCTATTGCTCCCTTGGTCTTTAGGCTGGCTTCATTGATGACGTGTACCAATTCTTAGCTTCTTGTTGATCACTCTCAATTTTCACCACTCCCCACGGACTAGGAAGCTTTACACATTGATGATAGGTAGACGGGACTGCCTTCATGTCATGTATCCATGGCCTGCCAAAGATAACATTACAACAAGATAAGCAATCTATAACACAAATTTTTTATAAGAATGAAGTCCTTCAATATAGATCGGGAGTTTGATGTCCCCCAATGTATTCTTGGTTTCTCCGCTGAATCCCACAAGAACTGAAGATCTTGGGACAATGTCTGATTCAGGAATGTTCATCTTCTTGAGGAAATCAAGCTGAATGATGTTTACTGAGCTTCCTCCATCTATCAGGATCCCGGGAACAAAATGGTTAGAAATAAATAGAGTAATAACAAGACCATCATGATGAGGATCCTGAACATCAACACGAACATCCTCATCAAAAGTTATGACTTTATATGTGTGACAGTGGAGGTCCGGATGGGTCTGTCTCCATTATCCATCTTGGTCTCTTTAGCATGTCTTTTGGCTGCTGAAAAGGAAGTACCACAAATGTCTGATCCACCGGATATGAAGTTTATAATTTGTGCATCTGCTGGAGGAGCAGGAGCCTTTTCTGGGATCCTTTCAGGATCCTGGATCCTTGACTTCTTTCGTCCCAAAAGCTCCTTCAAGTGCCCCTTGCTTAACAAGTAACCAATTTCTTTTCTAAGCACAATACACTCTTCAGTGAGATGTCCAAAATCCTCATGATATGCACACCATTTGGACTTGTCTTTTGTAGCAGCTGGTTTATCACTTTTCCTTGGCCACCTAGCTTTCTCACCCAAATTCTGCATTGCAAGAATTAGTTTATTGTTATCAACCGAAAAACAGTATTCAGAAATTAGAGTATAATCCTCATCATCCTCTTCTTGTTCTACTGCATGCACATTCTGGTTATCAGACTTGTTGTAGGACTTGAACTTGTTATTCTTGAAGTAGGATCCTTGCTTTTCCTGTTTTGAGGATCCTGCCAATCTCTCCTGGATCCTTTTGTCATCCTCTAGACGGATGAACCTAAGGGCCCTGGTTCTTACTTCATCAAGATTCCTGCATGGGGTCATAACAAGATCATCATAGAATAATGAATCCCTAAGCAATCCCATTTTAAAGGCTTCCACCTCCGTGGCTATATCTAGGTTGGGGATATCTAAGGATTCTTTACTAAACTTAGTGACCTTGCGTTACCCTGTATAAATCACTAGTTAATCGTTCAAATTTTCTACTACAAGAGAATTGACTATTAAACAGGTTAACTAGATTAGCAAATGAAGTAATAGAGTAAGGGGGAAGACTTAGCAGCCATTTAAGAGCTGATCCTGTGAGTGTGGATCCAAAACCCTTGCATAGACATGCTTCCTTTAGCCTCTCAGGAATTGGATTGATCTCCATCCTCTCCCTGTATTGAGCTACATGCTCCTCTGGATCCGTTGAACCATCATATAGCTTCATAGTTGGTATCTGGAACCTTTTGGGTATCTCAGCATCACAAATAGGTGGTGCAAAATGAGATATCCTATGGCTACCATCTGCAATTTCAGGAATGGGTTTAACCACTCCTGGTACGCTGGATATAATATCCTTAAGCTTTTGTAACTCCCTAGCCATAGCCTGATTGATACCTGTATCCTGCATAGAGCCATGGTTAGTGTTATAAGAATTATTAAAAGTATTACCTCCCAAAGGATTCAAGTTTGGAATCGCAGATGTGAATCCATATTGACGGGATTCTGGTATGATTGAAGGACCAGAGGAAGCAATGGTCTGCATTGGTATGAAGTCTCCTTGATGAACATCTGAACTTGGAGGCTGCATACTTCTTGAGAATCCTTGATCCTGAAAGATGTTGGATCCTTAATGCTGAGAGGATCCTTGAACCTGAAAGGGTCCTTGGGGCTGAGAGGATCCTTGAACCTGAGAGGATCCTGGAACCATGGAGGATCCTTGGACCTGAGAGGATCCTTGAACCATGGAGGATCCTTGGACTGTGTGCATTCCCAAATATCCTCCTAAGCTGACGAAGGATCCCTGATGCTGGAAGGAGGGTCCTGAAGACTGAAAACAAGATCCTTGAGGCTGGAAGTGAGACCCTAAGGCCTGACTCATAGTTGCTGTTCCATAACGCCTTCCCAATGGTCCACTCTGATACTGGATGTCCGGAGCTGCAGTTTGCAAGGCGGTTATAGCTGGAGTATCGAAATCCAAAGACCTTGGTATCAGAGGAGAGTGATCCTCCAATGATTTCTTCTGTTTCTTAATATCACCAATCTCCCGGAGGATCCTCTCATTGGTTTTGTCCTACTCTTGTATGCGATCCTTCATCTGCAAAATCAAAGTAAAAAGATCACTATTAGTAGGATTAGTGGCAACAGAAGAAGTTGGTGGTTTTGGAAAAATTGGGCTTTGTTTCTTCGTAGCATTTTCAGCATTCTTCTGGGATCCAAAAGGTGGTGGAGGCAAAGGTGGAACACCCTGTGAAGAACTGATTCCCGGCATAGAGCTTGATGTGTTCTTTGCTGAAGAAGCCATCTGCTTGGTTGTAATGAACCGAAATGATCACAAGAACAATAATTTCTTAGGAATGAAGCACCAATTGCCCCACGGTGGGCGCCAAACTGTTTTAGTCAAAAATCAAGCAAAGATAATACAACCAAATATTTTGTTGTGAGGTGTGATGCTTGAATCAATGAACAATGTTAAGGATAATTCAGAAATGTAATGAACAAGTGACACAAGGATTTATACGAGGAAAAAGCCCTTGATCAAGAGTTAATCTCCGGCATAAAAAACCTCGGGTGATGGAAACTACCGATCACCAACTAAGATTAATCAAAAGAAGTTTACAACTCGGGATGATAACAAGCTTGTTACAAGGATCACTAGTGTGCAATGTGCCAAAAAAATGTATGAAATCGCCAAGTGGTGTTCGAGAGCTGATTGAGAGCTGTTACGAGAGTGTGTGTATGCCAAAATTAGCTAAGTGTTCTCACTCAAGCTTGTTATCCCCATTTTAAATTAGAAATATCTAAGTTAACTAACTATCCGAACTTTGTGCAAGCTCCCCACGATCTCCATAACGTCCACAAGAGCCAAGCACGTGCGGAATATTAAGGGAATATGCTCCAGGAATTTCGGTGAGACTTGGTCCATGCCTTTGCTCCTGCAAAACAAGTTTACGTACAAGGTAGACAATTGTTAGTATAAGGATAACAATAAGGATCCTGAATCCTGATCCTGCAACACCTACTGAGGATCCTTAATTCAAACAGAATTGAGGATCCATGATCCTGGTAGCACTTGAGGACCCGTGATCCTTAGGATTGAAAAAATCCTCCCCTAACACTAAGGATCACGGATCCTCAAGTACTGCCAGGATCACGGATCCTCAATTCTATTTGAATTAAGGATCCTCAGAAGTTGTTGTAGCATCAGGATCCAGGATCCTCATTGTTATCCTTGTACTAACGGTTGTCTTCATTGTATGTGAGCTTGTTTTGCAGGAGTATACGCATGGACCAAGTCTTGCCGATATTCCAGGGGAATATGCTTAAATATTCCACACGTGCATAGCTTTTGTGAACGTTATCGAGGTCGTGGGAAGCTTGCACATTTAGCAGATAGTTAGTTATCTAGGTATTTCTAATTTTAAAAGGGGATAACAAGCTTAAATTAGAACAATTGGCTAAGTTAGCAAAGACACACACACTCGAAACAGCTCTTAACAGTTCATTTGGTGATTTCATACACATTGCACTCTAGTGATCCTTGTAACAAGCTTGTTATCATCCCGAGTTGTAAAGATCATTTGTTTAATTATAGTTGGTGATCGGTAGTTTCCATCACCCGAGGTTTTTTATGCCGGAGATCAACTCTTGATCAAGGGCTTTTTCCTCGTACAAATCCTTGTGTCACTTGTTCATTTCATTTGCAAGTTATTCATACATTTGTTCATTGAATCAAGCATCATTCCTCACAACAAAGGATTTGGTTGCATTATCTTAGCGTGATTTTTGACCAAAACAACGATCATACACTTACACATTAGCAAACGTTGTAACAAGCTTGTTATCATCCAAAGTTGTAACCTTTATTGTGTAATATAGTTGGTGATCGGTAGTTTCCATCACCCGAGGTTTTTTGTGCCGGAGATCATATATTGATCAAGGGCTTTATCCTCGTATAAATCCTTATGTCCAACATCTATTTCGTTCATATATTATTCAAACACTTGTTCAATTAATTAAGCATCACACCTCACTAAATCGGATTTGGTTGCATTATTCTTGTGTGATTTTTGACCAAAACAGTTTGGCGCCCACCATGGGGCAATCGGTGCTTCATTCTTGAAAAAATTCATTGATTTCACTCATTTCTGTTCATTACCTTCAATCACATGGCTTCCCATGCAAAAAACACTTCAAGCTCCATACCAGCATTCACCTCTTCACAGGGCGTTCCATCTTTATTCTTTGATTTTGCAGATGAAGGATTACATGCAGCAGCAGGACAGGACTAATGACAGGATCCTTCGAGAAATTGATGAAATCAAGAAATCGAAGAAATCAGCGGAGAATCACTCTCCATTGAGGCCTAGGTCACTGAATTTCAACACTCCAGTCACAACTACCCATTACTCTATGGCATCAGGTGTCCAGCACCAGGGTGGATCATCAAGCATGCAGCAAGGATCATCGGCAATGACACAGGCTCTAGGATCCTACTTTCAGCCTTCAGGATCCTCTCTTCAGCATCAAGGATTCTTCTCCAGTTCAGGAGGATACATGGGGACGCAGACGGTTCAAGGATCCTACTCTCAGTATCCAGGATCCTCCTCACAGGTTCCAGGATCCTCGTCCCAGGGTCAAGGATCCTCATCTCAGGTTCACGGATCCATGGATTATCCTCCAAGACCCCCAATTTCGGTGTATCAAGGATCCAACATCTTTCAGGATCAAGGATCCTTAAGGAGCACACAACCCAGAAGTTCAGGGTTTCATTCGGGAGACTTCATGCTCATGCAAACTATTACATCATCTGGTCCCACAATTATACCAGAATCACATCAATTTGGATTCACATCTGGGATCCCAACCTCGAACAAGTCAGGAGGTAACACTTTAAATATGTCTTATAATACTAACCATGGCTTCATGCAGGAACCCAAAATCAACTAAGCTATGGCAAGGGAGTTACAAAAACTCAAGGATATGATATCCAGTGTTCCAGGGGTGGTTAAGCCCATCCCCGAGATTCAGGATGGGAGTCATAGGATATCTCGTTTTGCACCACCTATTTGTGATGGAGAGATACCAAAGAGATTTCAAGCACCAAACATGAAGCTCTACAATGGTGCAACTGATCCAGAAGAGCATGTAGCTCAATACAGGGAGAGAATGGAGATCAACCCCATTCCTGAAAGGTTAAAGGAAGTATGTCTATGCAAGGGTTTCAGATCCACACTGACAGGATCAGCTCTTAAATGGCTGCTAAATCTTCCTCCCTACTCTATTACTTCATTTGCTAACTTAGTTGATTTGTTTAATAGCCAATTTTCATGCAGTAGGAGATTCGAACGATTAACTAGTGATCTGTATAGGGTAACACAAGGTCAAAACGAATCACTTAGAGACTATATCACTAAATTCAGTAGAGAATCCATGGAAATCCCTAACTTAGATAATGCAACGGCTGTAGAAGCCTTTAAAATGGGTTTACTTAGGGATTCACAGTTCTATGATGATCTTGTCATGACTCCTTGCAGGAATCTTGATAAAGTAAGAACCAGGGCCCTTAGATTCATCCGTTTAGAGGATGATAAAAGGATCCAGGAGAGACTTTCAGGATCCTGAAAGCAAGAAAAACAGGGATCCTACTTCAGGAATAACAAGTCCAAGTCATACCACAAGTCGGATAATCAAAATGTGCATGCTGTGGAGCAGGAAGAGGATGATGAAGATTATCCTCATATCTCTGAATATTGTTTTTCTGTTGATAACAATGAACTAATTCTTGCTATGCAGAATTTAGGTGAAAAAGCTAGATGGCCTAGAAAGAATGATAAGCTAGCTGCTACAAAAGATAAATCCAAATGGTGTGCATATCATGAAGATTTTGGTCATCTCACCGATGAGTGTATAGCACTCAGGAAAGAGATTGGTTACTTGTTAAGCAAAGGACATTTGAAGGAGTTACTTGGAAGAAAAAAGTCCAGGATCCAGGATCCTGAAAAAATTCCGGAAAGAGCTCCTGCTCCCCCAGCAGACGCACAAATTATCAACTTCATATCTGGTGGATCAGATATATGTGGCACTTCCTTTTCAGCAGCCAAGAGGCATATCAAAGAAACAAAGATGGATAATGGCGACAGACCCGTCCGAACCTCAATCCTCACACAGGAGAAAGTTATATCCTTTGATGAGGATGATCGTGTGGATATTTAGGATCCTCATCATGATGGTCTTGTTATTACTTTGTTTATATCTAATCATTTTTTTCGCAGGATTCTAATAGATGGAGGAAGCTCAGTGAGCATCATTCAACTTGATGTCCTCAAGAAGATGAACATCCATGAGTCAGAAATTATCCCAAGATCATCTGTTCTTATGGGATTCAGTAGGAAAACCAAGAACATATTAGGGGGCATTAAACTTCCCATTTACATAGAGGGAGTTAATACTTTTCAAAAAATTTGTGTTATAGATTGCTTATCTTGTTGCAATGTTATCCTTAGCAGGCCATGGATACATGACATGAAAGAGGTCCCATCTACATACCATCAATGTGTGAAACTCCCTACTCCTTGGGGTGTGGTGAAGATTGAAAGTGACCAACAGGAAGCCAAGAATTGCTACACTTCATCAATGAAACCAGCCTCATGTAACACCCTGAAAACGGGTTTGGTAATCAAACCACGTTAACATTTATGAACGGGTAAAATACCATTAGTGGTGAAATTAACCCGGTAAATACTAGGATTTAAACAGATAAACCTAATATTAAATAAAACTTTACAAACAGCCCGAGATAACGGGACTTAAAGTAAACTGAGTCGTACCCTAAAATATAAATCTTTATATTATAAATTTAAGTCAGATATAAATGAGATGAAATAACTAGGAATAAATAACCTAGTTAATCACAAGTGTTGTAGTAATAAGGAAACTTGATTAAAACACCCTAAATGAAACTTGGGAAAAGTTGAGGGGCCAAAAGTGACAAAATTGAAAACAGTTTTTATTAATTAAAACTTAAAAACCCAAAACACACACTTGGTGTGTGTTCTGGTCGCAGACAACAGGGGGCGACGAACAAGGTTCTTCAAGCTAACCCTAATCTACAAAATTTCTCAAATTGAAGGTCCAAATCAATCTCAAATCAAAATCTAAGCACGAATTAGTGATCTCCACTGAAAAAGGAGTCACAAGGTATGTAAATTTCATGAGAAATCTCTAGTTGAATTTCTGAGTAAACCTAGAGAATTCAAAATTTGTTAATGCATGCATGTTATATGGATAAAATAGGAACATTGTAGTGTTTAGGAGTAAACCCTAGACAAGTATATGTTGAAATCGTGTTTAGTTCAAGTAAATTCAGATTTGTTGATGCTAAATTCATGTATGAGATTTTTTAGGGTTTTTATTGCTAAAAAAATAGTGTTATGATGTCAAGAACATGCTTTAATTGAAAGCTGAATTCAAACAGCTCCTGATCAGAATTTACAGCCGACTTTTATTGGCTGTAACATGGACAAAACGTGACAAAAACGTGTGTTTCTTCAGTCTAAAATGTAATTCCAGGAAATATCTTTAAAACCCCACTGGAATTGCATTTTTTCAACGAAAATTGAATGTTTTATGAATTTTTCGGTATCGAAGGTTCAGGCTGCGTTTTCTGACAGAATTTGCAGCCCATTACGAATGTCATAACTTAATTTAAGAATTGAATTAGGATCTCAAATTTTTACTGTATATATCTTCAGGTAATTCCAAAAATGTCCAATTGGAATTTCGTTAATCGGATAAACGAGGAATTTTAAATGAATTTTTCCGTAAGCTGCAGTCAGAAGTGACGAATCTGATTGTAGCTTAGTAAATGAATTTTTATGAATTTTTGGTAAAGAGTTAGATCTTGAAATTTTAACACAAGTCCTAACCCTCCGAGAGGTACGTCACATAAAAAAAATCATAATTTTTGAAGACTTGTAAACATGTTAAACAAGTCACCAAAAACAGCCCATTTTCAGTGATATGAAATGCCTAAATGAAATCGCGGTCTACTTGGTTGTGTGTAAAACGTGATTATATTAGGTGTTCGTATGAATGCATAGTGTTGGGATTGAACCCTACCAGAGGAACAGATAATGTAAAGCCAAAACCTGGTCACAACAGTGGATTCACAATAAGCAGCTGTTTACACTAAGTCTTCTCCCTTGAAAGTGATTACAACAGCTGATGGTCTTATATCCACTCCCCGGATACAACTGCTGCTCTACATAACTACTGATGAAGCTTGGAAGACTGCTGGAAACTAAGCACTGCTGGTATAAACTGTTGATGACAAAAGCACTGCCTAGTCAAGGACTGATCAACCTTGATGTAAGCACTGATGATTAGAGAGAGCGGTAGTTCAGTATATCATCTGTCTTATGTATCATCAGTTGTTAGGTTTAGCAGTGTTTGTATAAGGTCAGTAGATAAAGGGTTGTTAGGTTGTTAGATGTCGCTTTCATGGTGACGTCAGCTGAGATGCATCAGTGGATTGAATTGTCTATAAATGGAACAGTACCCTGTACTGTTACATTTGATTCGTTTTGAGAGAGTTCTTCTCCTCAATTCAATCCTTTCATCTTGTACAATTCAACCTTGGGGCATCTGGCTGAGGGGGAGCTTAGTATGTAAGCATATCTGTAATCATTTGATTCTTATTGTAAATCTTTTGACTGAATGAATTACATATGCTTTCTCAAACTATTTTCTCCTTCGATTGTGTTTACAAGTTTGTTATTCATTTCCGCTGCACTTTACATTGTTTCATATTCATTTAATGTTCAAATCATACAAACGAACACAATCATGAGAGCCTCCGATCCTAACAATTGGTATCAGAACCTGGACAGTCAAAATTCGATCTAACAATCAATTTGACATAACAGTTCGGCTCAAAATTCATTGATACTAAGGTTGGTTGTATTTAGTTGAAAAACAGAGTATCGAGTAAATCATGTTCAAAAGTGGTTATTCAAAACTCTGTATATCAACCAAGATGTCATATGACACACAAATTTCACACAACAAGTGAATTCATGCACAAGACACTCATGGTTTCTAGATCTGAAAACAATATCTGTTAAACTATGAGATTATTTCTTATTTTTCTAAATTGATTTCAATTGTTGACGTATAATCTGTGCTGTTTTCATTAAATACTAAAGTATGAACCTCAGATTAACAAAACCTATGTTCATAAAAACATTGATGTTTTGCTAACATAAAAGAGGGAAATTAAAACTTTAGTCATTCGATCTTGTGTGTTGAAAAACAGGTTGAGATCCTCAAAAGGAACAAGTCAACTTTGTTAAAAATACGTTAAGAAAATTCATAAAAACTCAGAACTGTGTTTATCTCAAAAACTTTTGAAGTCAAAAGAAAAGAGCATAAACATAAAACACTGATGAGTCAAAGGTTAGAGTAAAAATGGTCATTAAGCAACTGTGTGCATTCATCTGTTCAGGAAAAGGTTTCGATTCCGGTGAATGATTTCCAAAGAGGACTAGACAAATGTTCAAAAATCATCCATGTGTCCTCATGTTTGCAATCAACTGCAAAGAAAATGGTACCAAACAGTGGTCAAGTTGCATTCAAAATGTTCCACCACTGCTGTCAAACCACTGACCATTTTTATAAACTTGAGAATGTTATGATCACATTTTCTTCTGAAAATATAACCAGATCCTTTTGATGCTGTTCTCAGATTCTCGATTAATCAGGATATATTGTTTTTTTTTATCAATATATGTTGAACTTTTGCTTGTTTTTGTTGGCAATAGTTTCAATTACCTGTCAGGATATAGTACCTTATTTTTGTTGGTATTTTTGTCCTCATAAATGGGTCAAAAGGAAATGGTACATGTATCAAGATCATATCATACTCAGGTTTGTTTTTAAACATTTATCAAAGGTTGATTGCTAAACTGTGCTTAAATTATTGGGGCACTCATATTTTAATTGGATATTAAACGAAAATGAGTTGCCTTAGCAAAAAGTTCTCATCATCTGGGGTCTAAACCACTGTTCTTCAAAATTGACATGTGGCAGAAACCTTGAATGAAAATTCTCAAAACAGTTGCTGAAGTACTTGTCCTTCAAATCTGTACCATTTACCCTAATCATTGTTTTGTTCAAACATCTGATCACTAAATACTATCCACTGCTGAAAGTCAACCACTGACTCTTCATTTTGCTTGGCAAGCACTGATGCTCAAAATCAGTGTCTTATCCACTGATATACTATCTACTGATAGTAAAAATCTTCCACTGTTTTCACATTATTACCGTTGTAACCACTGATGCTTGATTCATCAGTGGCTCTTAAAACAACTGTTCTCCACCCTTCATCCACTTCATCAGTGTTTGACACGTGGTCAGTTTTTAGCCTTCAGATCATAATAACCGCTGCCACATCAGCGATTACTTTTTCCCTAAATAAAACCCTGATCAAAACCCCAAACAGGGTTTTACACTGTCGAATTAAATTCCAAAGTTCTCTTCTCAAAGCAGTTTCCAACCTTTCTTCCCAAAATCACTCTCCGATTCTTCTTCATCAAAATGACGAAGTCAAAATCAAAATCAAAATCTACACCAAAATCACCATCATCTTCAAAAGAAGTCGCTCAAACGGCCGAAGAATCCATCGAGATACCATACAAATCTCCTCATAATTATCTGGGTTTGCTCACAAAACCTACCGATAACCATACCTTCGACTCCATCATTGATACACTTTCTGCATCAAAGTACAAAACTTTGTTGACCGCAGATGCTCCCATTTATCTACAAACCCAGAGAGAGTTCTGGAAAAAGGCGACGCTTGAAAAACAAGATGATAAAGTCATTGCCATCAACTCCTCGATACAGGGTAAAGTGATTCAAATCACTCCGCAAACAATCTCAGAAGTCTTCAAACTCGATGATCAGAATGGTAAAACTTCCTTTGACAAAAACGAGTTAAAAGCCGATTTTCTGAAAAGGGGATATGCAGAACAATCAAAGGTAGATACCTTACAAAAAGGTTATTTTCCATCTGCACCCAGATTTTTATTCCACACACTCTTAAGTTGTGTTTCAAATAAAACAACAGCGTTTAATGAAATACCATTGAAGATTCAATGCCTGGGATATGCTATTTTAAACAATAAAGATTACAACTACTCCCAGGAGATCTTCAATGACATGGTAAAGAATGTTGATAGCAAATCATTTCTTCTTTTTCCAAGATTTCTGAGCCATTACTTTAAACAAAAAATTGAAAAAGAGGATGAAAATTTGCCAAAACAAGGTGTCCATTTTCAAATAAAAGGCTTAACAAAAGAAACATTTTCAAGAATGATGGCACCAATAAAAACAAAAGCAGAGGTGTCTGAGCAGACTTCAGCAGTTACCACTGCTCCTCAGACATCTACTGCTGAGCCCACTGCTCCAGGTGATCAGAGCAGCACTACCACTGCTTTGAAACCCACACCTGAAATTACCAAAAAGACCAAAAGAAAAATATCCAGAAAACCCACCAAACCCAAAACAAAGGCAACTCTGGAAGATGAGATCCCAGAGCAACTGCCTGTGACAAAACAAATGTCACCACAAACCACTGCTGCTACTTCCTCACAGCAGTTGGAAGAAAGATCTCAACCTTTGCCTAAAACTCCTCCTGCATCCTCACAAAAGGATCAGGTTGTAATCACAGGGACCCCACAATATGAAGCTCTGGATTCAATCGGATCCATCTTCCTCAGTCCTGATCCCAAGGACATGTCTCTTTCAACTCCCATACCCTCACCAATCATACTACCACAATCAATAATACCCCTGTTGCATGCAGTTGATATTGCACAGACACAAACCAGTTCCTCTCTATCACCTATCACTGAGAGTATACCCCCACAAGTGACTGGGTCTGATGCTTATACCTCTGCTATCCCAGCAACAGTTGAGGAGGTTACACTGCAGGAGTTACAAGTAACTCCTGTCAGTAGTTCAAGTGGAGCAACAACTACAACTGATGGATCAACAGAGCTTCAGTTGGACAGTTGTTTCATTAATAAGACTCCCTTGAAGGCAATTTCTTCTATAGCACCTTCGATAACCACCAGTGAGTTTGTTTTAACCACTGGTACCATAAAAGGATTATCAAGTGCTGAAGAAAGAAGTCCCCAGTACCAAGAACAAGGGGCATCAATGGGTGATTTTTGGGACTCAGTTCCTAAGTCACACATTGATACAACCACTACTGGTGGGGATTCAGATGATCCTACTAATGTAGGTGATGGTTCAAAATATCAGAAATTGACGGAAAGAGTTGAAAAACTTGAAGATTCAGTTGCTGAAATTAAAGATATGGTGCAAGAGATTTTAAAAGCTCAAAAAGCACAAGCCACTGTTGTTCCACCTCAAGCACCTGCTCCACCACAAGCATTTGCTGCAAATGAGCTCTGGAATATCTTTCAACCCTTACTTGAACACCAAAAGCAGATGGCTGATCAGCAGCATGAAACACATGTAAAAATGCTGACAAATATGGTAGAGTCGAGATTTAAAGATACTCAAGCAGATATTAAAGCTATCAAGGCTCATATTCAATGCACGACTCATGGTGGAAAAGTTCCTTCTACTATCCTTTTTATGGATAACCCCCTGGCAGATAATGCCAAAAAGGGGGAGAATGTCAAGAAGATGAAGAAAAAGGGAATTGAAGATGGTCTGTATGTAGAACCAGAACAAGCAAAACAGCCATCCAAACCACCTCAAACCACAAAATCCCAAACTTCCATTCAAACAGCTGATACAGCAGTAGTTACAAAAACTGCTGTCAGTAGCCAAACAGCTGCCATCTCTTCAACACACACCACTTTACCACACACCACCAAAACCACTGCCCTACCACCATTACCTCCTGTTATAAAACAGAAGACAACAGATGTTACAACATCTGCTGTAATGACAACAGTAGTTGGAACACCAGTTGTGTCAACCACTGTTAGTCAATCACATTCACAAACCACTGCCACTCATACCACAACCACTGAGCCACCCAAGACATCATCAGCCTCTCCTACAATAAAAAGGAAAAGGATACTCATATCTGATGATTCACCACCACCATCACCACCATCAAAAACTACCTCATCTGTCACACCCCTTTCTGCGGTGGAAGCACGAGGTGTGATCATGAAAGGTTCTCATTGCATACGAAGAGTAAACATGCTACATGCTCGTAAAATACCATTCAAATACCATAATTTGAAAACATACGTTAGCGTTTACATCGCTAGACAGCATAAAGACATTGTCTCAAAAGTTTACAACTTTATTTAAAGTTAAACACAAGCGACATCCACGAGCATAAGCAAGACCACGCGCACATCCATCCTAGTTACCTGAAATACATGTGAGTTTTTGGAAAAACGTCAACATAAAGTTGGTGTGAATTCATGCAGTTTTGTATTTCATGTTTGTATACTTTGTATGAAAACATAGTTTGTGAGTAAATCAAGTTTTCATATATAAATCCAGTTTCATGTGTACACCACGTATCCATTTATAATTCAATCTTTTCTTGAGTACCCCACGTACTTCAAGTTATATATCAATCCTCTTGAGTACCCCACGTACTTCAAGTTATATATCAATTCTGTATGGTATGAATTTTATGTAAATACAGTATTTCTGTAATTATCAGATTGTTAATGGGTTGCAAAGCCATTAACCTGTGGCACGTCATAGGAAGTCACCAAACCTAAGGCATTTAATTGGTATATTCTGAGACACAAAAGCACTCCTCGATTCTCGCCCCGACCAGGAGTGTGGCTGCCAGGCACCCGTTAGATCTAACCTTTTGTTCTGCGGTCTAGGTATATTGTTGATTAATGGTGCTTCTGTACCCTATTCGTGACACTATTTCTCATAACGCCTCCTACTTGGTTCTCGTTCTCACCAAGCGCGTTTCTTGTTATCATTTCTCATAGCGCCTTATACTTGGTTCTCGTCTCACCAAATGCGCTTCTCATATTCATATATTTCATCACACTTGGTTCTCGTTCTCACCAAGTGTACTTCTTGTATTTATATCATACCATTTATAAATATTGTACTTTTGTACATGTATTTCACCCCCGAAGTTATAAAAACTGAAAACAGTTAAAGAGAAAAGGGGGAGCATGAACTCACAACTTTGCGTTCCTAGCGTCGTAAACTCCACCGGGTTTGCTTACTTAACGTCGTAACCTATACGCGTTTTCTTATCGTTAGTCACTAGACTTGCGTCGCACAAGTACAGTCACTCTCTTTTGTGTATATTTTCTTGTGTTAAAAATATTCTTATATTTTTAACTACGTATCTTACTTATATTATTTTCTCCAAAATAAATATAAGTCTTTTGTGTTTTGCACTTTGCACCCGAATCATGTATCTTGTGTTTTGTATGTGTATTTCTATATTTCTACTCCTCATGAGTATTTAGTGTATTTTTAAGTCTTAATACACTAGCACGTATAACACATACTATATACACTTAGCACAAAATTTGGTGATAAAATAATATATATTTTTCTCTCAAAAATATATACTTATTATCCATTTTTATTCTTCAAGAAATCACCATTTCTTATCGTCAAAAGTTAGGGAAACCTTGTTAATGCTTTTAATCACATTTTTAGGGAATAAGTTTCTCAAAAACTTACATTTTTCTAAGTGTCAAAATTTATAAAAATTTTGACAGAGTTTCCCCTAAAAATGGAGGTTTCCCACGTTTTCAAAACGTGTGTTTATTTTCTTTTAAATCATCATCAATCATCAATAATCAGCAACAACAATTATCAACAATAATCGTCAACAATAATCACTAATTTCATGAACTTGAATATTTACAAAAATGTGTAGTAACTTACTAGCACATTTAGTAAGTCTTGTTATCTTTAAAAATAAGTTTAACTTCTTAAAAACTTTATTTTTAAAGAATATGAAGTTTTACAACTTCTAGTCGGTTTTTACGAAAACTATTTCTTCGTTAACACTTTTGTTACACAAGTATCCACACACTTGCTTATTCACAAAAACCACTTTTGTTTGTGTAAGACCCGGTTTAGAACATGTGATTTCTTTAAAGTGTGGTTCTTCAAAAATACCACTTGCAGATACGTAGATCCGCTAGTTTTAAACTCCATTGTACAAGTTAAATGACTTTTACACAAGTAAAATATTTCTACACAAGTTCATGCATCTTGTGTGGTAGAGTTTCGCCTTTTAACCCTTGCGGTAACCAAAAACGAGCTTATGTGAAGATACATGATCTTACAAGGTCGGGTTAAACGGAGATCCGAGCTACCACATCATAGATCAGGTCTCAAAAATAACAATTTTCAAGTCCTACAACTTTTACACAAGTTATATGTCTTTAACCACCATTTTAAGTATTTTTAGTAGACTTTTGATCATCATCTTTCATTTTAACGAGATTCAACCGACAATATTCCTTTTAACCACTTTAAACACGTTCAAGAACAAGTTTTAAACATTATACCTCTAGCTCAAGGCTAGGGAAGATCTTTGATGAAAAACGCGTGGATAAAAGCTAACGGTAGCGGTCCTTCGCGTTCCGAGTGCACCAAGCTTCCTAATACGCGACTTGTGAAGCTTGTATGATGATGGAATGTAGTGATCAAGAGCCGAAGGTGGTGTATGGGTGGTGGGGAGTTCGGCCGAGAGCCTTAAGAGAGGGAGAGAGTTATGTGGAGTGGTGTTTGTTTATGATAAATACTCACATGTAATCCTTGTATTTTATAGACAAATCCTTGGTTAATTACCCAAAGGGTATTATGTCACATAGATACTAGACCAATCTAGATTAAAATAATCATAATTGTACCATGGTGTTCCCCATAGTTGGGGCCGGTTATGAGAGGGGGTGGGGGGTTGGTTCGATATTAACTAGATGTTAGGAGGTTTAGTTTAGTTAAATAGGTTAACTAAGTATCTAACTTAGTTAGTTGTATGTTATGTGTTATGACGGGTGTTAGGGTAATCGGAGACCCTAACTGGCTCAGAAAAAATATAAATAGTGAAAATATTAATATTTTCATGTTCCGGGTATAGTCCGGTTGTTCGGTTACATACCGATTCGTTAAAGTGCTAAATTACACTTTTTAGTGTCGTTTAAGTACCTTTCTTGTACTCTTTCAATTCCCAACACTTAGGGAAGTATTCTGGATAATAAAACGACATTTCTGCATAATATTTATATGTCTAAATGCTGAATTATTGCTGATTTGTATAAATTCTGCACTTAAAGTGCGTTTCGGGTGCTTTTTAGTGCTTATTTTTGCTTTCGTATTGCATATACATTAACCCTTGTATGTACTCTTGGGTTTTAATGCATTCTTTTGTCGTCGGACCTACACCTAGGCCTCAATTCTTATGTCTGACTGCTTTCTGCAGTTCTGTTGACACATTGTGTCTTACCGGTGAGTTTACTATTATTCTGACGCAACGCTCTCGTTTATGCATAAAGCAATATTTTGTAGTATACAACATGCATGAATTCACTTGTTTAATCATGTGTTCAGACATTGCTGACAATTAAACCCATAATTGCAGTCATTAAGCAATAATTATAGTGTACGGAAATTACCGGTTTGTGCCAGTTGTCACAGTCTCCCCCCGTTAAAAGAATTTCGTCCCGAAATTCAGACTGAACTAACTCTCGCTGGAGTCTTCTTGAATAGGTGGGGATACTTTTTCTTGAACTGGTCTTCACGTTCCCATGTGTACTCGGGTCCGTGCTTAGAGCTCCAACGTACTTTGACAAGTTTCACACTGCTCCTCCTGGTCTTGTTGACTTTCCAGTCAGTAACCTCAACGGGTTTTTCTGTAAATCGGAGGGCTTCATCAATATGCACTTCATCCAACGGGATGGTCACGTTTTCTTGCGTTGGACTCTTCTTCAGGTTGGATACATGAAATGTATCATGTACTCCATTAAGTTCTGCCGGTAACTCCAACTTGTATGCCACGGTACCAATTCTTCTCAATATTCTGAATGGTCCGATGTATCGTGGATTCAACTTTCCACGCTTTCCAAATCTGACTACGCCCTTCCATGGTGAGACTTTTAACAACACTTTGTCTCCCACCTCGAAATCTACCGATTTTCTATTTGGATCCGCGTAGCTCTTTTGTCGCTCTCGAGCCGCCTTAATGCGCTCTCGGATCTGTGCAATCTTATCGGTTGTCTCTTGTACAAGTTCAGGACCAACCATACGTTTATCTCCAGCGTCTGCCCAACATAAGGGCGATCGGCATTTACGGCCATACAGAGCTTCGAACGGCGCGGCTTTTATGCTCGTATGATAACTGTTATTGTAGGAAAACTCAACTAAAGGTAGATGAGTATCCCAGCTGCCGCCTAGATCCATGACACATGCGCGAAGCATATCTTCCAATGTTTGTATAGTCCGTTCGCTCTGGCCGTCTGTTTGCGGATGGAATGCCGTGCTCAGATCTAACTGAGATCCAAAGGCTTCCTGAAATGATTGCCAGATTCTTGAGACAAAGCGTCCATCTCTGTCTGAAATGACTGAGATTGGCACTCCATGACGTGCCACAATTTCTCTTAAATATATTTCTGCAAGCTTTCCAGTGCTATCCTTCTCTCGGATTGGTAGGAAATGCGCAGACTTCGTCAATTGATCAACTATTACCCATATCATATCATGCCCTCTCGGGGTCCTGGGTAATTTCGTTATGAAGTCCATCGAGATTTGTTCCCACTTCCACACGGGAATTTCTGGTTGTTGCAGGAGGCCGGACGGTTTCTGATATTCGGCCTTAACCTTAGCACAGGTTAGGCATTTTCCAACATAGACAGCAACGTCACTTTTGAGTCTCGGCCACCAATAGTACCCTTTCAAGTCTTGGTACATCTTGTCCGATCCTGGATGGATCGAATATCTCGATTTGTGGGCTTCATTAAGGATGACCTCACGTATGCCACCGCAGAGTGGAACCCAGATACGCTTCTTGAAGTATAAGGCTCCCTCTTCATTTGGCACCATGTATTTCAATGCACCTCGGAGGTATTCCGCTTTACGATTCTCTTCTTTAAGAGCTTCTTGTTGTGCATCTCGAATGCGTGCAGTGAGGTTCGTTCGAATCGTCATTTCCAGTGCTCGAACCCTTAGGGTCTTAACCCTTTCTTTTCGGCTCAACGCGTCTGCTACAACGTTTGCCTTTCCAGGATGGTACTTAATCTCACAGTCATAATCATTCAGCAGCTCGACCCAACGTCGCTGGCGCATATTCAATTCCTTCTGATCAAATATGTGTTGTAAGCTTTTGTGATCTGTGAAGATTGTACATCGAGTACCATATAGATAATGTCGCCAAATCTTCAAGGCGAATACCACTGCACCCAGCTCCAGGTCGTGAGTGGTATAATTTCTCTCGTGAACCTTCAGTTGTCTTGAAGCATAAGCGATGACTTTTTGGCGTTGCATGAGCACGCAACCCAAGCCTTGTCGTGAGGCGTCGCAGTATACCACGAAGTCTTCAGTGCCTTCGGGTAATGATAGTATCGGTGCATCGCAGAGCTTGTTCTTAAGTAGCTGAAAGGCTTCTTCCTGTTTGTGACCCCAGTCGTATTTCTTGTCTTTCTGTGTAAGGGTCGTTAGCGGTTGAGCTATTTTTGAGAAATTCTCGATGAATCGCCGGTAATAGCCCGCTAAACCCAAAAATTGACGAACTTCAGTTGGGGTCTTGGGAGCTTCCCAATTCTTTATCGCTTCAATCTTGGACGGGTCTACATGAATGCCTTTCTCATTCACCACGTGACCAAGAAATTGTACTTCGCGAATCCAGAATTCGCATTTCGAGAACTTTGCATAAAGTTTCTCTTTCTTCAGTAGCTCCAAGATGGTTCTGAGGTGTTGCTCGTGCTCTTCTTTCGTTCGCGAGTAAATCAGGATATCATCGATAAATACAATCACGAATTTATCGAGATATGGTTTGCATACGCGGTTCATTAGGTCCATAAAGACCGCTGGCGCGTTCGTCAATCCAAACGGCATCACCAGAAATTCGTAGTGCCCATATCGCGTTCTGAATGCAGTCTTTGGCACGCTTTCATCTTGGATTCTCAGCTGATGGTATCCAGATCGAAGGTCGATCTTGGAATAGTAGCTTGATCCTTGCAATTGATCAAATAAGTCATCAATCCTTGGTAGCGGATACCGATTCTTGATTGTGAGCTTGTTCAGTTCCCTGTAATCGATACACATCCGTAGTGATCCATCCTTCTTTTTCACGAACAATACTGGAGCTCCCCAGGTTGAGAAGCTTGGCCTTATAAATCCCTTATCCAACAACTCCTGGAGTTGTGTAGATAATTCTTGCATCTCGGATGGCACAAGTCGATAGGGTGCCTTGGCTACAGGAGCAGCTCCTGGAACCAAGTCTATACGGAATTCGACTTGTCGTTGTGGAGGTAGTCCTGGCAGATCTTCAGGGAACACATCAGGAAATTCATTCACCACAGGAATGTCTTCGAGTTTTGGCTCCACAGCCTTCTTGTCTATAACGTGTGCTAGGAAAGCGACACATCCTTTCCTCAAGCACTTCTGTGCCTTCATACAGCTGATGATTCGAAGAGGCGCGTCTCGTTTTTCTCCATGCACGATGAGAGTTTCACCATTCGCTAAAGGGATGCGAATGATTTTCTCATGACAAATAACTTCAGCTTTGTTCTTGGACAACCAGTCCATTCCGACCACTACATCGAAGCTACCCAATTGAATAGGTAAGAGGTCGATGCTAAAATTTCGTTCACCAAGTTCTAGTGTGCAGCCTCTGGCAACTTCGCCCGATTCAACAAGTTTACCATTGGCTAGTTCTATGGAATAAGGAATTTCTAATCTACTAGATTCTATTCCGAGTATGCTTTTAAATTCCACAGACATGAAGCTATAATCGGCGCCAGTGTCGAATAATATGGATGCAAAGTGATTGTTAATGAGAAACGTACCGGTGACCACGTTAGGGTCCTCGCGTGCGTCTCTTGCTCCAATCACAAATGCTCGAGCCGGAGCGTTGTTTCTCTCTGGGCAGTTCTTCATGAAATGATCATTGCTCCCACACTTGAAGCATCCTTGGTTCTGCCCTTTCCCGTTACCATTCTTGTTACCAGCACCGTTTCCACTTCGGTTCTTCCCTTTTCCCCAACAGTCTTCTGTTTGATGACCCAATTTACCACAATTGTCGCACCTTGGAATGCGACAAGCTCCATCATGGTGATACTTACATTTTTGGCATCTAGGCATGGAGCCTTGGTATGCTTTGGTTGCATGGGTTTTCGCCTCCTGGGACGTGTTAGCGTCACGCTTCTTGCTGAAACCCTTGTTGTTACGAGTTGCTTGATTCAAGTTTGCATGTTTCCTTTTCTTGTTGCCAGACGACTCAGCATGCGTCTCGGCACTTTCTGTTGGGTTCAGTGAGAGTTTCTTCATACGAACACAATCTTCAGTCAGGCTGACAGCCAGAGTTACAGCCTCGGTAATTGTTTGTGGTTTGGCCGACGTCACCATGCCGCGAAACTCTGAGGCCAGTCCCCAAACGTAACGTTCAACACGCTTGAATTCGGGAGTCACCATGTAGGGAAGTACTCTAGACAGATCGTGGAACCTTCGAGTGTAACCATTTATGTCAGCACCTTCCATGGTCAAGTGCCAGAACTCTGTCTCCAGCCTTTGGAGTTCAGCACGAGAGCAGTACTTCTCTCTCATTCTTTCCTTCAGTGCATCCCACGTTAGGCCATAAGCGGCATCATCACCCAAAGTTTGGGCTTGCAGGTTCCACCAAGTCAGAGCTTCATCGACAAACAACCCAGTAGCAAAGGTGACTTGTTGATCCGCGGTACACTTGCTCATGCGGAAAGTAGTTTCAGTTTTCTCTGTCCAGCGCACAAATGCTACTGCACCTCCTGTGCCGTCATAGTTTATCGGCTTGCAGTCGAGGAATTGTTTGAAAGTGCAGCCTGGAATTGATTCAACCAATTCACATGTGAGCAATCGAAGAAATAATGAAACATAGACCGTTCATAAATTTCCTCATGCTTAGTACGGTGTCTCAAGGTTACCTTGAGCTGCATTGCCTCCAGACGAATCTCCATCCCCATTACGCCTAGCGTTGCTTGGTCCTCCACTGTCTTGGGTTCGGTTCGCCTCGTACTGGGCGATAGCAGCGGAGATCCTTTCCTCTAGCAAAGCGTTCAGCTCTTCAGCAGTTCTTGGCAGTGGGGGAGGTGGAGGTTGATCATCATTGCGAGCATTCACAGCTTTCCTGGGTGCCATGTTCTGACAGAACATAACACAACAGGTTTAATCATTTGTTTGATATCGTCACACTAGACAGTAGTATCATATATATTCACAGGTATATATACCACATAAGTGACATCAAACAATTATTACTCTACCAGAGTACTTGGTAGGCTTGCACTGAGGGAATCTATACGTGACAAGACTTGCTGTGGTTTCTGTGCACTGAATTCCATAATTATGTATGCATCCATAATTACGTAACTCCTTGCACAGTCCGCACAGTTCGTTTCATCCTCGTATCTCTTCCTTCAGATAGGCCATCGCTTTCAGGTAAAGTCACCTATACTGGTGACATTCTACTTCTAGTACATGCTAATTATCACACATAATTGCAAGTAATTTCTAGTCAACGACAAGTGCTACTCAAGTGCACTCTAAGTCTCGTAGTGTCTTTTCTAGACTCATGTAGACAGTTTCAGGCAGTGGATGTCGCGGGACGTTTTATGCAATGAAAACTCTTTGAAAATTGTTTTCGTGAATGGATCCTAGAGATTGTAGACTAGACTCGAGAAGGAATCCTGGTTCACTACAATCGCAGCTCTGATACCAATCTGTCACACCCCTTTCTGCGGCGGAAGCACGAGGTGTGATCATGAAAGGTTCTCATTGCATACGAAGAGTAAACATGCTACATGCTCGTAAAATACCATTCAAATACCATAATTTGAAAACATACGTTAGCGTTTACATCGCTAGACAGCATAAAGACATTGTCTCAAAAGTTTACAACTTTATTTAAAGTTAAACACAAGCGACATCCACGAGCATAAGCAAGACCACGCGCACATCCATCCTAGTTACCTGAAATACATGTGAGTTTTTGGAAAAACGTCAACATAAAGTTGGTGTGAATTCATGCAGTTTTGTATTTCATGTTTGTATACTTTGTATGAAAACATAGTTTGTGAGTAAATCAAGTTTTCATATATAAATCCAGTTTCATGTGTACACCACGTATCCATTTATAATTCAATCTTTTCTTGAGTACCCCACGTACTTCAAGTTATATATCAATCCTCTTGAGTACCCCACGTACTTCAAGTTATATATCAATTCTGTATGGTATGAATTTTATGTAAATACAGTATTTCTGTAATTATCAGATTGTTAATGGGTTGCAAAGCCATTAACCTGTGGCACGTCATAGGAAGTCACCAAACCTAAGGCATTTAATTGGTATATTCTGAGACACAAAAGCACTCCTCGATTCTCGCCCCGACCAGGAGTGTGGCTGCCAGGCACCCGTTAGATCTAACCTTTTGTTCTGCGGTCTAGGTATATTGTTGATTAATGGTGCTTCTGTACCCTATTCGTGACACTATTTCTCATAACGCCTCCTACTTGGTTCTCGTTCTCACCAAGCGCGTTTCTTGTTATCATTTCTCATAGCGCCTTATACTTGGTTCTCGTCTCACCAAATGCGCTTCTCATATTCATATATTTCATCACACTTGGTTCTCGTTCTCACCAAGTGTACTTCTTGTATTTATATCATACCATTTATAAATATTGTACTTTTGTACATGTATTTCACCCCCGAAGTTATAAAAACTGAAAACAGTTAAAGAGAAAAGGGGGAGCATGAACTCACAACTTTGCGTTCCTAGCGTCGTAAACTCCACCGGGTTTGCTTACTTAACGTCGTAACCTATACGCGTTTTCTTATCGTTAGTCACTAGACTTGCGTCGCACAAGTACAGTCACTCTCTTTTGTGTATATTTTCTTGTGTTAAAAATATTCTTATATTTTTAACTACGTATCTTACTTATATTATTTTCTCCAAAATAAATATAAGTCTTTTGTGTTTTGCACTTTGCACCCGAATCATGTATCTTGTGTTTTGTATGTGTATTTCTATATTTCTACTCCTCATGAGTATTTAGTGTATTTTTAAGTCTTAATACACTAGCACGTATAACACATACTATATACACTTAGCACAAAATTTGGTGATAAAATAATATATATTTTTCTCTCAAAAATATATACTTATTATCCATTTTTATTCTTCAAGAAATCACCATTTCTTATCGTCAAAAGTTAGGGAAACCTTGTTAATGCTTTTAATCACATTTTTAGGGAATAAGTTTCTCAAAAACTTACATTTTTCTAAGTGTCAAAATTTATAAAAATTTTGACAGAGTTTCCCCTAAAAATGGAGGTTTCCCACGTTTTCAAAACGTGTGTTTATTTTCTTTTAAATCATCATCAATCATCAATAATCAGCAACAACAATTATCAACAATAATCGTCAACAATAATCACTAATTTCATGAACTTGAATATTTACAAAAATGTGTAGTAACTTACTAGCACATTTAGTAAGTCTTGTTATCTTTAAAAATAAGTTTAACTTCTTAAAAACTTTATTTTTAAAGAATATGAAGTTTTACAACTTCTAGTCGGTTTTTACGAAAACTATTTCTTCGTTAACACTTTTGTTACACAAGTATCCACACACTTGCTTATTCACAAAAACCACTTTTGTTTGTGTAAGACCCGGTTTAGAACATGTGATTTCTTTAAAGTGTGGTTCTTCAAAAATACCACTTGCAGATACGTAGATCCGCTAGTTTTAAACTCCATTGTACAAGTTAAATTACTTTTACACAAGTAAAATATTTCTACACAAGTTCATGCATCTTGTGTGGTAGAGTTTCGCCTTTTAACCCTTGCGGTAACCAAAAACGAGCTTATGTGAAGATACATGATCTTACAAGGTCGGGTTAAACGGAGATCCGAGCTACCACATCATAGATCAGGTCTCAAAAATAACAATTTTCAAGTCCTACAACTTTTACACAAGTTATATGTCTTTAACCACCATTTTAAGTATTTTTAGTAGACTTTTGATCATCATCTTTCATTTTAACGAGATTCAACCGACAATATTCCTTTTAACCACTTTAAACACGTTCAAGAACAAGTTTTAAACATTATACCTCTAGCTCAAGGCTAGGGAAGATCTTTGATGAAAAACGCGTGGATAAAAGCTAACGGTAGCGGTCCTTCGCGTTCCGAGTGCACCAAGCTTCCTAATACGCGACTTGTGAAGCTTGTATGATGATGGAATGTAGTGATCAAGAGCCGAAGGTGGTGTATGGGTGGTGGGGAGTTCGGCCGAGAGCCTTGAGAGAGGGAGAGAGTTATGTGGAGTGGTGTTTGTTTATGATAAATACTCACATGTAATCCTTGTATTTTATAGACAAATCCTAGGTTAATTACCCAAAGGGTATTATGTCACATAGATACTAGACCAATCTAGATTAAAATAATCATAATTGTACCATGGTGTTCCCCATAGTTGGGGCCGGTTATGAGAGGGGGTGGGGGGTTGGTTCGATATTAACTAGATGTTAGGAGGTTTAGTTTAGTTAAATAGGTTAACTAAGTATCTAACTTAGTTAGTTGTATGTTATGTGTTATGACGGGTGTTAGGGTAATCGGAGACCCTAACTGGCTCAGAAAAAATATAAATAGTGAAAATATTAATATTTTCATGTTCCGGGTATAGTCCGGTTGTTCGGTTACATACCGATTCGTTAAAGTGCTAAATTACACTTTTTAGTGTCGTTTAAGTACCTTTCTTGTACTCTTTCAATTCCCAACACTTAGGGAAGTATTCTGGATAATAAAACGACATTTCTGCATAATATTTATATGTCTAAATGCTGAATTATTGCTGATTTGTATAAATTCTGCACTTAAAGTGCGTTTCGGGTGCTTTTTAGTGCTTATTTTTGCTTTCGTATTGCATATACATTAACCCTTGTATGTACTCTTGGGTTTTAATGCATTCTTTTGTCGTCGGACCTACACCTAGGCCTCAATTCTTATGTCTGACTGCTTTCTGCAGTTCTGTTGACACATTGTGTCTTACCGGTGAGTTTACTATTATTCTGACGCAACGCTCTCGTTTATGCATAAAGCAATATTTTGTAGTATACAACATGCATGAATTCACTTGTTTAATCATGTGTTCAGACATTGCTGACAATTAAACCCATAATTGCAGTCATTAAGCAATAATTATAGTGTACGGAAATTACCGGTTTGTGCCAGTTGTCACATCATCATCTTCATCCCCTGCTCAAAAGCAGAAGACATCTACTGACACATCAGTAGTTGTAATGACAACAGAGGTTGATACACCAGTTGTTTCAACAGCTGTTTGTCAACCATCCACAACTGCTATTATCACTCCTACATCACAACCAGCAAAGCTCTACACCGGAAAAAGAAAACTCACCCAGCCAGATGAGGACCAATATGATCCCACTGCTGCAAAATATCCGTTGGAACTCGAAGCCATAAAAAATGAGATGAGACAGTTCTACACTAATGATGATCCTTCAAACAGAAGATTTCCTTCACTGATGGGCTTCATGATTCCAGAGGATATGGATGAGTATCTTCAGCTCAAAACATGGCAGGCTAAGATAATAGCAAAAGTTGAGTGTAAAGGTCAAGGTGATGAAGCCATTGCTGAAAGATTGGAATTTCTGCTCACTAAAGTCAATCTAATAAAAGATTTTGCACAAGAGCTGAGCAAAGAAAAGGCAGAACAACGAAAAGAGATGAGAAGAAAACTTCTTGCATACATAATGCAAGAAAAATTTTATCCTGCTGAAGTAAACCAATTTGAAGAATGGCCAATAGTGCTTTTAAAGCATGAAGCTGATAGGATTGATAGACTCAAGAATGATCCTAAAAAGAAGAAAAATGCTCCCAATTGGAGTAAATACAAAAAGTTCATCAATGACCAAACAGCTGAGTATAAAAGAAAGAAACAGGAGCTGGTGAATGCAAAAGTGGACACTGCAAATGCCATATCAAAATGGTCAAAGCAGCAAACTGATGAAGCCTATGAAAGGCTGAAGAAAAGGAAGATAACTGTTTCAGGCACTTCAAAGAAGCAAGAACAAATGATGAAGCTTGAACAGCGGATAGAAAACCTCAAAACACTGTTCCGGACTACTCTTGTGACAAACCAAGAAGAAGGAGAACAGCTGACCAGTGAAGAGGTAAAAGAAAAAGAAGTTGAGTACTTCAAAGAAACCATCATGAAAATGGGTCTAAAAGAAGAGAACTCGGAAAAACTTCAAAACCTTTTTAAGAAGGTGTTAACAAAGCCTGCATCACCACACATTTCAGCAGATATCCCAGACATTGAGCTTGATCAACAACAGAGACAAGAGCTAATTGACAAAGAAGTTGCAGAAGACATAGCTGCAGCAAATCAAGTCATAGAAGAGGCTTTCAAGAAAATGTCTGAAGTTCAGGATACTGCTCTACATTTCTTCTCAAGGCCAATATCCCAAAGCTCATCAACAAATAAATCTCTCCCAAGAAACCCATTGGGTTTAAAAGTACTAAAGTGGATGTCTGATCAAAAGACCCACGTATTGACCCTGGTCAGATCCAATGGCGAAGTGAAGTACATATCAAGGAAAGAAGCACTAGGCCTTAGTGTTGAAGATTTGCAGGATCTCCTTGAACTTTCACTGTGCAGGGATGAGGATGACATCAGTTCCAAAGAATTTGACGAAGAATTCAAAAGACTTGCAAGGGAACGTCTGATGAGTAACAAAGATCCAGAATAATGACAGGTTTTGGCATTATCTATTCCAGGGGGAGATTGTTGGGATTGAACCCTACCAGAGGAACAGATAATGTAAAGCCAAAACCTGGTCACAACAGTGGATTCACAATAAGCAGCTGTTTACACTAAGTCTTCTCCCTTGAAAGTGATTACAACAGCTGATGGTCTTATATCCACTGCCCGGATACAACTGCTGCTCTACATAACTACTGATGAAGCTTGGAAGACTGCTGGAAACTAAGCACTGCTGATGACAAAAGCACTGCCCAGTCAAGGACTGATCAACCTTGATGTAAGCACTGATGATTAGAGAGAGTAGTAGTTCAGTATATCATCTGTCTTATGTATCATCAGTTGTTAGGTTTAGCAGTGTTTGTATAAGGTCAGTAGATAAAGGGTCGGAATAAGCGAAAGTGATGAAAACCATAATGAATGGTAAAAAGAAGGATTTGGTAATAAAATCCGGGATGGGATGATGTATGAATTGGAAATCGAGAACCATGTTTTTGATTAAATGGGTAATATTGGGTATATAGGCCAAACAGGTCGAATGGTGGTGACAACGCCATTTGACAATAGCGACTAAAGTGGTTGTCAAGTCTTATGTTGATAAGAGCGATTAGCAAATCGGATAATTGCGTCGCTATAGATTGTGTGATAATTAAAGCGATGTATAAATCTGGTCTATTTGATGACCCGGGCCAGGTACACATATATAGACTTATAGATAAAAGTGCATTTTTTGTTAAAAAATAGTTAAAGTCCTTCGTCGTAAAAGGAGGGACTAAAGTTGACCAAAACGCCCTTGAAGGGTAAATTGAACAACGACCCTTAGAGGTCCTTTAGGAATATGTATTATAATTAGGTGAGCTTTTAATAAGTATAAAGGTTTTAAACATAGGCCTTTTGGGTTAAATGCCTAGAAACGGGTCTTTTCCGTAAAACAACCAACCGAAGTGTAGAATCCGAAAAATTGTTCAAATATACTAAGTCCACCACAAGAATAGTTGTGGTGGAATGTAAGTAGATAATACAAATGTGGGAAAAGGATGGGTGAAATGAATGAATGAAATTTAAACTTAAAAGTTCAAATTCTCTAAACGGGTCAAAACGAATTTCGCGCATAACTGGGGTATTGGCTGCGTAATTCTCAAAAGTTATGAACCCGGGATAAAGATCTTGAATCGAATACTTGTGTGTATGAATTACGGTTAACTAGAAACAAGTTTGTAATTTTAACATAAACGGGTCGAATAATCATAAAAAGGGATTTATAAGCCTTACACTTATAAATCTGAATTTGGTGCGAACAAAGAAGATAAACGGATCCGTAATTAAATTACGGACGCGTAGGAAAAAGAATCACGCAAAACGGGTAAGTAGAATGAAAGTTATGCCCTTTTAAAGTTCGTTTTTCGACTAAAACCATAGTTGGGCAGATATGCAGTTCCCAGACCTGGAATTGCTGGAAAAGGGTCTCCCCCACGCCATGCGACGGGAAACGTTGTTTTGGGTGTGACACGCGACAGACGTCGCAACACGTGATACGTTGAGATGAATCTGGCGAGACACGCGGGAGACATCAAAGTTGGAAATAATTATTTTGTTGATTATTTGATGCATAGAACTTGTTTAAACTTATATTTAAGTTATCAAAACTAACTTTTATGTTGGTTTTGATCATAGGTGATATCAAATGTACCCGGATGGAGATCAAGCGATGACAAAGGACCGAACACACGAAAATGAAGCTTCCGCAAGTTGTTTCGTCGTTATTCTTAAATGATGAATTAAATCACATTATGTTGTATTACTTTAAATTGTAAAAGTTTTTAATAAACCCGTATTTTTCATTGTAATTGTAACCGTAATTACATGATTATGGACTTAAATTATACGAAAATCGTAAAATAATAGTAAGGGTCTTACACCTCAAGACCTAGGGAACAATAGCAATTAAAGCATCCTCCAAGAGGTGTCCTGGAGGAAAGAGAACAAGATGTGAAAGATATCGAGATGGATCCTCAGGATCCTGAATCCAAGGTCTTCATAGGATCCGAGATCCTCAATGACATCTAACAGGATCTAGTATCCTTCCTCAAGAAGAGAAAAACTACCTTTGCCTGGAAGCATGAAGACATGACAGGTATTTCTAAAGATATTATTACTCATAAGCTTGGCATTGACAGGTCGTTCAAACCCATACATCAAAAGAGGAGAAAGTTTGCACCTGTGTAACGCCCTGCGTTTTCATATTTTCCATAATTAGAAACCATTGCATGAAACTCCATTTTTGGAAATCTTACGTTCTTGTAATCGTTCTTTCTTTGTAATCGTTGTAAAATCCGAGGCTTGGATCATAAATAAAACTTGTATTCCTTTAATTTCATACATGCTCATACATTCAATTTCATGAAACAATTGATGCATATTCGTAATTCTTGGAAACTATGTGCTAAACTTGTAAATACGTGAAACTTATGCATAAAACATGTTACGGACGTATACGAAACTTAAATACGACCTTCATATGCTTAATTATACTTTTTTTATGTTCATCATACTTAATTTGGCCTTAAACTATGCTTTTATGGCGAATATAGTCCATAAAAGTCCTTAAAACCCTAAAACAACAAACTTTGGGGGCTAAAGTGTAATAAATAAAACTTGAATCCGGATTAGCCAAGTCTAGGCGGCCCGTGTAGCGGCCCCTGACCCCTTACGCGCCCCGCATAAATGTTGAATTCGTAGAATCCCACTTCCAGCTACGGGATTGGGCACTTTGGGTGTGTTAGTTGGTTTGTTATTTGTGTTTCTTGCATTTATAACTCACAACCTCCAACCACAACTCATCCCCTATAAAAGCCAACTTATCTCCAAGCATTTTTCACTTTTCTAACACCTCAAACTCTCTCTCAAACACCTCTCAATCAGCTGATTTTCGCAAAGAATGGACAGATTCATACTATGTTCTTCAAACAAGCATAACTTCTTCATTTCTTGTCCGTTTTCTACGATTCTTCTTCCCACTTGTTTGGATTGACCTAAGGAATAATTCCACAGGTTTTCCATGGAGAACCAAGGTCTGGAATGTTCCCAAATAGGCTCCAAAGTGGGCTGAAGTTTCTGTTTTTACTTAAACTTTGTAAATCTTTGTGTAACTTGAGTTTATCTCACTGAAACCCACGTCCTTATGCGCATAACCACTTGTATGGTTAGTTGGGCTTAAAAACGGGGCTGATACATGTGAAATCAGAGGTGTAAACCTCACATATTTTCTGTTTTATTCGAGAGTTTAACCCACAAGTGATGAACAAGCTTAAAGCTTGAAGTTGTGTGATTATTTGGATAGCTTCGGCTATCCTACCTTCAATCCACACATCACTTGATGTTTTCCTAGTTAGATAGCATGTATTTCTATTCCTTATTGTATGTATTCATGACCATCCTTGTTGTCTATGACAACTCGTGCATTGGTGAAACACAAGAGGTACCTAAATGGAAGATTTATCTTCCTACCTCCTACATGAATTCTATGACACAAAAGAGGTACCTAAATGAAGATTAAATCTTCTACCTCATGCTTGACTATTGGACATACTAATGTATAATACACAACCTAAATAATACTTATATATATATATATATATACACTATCTAATATTCGAACCTTTGATGGTGGACTTGTGTTCATTCATCAAAATATTAGAATAACATCATCTAAGGCATAAGACTTGTTACGATTCTAATGAGTGCATTACTCATGAAAACATTAACCCTTGAGGTTTCATAGTGTCAAAAACAAGTACTTGTGCCAAAGGATGATTACTTTTGTATACATTTATTCTTATGTTTTAAATTTCGAATCTCGACTCTAATCATGCTAGAACTTTAACCCTTATTCATTTGAACTCCTAATCTCCTTACCCGTCAACAATTGGATAATCGAAAAGCTTATGCAAATTTTGTGAGTAAACTTGACCCATTTACCTTTTAATACACTTTGGGTGCAACATGTTTTACTTGTTTAAATGCATAAATCAAGCAAACATATTTTATTCAATCAATCCTTATACATGCTTTGTTATGCTTAAGTTCATGCTAGAATTCATACTATTTGTTAACCCGCCTTAACAATTATAGCGCTATAGGAGTAGCACACCACCCGAAGGGGTTTTGTTAAGTTATATTCTTTACGGTCTCGATATTTCTATATCGAGGGATGCTATTATTCATACTTTACGGTCTCGATGTTTCTACATCGAGGGATGCTATTATACTAGTGGACACTTGGGTTTGAC
Organism: Helianthus tuberosus; assembly: GCA_030545235.1. Taxonomy (NCBI): domain Eukaryota; kingdom Viridiplantae; phylum Streptophyta; class Magnoliopsida; order Asterales; family Asteraceae; genus Helianthus; species Helianthus tuberosus. The sequence continues at coordinate 177,952,038 of CM060365.1, read as the reverse complement.
ATATTGTTATGCATGATAGTTTGACCTTGAATACCAAATGCTATGTTGGATTGAAAATACTTTTATACACATGACACGAGTCTAATACTTGTGTACTCGCCAATACCTTTGTATTGAACTATGCTTTTGAAACATGTTGCAGGTTTAGCGATGATGTTGGTGATGCATGGAATCTAGTAGGATGCTTAGATACACACCTTAATTTGTATTCTTATTGCATTGTATTTCATTATTCATGATGTTGTATTTACTTCAAATTCTTGTAATTAATTCTTTAGAAATGAAATGAAATTACTCTTTAAATGCTTGTGTAACACCTCGTAAAATTGTGTCCAATAATGTGCTGACACGTGTAATGAACCCTAATAAAGTCAAACGTTGACTATGAGGGACTATTTTCGTCAAAATCAAAAACTTTGAATGTGGAAGGACTGAAAGTGTCAACATGCCTAAACTAGGCCTCTGAGTGACCTTATACAATGTCCGTATTCTCAAATGAGCCACTTGTTGGACGAGAGGAGCCGTTTGCGTAACTATGTGGAAGTTTGCGCAACGAAGGGTTAAAAGTGTCAACATGTTAATTCTTACCTCTGAGTGACCTTTTAACAAACCGAGAGTAAAGTTACACGCAAGTTTGCGAGTTAGAGGGGTTAAAAGCGTCAACATGTTTAATTATACCTCTGAATGACCTTTAACGAACCCAAAGCATTATGATGTACAATCATACTCTAGACAATGCTTAATAAGGGCTACATAGGGCTTTGATGCTATTAAATAATAATACGCGCAAGTTTTCGCGTTAAGAGGACTAAAAGCGTCATAAACTGCGTAAGTTTACATTTACGCGCATATCTTACGTTCTGACCACATCTGGACATCCAAAGATTTCTGTAGTCACTAAAATATTTTATTTTAGTGATCGGAATGCTAAAATACCATTCGTCGCTTAATTTGGATCGTTTTCGCGTCTGTTCGAGTTTCGTCGTAATTTGATGAATAACGTGACCATACGGCCAAACGAACCGACTTCCGAGAGTGTTCCAATAATATTTTGAGTCCTCTAAACTTTAATGACCTTGAAGAGCCTTGAAAATGGCTTAACGGGGGTCAAAAGTGCCTGAAATGAGATTAAACACATTGCAGGGACTGATCTTGTAATTTCTAAAAACTGTTGCCGATCTGCTGACTGATGTGAGAGGACAAAAACCTTTAATAATGATTTATAAACATGTCCTAAGAATTTGACATCAGTTTGAGGTCTAGATTAAGAGTTATGCTCAATAGCGTAAACTGAAAGCTTTTTATTAATTAAACGGCGTAATTAGCATAAAGCCTATCTAAACCTAATTTTTGACACCAAACCGTTTACCCACTGATGTAATATAATATTTTGGGATTTTTGAAGATTTTTATTTATTTTTAAGCTGAGCATAACATAGGGTTCATGCCTTGATTCGGTAATTGTCGGTTTTGTCCTTCTTGCTAATAAAATGAGTTTTACATAACTTTTTGATACCAAACTTTTTGCTACTGATTATATATGATAAATAAAATATTTTGAACTTTATAAACTGACCAAAAACTTAGATTTCCTATTTTAACTCGAAAATCGCTTAAAAATGACTCTTACGCGTTTTAAACATATAAAACTTAATACCTACTGATATTTTAGGTAAATTTTTATAATTTAACAGTAAGCAAAAGTTTTGAATCCAGATTTCCAGTTTTAACCTTTAAAGCTTATGTAAAATTACCAAAATGCCCCTATGGTGCATAGTTGAGTTATTCATGATAAATTTCACATATATACAATACCCTACTAATATAAATTATTAAATTAAATATTTTTACTAATTATTACAGACCTGAACCTCAAATTAAAATTTAATCTCTTTTACAAAGGGTAAAATGACCAAAATTCCCCTGTGGGACTTAATTTGGTTTTAAATACTTTTTGGGCATATATGTTAACATTCCATTGATGTATTAACATATTCTAAGCATAATAACATATAAGACTTGTATATGATTCATTTGGTTACCCGTTACGCATTTACGCGTTCGGATCGGTTTTATGTAACTAGTTTACGTAAGTTTGCCGAAACGGGTTTAACCTTATCGTTTTTACTTCAAAATCCAGAATGTACTTATTTTACCCATATTATACAAGTCTTCGTACTTGTTGGGTCTAAATTACATTCTATCCCGGTCATCGCTTAATCTAGCGTATCGTACCGTTTTAGATACTGTAAGCTAGCCGGTCTAAGTCTACAACTTAAATAAGACCGTTAGCATTCTGAATTGGTTATATATTACCATCACTCCAGACTAGAGCCACCCGGTAAAAGCTACCTGCATTTAGATAGATTGGATACGACTGAGTTATTATGCTGTGAATCAAGTATTAGCTCAGGTAAATACTTTTAACTTATTTTCCCTTATATGGGCTTGGGATATGGTATTATAATAATACCACTTGGTCGGGTATGAAATCATTTAATCGGATTATGATTAATAAATTTGCATAACCCGTTTTAATCTGTATTGTTTGATAACATAAACATTGGGGGTTAATTCGACCGTGTCCTGGATATCCTCGGCTCATTTCATTTGAAAATGGCCACGACCTATGCACGGGGTGTAGGCATACACCTGACAGATGCAAATGCTAAATACCCACACGTTGGGGATAACTCCTCTGTGGGTTTTATAAGTGGTGAGTCGGTTAATCATGACCGGCTTTCAAACCAGCCCATTATGTATGATAAACATGTAAAACTGTATACAAGATTTTATTAAAGATTGTCCCAAGTTATAAATGGTTTGTGCCTCGTGCACTTAAATCAATTTTCATAAACTCTTTTTAAATGAGTCGGTTAATTGTATTTACCAGTGAAAACTGACGTATTTTCCAAAGACTAAGTGGTAGGTACTACTCGTAATAAGCTGGGGGATTGCTCGATGTCGAAATAGAGGATCTTGCAAATCCTTAAAGATGCCTTAAAGTCTGCTAAACTTCATTTTATACATTCTGTAAAGATCCACCTGTGGATTCGATATTACAGGCTCGTCTATAATAAATACTTTGATATTATCAGACATTTAAGTTTGTAATAATATTTTATATTCCAAGACTTCCGCTGTGCTATTCTGTGTATGTTTGACCATAATGATATCAACTACGTCACGATACTCCCCACCGGGCCCACCGGTAATATGTGGAAATATCGGGGTGTGATAGCTTGTCACAATTATTAGTGTTATGATGTCTCGAGCAATCTATTTCGTCTCACTTCGATGTTTTCGCCATCAGTTGGGGTGTGACAGATTGGTATCAGAGCCATAACTATAGGGAATTAGGAAAATTTGCCATGTTTTTTTTACCTAGTCTATAGTTCTAGAGCTTTATTCTTATGTTTTGCTTGAACCACTTGCATGATATTTTATTTGCTCCTTATTTATTTTCTTTTGGCCTTTTAAACATATATGTCGCTTTGTGTTAATACTTGCTTTATTATTTGTTAATACTTGTTGTATTATTCCATCCTTTATGTGCTATCCTTGAAATGCCTTTTATGTATTATTTCTTGAGATGCTCATTGTGCTTATACTTGTTATTATTATTTTGAACATACGTCTTTTACCCGTTATACTAAAATCAAAACCACTCGTAATACACAAACGAGACGACTTCACCAAAATAGACGTGAAACCCACAATTTGGTGAACAACTCTCAATCCATCCACTTTTCATTTTTGCATGAAATTCGCCATCAAGTTAGGAGTGAAATCCTCACCTTGATGGAGAAATTCAAATTTCAAATTATAGTGGACACTCGTCAAAGTGTTGAAATTAAATTTTAATCCGACGAGTTCCAACCACACTTAGGATACGAAATCATCAAGTTAGGGGTGAAACCCGCACCTTGTCGACTAGTTCCACTCCTTGATTTTTCATGAATCCCGCCAAGTCTCAAAATTTCAATCGATTTGGGACATGTAGTAACCGGAAGGGTAAATACCGTTAACCGACTTGTCGGCGAGAGTATTCCACCTATTAGGCCAAAGCATGCTCCTCAAATTCGAAAGACTTTTTGACCACTTTGGTTAGTCAAAGTTCCGTTTTGGAACCTTCCAAACTTTAATCAAACATGTGTTTATATTATTTATCTTATACGATGCAATTTCTTTTTCAAATTCAAATTTACTTTCGATATTTCTTCACACACACACAACATATTAAACCTCTTTCATACATTTATACATATGCATGATTTCATATAGTTTTATTCGTATTTCTTATAACAACAAATGGAGACATATCATCAAGATAGGAGTGAATTCCTTACCTTGACGATTAACTCCACTCTATCTTTCTTAAAACGACCTCACCAACGAGTTAGGGGTGATTCCCTTACCTAGGTGATCGTTACCAAAACCTTCCTTCAAAATATCTTATTATGTAAACCCGATCATGTGTTATATCTAAATCGTTTATCATTATTCAAAATAGCTACTCTTACCGATTTCAAAATACATTGTTTTATCAAACGTACTTCTTATACTACAATCAATTTTCACTCAACTCATATACACGAGATTCTTAATCATGTCTTAAAACGTTTTATTACCCGAATTTCAAAACCTTACGAAATGCTACCTAACAACTTAATTTGGTCCAATGAATCTCTTGCCCATGAACTTCATACCCGACTTAATCACTAAAACATGCTCTCATTATATCATCATACTAGAGACTTCCATTCTTAATCGAAATCAAACCAACCTTTCTCAATTACTTATAAGATCTTATAGATATTATAAGATCATTTTACCAAAGACTCTTTTCAACATCAACGACTCATTTGTCAAAACCCTTTACAATGAAAACTAAGTCCCTTTGCTAAACCCCTTTTTTCTAGGGATCAACGTTTCACAAGAACCTCCTAAATTCAAAATTTCTTGTGTAATGAAACGAACTTACTTTTTTTAAAACCTTTTCCTTCACCAATTTACAAAACACGTGGGCAAGAAGACTTCATGGGGACCAACCATCTTTGGCTTACGTAAACTCTTTTAAAACAAAAGTAGCATTTCTATTCATTACAAAATACAATATGCATAACCAATAAATACTTTATGTTGTCTTACATTTACAAACTATATTCCACCTTCCAAATCAAAGTATCGAATTTAATTGGAAAACTCGACGCTTCGTTTAAACCACTATACATGCACATCATCATACACGTTTTAGTCGTTTTATCGCGACAATTTCATTTATATCGTTCGTATTCACATGTTCAATCTTTTGAACACTTTTACATGCTTAAATTGTTATGTTTCAATTAATACTGTATGCGCAATCATTGGTATTCATACACACACTCATACTCACCTTCATAGCAATACATTTTATGCTTTTACTTATGCTCGTATTTATATTTATACTTGTACGTCTCATGCTTATACTTATATTCATACGTTTCATGCTTATATGTATACTCATACTACTCATACGTTTTATGACTATACTCAACTTACGTGAATGTTCATACTTAAACTTATATTTATGCTCATACTTTCATATATACTCATGATTCATACATTTGTACCCGTACGCGAGCGGAATCCGAGGAATTCGCTTACGTGGGTCCTATACATACTTAAGCATGGACTTGCTTACATACTATATTCTTATACGTACACATTCTTAATTTTTTAAATTATCTATACCCTGATTCATACACAACTAGTACAAGCTATGCGGATCATGCGACGATTAATATAATCGCGGGTGCACACGGGATTATAATGATAGGCGTATGAGAACCATAGAGTGTACTACTGTGTATGGTAAGACACAGAACGTAACATGACACCAGATACGAAACGGACGTAATGTGGTCAAAACATGGTGGATACGCCGCTGGTACTTCCTATATATAAGTGTTTTCACCATGTTACCAAACTTTCGTAAAACGTGCCATGAGAAATTCAGTGTTTTGCAAGACCTATTTAGACCTAATACAAATTTTAGACAACTCATAGACGCATTATATCCGATTATCCACGACGAAACATCATTCTTAACTCATCGTTTTCATTATCCAATACTTATGCTATCCTTATACTCATATCCGTTTATTAGAGTCAATTGTTCACTCCCATACTCCTATTAATCGCCGTTATCCTTTTCCTTTGTACGAACCTCGTCCACAATCAAGCTTGTTTAAACACTCGAGTCTTAACTTATCTCATTACCTTTAAAACCGTCTTTCCATTCTTTATTATTGTGTAAACATACTTAATAGACTGTTAACGCTTTATCTAAAGTACCAAACCTTTTCGTTCCTCTCAATAAACAATTTTATGAATGTGTGACTTTAAAACTTCCTGCGTACTTTCATCAAATACAAACCATTTCATAAAGACCTCCTTCGTAAAATGCAATACATTTATAAAGCAACTCTAAATTTAGCTATTCAAAATCGTTTTACCTATACATGTTTCATTCATGCTTATGCCTCAAAACCATTTTTGCCAAACAAATCCTTTTACAAACCTATTTTGGTTATTCTCCCAAAATTTCGTACTTTTCAAAACGTTTCAAAATTTCCAAGTCTCAAATTTTTGCCAAAACTCTTTCAAGTCTACCTCTTGAATAAATTTTGGGACGAAATTTCCTAAAGGAGGGGAGACTGTAACGCCCTGCGTTTTCATACTTTCCATAATTAGAAACCATTGCTTGAAACTCCATTTTTGGAAATCTTGTGTTCTTGTAATCGTTCTTTCTTTGTAATCGTTGTAAAATCCGAGGCTTGGATCATAAATAAAACTTGTATTCCTTTAATTTCATACATGCTCATACATTCAATTTCGTGAAACAATTGATGCTTATTCGTAATTCTTGGAAACTATGTGCTAAACTTGTAAATACGTGAAACTTATGCATAAAACGTGTTACGGACGTATACGAAACTTAAATACGACCTTCATATGCTTAATTATACTTTGTTTATGTTCATCATACTTAATTTGGCCTTAAACTATGCTTTTATGGCGAATATAGTCCCTAAAAGTCCTTAAAACCCTAAAACAACAAACTTTGGGGGCTAAAGTGTAATAAATAAAACTTGAATCCGGATCAGCCAAGTCTAGGCGGCCCGCGTAGCGGCCCCTGACCCCTTACGCGCCCCGCGTAAACGTTGAATCCGCAGAATCCCACTTCCAGCTACGGGATTGGGCACTTTAGGTGTGTTAGTAGGTTTGTTATTTGTGTTTCTTGCAATTATAACTCACAACCTCCAACCACAACTCTTCCCCTATAAAAGCCAACTTATCTCCAAGCATTTTTCACTTTTCTAACACCTCAAACTCTCTCTCAAACACCTCTCAATCAGCTGATTTTCGCAAAGAATGGACAGATTCATACTATGTTCTTCAAACAAGCATAACTTCTTCATTTCTTGTCCGTTTTTTGTCGATTCTTTTTCCTAATTGTTTGGATTGACCTAAGGAACAATTCCACAGGTTTTCCATGGAGAACCAAGGTCTGGAATGTTCCCAAATAGGCTCCAAAGTGGGCTGAAGTTTCTGTTTTTACTTAAACTTTGTAAATCTTTGTGTAACTTGAGTTTACCACACTCAAACCCACGTCCTTATGCACATAACCACTTGTATGGTTAGTTAGGCTTAAAAACGGGGCTGAGACATGTGAAATTAGAGGTGTAAACCTCACATATTTTCTGTTTTATTCGAGAGTTTAACCCACAAGTGATGAACAAGCTTAAAGCTTAAAGTTGTGTGATTATTTGGATAGCTTGGACTATCCTACCTTCAATCCACACATCACTTGATGTTTTCCTAGTTAGATAGTATGTATTTCTATTCCTTATTGTATGTATTCATGACCATCCTTGTTGTCTATGACAACTTGTGCATTGGTGAAACACAAGAGGTACCTAAATGGAAGATTTATCTTCCTACCTCCTACATGAATTCTATGACACAAAAGAGGTACCTAAATGAAGATTAAATCTTCTACCTCATGCTTGACTATTGGACATACTAATGTATAATACATAGCCTAAATAATACTTATATATATATATATATATATACACTATCTAATATTCGAACCTTTGGTGGTGGACTTGTGTTCATTCTTCAAAATATTAGAATAACATCATCTAAGGCATAAGACTTGTTACGATTCTAATGAGTGCATTACTCATGAAAACATTAACCCTTGAGGTTTCATAGTGTCAAAAACAAGTACTTGGTACCCAATATCCTGTATATTATGTAAGTAAAAGTTTGCTTGATGCTGAATACAGGTATTCACATTTAGAAAAACTTATCCTTACTTTGATTATGGCATCTACTAAGTTACGTCAATATTTTGAAACTCATGTTATTATTGTTAAAACTAACTTTCCAATCAAGAATGTCCTCAGGAAACCTGATATGTCGGGAAGACTGGCAAAGTGGGTTGTCAAGCTTAGTGCTTTTGATATCAGATTTGACCCTAGAACTGCTATCAAATCCCAAGCCTTGGCTGACTTTGTGGCTGATTTCAGTAGTGATCTACAAAGGGAAGCTGAATTAGAAGTTCAACAGCTTGAAGAGACTAAGGATCCTTGGACACTCTTCACAGATAGAGCTTCAAATGTCAAGGGAACTGGACTAGGCATACTACTAAAATCGCCATAGGGGGACATAATACCCCACTCAATTGCTTGTGAGTTTCAAACTACTAATAATGAGGCTGAATATGAAGCCTTAATAGCTGGTTTGCAAATTGCCAAGCACATGAGGATCAGGTATCTTGAGGTACATGTAGATTCATTGTTAATAACTAATCACTTTAATGGTTCTTATGCTGTTAAAGGTGAAAAACTAATCAAATACCTACAGATAGTCAAGAAATTGGCAGACTCTTATGCTTCTTTTAGTTTGACACAGGTACCCAGAGAAGAAAATAAAGAAGCTGATGCATTGGCCAACCTTGGATCATCGTTGAAGATTCCAGAGGATATTAAAATTCCCATTATCCATATTTTGGTTCCTACTATTGAGGATCACACAACTATGGAAATAGTAGAGGATTCTGTAATCATACCTAGTGATGGTGCACAATCACATTCAGGATCCTGGATCCTTCCAATCATGAGATATATACAACATGGAGAGATTCCTACAGGAGAAAACCCCAGAGCTTTCAAACTCAAGGTATCTCAATTTATAATATTAAATAACATGTTATATAAACGATCTCTTGCAGGTCCATATCTAAGGTGTATTGAGGATCCTGAAATTCAAGAAGTCCTAAAGGATTTTCATGAAGGAGATTGTGGAAACCACACTGGGGGCATAGCACTGTTCTCAAGGATCCTTAGGACATGATACTATTGGCCTACTATGAAGAAGGATGTTGTGGATTATGCAAAGATATGTGATGCTTGTCAGAGACATAGCAACATCCTTCATCAACCAGCAGAGCTCCTACATCCTACATCCTCTTCTTAGCCATTCATGATATGGGGAATGAATGTAGTTGGCAAACTTCCCGAAGCACCAGGAGGAAAAGTGTTTATGCTTGCCATGACTGATTACTTTTCCAAGTGGATAGAAGCTGAAGCCTTTGCTCAAGTCAGAGAAAAAGAAGTGATATCCTTTATTTAAAGAAACATTATTACCAGATTTGGTATCCCTTCTGAAATTGTTTGTGATAATGGATCCTAATTTATTGGGAGTAGAACTACTAACTTTTGTGACAGCTGGGGGATTAAGATGATAACATCAACACCAATCCACCCGCAAGCTAATGGTCAAGCAGAATCATCTAACAAGATCATCAACAACTTGAAGAAGAAGCTTGGATCCAAAAAGGGAAAGTGGGCAGAAGAACTACCTTATGTGTTGTGGGCTGATAGAACAACCCCCAAGAATGCTACTGGCCAAACTCGATTTTCTTTAGTGTTTGGAGCAGAATCAGTGATCCCTACAGAGATGGTAGTTCCTACTGCAAGAATAAGCATCCGTGATCCTGAAGGAAATGCTGAAAACTTGGTTCAAGACTTGGATACCATAGAAGAACTCAAGGATTTGGCAAGGATAAGATTGGCTAGTTATCAAAAAAGGATGGCTGGAGCTTATAACAAGAATGTCAGGATCAAAAAGTTTCAAGTTGGTGATATGGTGTTGAGGAAAGCATTCCAAAATACCACAAATCCTGCTGATGGCAAGTTAGCACCAAAGTGAGAAGGCCCCTATCTTATTGAAGCTGAGGCAGGAAAGGGGGCATACCGATTGTTAACAATGGAAGGTGAATTGTTACCAAGAGCTTGGAAAGCTATCCATCTGAAGAGGTACTTCATGTAAGGAGGATCTAGGATCCTTAATAATCCTCATATTCGATACGCATAAAGGATCCTTAGAGGATATATGATCCTCATTCTGAAATTGGTGAATCTTTGACAAAGAATCAGGTATCCATAGAAGTCTCCTAAGTTTTATGGGCTTGTCCCCAGTTTTATGGGTTTATCCCTAGTTTTTTAGGCTTGTCCCCAGTTTAAGGTATCTACTACATTCGCCAGTAGCGCACAATTATCCTGGTGCAGTTAAAGCCAATGGGACCAGTACCCGCCTTAGGGGCTGACAATTTCATTGTACTGGCTGTATTCAGGATCCTAAGTATAATGGTAGACGTACCATACATCCATTCCTAAGGTTTCTAATGTTTTCACGTTAGCTAAGCTTTTGGCATTTTCATGTCACTAAGTTTGGATAGTCGCCAGTAAGGGCCATACTCCAGTTTGCACAAGATCCTTTTGGCTTGTCCCCAGTTTTTAGGATTGTCCACAGTTTATTGGGCTTGTCCCCAGATACTAACTCTTCCTTTTACAGTTGGCTTAGTCCCAAGTTATGTCTTATTTCAGGTTTCTAAAGCTAAATATTTAAGGATCCTGGATCCTAACTTCATACGAGAGTTTATCGCTTGGTTATCATAATTTTAAGTATCAAGGATTTAGGATCCTAACTTGGATTCTGTGGTATGATTCTTGTTTACTTTAATTTTATTCTTGGTTTATCAATTTTACCCTTATTCTTTGACAACAGGATATATGATCCTAAATTTATCTCGCTTTTTAAACTTTTCGATTATAGGATATTTGATCCTTGGTCATATCCTAAACTCTTGACGTAAACTGATTTTTATACCTTCACGAATAACTTGTAAATCTAAGAAGTTATACAATAGCAATTGGAAGGTAAAGATACACAAAATAAATAACTCTAAGATAGCAAAAAGTTAAAGGTTATATTATTTATTAAAAGGTTAACCCTTCAAAGGTTGTCAAAATTACCTACCCCGAGCATCTACCAGAAAAACGTGGCCCGTCCGCTGGGGTAGGTAAAGGGTGTCCATAATTAATAGTTCATAAAGTGTAGGAAAATAAGGGCGGCAGGATAATAGTGGTTTCATCCCCCAAACAGAGGATCCCTCCACCATCTATTATCCTACTTATTGTCTGAAGGATCCATGATCCTTAAACCTACACATTATTGTTTAGTTACAGACCATAATTATTCGCCATGAAAACATCATCAAACAAAAAAAAAACATCAAACTATGAAAAATGGGCTCCGGCCGCGTCTAGATAAATCCATCATCGCCCATTCCGGCAGCCTATGACTTAGCTGCCTTCTCAACCACCTTCTCCACCTTGTCTTCACCACCAGTTGTAGCCTCCACCTCAGGATCCTTCAACCCACTACTGCCAGCTTCAATCGCCAAGATCTCTCCAGCCTCCTCCTCATCGTCCAGCTTAGATAGCCTTTGCTTCCAGGCCTCTAGATCCTAAGCAGACCTGTCGAAAGAAGGATCCTCAGCTTCATTGGCCATTTGGAGCTTAATTTTGAGCATGGCAACCGTAGCAGAGTGCTTAGCACCATCAATGACCTCAGCCATATCCTTTTGGGCGGTGATCTATGCCATGACAAGCTCCTTTTGAAGCAGGTTATTGTCCTTCTCGAGGGAGGAGATCTTCTTATCTTTGGCCAGGAACATTTGCTGGAAGTCCATTTTCTGCTGCTCCGTTTCAGCTACATGTTGGTCGATAAGCATTTGCACCTCAGCAAATTCCTGCATAAAATAACTGTGATGTCAGGATCCGTTATTCTCAGAAAAGAAGGTTCAAACTTAAGGATATAGGATCCTTACCTCGGAGACGTATTCCTCGAACTGGTGCTGAATGAGAGGGAGGCCTTCAGTGGGCTTGATGGTCTTTCTCTTCTTGGTGCCTTTACCCAGCGTGCTCATACTCTTAGGATTGGGGATGTTGGGGCTAGCAGTAAGTTCCTTTCTGATGGAACGAGAAGAGGCATACTCCTGAAGATCACTGACGCTGAACTTTGAGGTAGATTTTGAGGATTTACCGGCACCTAAGGATACAAAATACAGATAAATGTTCATACATATATCTATTTAAACATTTATTTATATATACGGATATGGATACTTACTTGACATTGTGTAGGATGCGGTGGAGGTCTCTTGAATATCTTTTGCTTTGCAATTAAAAGTCCTTATGGCAGGGTCGAGTTTCTAGAAAGTTGCAGCTCTTTGCTTTGTGGCAGGTGACTCTTGAATATGAGAGAGTGAAACAGCTGCACAAAAACAGGAACACAAAAGGAGGAACTGTTATCCTTAATAGTTAAAGAATCCTACTATGGTCCTGGTCTAAGGATCCCATATCCTACCATGGGTGATCCATTTTTTGGGGAGATCATTCCCATCTGGAATTGAGTCCCTCTTCACAAAGAAGAATTGATTTTTCCAATGAGGATCATTTCAAGATTGGGTGTGGCTGACCAGGTTTGTGCTTAAACAAGAAATAGTAAGAACCATGACTAACAAGATTATACAGCTGGCTCAGTTCAGAGAGTCCTATTTCAACACCCTCTTACTCAATGATGTTTTCGAGAGTATAAAGCACCCTCCACATCATGGGTATGGCTTGTATGTAGCACATGCCTGTGAGTGTGAAGAAAGCTTGGGTTAGAGCAGGAAAGGGGTACTTGAACCCTATCAAGAAAGGAGTTGTCGGAAAAGCGACCCAGGCATCGGAGACACAGTCACTCTTCATTGAAGAATTGAACTGTCTGAAGACAGCTTTTGCCGGGAAACAGTGACGTATCCGATCGATTTCTGGATCGGTGAAACGGCAAAGTTCAGAAGAGGGGTTCTTGGTGATGACTTGGCTTTTGGGAGAGGTTTCTTTCTTAGGATCCTTTGCAGGGGAGGATCTCAAAGTCATCTTTCCCATGGTTTGATGAAAAAACAGAGTAATCGGAAGAAAGGATTTTAGAGAAAAGGAATAGAGAGATACCTGTTGGAGTTTCCGAATGAAGATTTAAAGGAGAGTAACGCTCGAATTTAAATGCAAATTGATCCTTATCTCTAACCCTGTATATATAATGATGATTGTGCAGGGAAGTCTTGTCGCTGACGTCATCTTCGCAACGGCTAGTCCGTTGGCAACAGCTAGTTTTTTGCTAACTAACTCGTTCCGGATAAACCAGAAATAATGAGTCATCTAGTTACAATTAATTCCTCATATTTTGGGGGGCAACTGTTAGGGATGGATTTTCTAAGCTTATGGATCATGGATCCTTAATAGCAGCCAGGATCACGGATCCTCAGTTCTTTTTGAATTAAGGATCCTCAGGAGGCGTTGCAGGACTAAGGATCCAGGATCCTCATTATTATCCTAACACTAGTGATTGTTTCTTCCATTTTTTGAACTTGTTTTGCAGAAGTAGTCAAGTAAGACTTGTTCAACCGAGATTCTAGGGGAATATGCTTGATACTTCCGCACGTGCATGGCCTTCTTGACCGTTATGGAGAGCGTGGGAAACTAGCATGATTTGCGGATAGTTAGTTTAGATAGTTACTAAATTTAAAGGGGATACAAGCTTGATAGATTATTATTGGCAACTCTCGTACACACACATACTCTTAGTTTTTTCTTGGCGATCATATACTTACACACTAGCAAACGTTGTAACAAGCTTGTTATCATCCAAAGTTGTAACTTTTATTGTGTAATATAGTTGGTGATCGGTAGTTTCCATCACCCGAGGTTTTTTTGTGCTGGAGATCATATATTGATCAAGGGCTTTTTCCTCGTATAAATCCTTGTGTCCAACATCTATTTCGTTCATATATAGTTCAAACACTTGTTCATTTAATTAAGCATCACACCTCACTAAATCGGATTTGGTTGCATTATCCTTATGTGATTTTTGACCAAAACAGAAGCATGTCTTTGCAAGGGTTTCAGATCCACACTGACAGGATCAGCTCTTAAATGGCTGCTAAGTCTTCCTCCCTACTCTATTACTTCATTTGCTAATCTAGTTAATTTGTTTAATAGCCCGTTTTCATGCAGTAGGAGATTTGAACGATTAACTAGTGATTTGTATAGGGTAACACAAGGTCAGAATGAATCACTTAAAGACTATATCACTAAATTCAGTAGAGAATCCTTAGAAATTCCTAACTTAGATATTGTAACACCTGTAGAAGCTTTCAAAATGGGTTTACTTAAGGATTCACAATTTTATGATGATCTTGTCATGACACCTTGCTGGAACCTTGATAAAGTAAGAACCAGGGCCCTTAGATTCATCCGGTTAGAGGATGATAAAAGGATCCAAGAAAGACTGGTAGGATCCTCAAAGCAGGAAAAGCAAGGATCCTACTTCAGGAACAACAAGTCCAAATCCTACAACAAGTCTGATAATCAGAGCGTGCATGCAGTAGAGCAAGAAGAAGATGATGAGGATTATCCTCCCATTTCTGAATATTGCTTTTCTGTTGATAACAATGAACTAATCCTTGCTATGCAGAATTTAGGCAAAAAAGCTAGATGGCCCAGAAAGAATGATAAACCAGCTGGTAAAAAAGACAAATACAAATGGTGTGCATATCATGAAGATTTCGGCTATCTCACTGAAGAATGCATAGCACTCAGGAAAGAGATTGGCTACTTGCTAAGCAAAGGGCATTTGAAGGAGCTGCTTGGAAGAAAAAAGTCAAGGATCCAGGATCCTGAAAAAATTCCAGAAAGAGCTCCTGCTCCCCCAGCAGATGCACAAATTATCAACTTCATATCTGGTGGATCAGATATATGTGGCACTTCCTTTTCAGCAGCCAAGAGGCATGCCAAAGAAACAAAGATGGATAATGGCGACAGACCCGTCCGAACCTCAATCCTTACACAGGAAAAAGTTATATCCTTTAATGAGGATGATCGTGTGGATATTCAGGATCCTCATCATGATGGTCTTGTTATTACTTTGTTTATATCTAATCATTTTGTTCGCATGATTCTAATATATGGAGGAAGCTCAGTGAACATCATTCAGCTTGATGTCCTCAAGAAGATGAACATCCCTGAGTCGGAAATTATCCCAAGATCATCTGTTCTTGTGGGATTCAGTGGTGAAACCAAGAACACATTGGGGGACATTAAACTTCCCATTTACATAGAGGGAGTTAATACTTTTCAAAAAAATTGTGTTATAGATTGCTTATCTTGTTGCAATGTTATCCTTGGCAGGCCATGGATACATGACATGAAAGCGGTCCCATCTACATACCATCAATGTGTGAAACTCCCTACTCCTTGGGGTGTGGTGAAAATTGAAAGTGACCAACAGGAAGCCAAGAATTGCTACACTTTATCAATGAAACCAGCCTCAAGACCCAGGGAACAATAGCAATTAAAGCATCCTCTAAGACGTGTCCTGGAGGCAAGAGAACAAGATGTGAAAGATATCCTGATGGATCCTCGGGATCCTGAATCCAAGGTCTTCATAGGATCTTGGATCCTCAATGACATCGAACAGGATCTAGTATCCTTCCCCAAGAAGAGAAAAACTACCTTTGCCTGGAAGCATGAATACATGACAGGTATTTCTAAAGATATTATTACTCATAAGCTTGGCATTGACAGGTCGTTCAAACCCATACATCAAAAGAGGAGAAAGTTTGCACCTGAGAGGAATGCCATCATCCAGGAAGAGGTAGATAAACTGCTCAGAGCAGGTATGATTAGAAAGGTTAAGTATCCAAGGTGGTTGGCCAATGTGGTTGTTGTTCAAAAGAAAAATGGAAAGTGGAGGGTATGTGTCGATTTTACTGATTTAGACAAGGCATGTCCCAAGGATCCTTTCCCATTACCCCACATTGACTCCATGGTGGATGCTACCGCGGGTCATGAGTTGTTGACTTTCATGGATGCTTCATCTGGATTTCAGCAAATTCAGATGGAACCATCTGACCAAGAGGATACAGCCTTCATGACCCCAACTGGTATCTATTGTTATATTGCTATGCCATTTGGACTAAGAAATGCAGGTGCTACCTACCAAAGGCTAGTCAATATGATGTTTAAAGAACAAATTGGACACACGATGGAAGTCTATATAGATGACATGGTGGTTAAGTCCAAGAGAGCTGAGGATCACCTTAGAGATTTAGAGGAAGCATTTGATATCCTAGATAAATTCAATATGAAATTGAATCCTTCCAGGTGCCACTTTGGTG
Organism: Helianthus tuberosus; assembly: GCA_030545235.1. Classification (NCBI taxonomy): domain Eukaryota; kingdom Viridiplantae; phylum Streptophyta; class Magnoliopsida; order Asterales; family Asteraceae; genus Helianthus; species Helianthus tuberosus. Next base: position 177,935,417 of record CM060365.1, on the reverse strand, counting down.
TAAAAGCTGGCAAGTTCCTAGGATATATGGTGACAAAAAGAGGCATAGAGGCAAATCCAGAGCAAATCAAGGCGATTGTGAATATTAAATCTCCTACGAATGCCAAGGATGTGCAAAGGTTGACAGGGAGGATCGCAGCCTTGAACAGATTTATCTCAAAGTCATCAGAGAAATGCAAGGAATTCTATGACATCCTGAGAAAAAACAAGAAATTTGAATAGACTGAGAAGCATGAGAATGCTCTCAAGGCCCTTAAGGATTACTTATCCTCAGCTCCAGCCTTAATGAAACCAGAAAATGGGGATATATTATCCTTATATTTGGTTGTTTCTTCTAAGGCGGTAAGTGCAGTCCTTATAAAGGATCATGAAGGTACCCAACATCATGTATAATATGTAAGTAAAAGTTTGCTTGATGCTGAATCCAGGTATTCACATTTAGAAAAACATATCCTTGCTTTGATTATGGCATCTACTAAGTTACGCCATTATTTTGAAACTCATGTTGTTATTGTTAAACCTAACTTTCCAATCAAGAATGTCCTCAGGAAACCTGATATGTCGGGAAGACTGGCAAAGTGGGATGTCAAGCTTAGTGCTTTTGATATCAGATATGAACCAAGAACTGCTATCAAATCCCAAGCCTTGGCTGACTTTGTTGCTGATTTCAATAGTGATCAACAAAGGGAAGCTAAATTAGAAGTTCAACAGCTTGAAGAGACTAAGGATCCTTGGACACTCTTCACAGATGGAGCTTCAAATGTCAAGGGAACTGGACTAGGCATACTACTAAAATTGCCACAGGGGGACATAATACCCCACTCAATTGCTTGTGAGTTTCAAACTACTAATAATGAGGCTGAATATGAAGCCTTAATAGCTGGTTTGCAAATTGCCAAGCACATGAGGATCAGGTATCTTGAGGTACATGTAGATTCATTGCTAATAACTAATCACTTTAATGGTTCTTATGCTGTTAAAGGTGAAAGGCTAATCAGATATCTAGAGATAGTCAAGAAATTGGCAGACTCTTTTACTTCTTTTAGTTTAACACAGGTACCCAGAGAAGAAAATGCAGAAGTTGATGTATTGGCCAACCTTGGATCATCATTGAAGATTCCAGAGGATATTAAAATTCCCATCATCCACATTTTGGTTCCTGCTATTGAGGATCACACAACTATGAAAATAGTAGAGGATTCTGCAATCATACCTAGTGATGGTGCACAATCACATTCAGGATCCTGGATCCTTCCAATCATCAGATATATACAACATGGAGAGATTCCTACAGGAGAAAACCCCAGAGCTTTCAAAGTCAAGGTATCTCAATTTACAATATTAAATAACATGTTATATAAACGATCTCTTGAAAGTCCATATCTAAGGTGTATTGAGGATCCTGAAATTCAAGAAGTCCTAAAGGATTTTCATGAGGGAGATTGTGGAAACCACACTGGGGGCAGAGCACTGTTCTCAAGGATCCTTAGGACAGGATACTATTGGCCTACTATGAAGAAGGATGCTGTGGATTATGCAAAGATATGTGATGCTTGTCAGAGACATAGCAACATCCTTCATCAACCAGCAGAGCTTCTACATCCTATATCCTCTTCTTAGCCATTCATGAGATGGGGAATGAATGTAGTTGGCAAACTTCCCGAAGCACCAGGAGGAAAAGTGTTTATGCTTGCCATGAATGATTACTTTTCCAAGTGGATAGAAGCTGAAGCCTTTGCTCAAGTCAGAGAAAAAGAAGTGATATCCTTTATTAAAAGAAACATTATTACCAGATTTGGTATCCCTTCTGAAATTGTTTGTGATAATGGATCCCAATTTATTGGGAGTAGAACTACTAACTTTTGTGACAGCTGGGGGATTAAGATGATAACATCAACACCAATCCACCCGCAAGCTAATGGTCAAGCAGAATCATCTAACAAGATCATCATCAACAACTTGAAGAAGAAGCTTGGATCCAAAAAGGGAAAGTGGGCAGAAGAACTACCTTATGTGCTGTGGGCTGATAGAACAACTCCCAAGAATGCTACTGGCCAAACACCATTTTCTTTAGTATTTAGAGCAGAATCAGTGATCCCTACAGAGATGGTAGTTCCTACTGCAGGAATAAGAATCCGTGATCCTGAAGGAAATGCTGAAAACTTGGTTCAAGACTTGGATACCATAGAAGAACTCAGGGATTTGGCAAGGATAAGATTGGCTAGTTATCAACAAAGGATGGCTGGAGCTTATAACAAGAATGCCAGGATCAGAAAGTGTCAAGTTGGTGATATGGTGTTGAGGAAAGCATTCCAAAATACCACAAATCCTGCTGATGGCAAGTTAGCACCAAAGTGGGAAGGCCCTTATCTTATTGAAGCTGAGGCAGGAAAGGGGGCATACCGGTTGTTAACAATGGAAGGTGATTTTTTACCAAGAGCTTGGAATGCCGTCCATCTGAAGAAGTACTTCATGTAAGGACGATCCAAGATCCTTAATAATCCTCATATTCGATACGCATAAAGGATCCTTAGAGGATATATGATCCTTATTCTGGTAATGATTTGATTCTAATTCATCTGATTCTTAATTTTATTTGATCTCAAGGAGAAGGATCTAGTATCCTTTATCCTTTATTACTAAATTCTAGGTTTTGCAGAAGTTGGTGAATCTTTGACAAAGGATCAAGTATCCACAGAAGTCACCTAAGTTTTATGGGCTTGTCCCCAGTTTTATGGGTTTGTCCCCAGTTTTTTGGGCTTGTCCCCAATTTAAGGTATCGACTACCTTCGCCAGTAGCGCACGATTATCCTGGTGCAGTTAAAGGAAATGTGACTAGTACCCGCCTTAGGGGCTGACAATTTCATTGTACTGCTGTATTCAGGATCCTAAGTATAATGGTAGACGTACCATACATCCGTTCCTAAGGTTTCTAACGTTTTCACGTTAGCTAAGGTTTTGGCATTTTCATTTCACTAAGTTTGGATAGTCGCCAGTAAGGGCCATACTCCAGTTTGCACAAGATCCTTTGGGCTTGTCCCCAGTTTTTGGGCTTGTCCCCAGTTTTTGGGCTTGTCCCCAATTTTTTGGGCTTGTCCCTAGTTTTTGGGCTTGTCCCCAGTTTATTGGGCTTGTCCCCAGATTGTTGGGCTTGTCCCCAGATACTAACTCATCCTTTTACAGTTGGCTTAGTCCCAAGTTATGTCTTATTTAAGGTTTCTAAAGCTAAACATTTAAGGATCCTGGATCCTAACTTCATACAAGAGTTTATCGCTTGGTTATCATAATTGTAAGTATCAAGGATTTAGGATCCTAACTTGGATTCTCTGGTATAATCCTTATTTACTTTAATTTTATTATTGGTTTATCAGTTTTACCCTTATTCTTTGACAACAGGATCTGTGACTCTAAATTTATTTCACTTTTTAAACCGTTCGATGATTGGATATTCGATCCTTGATCATATCTGTTTTGGTCAAAAATCAAGCAATGATAATGCAACCAAACTTTCTGTTGTGAGGTATGATGCTTGAATCAATGAACAACACTAAGGATCACTCAGAAATGAAATGAACAAGTGACACAAAGATTTATACGAGGAAAAAGCCCTTGATCAATGAATGATCTCCGGCATAAAAAACCTCGGGTGATGGAAACTACCGATCACCAACTCAGATTAAACAAGAAATGTATTACAACTTCGGATGATAGCGAGCTAATTACAAGGATCACTATAGTGTAATGTGCAAAAAAGTGTGTAATCGCCAACTGAATTGTCGAGAGCTGGTGAGAGCAGTTGCGAGTGTGTGTGTTAAGCTAAAAATAGCCAAGTATTTGTATTTAGCTCGCTATCCCCTTTAAAAATGGAAAATATCTAAGCTAACAAACTCTCCGCATTTTGTTCAAGTCCTCCATGAACTCCATAACGTCCACTTTAGCCATGCACGTGCGGAATAAATATGGAATATACTCCAGGAATATCGCCAAGACCAAGTCCAAGCTCGTACTCCTGCAAAACAACTTCATATTCAAAGCAGACAATCGTTAGTATAAGGATCCTTACGATGATCCATGATCCTGATCCTGCAATACTTCTGAGGATCACCAATTCAAACAGAAGTGAGGATCACTAAGCCCAACAGTAATTGAGGATCACTGATCATTCAAAAATCCTCCCCTAACAATTGCCCCCAAAATATAAGGAGTAATTTGTAAATAAGCGAGTTATATTTTGTCGTTCTTATCCGTAACCAACTAACGGATATATAGCCGTTGAATCCTGACTAGCCGTTGCTAACATGACATCATTGAGGTGACTATCCTGCAAAATCATCATTATAAATTGATGTTAGAGATAAGGGTTAGAGAGCATTTAAATCCGTGCGTTTCCTTCTTTAAATCTTCATTCGAAGACTTGACCAGGTATTTCTCTTTCCTTTCTCTCTTCATCTTCTCACTCTGTTCCTTCTTTCTTCACCTTCTTCATAATCAAGATGATGCTAAGATCCTCGCCGGCTAAGGATCACAAGAAGGACAGCCCCTTGAAAAGCCAAGGGATCATAAAAGATTCCGCAAAAGAACGATGCTGCTTTACTGATCCACAGATAGACAGAATCCGCCATTGTTTTTCGGCAAACACCGATTTCAAACCATTTGATCCCACTGTTCTAAGTGACTACATTTCTGAAACCTGGGTAGCTTTTCCGGTCACACCATTTACAATAGGATACTCGTATCCTTTTCCAGATTTCACCCAATCCTTCTTCTCTCTTACCGGCATCTCCTACATTCAAGCGATACCGATGATCTAGAGGGTCTTATATACCCTTGAAAGGATCATTGAACATGAAGGAATTGATCTAGGAATGTCGAAATTTGCAGAGATGTATGACCTCGTTAGCCATGGGTCCCACCGATATCTACTCAAACACAAACCTGGTGAAGAACACCCCATCTTCAAAGCCACTAAGAATGACACCAACTGGAAACGGCGATTCTTGTTTGTCAGAAGGGATTCTCTCCCTGATGGAAAGGATCTGCCTAGAAAATGGACCACCCATGGTAGGATAGAGGATCCTTAGAAGGATCACCAGATAACCTTGTTTCTGCTGAGGATCACTAACATCCTTTTGTTTCTATTTTGCAGCTATCACTGTCGCACACCTTATTTCAACAGCTGCAACGGAGGAAAGGCTTGCTGCTTTTCGGAGGCTTGATCCTGAAATAAGATCATTTAAAGCAAATATCCAGGATTCTCAAGAGGTATCCTCAGGTTCTGTCACAATGTCAAGTAAGTATCCATGTTTATATGTAATTAAATGATTAAATTAAAATGAAATAAGGATACTTATCTGTTTTTGAATGTGTAGGTGCTGGAAAATCATTGAAGTCTGCTTCCCGTTTCAGTGTCACCGATCTCACCACTGTTAAGTCCGGGAAGAAGAAGGCTGTTGCTAGCCCGAGTACTGCCATCCCTAAGCCTACTGCTTCCAAAGGAAAGAAGAGGAAAGCCTCTGAAGCTGACAATCTAAAAGGCCTGCCTCTAATTCGCCACCAGTTCCTTGAGTACTTTGCTGATGTAAGGATCACTAACTTAACTTAGTTATCCTGCCCACTTGAGGATCAGGTGATCCTAAACTTTACTTTGTCTTCTTGCAGAAATTTGCTGAAATCGAGGACTATGTTGGGAACGTCAAAGAGATTGAGGAGAAATACTCTGACCTCCAAAAAGTGGCGGTGCTCAAGGATCACAAGATTGCCTCCCTCGAAAAGGACCTCAATGATGCCAAAACTCAGGCGGTTGTAGCTCAGATCAATGCTGACTATGAGAAGCACGAGATCATGGAGGATGCTAAAGTCTCCGCTGCCATTGCCATGTACAAGACCAAGTTGCAGATGGCCCAAGAAGCTCAGGATCCTAATTTTGACAGGAGCAACTGGGACATGGAGGGCTGGAAGGCTAGGCTGGCTGAGTTGGAGGATGAAGAAGAGACTGATGAGGTTCTGGTAATTGAGGCTGGTGGCAGTGGCAAGGATCAGGATGGAGAAGCAGGTGGAGCCAAGGATCAGGTGGATGATGCTGGAGCTGGAGAAGGTGATGCAGCGAAGGTGTGAGCTGCATGAATGGGCGATGATGGACACTTCTAGACATAGCCGGAGCCCATTTTTTTTTTAAGTTTGGTTGTTTGGTTATGATGTTTTTGTTGAACAATCTTGGGGTTGTAATAACTTTAGACAATAGTTTCTAGGGTGAAGGATCATGGATCCTTGAATAATAGGTAGGATTACAAATGGTGGAGGGATCCTCTGTTTGGGGGATGAAGCCATTGTGATCCTGCCGTCTTTTAATTCCTGCATTACAAAGACCCGTAAATAATGGACAGCCTTTGCCAACCCATGTGGACGGGCCACGTTTTGCAGGTAGAAACGTGGGTTGACAATTTTGACAACCTTAAAGGGTTCATCATTTTGTGAATAAAATAACTTTAACTTTTTGGCTATCTCCCGTGTTGTTATCCTTGTTAGTACTTTACTTTTCAATTGTTGTGATATTCATTTTGTGTAAACTTATCAAGTAAAGAAAAATTTAATAAATATCCTCAAAAGGTTTAGGATATGATCAAGGATCACATATCCTACAGTTGACAAGTTCTAAAAAGTAGTGTAGTTTAAGGATCATAAGTTCAGTTGTCAAAGGATAAGGGTCACTTAAATGAATAATGAATAAAATCAAAATAGTTAAAGATCATATCTAAGAATCCAAGTTAGGATCCTAACCTTTAACACTTATAATCAGGATAACCAAAAGACAAACCTTAGTAGAAGGTAAGGATCAAGGATCCTTGGTCGTTTATCTCCAAAAACCTGAAATAGGATACAACTTGGGACTAAGCCAATGTAAAATAAGAGTTAGTAACTGGGGACAAGCCCAACAATTCTGGGGACAAGCCCAAAGGATAACTGGGGACAAGCCTAAAGGATAACTGTGGACAAGCCCAAAGGATCGTGTGTAAACTGGAGTATGGCCCTCACTGGCGACTATCCAAACTTAGTGACATGAAAATGTCAAAACCTTAGCTAACGTGAAAACGTTAGAAACCTTAGGAACGGATGTATGGTACGTCTACCATTATATATAGGATCCTGAATATAGCCAGTACAATGAAATTGTCAGCCCCTAAAACGAGTACTGGTCCCATTTCCATGAACTATACCAGGATCATCGTGCGCTACTGGCGAAACTGGGGACAGGCCCAAACTGGGGTCAAGCCCAAAGGATAACTGGGGACAAGCCCAAAGGATAACTGGGGACAAGCCCAAAGGATCGTGTGTAAACTGGAGTATGGCCCTCACTGGCGACTATCCAAACTTAGTGACATAAAAATGTCAAAACCTTAGCTAACGTGAAAACGTTAGAAACCTTAGGAACGGATGTATGGTACGTCTACCATTATACGTAGGATCCTGAATATAGCCAGTACAATGAAATTGCCAGCCCCTAAAACGAGTACTGGTCCCATTGCCATGAACTATACCAGGATCATCGTGCGCTACTGGCGAAACTGGGGATAGGCCCAAACTGGGGTCAAGCCCAAATAACTGGGGTCAAGCCCAAATAACTGGATACTTCTGTGGATACTCAATCCTTTGTTAAGGATACCTGAACCTTCAAAACTCATAATCAAGTGAAAAGAGGATAAAGGATGAAGGATCCTTACCCTTATATAAGATAATTAATGAATGAAATAGTTAGAGATCAGAATATTACCAGAATGAAGATCATCTGTCCTGTAAGGATCCTTCAAGGATACTTGTCAGGTAAAGATCATGAATCCTTGTTACATGAAGTACTTCTTTAAGTGGACAGCATTCCAAGCTCTTAGTAGCAAGTCACCTTCCATTGTTAGCAATCGATATGCCCCCTTTCCTGCTTCAGCTTCAATCAAGTAAGGGCCTTCCCACTTTGGTGCCAACTTTCCATCAGCAGGATTGGTGGTATTCTGAAATGCTTTCCTTAACACCATATCTCCAACTTGGAATTTCCTGATCCTGACATTTTTGTTGTAGGCTCCAGCCATCCTTTGTTGATAACTGGCCATCCGTATCCTTGCCAAATCCCTGAGTTCTTCTATAGTATCCAGGTCCTGAACCAAGTTTTCAGCATTTTCTTCAGGATCACGAATGCTTGTTCTTGCAGTAGGAACCACCATCTCTGTAGGGATCACCGATTCTGCCCCAAATCCAAAGAAAATGGAGTCTGGCCAGTAGCATTCTTGGGAGTTGTCCTATCAGCCCATAGTACATAAGGTAGTTCTTCTGCCCATTTTCCTTTCTTGGATCCAAGCTTCTTCTTTAAATTGTTGATGATGATCTTGTTGGATGATTCTGCCTGACCATTAGCTTGTGGGTGGACTGGTGTTGATGTTATCATCTTAATCCCCCAGCTGTCACAAAAGTTAGTAGTTCTATTCCCAATAAATTGGGATCCATTATCACAAACAATTTCAGAAGGAATACCAAATCTAGTAATAATGTTTCTTTTAATAAAGGATATAACTTCCTTTTCTCTGACTTGAGCAAAGGCTTCAGCCTCTATCCACTTGGAGAAGTAATCAGTCATAGCAAGCATGAATACTTTTCCACCAGGTGCCTTAGGAAGCTTACCAACTATATCCATTCCCCATCTCATAAATGGCCAAGAAGAAGATATAGGATGCAAAAGTTCTGCTGGTTGGTGAAGGATATTACTGTGTCTCTGACAAGGATCACACTTCTTGGCATACTCCACAGCATCCTTCTTCATAGTAGGCCAATAGTATCCTGTCCTCAGGATCCTTGAGAACAATGCTCTGCCCCCAGTGTGGTTTCCACAATCTCCTTCATGGAAATCCTTTAGGACTTCTTAGATTTCAGGATCCTTAATGCATCTTAGATATGGACCTGCAAGAGATCGTTTATACAACATATTATTCAATATTGTAAATTGGGATACCTTGATTTTGAAAGCCCTGGGGTTTTCTCCTGTAGGAATTTCTCCATGTTGGATATATCTGATTATTGGAATTATCCATGATCCTGAATGGGATTGTGTATCATCAGTAGGGACAATAGCAGAATCCTCTCCTATCTCCATAGCTACATGATCCTCGATAGCAGGGGTCAAGATATGGATAATATGGATCTTGATATCCTCCGGGATCTTCAGGGATGATCCTAAATTGGCTAATGCATCAGCCTCTACATTCTCTTCCCTTGGTACCTGTGTCAAACTAAAGGAAACAAAAGAGAGTGCCAATTCTTTGACTATCTCTAAATATTTGATTAGCTTTTCACCTTTAACAGCATAGGATCCATTAAAGTGATTAGTGATTAATAATGAATCTACATGTACCTCAAGATACCAGATCCTCATATGCTTAGCAATTTGCAAACCAGCTATCAAGGCTTCATATTCAGCCTCATTGTTGGTAGTTTGAAATTCACAAGCTATGGAGTGGGGTATTATGTCCCCCTGTGGTGATTTTAGTAGTATTCCCAGCCCTGTTCCTTTGACATTAGAAGCACCATCAGTGAAGAGTATCCAAGGATCCTTAGTTTCTTCAAACTGTTGGACTTCTAACTCAGCTTCCTTTTGCAAATCACTACTAAAACCTGCCACAAAGTCAGCTAAGGCTTGGGATTTGATGGCAGTCCTTGGTTCATATCTTATATCATATGCACTAAGCTTCACTGCCCACTTAGCCATCCTTCCTGACATTTCAGGTTTCCTGAGAACATTCTTAATTGGAAAATTAGTCTTAACAATAATGGCATGAGTCTCAAAATAGTGTCTTAATTTAGTAGATGCCATTATTAATGCAAGGATAAGTTTCTCTAAGTGTGAATACCTGGATTCAGCATCAAGTAAACTCTTACTTACATAATAAACAGGATGTTGTGTACCTTGGTGATCCTTAACAAGGACCGCACTTACTGCTTTTGAGGATACTGCTAAGTATAAGGATAATATATCCCCTTTTTCTGGTTTCATCAAGGCCGGGGCTGAGGATAGGTAATCCTTAAGAGCTTTGAGGGCACTTTCATGCTTCTCAGTCCATTCAAATTTCTTGTTCTTCCTCAGGATGTCATAGAATTCCTTGCACTTTTCTGAGGATTTGGATATGAACCTGTTCAAGGCTGCGATCCTGCCTGTCAATCTTTGCACATCCTTAGCATTGGCAGGAGATTTGATATTCACAATAGCCTTGATTTGCTCTGTACTTGCTTCAATGCCCCTCTTTGTCACCATATAGCCTAAGAATTTACCTGCCTTAACACCAAAATGACACTTGGAAGGATTTAGTGTCATATTAAATTTATCAAGGATATTGAATGCTTCCTCCAAGTCTTTAAGGTGATCCTCAGCTTTCTTGGACTTAACCACCATGTCATCAATATAGACTTCCATAGTGTGTCCAATTTGTTCCTTGAACATCATATTGACTAGCCTTTGATAAGTAGCACCTGCATTCCTTAGTCCAAATGGCATAGCAATATAACAATATATACCAGTTGGGGTCATAAAGGCTGTATCCTCTTGATCAGATGGTTCCATCTGAATTTGTTGAAATCCAGATGAAGCATCCATAAAAGTCAACAACTCATGACCCGCGGTAGCATCCACCATGGAGTCAATGTGGGGTAATGGGAAAGGATCCTTGGGACATGCCTTGTTTAAATCAGTAAAATCGACACATACCCTCCACTTTCCATTTTTCTTTTGAACAACAACCACATTGGCTAACCATCTTGGATACTTAACCTCTCTTATCATACCTGCCCGAAGTAGTTTATCTACCTCTTCCTGGATAATAGCATTCCTTTCAGGTGCAAACTTCCTCCTCTTTTGATGAATTGGCTTGAATGACCTGTCAATGCCAAGTTTATGAGTAATTATATCTTTAGATATACCTGTCATATCCTCATGTTTCCAGGCAAAGGTGGTTTTCCTTCTTTTAAGGAAGGATACTAGCTCCTGTTCAATGTCGCTAAGGATCCCTGATCCTATGAAGATCTTGGATTCAGGATCATCAGGATCCATGAGGATTTCTTTCAAATCCTATTCTCTTGCCTCCAAGATATCTCTTGAAGGATACTTTAATTGCTATTGCTCCCTTGGTCTTGAGGCTGGCTTCATTGATGATGTATAACAATTCTTAGCCTCTTGTTGATCACTCTCAATTTTCACCACTCCCCAAGGACTTGGAAGCTTTACACACTGATGATAGGTGGATGGAACTGCCTTCATATCATGTATCCATGGCCTGCCAAGGATAACATTGCAACAAGATAAGCAATCTATAACACAAAATTTTTTATAAGAATGCAATCCTTCAATATAGATTGGGAGTTTGATGTCCCCCAATGTGTTCTTGGTTTCCCCACTGAATCCCACAAGTACTGAGGATCTTGGGACAATATCAGACACCGGTATATTCATCTTCTTGAGGACATCAAGCTGAATGATGTTCACAGAGCTTCCTCCATCTATAAGGATCCTGCGAACAAAGTGGTTAGAAATAAACAATGTAATTACAAGACCATCATGATGAGGATCCTGGACATCAACACGATCATCCTCATCAAAAGTTATGACTTTATCCTGGGTAACAACGGAGGTCCGGACGGGTCTGTCTCCATTATCCATCTTGGTTTCCTTAGCATGTCTTTTTGCTGCTGAAAAGGAAGTACCACAAATGTCTGATCCACCGGATATGATGTTTATAACTTGTGCATCTGCTGGAGGAGCAGGAGCCCTTTTCCGGATCCTTTCAGGATCCTGGATCCTTGACTTTTTTCGTCCCAAAAGTTCCTTCAAATGCCCCTTGCTCAACAAGTAACCAATTTCCTTTCTTAGTGCAATACACTCTTCAGTGAGATGCCCGAAATCCTCATGATATGCACACCACTTGGACTTATCCTTTGTAGCAGCTGGTTTATCACTTTTTCTCGGCCACCTAGCTTTCTCACCTAGATTCTGCATTGCAAGGATTAGTTCATTGTTATCAACAGAAAAACAGTATTCAAAAATAGGAGGATAATCCTCATCATCCTCTTCTTATTCCACAGCATGCACGTTCTGGTTATCAGACTTGTTGTAGGACTTTGATTTGTTGTTCCTGAAGTAGGATCCTTGCTTTTCATGTTTTGAGGATCCTGTCAATCTCTCTTGGATCCTTTTGTCATCCTCTAGGCGGATGAACCTAAGGGCCCTGGTTCTTACTTCATCAAGATTCCTGCAAGGTGTCATAACAAGATCATCATAGAATAATGAATCCCTAAGCAATCCCATTTTAAAGGCTTCTACAGCCGTAGCAATATCCAAGTTAGGAATATCTAAGGATTATTTACTAAACTTAGTGATGTAATCTCTAAGTGATTCATTTTGACCTTGTGTTACCCTATATAGATCACTAGTTAATCGTTTAAACTTTCTACTACAAGAGAACTGACTATTAAGCAAATTAACTAGATTAGCAAATGAAGTAAAAGAGTAAGGGGGAAGACTTAGCAGCCATTTAAGAGCAGATCCTGTAAGTGTGGATCCAAACCCCTTGCATAGACATGCTTCTTTTAATCTCTCTGGAATTGGATTGATCTCTATCCTCTCCCTGTATTGAGCTACATGCTCCTCTGGATCCGTTGAACCATCATATAGCTTCATGGATGGTATCTGGAATCTTTTGGGTATCTCAGCATCACACAAGGGTGGTGCAAAGCAAGATATCCTATGGCTACCATCTGCGATCTCAGGAATGGGCTTGACCACTCCTAGAACACTGGATATCATATCCTTAAGCTTCTGTAATTCCCGAGCCATAGCTTGATTGATACCTGTATCCTGCATGGAGCCATGGTTAGTGTTATATGAATTATTAAAAGTGTTACCTCCTGGAGGGTTCATGTTTGGAATTCCAGATGTGAATCCATATTGACGGGACTCTGGTATGATTGAAGGACTAGAGGAGGCAATGGACTGCATTGGTATGAAGTCTCCTTGATGAACATCCGAACTTGGAGGCTGCATACTTCTTAAGAATCCTTGATCCTAAAAGATGTTGGATCCTTGAAGCTGAGAGGATCCTTGAACCTGGAAGGATCCTGGAACCAGAGAGGATCCTTGGACCTGGGAGGATCCTTGGACCTGGGAGGATCCTTGGACCGGGAAGGATCCTTGGACCGGGAAGGATCCTTGGACCTGGGAGGATCCTTGGACCTGAGAGGATCCTTGGACCGGGAAGGATCCTTGGACCTGGGAGGATCCTTGAACCGGGAAGGATCCTTGGACCGAGAAGGATCCTTGGACCTGGGAGGATCCTTGGACTGTGTGCATTCCCAAATATCCTCCTGAGCTGACGAAGGATCCCTGATGCTGGACAGAGGCTCTGGAAGGTTGATGGTAAGATCCCAGAGCCTGAGTCATTGTTGTTGTTCCATAACGTCTTCCTGGTAATTCACCCAAGTATTGCACGTCCGGAGCTACTGAGTGCTGGGAAGTTATGACTGGAGTGTCAAAGTTTAGCGACCTTGGCATCAGAGGAGAGTGATTCTCCAGTGATTTCTTCTGTTTCTTGATATCACCAATCTCTTGGAGGATCCATTCATTGGTTTTGTCCTGCACTTGCATGCGATCCCTCATCTGCAAAATCAGATTAAAAAGATCATTAGTAGTAGGATTAGTGGAAACATAAGAAGTTGGTGGTTTTTGGAAAATGGGGGTTTGTCTCTTCGCAGCATTTTCAGCATTCTTCTGGGATCCAGAAGGTGGTGGAGGCAAAGGAGGAACGCCTTGTGAAGAACTGATCGCCGACATAGAGCTTGATGTGTTCTTTGCTGAGGAAGCCATCTGCTTGGTTGTAACGAACTAAAATGACCACAAAAATATGAATCTTCTTAGGAATGAAGCACCAATTGCCCCACGGTGGGCGCCAAACTGTTTTGGTCAAAAATCAAGCAATGATAATGCAACCAAACTTTCTGTTGTGAGGTATGATGCTTGAATCAATGAACAACACTAAGGATCACTCAGAAATGAAATGAACAAGTGACACAAATATTTATACGAGGAAAAAGCCCTTGATCAATGAATGATCTCCGGCATAAAAAAACCTCGGGTGATGGAAACTACCGATCACCAACTCAGATTAAACAAGAAATGTATTACAACTTCGGATGATAGCGAGCTAGTTACAAGGATCACTATAGTGTAATGTGCAAAAAAGTGTGTAATCGCCAACTGAATTGTCGAGAGCTGGTGAGAGCAGTTGCGAGTGTGTGTGTTAAGCTAAAAATAGCCAAGTGTTTCTATTTAGCTCTCTATCCCCTTTAAAAATGGAAAATATCTAAGCTAACAAACTCTCCGCATTTTGTGCAAGTCCTCCATGAACTCCATAACGTCCACTTTAGCCATGCACGTGCGGAATAAATATGGAATATGCTCCAGGAATATCGCCAAGACCAAGTCCAAGCTCGTACTCCTGCAAAACAACTTCATATTCAAAGCAGACAATCGTTAGTATAAGGATCCTTACGATGATCCATGATCCTGATCCTGCAATACTTCTGAGGATCACCAATTCAAACAGAAGTGAGGATCACTAAGCCCAACAGTAATTGAGGATCACTGATCATTCAAAAATCCTCCCCTAACAATATCCAACACTTTTGACATAAACTGATTTTGATACTTTCGTCACTAACTTGTAAGTTCAAAGAAATTTACAATAGCAATTGGAAGGTAAAGATACACAAAATAAATAACTCTAAGATAGCAAAAAGTTAAAGGTTATATTATTTATTAAAAGGTTAACCCTTCAAAGGTTGTCAAAATTACCTACCCCGAGCATCTACCAGCAAAACATGGCCCGTCCGCGGGGGTAGGTAAAGGGTGTCCATAATTAACAGTTCATAAAGTGAAGGAAAATAAGGGTGGCAGGATAACAGTGGTTTCATCCCCCAAACAGAGGATCCCTCCACCATCTATTATCCTACCTATTGTCTGAAGGATCCATGATCCTTAAACCTATATACTATTGTTTAGTTACAGACCATAATTGTTCACCGTGAAAACATCATCAAACAAAAAACCATCAAATCATAAAAAAATGGACTCCGGCCGCGTCTAGATAAATCCATCCTCTCCCATTCCGGCAGCCTATGCCTTAGCTGCCTTCTCAACCACCTTCTCCACCTTGTCTTCACCACCAGCTGTAGCCTCCACCTCAGGATCCTTCAACCCACTGCTGCCAGCTTCAATCGCCAAGATCTCTCCAGCCTCCTCCTCATCGTCCAGCTCAAACAGCCTTTGCTTCCAAGCCTCTAGATCCTAAGCGGACCTGTCAAAAGAAGGATCCTCATACATTGGACATTTGGAGCTTAATTTTGAGCATGGCAACCGCAGCGGAGTGTTTAGCCCCATCAATGACCTCTGCCATATCCTTTTGGGCAGTGATCTGTGCCATGACAAGCTCCTTTTGCAGCAGGTTATTGTCCTTCTCGAGGGAGGAGATCTTCTTATCTTTGGTCAGGAACATGTGCTGGAAGTCCATTTTCTGCTGCTCCATTTCAGCTACATGTTGGTCGATAAGCATTTGCACCTCAGCAAATTTCTGCATAAAAGAAGTGTGATGTCAGGATCCGTTATTCTCATAAAAGAAGGTTCAAACATAAGGATATAGGATCCTTACCTCGGAGACGTATTCCTCGAACTGGTGCTGAATGAGAGGGAGGCCTTCAGTGGGTTCAGTGGTCTTTCTCTTCTTGGTGCCTTTACCCCGCGTGCTCATACTCTTAGGATTGGGGATGTTGGGGCTTGCAGTAAGTTCCTTTTGATGGAACGAGAAGAGGCGTACTCCTGAAGATCACTGCGCTGAACTTTGAGGCAGACTTTGAGGATTTACCGGCACCTACAGATACAAAATACAGATAAGTGTTCATACTATATATCTATTTAAACATTTATTTATATACAGATATGGATACTTACTTGACATTATGTAGGATGCGGTGGAGGTCTCTTGAATATCTTTTGCTTTGCTATTAAAAGTCCTTGTGGCAGGGTCGAGCTTCCAGAAAGCTGCAACTCTTTCCTTCGCGGCAGGTGACTTTTGGATATGAGAAAGTGAAACAGCTGCACAAAAACAGGAACAAAAAAGGAGGATCAGTTATCCTTAATAGAAAAAGAATCCTACTATGGTCCTGGTCTAAGGATCCCATATCCTACCATGGGTGATCCATTTTTTGGGTAGATCATTCCCATCTGGAACTGAGTCCCTCTTCACAATGAAGAATTGATTTTTCCAATGAGGATCATTTTTGGTGGTTTTCAAGATTGGGTGTGGCTGACCAGGTTTAAGCTTAAACAAGAAATGGTGAGAACCATGACTGACAAGATTATACAGCTGACTCAGTTCAGAGAGTCCTATTTCAACACCCTCTTGCTCAATGATGTTTTCGAGAGTATAAAGCACCTTCCACATCATGGGCATGGCTTGTATGTAGCACATGCCTGTGAGTGTGAAGAAGGCTTGAGTTAGAGCAGGAAAGGGGTACTTGAACCCTATCAAGAAAGGAGCTACCGGAAAAGTGACCCAGGCATCGGAGACACAGTCACTCTTCATTAAAGAATCGAACTGTCTGAAGATAGCTTTGGCCGGGAAACAGTGACGTATCCGATCAATTTCTGGATCGGTGAAACGGCAAAGTTCATAAGAGGGGTTCTTGGTGATGCCTTGGCTTTTGGGAGAGGTTTCTTTCTTAGGATCCTTTGCAGGGGAGGATCTCAAAGTCATCTTTCCCATGGTTTAATGAAAAAACAGAGTAATCGAAAGAAAGGATTTTAGAGAAAAGGATTAGAGAGATACCTGTTGGAGTCTCCGAATGAAGATTTAAAGGAGAGTAACGCTCGAATTTAAATGCAAATTGATCCTTATCTCTAACCTTGTATATATAATGATGATTGTGCAGGGAAGTCTTGTCGCTGACGTCATCTTCGCAACGGCTAGTCCGTTGGCAACGGCTAGTTTTTCGCTAACTAACTCGTTCCGGATAAATCAGAAAATATGAGTCATCTAGTTACAACTAATTCCTCATATTTTGGGGGCAATTGTTAGGGATGGATTTTCTAAGCTTATGGATCACGGATCCTTAATAGCAGCCAGGATCACGGATCCTCAGTTCTTTTTGAATTAAGGATCCTCAGGAGGCGTTGCAGGACTAAGGATCCAGGATCCTCATTATTATCCTAATGCTAACAATTGTTCCCTCCATTTTTTGAACTTGTTTTGCAGAAGTAATCGAGTAAGACTTGTTCAACCAAGATTCTAGGGGAATATTCTTGATACTTCCGCACATGCATGGCCTTCTTGACCATTATGGATATCGTGGGAAGCTAGCATGATTTGCGGATAGTTAGTTAGTTTAGATAGTTACTAAATTTAAAGGGGATACAAGCTTGATAGATTATTATTGACAACTCTCGTACACACACACACTCTCAGTTTTCTCTTGGCGATCATACACTTACACACTAGCAAACGTAGTAACAAGCTTGTCATCATCCAAAGTTGTAATCTTTATTGTGTAATATAGTTGGTGATCGGTAGTTTCCATCACCCGAGGTGTTTTGTGCCGGAGTTCATATATTGATCAAGGGCTTTTTCCTCGTATAAATCCTTGTGTCCAACATTCATTTCGTTCATATATTGTTCATACACTTGTTCATTTAATTAAGCATCACACCTCACTAAATCGGATTTGGTTGCATTATCCTTGTGTGATTTTTGACCAAAACAGTAACCTTATTCAATTCTCGGTAATCAATACACATACGCATTGATCCATCTTTCTTCTGGACAAATAACACTGGTGCTCCCCATGGTGACGAACTAGGTTGTATAAAACCTTTCTCTAGTAATTCGTCAAGTTGTTTCTTCAATTCCTGCATCTCCATCGGTGCTAGACGATAAGGTGCTTCGGTAATCGATGCCGTTCCTGGTATTAAGTGAATTCTAAATTCAACTTCTTGATCTGGCGGTAATCCAGGTAACTCTTCTGGAAAAATATCTAAGAATTTAGATACTACGGGAATATGTTTTAATTCCTTTCTTTTAGTGTTAATGATTACTGAAATCATATACACTATTCCTCATTTCCTTGCATAACTTGCAGCTTTCATCACAGAGATGAATTTGGTTGACCTTGTCGACTTGTCTCCTTTAATTGTGATCCTTTCGCCAGTTGGCGTACTTAGTTGTACAGACTTTTGATCACATAAAATTTGTGCATGATTGGCTACCAACCAATCCATTCCTAACATAACATCGAATCCCGCTAGGTCCATCGGTAACAGATTAGCATTAAAGTTATGACTTAGAATTTCTATATTTCCTTCCTGAAGGATTTCGCTTATTTTGATAGAATCTCCATTTGTCGTCTCCACCATACAGTCTTGGTGAAGTTTAGTTAATGGCTGATTGAGAAGTTTGCAGAAAGAAGTATTTATAAAACTTTGGTTGGCACCAGAGTCAGATAATATTGTAGCGTAAACATCATTAACTAAAAACGTACCGGCAATCACGTCTGGGATCATCTTAGCTTCTTCGGCTGTCAGAACAAATGCTCGGGCATTCTTCTTGGGTCCTTCTGTTGCCTTTGCTTTGTTGTTTGCCGCTAGGGCTAGTTTCGGACAGTTCGGCTTGATATGGCCAGCTTCTCCGCAGTTGTAGCATATTCTAATGTTTGCTTTCTTCCTACAATCTTCTTCCTTATGCCCTGATATTTTGCAGAAGTTGCAGTATATCGAACATTTCCCTGAGTGTTTCCTTTTACAGTACTTACAGGAGGGTGAAGAGGAAGAACCTGTTCCTCTCCCGCGATAGGAATTACCATAACGCAGTTCTTGGGTAATCTTTTAAGCTAGGTTCTTTTTTCTGATTTTCCTCTTGCGTGCGTACCAATTCATCTGTCAGGGTATTAGCAAGTTCCACTGCTTCTTCTATTGTTTGTGGTCTAGCTGCCTTGACTATATGTCTGATCTCATTGATTAATCCCCAGATGTAACGGGAGATTAATACTGGTTATGGTGAGGCTAGGGTTGGTACTATCCTTGCATATTCAAAGAATGTGGTAGTATATTCCCTGCAATCTACCCCAATCATTCTATGATTTAGAAATTTATTAGCAATCTGTTCTTTTTCATGAGGAGGACAGAACTTTCTTTCAACTATTTCCTTAAAGTTGGTCCATTCCATATTGTAAACCCTATCACTTCCTCTTGGCTGGAGAATATTATTCCACCACTCTAATGTTGCATTCTTAAAGAGATTAGAAGTGTAACATTTGTGCTCTTGTAAACACTCTATGATGTAGAACAATATCAATTATCAATGAAACAATGTGTTTTGGACTCAATATTTGTGTATTTGTGTATGACAATTTCACGTTTTGATTCTCGTACGATTTCAAGTTTTTAATCGCTTTCTGGAAAGTTATACGCGAACTGTTATGTAAACATGATCAGTTTAATGCGACAAACACTCTGGAATAGTTACATATGCTTAACATACCTTAAATAACCTTTACATAACTTATAAATAAGTTTTGAAGGGTTTGGTGTGTCAAAAACAAGTTTATTCGATCACAGGGACTATTTGTGACAAACTGCAAAAGTCTGCCGATTCGTATAGCAACGAACATTATGGAACAAGATCATAAGCTAAAAATACCCTAAATATCCTTAACATAGCTTAGATATGAGTTATGAGGGGTTCGGTATGCGAAAATACGCTTATTTGATCATCAGGGACTAAAAGCGTCAAAAACTGTGAAAGTTTGCATTTACGCGCATATCTTACGTTCTGATCATATCCAGACATCCAAAAAAAATTTTAATCATTAAAATATTTTATTTTAGTGATAGGAATGCAAAAATACCATTCGTCATGCAATTTGGATCGTTTTCGCGTCCGTTCGAGTTTCGTCGTAATTAACCGAACAACGTGACCGTACGACCAAATGAACCAACATCTGTGATATTTTCAAGCATGTTTCAAGTCCCCTACACTTTAACATCCTTAAAGAGCCTTGAAATGGGGATAACGGGGGTTAAACGCGTTGAAAAACAAGATTAGAGGCTACAAGGACTGTTTCTGTCAAAACAGAAACTTCTGGACAGTAGGTGGCGGGTCGCGACCGCCTGACCTGAATAGGTCAGGGGGCGCGACAGCCCATAGCTAGGTAAAAACTGGTTTTCATCAAAACAGCTACTGATCTGGGTTTTTAACCATAGTTTTTGGATACTATGGGCTTGTTTAATCAGGGTGTAACATATGTAGGGTCAAGATTAAGCCTTGAACAACTCAAAAACACTTGTCATTGATCCAAAAGTTCATGAAAATCTATAAATAGCAAGCTCAATTTCAACTTCAACTTGCTCATTCTTCATTTCTTTCACCTTAGCTCTGATTGAAGCTATCACACTTGGTTGAAGGCTTCATACTTGAGTTTTCTTAGTTCTTTGTCCAAGCTTGGACTCTTGTAAGTGTTTTTTCATGCTTGTTTAGTTAAATCAAGCAAGAAAGTCAAACAGTGTTTGACTTTCAGCTTTGACCATGAATTGGTTAAGACAAAGTTCAATTGAACTTTGCAACGTGAGCGTAATCACGATGGTTATAGTCCATTGTGACTATACCTACTAATTACCACGTTAACTAGTCGAAGTGACGAGTCAAAGTTTCGGTCAAAATGCACGATTATGTGCATTTTGCGACGAAACTATTTTCGGGTATCAAAACACTTTGTTTTGATATCAAATCAGTTTTCTAACTTAGTTAAACACGTTTAACTCGTCACTTTTAGTTTAGTGCTTGTTTAGGGTCGTAAGTCAAGCGGTCTCGACAACCGCTTAGACTTTCGAACCCGACCCATTTGATCGATCGTTAGGATCCGACCAAGCATATTTTGTGACCATAGTTGCATAAGGAATGACCTTCCAAGGTTATACCTTATGGTCATTTAGTTTAATTAGTTGTTATGATAGGTAGTTTATATGCCTTAGAAAAATGACCAAAATGCCCTTTTATGCATAATTTGAATTTAAGCCTATGTAACCTAAATTTTGACACTTAAACTGATTATGCAACATATTTAAGCATGTTAGGGCATATAATACTTGTTATAGGACTAGTTAGACCCTCCGAACGCGTTAGTGCGCAAATGACTTGTTAAAGTAGCGTAACTACCTTAACGAGTCATAATGGGTCATAAGCACTTAAGATAGGTTCCGAATCGGAATGTAGGCTTTGTTAAACCCTATCACATGAGTTCTAATACTCATTTGGTTTACGAGACCTCATTATACCCAATCTACCGATTTAGGTTCCAATTATTAACATAGTGATCCGATACTAGGTGCCACTTGATTGCTCGAGCTTGTTAGTTCACTTAAATCGAGGATACCTTGCAATCTCAAGTGAGTACATAGCCCCTCTTTTACTTTTACAAATATTTTGGGTTGAAACATATGTGCCTATTACTATTTTCCATGATTTTCAACGTGAGTACATAGTTCCCCTATTTTACTGCTTTCAATTGTTTTGGGGTGATTCATATGTGCTAAACGATTTCGATGCTTTCAAAAACGAATGTTATGGTTTATATTAAACACAACAATTTCCATAATGTGAACGAATTTGTTGGTACGTTAATACATAACATGAATGACATTCATTAACAATGATCAAGCAGACCAGTAGTATGTTATGGTACCATAGGATCTGAAAGATCCCGTTATCGGACTATCGCCATGGTTATGTATGGGGGTAATGTGGGTAACGACAGAACCTGATGATTGTTAGCATACCCTTTGGTGGTTTGTTAATACGAGTTGAACGATGGACGAGTCACACAGGTTTGAATGTATTCAACGAGATGACCAAAAGTTAGTTTATCACAATTAAAACACGAACGATTGAACGATTTGAACGATTAAACGATGGTTTATAACACAAACGAGTTGAACGATTTGAAAAAAAGTACAACTGAACGATTGGTTTTTGGTATGTGATTAGATAACGGGACAGGTGTAATGTGATAAAAGCATGGTAGATACGCCGCTGGTACTTCTTATATATAAGTTCTTTTATAATATTACATTCTGTGGCGTTATTTAGATCACTTGAACGACTGATTTCAAGTTACGACACGCAACGATGTTTACTAAATGATATAAACCATACGAGTTTTATTACAAGAACGATTTACAATTTGGTTTACAAAGGCAATGTTTTTAGTCAAGATTCATGGCAACAAAGTTTTCTTAAGCATATAACCAACTTGTTTTAGTTGGTTAATCATATTGCAATACCAAACACTTTTCAAAACAAGGTTTTCAATTTATCGACTCTTGTAGTCGTACGAGGTTTTGCAACATGTATACGAGCCATGAATCTGACACACTCACAAAACCTATGTGCTCGCCGACATTTTTATGCTGACTTTATTTTTCACATATGTTTCAGGTGATGTTTGATGATGTTGATGATGACTAGGATGCATGCTCACATAGGATCGGACAAGGCCTTAGTGACTTAATAACGATGATAGACAATATGTTGAACTTGTTTGCTCTATTTCAAAGACAATGTTAAATACTTAATAATTCAATAAAACGAAACTTCAATCCATGTGTTGTGAAACAATAATTCTGTTACGACACTCCCCGACGTTTCCGTCGCGGTTTTCATTGTTTTAACGCGGTCGGGGTGTGACAAGAAGCATACATGATCTTATCCTCATTTGCACATTTACTTATTTTTAAGACTGTTTCGGTCTTTTCTATCCAGCGCTGGGCTGAAATAGCTCATTCGTTACCTGAGAATTCTATTGGTTTGCATGATAAGAATTCTTTATAAGAACAACCATTAGAGATGGTTCTTCTTCTTTTTGGAATTGGAGAATTGATAAGAAGTCTTTCATTCACACTGTGACTTGGCTCGTTGTGAGTACGTTTACTACCGATTACGGAATTATTATTTTTCGCCTTTTTATTAATTGTGTCGATAATATATGGCATGGCATCTATGATTCCTTGAGCTACTATGTGTTCTATAGCACTCTTATTCACTTGGTTCTCGTTATTATTATTCTGGACTTCCTGATTTACTTCGTTTGACATCTGAATTGTAAACATTATTAGATATTAATATCACAGAATAAATTAAACAAACAAATACTCAAGCATATTGAACCAAAAACGTCGAGCATTGCGACATTTACTCTTTATATATATATATATATATATGCATCTAGTACAAACTATAACTGGAAATTAAACATAAGTAGTTATGCATCGATATACATATATATAAGTGATATATATATATATATTAATTTAGATAGTTTTTAGTTGATTTTTTTTCTAAGTAACAGAAATTACACACACATATATATATATAGCATATTAGGCGTCGGTTTTCTAATACTGCATCTCCCTTTCGTCGTACTTCCAAACGAGATTTTCCCCGATTTGGCGTATCTGGTTTCCCTCCTCAATTAACTCTTCACCATAGTTGCAAATTTCTTCTAGGTTTTCTTGATTCATGGGTGGTGGTTGGGCTGGTATGGGTTCAGGGTGAACTGGTACGGGTTCTCCATATGGCATCAAAGGATATGGATTATTTATCAAATTTTGAAATGCCCAGTCGTTGTTCCACCATTGTTCTAAGGGATTTGGGGCTGGTAACCTAGGTAATTCGTTGGGATTGAAAACTGGAATGGGTAATTGATTTTCCTGGTTTTGTTCTGGGTACATAGGCATAGGTGCTATTGGTTGCTCAGGGTATAAAGGTAGTAATTGTGGTTCTTGTACTGCTACTTGGTTGAGGTCAATTTCTCCTTCTGCATTTCTAAACATATGAAAGTTGGCTAGTTGCCTATCCAATTCTTCTTCCCATAAAGGTCTAGCTACTGGATTTTGGGTATTTCTCTCAGCTCTATTTAGTATTGCTTGTTGTTGGATTTTTCTCATTCTTTTACTCCTTTCCATTTTTGCTCTACTAAACCAGCCTCTTTTCTTAGGGGGAAAAGGCTCTTCGGATTTGGCTTTTAAAAACAAAGATTTCCTCGGAATCAGCTACATATCTGGAGGTTGACTGGGATGTTCCTTCATCCATTGGGGAATGAGGTAGGTGACGATAAGCGTCAGAAGTACCCTGATCACTCATACTGTAACTTAAAAGAAATCATCAAATTAACATAAAATAATAATTTACACAGAATAACACATAAGTTATTTATATAAATTTCCTAACACAATGGTAAAATTTAGGTATTAAAAAGAGCACCTAAATAGTTTAAACCAGTGGCTCTGATACCACCTCCTGTCGCAACCCCCGACCCCACCCCGGGAGCGGGAGCCGCGAGCACAAGCCGGTGGTATCGGTGTTTATTAATTTAGCAGCGGAAATGAGACATCAGGATTATAGTTAGGAAATAATTTCAGAGTTGTAAAACACCAAACTTTTATGTTGAACAAGATGGGATAAAAACCCATATTTCATTTATAATATTTTTATAAGGATAAAACCTAGTTTGCTGAAAACATAATTTCTTCGTTATTTAGGTAACTTATAGCCACTTTATTTAAGCCTTCAGTGCTCCATATCTGGCTTCTAATAGCTTCACATCAAGTTACCTGAAACGCGTTTTAAAAATATTTTATGAGCAAGAAATACTGGTGAGTACATTCCAGTTTATAAACGTAAGTTGTTATAACTTTACAGTATTAAGAGCGATTACAATGTTTATATCTACACAATAAGTCATTCAGTATTTGTCATGTTGGTAGTTCCATGACTACGGTCATATTAATATTGGCTAACTCTTTGTCCAACAGTAAAGCTTGACTAGTAGTGTATACAAAACCTCACATACAGACAGTAATTGTAGAATACAAAGACTTAATCACTGTAATTATAACTGATAAACATTTAGGATTTTTGAAAAGCATTTTAAATAATGACTCACAAACTGTGAGAAAAAGAGAATGACTCACATTGTAAACTTAGGTTTTTCTACAGGCTTCCTGTTGATATTTTCTGATTATTTTCTTGGTTTCCTATTGAAAATATACAATGCACGTGCGTTAGTATAATAACCCAAATTCAACTTATCAATATGACCCGAGATAGAACCCCAACGTACTTAGTCAGGCAGAGCCTTGACATGCGTTGCTGGGTCCTAGATCAATCGGACAGGGTATCGAATTAGTGATCGGGGGTTAAAATACTTACAACAGGACAGAGCTTCGTGATTTATGGTATTTATTTGTTATTTTCGGGTTATAGAATTTGAGAGAGAAAGAGACTGAACGAGGATGAACTGCTGCATGCATGCCCTATTTATACGAAATCTCGGACGCTCTCGCGCCCCGCGACTGGCCTAGCCGATTCGGTCGCGCCCCGCGAGGGCACCCTAGCTACGGCTAGGGTTGCCTGGTCACTAACCTAGTCTCGACACGTGTTGTGACACGTGTCACAAAGGGTAACCGGCAAGCAAAGGTAGATCGCGCCCCGCGACCGACCCCCCTGCATCCTGTCGCGGCTCGCGAAAAGCCAAAAATCAATATTTTATTTGATTTTTTTATTAAATTAAGGTTATACGGGTTCGGTTTTGCGATTATGAAGCGTTATATGGCGTTTTCGAGGGTTGTTATACAGAATTCCTAAACTCACAAACCCGGACATATATAAGCATGCAGAATTCCTAAACACACAAACCCGGACACCTATAAAACATGCGGATTCACTAAAACTCACAAACCCGGAAACCTATAACATGCGGAATATTCATCGTGTACGCTCGTACGTTAAGGCCAATTGTATTTTACACTTTCTCTCTCTCTCTCTCTCTCTATATATATATATATATATGGTGAGGTTCATCTACAAAGTGTGTTTTGTCTAAAAAGTGTAAGAAGTGATTATGACCATTAGATTACGTAATTGATGGATGAGATTAAATAAGTGGCAAAATTGTAATATTTGTTTTAATTAAATTGATTGATTTATTGAATTAAGGGTATAAAAGTAAATTTTGTATGCCTTAAATTTAGGAATCACATGCAACTTTCCCCTCTTTTTAAAACGTCAATAACTTTTTTATACATAATTTGTTTTTTTTTTTTAATTATACCATAATAATGAGCTTTTTTTTCTTTAATATGAGTACCATATTGCTACATATCTAAAAAATTACGATTCAAGTAATTCAGCACTAGTGTGTTTTACATAGTGTCTGTGTTTTATATTGTGCTTTTTGAGACACTATTGTGTTTTATGAGTGAGGGGTGCGTTTAATTGTGAAAACTGGTATAACACAATGTGAAGAATTCAGAAACTGATAAAACACAACGTCAAGAAATAACGAATGTGTTTTATATTTCGAAATATATGATGGGTGTGTTTAATTCTGAAAATTAATATAACACGGTGTGAAGAAACCGTAAACTGATAAAACACAATGTTAAGAAATGATGAATTTGTTTTATGTTTCGAACTTCGGATGAATTAATCATGGATACGAATGATGTAACTGCCAATTTTGAATAGTTAATAGACAGAAGTTTCTATAAAAATAGCCTTTATTGTTATTATATAAAATCTTCCATAAATTGTTGTAATTATTCAATTACATTAATATCCTTTAGTAAAATAACACTAGATGGCACATGTCACAAGGAGATTGCTTCCTACACTTTGTAGGAAAAGTAGGCTTTGTAGCCAACTCGTACCCTATATATATATGTATATATATATATATGTTTGTGTGTGTGTGTATGCGTGTGTGTATTAAATTCAATCATTTAATTATATTAATTACTTATTATTTATAATGATTGAGGTAGTATGATAAATTGCCACATGACATTTTGGTAAAATCTTTTATTATAAGAAAATATCATGTGGCATTAAGATGACTCTTTTATTAGTATTAGATTGTCTTATCATAGAATCATAGTTAACAACTATAAATTAAGGCTGGCAAATCGTGTCTTAACAGGTTTAACAGGTTTCTGACGACGCGCACAACATAAGTTTCAAACATGATTACGACTCATTTAACTACTTTCTACCTCATGTTTATAAAACAATTTTATATTTTATGTACAAAGATGAATAAATTATAGATCCTAACATTGTAATTTTAATTATTTTAAAAATTAAAAAAGTCAAAGGGTGTATTTTTCAATCAAACAGGTCTAACCGTGTCTTAACAGGTACCCAATTGTCAGCCCTACTATAAATAGTAAAGAGTAAAATGCCATTTTAGTTCTTATGGTAGGTCACTTTTGCCACTTTAATCCAAATGTTTCATTTGTAGCTTGTGTGTCCAAAAAGTTTTTAGTATTGCCATTTTAGTCCAACTCACTAAAGTCATCCATACAACTCTATTAAGTTAGGGGTAATTTAGTTTTTTCATATTTTTTTTATAATAATCATGTCCAAACACCCATATAAAATGCCATCACATTCATTTTCACTTTCACTTTGTTTTCAAAAACCCAAACAATCTCATTCTTTTCGATCTATCTTTTTATGGAAGAAGGTGGTTCTTCGAAATCGCCGACAGAAATTAAAAGGTTCCCGGTCAGTCTCCGGAATCCCAAATGAAAACCCCTCAAATTGGTGATCTAACGGAAATTAAATGAAGGGTTAATTACACTTTACGTCCTTTATGGTTGTATCGAATTGTAATGGATTCCTTTTAACTTCAATAATTACAGTCACAATCCTTTATTTGGAAAACTCATTACACCATTCTTCCTTTCGTACTAACCAAGTTAAAATTTTAAATTAAGTATGGTCATGTGCTTTACACATGAGGGTAGATTGGTAATTTTATCCATTTGTTTAAAAACTAGATAAATATATATATATATATAGAAAGTGTATCGTACAATTGGCCTTAACGTACGCTGCGTACGCGATTAGAAATCACATGTTATAAAAAAGGCGTTGCATATAAGCTGCAATTCACATGTTGGTGTGGTTGATGAAATCGCATGGCATGTGCAGACGTGCAGTGAAAAACAACAGTTTGCATGTTGGATTTTTTTATAAATCGCATGGAGAGTGTATAACAAATTCGCATGTTGTATTTTTATTTTATTTTTACAAATTGCATGTTGAAGAATTAAATCGCACGTTGTAAATACCAACGCGCATGCAGTGTACGTTAAGTCATTTTGTACGTTAACTGACCCCTATATATATACACACACACAAGTAACCTAACCGCCACCACCACCACCATATTCAACCAACCCCCACCACTTTTCGTCTCTCCACCCACAACCTACCACCTCTTCTCGCAGCCACCACAACCCACCCCACCACATCTGAACCATAACCCCATAGTTTTACACTTAATCTTAATATGATGTGTTTATACTTCATGCGAATTCAGCCAAATCATATTCAACAATCTGATGTTACATCTGAACCACAACCCCCGTCTTATCCAACCAGCCACCACCACCATCACCACCTGTCGGTTGCCGCCACCACCACCACTTATTCTCTGTCTAAACCCACCGTACAAATATTACACTCTTTAGTTTGCATTCAATTTCAAGTTTCAATTTTCAATAATAAATCAGTAGTTGGTATTTTTTCAACCAAAACTAAATAATCATATGGTTGATCTTTCATCTAATCAATGGCTAATAATTTCATACCAGCCATAATTGGCCGCCACATTGTTGACCTCTTTCTTTCTCTTCATCAGGTGTACTTATTCCTCAAAATCCATATGTAATAACCAACAATCAGTAACAATTTGCCAATTAGGAAGGATGCGTGGATATGGAACATTGACAGTCAGGAAGGTTTCTCGGTGAATTTAGTAAAAAAGGCGTTAATCAAGGATAGGGGAAATAGCTATTTCCGTAACTTTGATTGGTGCAACTGGGTGCCTCTCAAATGTAATATAATGGCTTGGAGATGTAACTTGGATAGGCTTACTACTAGAGTTAATTTGAGAAGAAGGAACGCGGATATTACTTCGGTCATGTGCCCTTTCTGCGACGAGTACGAGGAAACGGTGGATCATTTATTCGCTCCATGTTCGGTGGCTATTAGGGTGTGGGCGGTTGTTAGTGCGTGGTGCAACATTCCCCCGATCTTCGCTTCGAGTTTAAAGATTTACTGGATACTCATAACTCTATACAGGTTGGAAAGAAAGCGAAAAAGATTATCCTGGGGCTGGTTATAATTCCGTGTTGGTGTATTTGGAAAGGTAGGAACGAGTTGGTCTTCAATCAGATCAGGAGAAGTCCGCAAGAAATCATGGTAGAGATTAAGTCGAAAGGTTTTGGGTGGGTTAAAAATAGATCTTCATGTAAAAATATTAGTTTGAAGGAGTGGTGTAAATATCCTATGTATATGTTGTAAGTTTTGGCCCTTTGCCCGTTTGGGTCGGGGGTGTTGTTTTGTTTGTCATTTTGCCTGTTTGGGTCCGAGATTTTTTTAATGAAGTTTTATTTTTCAAAAAAAAGTAACAATTGTCCACAAACTAGTAACAATCTACCATGTGAAAGCTTCAGATGACCATTGATAGGCGAAACCCTAAAAATTTTTGTTCATAAACCGACGGAATATCGTTCCTCGATCGGCCACCGTATGGCGGTCTTCTGCGGGCCAGAGGGGAATAAATTATTGTTCGAAATGCGAACAAACTGGTGGCTGAGCGAGACGAGCCGCAAAGATGAAGCAAAATGGTTGAGGAAGACGATGTTGCCTGATTTTCTATTTGAATGTTGCAGCTTGTGGAAGAATCCTAATTTGGAATTTGGGGTGTAAAGAGGGGTTTTATAGGTTGGGTGATATGGTGAGTGGATAGACATAAATGCCCTCATGTGATAATCACATAATTTGACTTAACTTATTATTTTAACCTGGTTACCATCAAAGATGAAAGGTGTAATGTGTTTTTCAATTCACAGCCAAATCATAAATGCCCTCATGTGATAATCACTTAATTTTACTCTATAAAAATTATGTTATCTTATAGCTTATATGGACTAGATTTATTATGTTAAAACTTAAGCA
Organism: Helianthus tuberosus; assembly: GCA_030545235.1. Classification (NCBI taxonomy): domain Eukaryota; kingdom Viridiplantae; phylum Streptophyta; class Magnoliopsida; order Asterales; family Asteraceae; genus Helianthus; species Helianthus tuberosus. The sequence continues at coordinate 177,905,272 of CM060365.1, read as the reverse complement.
ATAAAAGACATATAAACATTATGTTCTATAATTTAAATGTAATTATTTTCTATATGTTTTCAATTTTGGTTGTGAATTGTGACTTTTGATGACTAATATGAAAATAACATAACATATAATTTTTGCATTAAACGTGGTGTCTCCGTCTCAGTCCGCAAAAACTCTTGTTGTGTACGGGTTCATGTGTCTCACACAATTTTCAAGTTTATGTTCCTGCCATGTTCAAGTCCGTGTCAAAATTTTGGGTTCTTATCCATTTTAACTAGCAAATCCACGAACACAAACCATTTAACGCGCCATGACGAGTCTTGGCCTATTCACTCAGATATGATGAATGATACTAATACATAATAACTATTGTCTTGTGATGATGGGGTAGCCCAAGACCAAACAAAATGACTAAGACATATAAACGTTTGAAAGGTTAAATGGTTAAAAGGTTCAAACCCCGTGAACATTGGTGAACAGCAAAAGGGTGTGAACAGTGAGCCGTCACTTCTCTGATTACTTGTCCAGCCTCTCACAGCCGTAAAAGAAGATATGTGCACAGGATGTAGTCTTTTACCCGCAAGTCCAAATGCTTTAACCCCTAAAAGGGTAAGTCCCCCACTGCAAACATGTTTCACTAGTCAATGGTTTCTTCTTTGGGCGATGTCCTTCCTTATAAAATGACACTTCATTTAGTGAAGGAGGATATTCCGATCAGCCCTGATTCCATTGGGATCTCTGATCTTTTATCTTGAGTACTTGTTCCATGCAAGTCTCTCTTGCTTACATTCAACAGACACTATTCCATTACTTTCACATCCAGAGCTGAATACACTTCAGCAAAGGATTTCGAGCAAATAACAAAAGCTAACTAGTGAACCTCTCTCCACGTCTTGCAAATGTGGGGGGACCCCACGACCTGCGTTAGGCAAAACTTGAACCTTCCAAGCCTTTTGTCTAACCAGCTTGACTACTATCAACGGTCTAATATTAGTTGCATCAACATCTTGTATTAGAGTCAATTAGACCAACGTTTACCAATATGGCATTCATTACGTTCGCCTCAAGTGATGTATGCATTTCTCATTTCGTTTCCTTGAAACCAATTTATGTGGTATATAATAAAGGACAAATCCTCCACATATGATGTGATTATAACAAAATTGTAACTAAGAGAAAAGGTATGACTAAAAGATCAAAAGAGAAAATTTATTTGTATTATTTACCATTTCCAATTAAATTTCGTTTACCGATATTGTTTAACTCTCAAATAAATAACTTTATCCAGTTATTCTTTTTTTTTTTTAATATTATGCTATTAAATCAAGAATTGTATTCATCTTGAATTGAGCATAGAATTAAAAAAAGAACGTTTTCCATCTTAAATTGAGCATAGTATTAAAAAAAGAACGTTTTCAAAAGAAGTATGTGTGCTTTTGATTAAAACGTTGTGCCCAACACAGTTAGGCCGATTGGGGCGCCAACGTGATGGCCATCGTGATGGTGATGTAGTTGTTGTATAACGGTCGTAAGATCATTACAAATTATTATACATATTAAAACAGACTTTTCATGAACAGTACTCAAAAAAATTTTAATATTATTTATACTTTCCATTATTTAATTATTTAATTACTTAATTGATTTCATAGTATTGTATTATATTGTATATATACTTAAATCATTATTTTTAACATGTATTTACTCTATAACATTTATGAAATTTGGTGAACAGTAGTTCACCTCCTTTGGGCCAAATCAATTTACGATTTTATCTCCGCTTTAAAATTACGATTTTGCCATCAGTTTAAAATTACGTTCTTACCTCCGGTTCAAAATAAAATTATGCTTTTGCCCCCAGTTAAAAATTACAATTTTGCCCTCGATTCAAAATTACGATGTTGCCCCGTTTAAATTTACAGTTTCGCCATTAGTTTTGTTTTGTTTGTTTCTCCCAGCTAAATTACGATTTTGCTCTCAATTTAAATTTACATTTTTGTCATCGTTTTTGTTTGCTTTCCCAGTAAAATTACGATTTTGCCCCCAATATATAACTATAGACACAAGATGGGGGAATAGTGCCAGGAAGCTGCCTGGCACTCCCCCATTGGCCCAACCAATTTACGATTTTATCCCTGCTTTAAAATTACGATTTTGCCATCATTTTAAAATTAAGTTTTTACCCCCAATTCAAAATAAAATTATGTTTTTGCCCCCAACTAAAAATTACCATTTTGCCCTCGGTTCAAAATTACGATTTTGACCCATTTAAATGTACAGTTTTGCCATTAGTTTTGTTTTTTCCCCACCCAGCCAAATTACGGTTTTGCCCTCAATTTAAATTTACATTTTTGCCATCGTTTTCCTTTGCTTTCCCAGTTAAATTACGATTTTACCCCATGTGTAAAATTACAGTCTTGCTATCGTTTTAGTTTTTTTTTTTTTTTTTTTTTTGACAAAACTATAGTAGTGTTTTGTTTTAATTGTTTGACTCTGTGTAATTTTTATTCGTGCCAGGCGGCTGCTTGCACACGCTCATTTATCCTAAAAAATTACAATTTTGCCCCCAGTTTAAAATTAGTGTTTTTCTATCGTTTTTGTTTTTCTTATGCAAAAGTATGATAGTGTTTTAATTTAATTGGTTGACTCAATGTAATTTTTTTGAGATCGTGTTATGAGTAGTATGTACAAATAATCGAAACACAGACGTACATGTTATGAGAGAGAAATATTCGGCTTATTGCCCCACAACGCGGGCGGGGCAAAATCTAGTTTAAAACAAATACCATTTTTACACACTATATATATATATATACTAAATCTTAAACATTTTACACACTTCACAACTAAAAAACGCACTACAACCACTTCAAAAAAATTATCAAATGGAGGGTTCAAGCAAAACAACGTCGGCTACAAAAAAAAAATTAGGCCAAAGGTGTTGGGAATCAGTGTATCAAAATATTAGCGGAAGCGGTTTATATAATTTACCAAAAGCTGATTATATAAATTTGATTTATTAATCCGATTAATAAATATTCCCAATATTCATCTTAAATTGAGCATAGTATTAAAAAAAGAACGTTTTCCATCTTAAATTGAGCATAGTATTAAAAAAAGAACGTTTTCAAAAGAAGTATGTGTGCTTTTGATTAAAACGTTGTGCCCAACACAGCTAGGCCGATTGGGGAGCCAACGTGATGGCCATCATGATGGTGATGTAGTTGTTGTATAACGGTCGTAAGATCATTACAAATTTAAAACAAATACCATTTTTTACACACTATATATATACTAAATCTTAAACATTTTACACACTTCACAACTAAAAAACGCACTACAACCACTTCAAAAAAATTATCAAATGGAGGGTTCAAGCAAAACGTCGGCTACAAAAAAAAATTAGGCCAAAGGTGTTGGGAATCAGTGTATCAAAATATTAGCGGAAGCGGTTTATATAATTTACCAAAAGCCGATTATATAAATTTGATTTATTAATCCGATTAATAAATATTCCCAATATTCATCTTAAATTGAGCATAGTATTAAAAAAGAACGTTTTCCATCTTAAATTGAGCATAGTATTAAAAAAAAAAACGTTTTCAAAAGAAGTATGTGTGCTTTTGATTAAAACGTTGTGCCCAACACAGTTAGGCCGATTGGGGCGCCAACGTGATGGCCATCGTGATGGTGATGTAGTTGTTGTATAACGGTCGTAAGATCATTACAAATTTAAAACAAATACCATTTTTTACACACTATATATATACTAAATCTTAAACATTTTACACACTTCACAACTAAAAAACGCACTACAACCACTTCAAAAAAATTATCAAATGGAGGGTTCAAGCAAAACAACGTCGGCTACAAAAAAAAAATTAGGCCAAAGGTGTTGGGAATCAGTGTATCAAAATATTAGCGGAAGCGGTTTATATAATTTACCAAAAGCCGATTATATAAATTTGATTTATTAATCCGATTAATAAATATTCTCAATCAGGATCAAGGTTATACACGTATAAACAAATAAACGGAATAAACAACCATAGAGGGTTTTGGTAATCAACCTTTGACGACTACACCGGAATTGTAACACGCGGGTTACAACGAATCCTCGCTAGTAGGAAGTTCACAACCGAGCACAAGATACCCGAGAGTAGAACCGGCCAAGAATAAGGCGGCGACGATGCTTGGTCGACGGCAAGAGGATGGCGGACAAGCTTGGGAGGGTGGCTAGGGTTTTGTGTTTTTATAAAAGTGTGTCTAGGGTTTCCACCTTAAACATCCTTTTATAAAACTCAATCTTACATTAAGGCCCTTTAAGATTATACAATTATAATCCTCTTAATAATAATCTAATTAATATTAAGTCCCTCGGGTTTAAACTATTATTATTTCACTAATAATAATCTACCAACTCGTGAACATATACGATTCGTGTACCAACATGTAACTCTGCAGATCGTACCAAGTTATTTACGTTGACTTTAATTAAGGTCGGACATACATATATCCAACAATCTCCCACTTGGACGATTTTAATTAAATGAGTCAACGTGTGCAGAGTTGGACGCCTAGCTGCATCGCACTGCTCTTAACACGGCATGACATTTTACAGTCGTCAACTAGTTCTTTGCGTTCAAGTAACACTTTACTTAACCAAGTACCATAGCCCTGATAATTCTATCAATAAGTCCCTTCTGTATAGAACATTCGTTGATCATAAGACATGGATCATTCATTCTTATATAGTGATCAACCATTCTCTATTCTCGTCTTTAATTCAAAGTGGTCTAACGAACTACTTTTAGTTCGAGCGTGGCAACGCGTTTATTCCAGTTTGAGTTAACGAGGGCGCCAGAATGTCTAAACTTCTAATCCCATAGAAGTACAGAATTCCACCAGCATCATACAACTCCCACTTAACCTTGGATTCCTCCCAACGCTACCCGGATTACTACCCATGTTTCAGGACAGTGTTAGATAACATCAAAGATTGTCCTTGATCAATGTAGTTTAATACGTGCCTAAGGAAAAAGGACATATTGAACATATCAATATCAAAACATCTCATGACTTAGATCCATGGAGATCGTTTTGAAGCGAGTCACATCCAATATGTGACAACTGGCACAAAACCGGTAATTTCCGTACAGTCTAATTATTATTAAATATCTGCAATTATGTGCTTAAATGTCAACATTTTCTGATTTCATGCTATACATGTGAATTCATGCATGTTTTATACTTCAAATATTGTGTTATGCATTACTTTAGCGTTGCGTCAGAAAGACTAGTAAACTCACCGGTAAGACACATTGTGTCAGCAGTTCTACAGAAACTAATCAGATAATAGAATTAGGGCCTAGGAGTAGGCCCAACATCTTAAATACATTAAAACCCAAGTGTGGATACAAGGGTTAACATATAAACTTTCCGGAAGCCAAACTATGCACTAAAAAGCACCCGAAACTCACTTTAAATGCAGAATTCTGCATAAATCAGCACAATTCAGCTATAATCATCTTTTGAACACCTTAAGATCATGTAAAATTTATGTTTTGTTGTCTAATATAACTTACAAAGTGTCGGGAATTAAAACTGCCACAAAATGTGCTTCATACCTAGTGAAACTGCGCAATTCCACACTTTAACGAACCGTAACGAACCGAACAACCGGACAATAACCGGGACATCAAAATTTGACTAGAAGTAATTTTTTATGATATTAAACTAGTATTGATGCTAGAACACTTTAAAAATCATAAAAACACCTAAACACACTTAAACTAACTTAAACCCCCTCGTTTGCACTTTAAACCCTCAACTTCCCAAATTTTACACTTTACCTCCCCCCCACCAAATCCGGCCCCTATGGGTCCCACCTAAATATTTTGGTTGATTTTATTTGATTATATTAGATTTTATGCTTGGGAATATTCTAACAAATATGCCATGAAAGATTTAGAAAATCTTATAAATCCTAAACTAATAACCCACTTTCATTCACTTCATCTTCTCCCCCTTTCTTCTTCCTTAGCTCACGGCTCAAGCACACACCCACACATCCATCTTTTTCAATCCATTTCCTAGCAATCCAAGATGATTTAGTGGTGTAAGAAGCCCATATAGGAAGGTGTATGGTGCTAGAACTTGAAGGACCACCTTGTGGAGCTTTTAACCTCTTGATTTCTTCCTTGTGCATCATCTTCATCTTTGTGCCACTTCCCTAGCCATTAGAGCTAGTAGTAAGCTTCTTGATCACTAATTAAAGTCATGTTTATGTTATGTACAAGATTCGCCATCTAAACAACTTAACTTCTAATGTTAAAAATGAAAAGATCTAACACATTCATGAAGAAAATAAGTGATTACATGAAATTTTAGTGTATGTAATGAAGTTGTTGATGTTGTATCTTGTATTTATGGTTAAATCAAGTATGTTAAAGCATACATCTACCAAGTTTAAGCAAGGATCTTGAAGGATCCATGGTTAAACTTGAAGATGAACATATGAAGCATTATGTGAACATGAAAAATGGAATTTTACACATAAACTTGTAAACTTGAAGTAATAAGTTTGTGTTAAACTAATTTTTGAAACTAAAATCTATGGAAAGTTTGTTAAAAGTTTAACACAAAGCTTGTTTATGAAAGATCTAAGGATATTAAGCATGGATCTTGAAAGATCCATGGTTAAACATGATGTTAAAAATGATGATCTTTCTAATAAACATAAAAGTGGTTTTAGAACATGATTTACAAAGTTTGAAACCATAAAACTCATGGATGAATGAGTTAGTGGAATAAAGTTTCACATAAGGTTGTTTAAAATACTCAAAGAACATTTATTTTTGAAAATGTCATAATATGTTAAAGGTAGATCTAAAAGACTACATATATTCACCATGATGTTTCATATGAAGAAGTTAGTGTATGTTGTTGATGATTATTGTTGGAAAATTGTTTTGATGTTGAAAAGAAAATAAACACATGTTTTGAAAACGTGGGAAACCTCCATTTTTAGGGGAAACTATGTCAAAAATTTTATAAAATTTTGACACTTAGAAAAATATAAGTTTTGGTGAAACTTATTCCCTAAAAATTCACCTAAGAATATTTACCAAGGTTTCCCAAATTTTTGTAAGAAATTACAAGTTAAGAAATGATGATTTTTTCAAGATAAAATTAATATTAAGTATCTATATTTTTGGGAAAATATATATATATATATTAATGATCACCAAATTTCGTGCTAAGTGTATATTATGTGTATTATATATAGTAGTGTATTAGGGACTTGAAAATACACTAAATACTCCCATGGAGTATAAATACAAAAATACACATACAAATACATAAGTATACACGTATACAAATTCCCCACAAGGAAATACATGGACAAAAACAAGAAAATATATTTGTTAAAATATATTTCTTAACATATTACTGAATTTGGACAAAAATATATAACCTACCAAGTATTGGAAGTTATACGACAATCGGGTGGATAACAAGAATAACCGTATATATATTTTATAACATAACAAAATATATATATTTCGCACAAGTATTAAAAATATATTAATTTTAGGAAGCATAATTCCGGAAAGTAATAAAAATCAAAGTATTGATTTTTGATGAATAATACAAAATGCGCAAGCATTACATAAAATGCAAGTATACTTTCCTAAGTATACTTGTACAAAAATAATATTGTGAATATTATTTCACAAGATACTTATATTTATTTTTGGAAAATAATATAAGTAACATACTTGAAAAGTTAAAAATATAAATTAATTTTAACAACTTATTTCCTTGAAAAGACTTCATAAACAAATATATATTTGAGAAGTAAACTATATATTTACAAATAGACAATACAAAGTCAAAGTGCAAGAACATGACAAACGGGCAAGACCCGACAAACAATGGCACGACCCTCACTAAGAATGAACGTACAAAGAACATATACATAAACAAAGATGGTGACTTGTACTTGTGTGATACAAGTCTAGTGACTAACATACATAGAACACGTATAGGTCATAACGCTACAAAACAAACCGGTGAAGTTTACGACGCAGGATACGCAAAATTGTGAGTTCATGTCCCCACTTTTATACTTTTACTTGTTTTCTAAACTTGGGGAAAATACATGTGTTATGGTATGTTGAATACAAAAACTAAGGAATGATACTTTAGATCATGTCACGAATAGGGTGCCATAAGCACCATTAATCAGTTACATACCAAGACCGTGGAACAAAAGGTTAGATCTAATGGGTTTCAGGCAACCACACTCTTGGCCACTCTTTTACCAAGCAGTGCTTTTGTGTCTCTAGTCGTGAATCGACAGTCGTGAATCGACAACTAAAAATGCCTATGGTTTGGATGCTTCCTCTGTCATGTCACATGTTAATGGCCTTGCAAACCATTAGCGATCTCGATTTCCTTACATTTACATAACTCAGTTTCAGATACGTCTTACAAATTACATACCATGTTTTCATACAAGTATACAATTACTCTATACAAAAACTGCATGAACTCACACCAACATTATGTTGACGATTTTCCAAAACTCACATGTATTTCAGGAAGCAAGTTGGATCTTGGGCGCTGGTGTTGTTTTCAAGACGTAGATTTCAAGTTTAGATGTCATCCACTTTTGTTTTGTATCATAACCTGAGGGTTTTGGTTGAAACTTATATGACTTGTGTTTGTAACATTTCAATCTTATGAATGGATGAACATCTTGTTTTAATCATATAGTTGTTTATTATTATTGAATGCAATGATATTGAGCAAGTCACACATCATACGCTTCCGCAAAAGTCAGGGTGTGACAGTTTGGTATCAGAGCTTCGATTGTAGTGAACTAGGATTCCTTCTCGAGTCTAGACTACAATCATTAGGACTCTCTCACGAAAACATTTTTTTACAAAAGGTTTTTCATTGCATTTACAAAAAGCGCCAAGATCCGTGAGTCCAACATTTTTCAAAGGAAGGAACAAACGAGAGTTATATGTGACATGTAGCATTTATTTGCTTATATATAGGAAGTAACATTATTATATATTAATATATATGCATATATGTATACGAAATGATTATTGACGGGAACGAGATACCTTCGACTTCGAATCCTATAATTGTTCTTGACTTGCGCATTGAGATTATCGACCTCGCGTACACTGCGGAGCTTATGGCTGATTACTAAATGAGGCCCCGAGCTGGATTCTGTAGAAAATGGTTGTTCTTCTCCCTTGAATGCGAAGGTGTCTGACTACGGCAGTGACGGGGAGGCAGAGGAGGCAACCTTGGACAACGACCTTATCAGTGAGACGAGACCCCGGCGGCTTTTACAAAGCGAGATTGACAACACTCCCGTCCAATCAAGGAAGATGAAGTACTCATCTTGAAGGTGCCCCTCCAACTTCCAGGAATTTTCCTTATTCCTATTACTTCTAAGCATTGTGCCTATACGCGCGTAGCTATAACGAATGATGGCGCGTGGACCACCATAATGGTCCTTTCCATGTCGGAGGTATAAGGACAGTAGTGTCCCCTCTATGGTTGATCATCTGCTTTGAACGAGGGAAAGTTGGGGTGACCGTGCAAGATAATTTATTATTACGGGGGCCCACGTAATAACGACTTGTAGTGCATGGGAATCCTGGTGGACTCTGCAGGTCAAGCTAATGATCACCACCCATCCAAAACTTTCTAAGTGTTCACACCTTCATCTAGTAGGGCAATACCTAGATAATTGCTATAGCACCTTACAAGTAGGAAACTTGTCTTTGCCTACTTCGTGTCAGACACTTCTACCCATATTACAACACCGACGCACCCATTAGTACTTCCACCCTCTCTATCCCGTGGTGCACCCCATCATTTGGGTAATGCATTCACACCCTGGAAGCCACTTTACGGTTGCTGCAAGGCACAATTCGGTCCCGAGGAAGAAGTCATGTACCCTCACCACCTTATCTCTGCATTTTCACTATCACTTTCTCCTATACGTGGTAGTAATGCACAACCCCCCAACTCCGGTGAAGCATACCCGTTTATGTAGAGCTAAAGACTGTGGAAGAGTCGGAGACTTGAGGAATAAACAAGGAACAAGGTGAATGGAAGACCTCACCGTATTTTGTATAGCCCTGGATGACTTGCATCAATCGGAGTAAGGTGACTCCGAGGAGGTTTGCTACGCAAGACTAATTGTAACAAATTGATATGGTGTATGTAAAAGTCGATGTACCCTTAGCAAGATTTTGATGTGACTCATTTTACCTCGCTACAATGATGAGATGATTACGGTGGGAAGATGTGCATAAGATCATTAGGAATTACCCTACCTTTATACTTGTGGTGCACGACGAATAAGCTTTGCTTTCACACAAAGATAACAACATTTATTCCAAAATAAATGTTTAATCTCGTCAATGTGTTTTATACATGAGAAGCACATGGAACCACATCAAAAGAAACGTTGGCCGAGTCTAATCAGAACCTTTACCTGCAACAAGAGCTGAGCTTGAAGTTCTGTGGAACCAACAAGTTGCTGAAGCAATCGTCTAATACGAAGCAAACAACAAACATAAGGAAACCGCTACGACTAGGAAAGTCAAGGCATTCGTTGTCACGACTAAGTTAGGTGATAAAAACTACCAAGGAGAACTACCAAAGTGTGATAGATGAGGTCATTATCACACAGGTCCGTGCAGGACTCGTAGGTGTGAAATTGGGGCAAGACCGGGCATAGCAAGGAGGCATGCTGGTCTGGTATGAGACATGTGAATGGAATTTTGGACTGTAATAGCAAAGGCAAAGGCCAAGAGTTGCTACGGATGTGGCGATAAAGGACACTATCGGAAGGATTGTTCGAAGAAAAGTTCAAGAGCTTGGGAGCATTTTCATGAAGGAAATACGCAAGGCACGCTAGGACCCGAACGTAGTTATGAGTACGTTCCTTAATAACCGACACATTGCATCCGTTCTATTTGATACCGGCGCCAACTTTGGTATTAGGTCTATGGAACTTAAGGAAATACTTGGCTTAGGAACAAGTGAGCTAGACTTGTTCCTAGACATGCTATAGAATTGGCAAATGGGAAATCAGTCGAAATGGATAAAGTTATTAAGGGTTGTATACTTGGACTTAGGGAAACGAAAATTCTCTATCAACCTTCTACCAGTTAGTTTAGGTAGTTTTGATGTGGTAGCCGTCATGGATTGGATATCCAAGAATAAGACTGAAGTTGTTTGTCACTAGAAAATCATTCGCATCCCTCTTGCGAATGATGAAACACTCATCGTGCATGGAGAGAAAAGAGACACCCCTCTACGAATCATCAATTGTATGAAGGCGCATAAGTGCTTAAGGAAAGGATGTGTTGCATTCTTGGCGCATGTTGTAGATAAGAGGGTTGAGGAGCCGAAACTCAAAGACATTCCTGTGGTGAAGGAATTTCCTGATGTTTTCCCCGAATATCCGCCAGGATTACCTTCGCAAAGACAAGTCGAATTCCATATTGACTTGGTTCCAGGAGCCGCTCCTGTAGCCAAGGCACCCTATCAACTTGCGCCATCCGAGATGCAAGAATTGTCTACACAACTGCAAGAGTTGTTGGATAAAGGATTCATAAGGCCGAGCCTCTCGCCTTGGGGAGCTGCAGTTTTGTTCGTGAAGAAGAAGGATGGAACACTGCGGATGTGTATCGACTATAGAGAATTGAATAAGCTCACTATCAAGAATCGGTATCCACTATCGAGGATTGACGACTTATTCAATCAGTTGCAAGGATCGAGCTACTGTTCCAAGATCGACCTTCGATCTGGCTATCATCAGTTAAGGATCCAAGAAGAGAGCATACCAAAGACTGCATTCAGGACGCGTTATGGGCATTACGAATTCCTTGTGATGCCATTTGGATTGACGAACGCGCCAGTAGTGTTTATGGATCTGATGAATCGTGTTTGCAAACCATATCTCGATAATTCGTGATTGTATTTATCGATGATATTCTGAATTATTCCCGGACGAAAGAAGAGCACGAGCAACACCTCAGGACCATTTTAGAACTACTGAAGAAAGAGAAACTTTATGCAAAGTTCTCAAAGTGCGAATTCTGGATTCGCGAAGTACAGTTCCTTGGTCATGTCATGAACGAGAAGGGAATTCATGTAGACCCAGCAAAGATAGAGACAATAAAGAATTAGGAAGCCCCCAAAACACCAACTGAAGTTCAATAATTTTTGGGATTAGCGGGCTACTACCGTAGATTTATCGAGAATTTCTCCAAGATAGCCCAACCGCTGACTTCCCTCACGCAGAAGGACAAGAAGTATGACTGGAGTGATAAGCAGGAAGAAGCCTTCCAACTTCTCAAAAGCAAGCTATGCGATGCACCAATACTATCTTTACCCGAAGGCACTGAAGACTTCGTGGTATACTGCGACACTTCGCGTCAAGGATTGGGTTGCGTGCTCATGCAACGCCAAAAGGTCATCGCTTATGCCTCAAGGCAGTTGAAAGTTCATGAGAATAATCATACCACTCACGACTTGGAGCTAGGCGTGATGGTATTCACTTTGAAGATCTGGCGACATTATTTATATGGTACTCGATGTACTATCTTCACTGATCATAAAAGCTTGCAGCACATATTTGACCAGAAGGAACTAAACATGCGTCAGCGAAGATGGGTCGAGCTGCTAAACGATTATGACTGTGAGATTAAGTACCATCCCAGAAAGGCAAACGTAGTAGCGGACGCGTTAAGCCGAAAGGAAAGGGTTAAGACCCTAAGGGTTCGAGCATTGGAAATGACTATTTGAACGAATCTCACTGCATGCATTCATGACGCACAACAAGAAGCCCTTAAGAGGGAAAATCGTAGAGCTGAATATCTCCGAGGTATGGAGAAGAAGTTGGTGTCAAACGAAGAGGGAACCTTATACTTTATGGGGCGCATTTGGGTTCCGCTCTATGGCGGTATTCGAGAAGTCATTTTCGATGAGGCTCACAAGTCGAGATACTCGATCCACTCAGGATCGGATAAGATGTATCAAGACTTGAAAGAATACCATTGGTGGCCGAAGCTTAAAAGTAATGTTGTTGTTTACGTTGGAGAGTGCCTAACCTATGCAAAGGTTAAGGCTGAATATCAGAAACCGTCTGGTCTACTGCAACAACCAGAGATACCCATGTGGAAGTGGGAGCAAATATCGATGGACTTCATAACAAAATTACCCAGGACCCCTAGAGGGCATAATATGATATGGGTGATAGTTGATCGCCTGAAGAAGTCTGTACATTTTCTACCAATCCGAGAGAAGGATAGCACTGGAAAGCATGCTGAGCTGTATCTTAAGGAAATAGTGGCATGTCATGGAGAGCCTATTTCAATTATTTCAGGCTGAGATGGACGTTTTGTTTAAAGGATCTGGAAATCCTTTCCAGGACGCCTTCGGATCTTAGCTAGATCTAAGCACGGCCTTTCATCCACAAACAGACGGCCATAGTGAACGGACCATCCAAACACTAGAGGATATGCTTCGCGCATGTGTTATGGATCTAGGCGGCAGCTGGGATACTCATCTACCTCTAGTTGAGTTCTCCTATAACAACAGCTACCATACGAGCATAATAGCCACACCGTTCGAAGCTCTATATGGCCGCAAGTGCCGCTCGCCGTTATGTTGGGCAGAGGCTGGAGACAAGCAGTTGTTTGGCCCTGAGCTTGTTCAAGAGATGACCGACAAGATCATGCAGATCTGAGAGCGCATTAAGGCGGCTCGAGATTGACGAAAGAGCTACGCTGGTCGCAGACGTAAACCTCTAGATTTCAAGGTGGGAGACAAAGTTTTGCTGAAGTCTCCCCATGGAAAGGTGTAGCAAGATTCGGGAAACGTGGAAAGTTGAATCCACGGTGAATGGTCTAATGTATCCAACAAATTTGTGTCGTCAAACGTTCAGAATCAAGACGAGCATAAATTTACCATTCAAGATCTTGGAAAAGATTGATACCATGGCGTAAAAGTTGGAATTACCGGATGAACTTAACAGAGTACATGATACGTTTCATGTGTCCAACCTCAAGAAGAGTCCAACCCAAGAAGCAGTGATCATCCCTGCGGATGAGGTGCATATCGACGACACACTCCGGTTTACCAAAGAACCCGTTGAGGTTACAGACTGGAAGGACAACAAGACTTGGAGGAGTAGTGTTAAGCTTGTCAAAGTACGTTGGAACTCTAAACACGGACCCGAGTACACGTGGGAACATGAAGACCGGTTCAAAGCCAAGTACACCCATTTGTTCGAGAAAGCTTCTGCGGGAGATAACTCAGCCTGAATTTCGGGACGAAATTCTTTTAACGGGGGGAGACTGTGACAATTGGCACAAAACCGGTAATTTCGTACAGTCTAATTATTATTAAATATCTGCAATTATGTGCTTAAATGTCAACATTGTCTGATTTCATGCTATACATGTGAATTCATGTACGTTTTATACTTCAAATATTGCGTTATGCATTACTTTAGCGTTGAGTCAGAAAGACTAGTAAACTCACCGGTAAGACACACTGTTTCAGCAGTTCTGCAGAAACCAATCAGATAATAGAATTAGGGCCTAGGAGTAGGCCCAACATCTAAAATACATTAAAACCCAAGTATGGATACAAGGGTAAACATATAAACTTTCTGGAAGCCAAACTATGCACTAAAAAGCACCCGAAACTCACTTTAAATGCAGAATTCTGCATAAATCAGCTTTTGAACACCTTAAGATCATGTAAAATTTATGTTTTATTGTCTAATATAACTTACAAAGTGTCGGGAATTAAAACTGCCACAAAAGGTGCTTCATACCTAGTGAAACTGCGCAATTCCGCACTTTAACGAACCGTAACGAACCGAACAACCGGACAATAACTGGGACATCAAAATTTGACTAGAAGTAATGTTTTTATGATCTTAAACTAGTATTGATGCTAGAACACTTTAAAAATCGTAAAAACACCTAAACACACTTAAACTAACTTAAACCCCCTCGTTTGCACTTTAAAACCTCAACTTCCCAAATTTTACACTTTACCCCCCCCCCCCCCTCCACCAAATCCGGCCCCTATGGGTCCCACCTAAAGATTTTAGTTGATTTTATTTGATTATATTAGATTTTATGCTTGGGAATATTCTAACAAATATGCCATGAAAGATTTAGAAAATCTTATAAATCCTAAATTAATAACCTACTTTCATTCACTTCATCTTCTCCCCCTTTCTTCTTCCTTAGCTCACGGCTCAAGCACACAACCACACATCCATCTTTTTCAATCCATTTGTCACACCCCGACCACGTAGAACATACCAAACGTGGCGGAAACGTCGGGGAGTGTTGTAACAGAATTAATGTTTCAAATCCATGGCAATTGAAGTTTCGTTTTATTCATTAGAAGTGTTACAATGTCTAAACAAACATGGAAATACAACATAATTAACTAGTCTGCATCTTTTATTGTCACTAAGGCCCATTTCCGCCTAAGTGTATCTTGATCATCTTATGCAACAGTTCCTGAAAAACACATGTGAAAAATATGGTACGTCAGCATAAAAATGCCGGTGAGATACATAGGTTTTGTGAAAATAGGTTTCATGACTTATGTTTGAGAAAATGTTTAGTCATGAACCTTGTTATTTGCTTTGTTTTGTAAATCATTTGAAAAACGATAAGATCATATGATATGTATAAATAAATGTCAGGTTAAATGAATAACCATGTAAAATGAGTTTGTATAAGATAAGTTGTTTGTAAAACAATGTCTTGTGAAAAGTATGTTATTTGTATAAAATGTTATATATCTCAAATTGAAATGATTCAAATAACGCTACGATATGTAATACCATACAAACACTTATATATAGGAAGTACCAGCGGCGTATCCACCATGCTTGTATCATATTACACTCGCATCGTTACTTAATCACTTAATCAAACCAAACCAATCAATGTAAGATGTCTATGTTTAACCAATTGCCAAATGTATTGAATAATATGTCAAAGTGTTTATGTCAAGATGTAGATCATGTAATGTAAAACAAATGTGATATGTATGGCTAGTGAAATGCATCAACTAAACCATAGGTGAAATGCACAAAGCAAAGTATTGAAGTAAAACTTGGTTTAAATCAATATTATGTCTTGTGTAAATGCATGATCAAATGTCAATCATGTTAAAATGTCTATGTCGAAATGTCTATGTCAAATGTCTATGTCAAAATGTCTATGTCAAAATGTCTATGTCAAAATGTCCTTGTGTAAACCATGTCAAAATGTCATGTATGGCTAGTGAAATGTCTCAACTAAACCATATGCACAAAAGCAAAGTATTGAAGTAAAACTTGGTTTAAATCAATATTATGTCTTGTGTAAATGCATGCTATACTGAATATGAACATTTATGCGGTGTGTTATAATGCATACATCCAAGCCTTGCGACTGTGGTGATAAACCCTTAAACAAATTAAAGGTCTATCTGTCTTATATCATCGAATTCGGTCATTCCTTTCTGTCCCCTTTCCCTGGGATGTCCGGAACGGGAGTTGTCAATTCCTATGGTACCACTACCTACTAACGAACGGCGTAGCTAATGTTAATGAATGTATTGTCCCATTTAAACGAACCAAATGTCATACCAAAATGTAAGCATGTGATGAAATGAATCTGTACTAAGTATGCAACAAATGAACATACATAGCATGTGATGTGATGTGATGTAAAACAATGTACTAAGTAATGCACACTATGGGCACACCTAGCATAAAATGTCATGTAAAACAATGTACTAAGTAATGCACACTATGGGCACACCTAGCATAAAAACAATGAAATCATGTACTATAATGTACTAACAAACATAGCAGATATATGATGTGAAAACATGGAAAGCATGAAAGTAACAAGTAGGCACATGTGTTCCACCCCAAAACAGTTTGGAAAAACAGTAAAAGAGGGGTCTATGTACTCACTTGAGATTGCTCAGTAGTCCTTGAGTAACAACCAAACAATGCTAGAGATCACGGAAATCAAACGACACCTAATATAGGTAACTATGTTAATTAACCGGACCTAAATCGGAAGATTGGGTAGCATTAGGGTTTGTAAGCCAAATGAGTGTAGGAACTCATATGATATGGTTTAATAAAGCCTACATACTAAATGAAACTTAACCTAAGTGCTTTCGACCCATTACGACCCGTTTAGGAAGCTTATGCTACTTTAACGCGTCGTGCGCGTGAAACGCGTTCGGACCGCCTAACTAGTCCTATGACAAGTAGAATATGCCTAAACATGTTACACAATCAGTTATGTGACAAAGGTTTAGGTTACATATGCTTAATTACCAATTATACATGAAAAGGGTATTCTGGTAATTTACCTAAGGCATATAAACTACCTATCATACAACTACTTAAACGATGTGACCATAGGGTATAACCTCGGAAGGTTATTCCCTACCTACTATGGTCACCTAATGTGTTTGGTCGGATCCTAATGATCTACCAAATGGGTCGGGTTCGAAGGTATAGGCGATTTATTAGATCGCCTACCCTATGACTCTAGACAACGTGGTAATCAGTGGGCATAGTCCCAAGGGACTATGACCAACGTGATTACACTCACGTTGCGAAGTTCAAACGAACTTCGCATTGACCATAAACTGGTCAATGTAGAAAGTCAAACAAAGTTTGACTTTCAGACTCGAAAGACTCGAAAAGCAATAAAAGAACGAAAGAATACTTACCCAGGGTCCCCGAATGCTAATCCCGATCCAAGAATCTCAGGTATGAAACAATGGTTTCAACTTAGAGCTTCTCAAATCAGAATTCTAGTGATTTTTGAGGTAATGGGGGTGGGGTATTTATAGTGTTCGGTCCACCGTTAAGATCGTTTCTTGGAAAAGGGGAAACAATCTAGCCCGTACACTTGTCACCAAGTTGTGGTACCTTAAAAATGGTCTAAATGAGCTGAATGTGCAGTTGGGAGTATGTGGATGAGGTTTAAACAGCTGGAATTAGCTGACTAAGCGTTCTTATCTGATCAGGGAGGCTGAGGCGGGCCGCCTAAGATTTAAGCTTGGCTGAGGCGGGCCGCCTAGCTCTTCAGATCAGAAAACAAGTTTCAAATGTTGCAGTTTCAGTCCCTGTTATGTGTTTAAGCCATTTCCGACATGTTTAAGGCCCGTTAAGCCAACTTTAAGGCCCTAACATGATTTCTAAACATTGTGGACATGAAACATGCTCAAAAAATATGTCGGATGTTGGTTCGTTTGGTCGTACGAACGCGATGTTCGCTTAATTACGACGGAATGCGCATAAGCGCGAAAAACGATCCAAATGACGCGACGAATGGATTTTTCTTATGGCGAACACTAAAATATAATATAGTCATGCTTACATAAATTTTTGGGTGTCCGGATGTATTCAGAACGTAAGTTATGCGCGAAAATGCAAACTTGTGCACTTTTTGACACTTTTAGTCCCTGAATGACACAAAAGTTTATTTTAGCATACCGAACACCTCAAAGCCTATTTCTAAGCTTTGTGAAGGATATTTATGGTATGTTTAACTTATGGTCATGCTCCGGAATGTCTGTTACAGTTCAAATTGGCATACTTTCGTAGTTTGTCAAGTTTAGTCCCTGTAAGCAAATTAGCTTGTTTTAGCCATACCAAAGCCTTCAAAACTTATTTCTAAGTTATGTAAAGGTTATTTAAGGTATGTTAAGCCTATGTCACTATTTCGGAGTGTTTGTTGCATTAAACTGGTTATATTTACGCATCGGTGCGCGTATAACCTTCCAGAAAGCGATTTAGAGTTTGAAATCGAACAAGAGTTGATATGTGTAAACGATACACATATTTTTACAAATCCCAAGTATGAAATACAATATTTCATTAGTTTGGTATTTGTTTGATGGCCGCGAAGGCACAGGTGTTACAGTCTCCCCTACTTTAGGAAATTTCGTCCCGAAATTTATTTAGAGGAAACTTGTGAGAGTTTAAAACATGAAGTTGAAAAGATCGAACAACACTGGTTAGGGTTCTGAACTTCTAGTAACTTTAATAACATCATGCCTGCAATGTAAGAGGGATACTTATATACAAGTATATGAAGTGTCATTGGTGCGTCCACCGTACCTCTATTACATCGTTCTCATTTTGTTATTGTTGTCACTATCGGCTCTTACACATAATAAACCTTACTGGGTTTCTGTGCACTAAATTTCTTAATTATGTACGCGTCCATAATTAGACAATTCCTTGCACAGTTCACACAGTCTATTTTATAATGCGTAGGGTAAAACCAAATGAACAATCCTGTGATGAGTGTGACTAGACCGCCATTGAGTCCTTTTGACTAAATCAATAAATGATCTAAATAGACTATCAAGGAGTCTGTCCAGCTACATCACTAGATGTCATTCTTTAACCAGATTGTGAATCAATCTTTTGACTAGACCACTAAAAAGGGTCTCTTATGGATCATGGAGTGGTACTATATAATCCAAGGGTCTTAACTATTACATAGAAGCCCAATAAGGATTTAAGGTAGTACCTTTTTGAATATCCTACTACGAATCCCTCATGTGAAGATATGAAAGATTCTACGAGGATTTGGATAACGAATATCCAGAGTATACCAAAACACAAAAATGCATAAATGAAAACACCAAATATGTAAACACATAATCACATAACCACAAAATTGTTTGTTAATTTGTCTTGTTACTTGCGTACATGTATTTAAAGCACACTAGGAATCCATTCCGCGGATTTCATTTGGTACTTTAAACGTTATCAAGAATCTAACTATAAAGATAGAAAGATTTTTGAGAGAAAATTCGATTTCGATTATAAAGAACCGAAATGTTCGAATTAAGGTACTTGAGGAATCCAATTAAGGACTCTGATTTGAATGATGATCATCCACAAGGGTCTAATTGTGGAGATAAAAAGATCCCATATGGATTTTAGAAGTTGAAGATGCTTTGAATTCTTGCACGGGATGTGCTTAAGTCAAAACATGAAGTAAAATGCTTATGAGGTTGAGATGCTAGATATGTCAAGGTGACATATGAAGCAGAATTTGAAGGTTAAGTAAATGTATAAAGAAAATATCTTTGGAAAACTATGCATGGGTTTCTAAAAATGTTTTTGAAACCTTATATATAATACATTTGAAATCATAAAGTAGGTGTACTAGGTGAGTATAAAAATGTTTTAAAATCATGCGAGATGAATTTTGAAATTATGTATAAGGTTTTTGAAAATATGAATGATGCTTTTCGAAATCATGCACTTGATGAGAAAATGTATTGTGTTAATATTGTTTTCAGACTATATGAAATATTTTGAAATTAGGAAGGTTGGTTTTGATAACATGGCCAATGTTTTTGAAATAACATAGACAATGTATCTAGAAAAATTGTTTTCAAACTATATGAAATGTTTTGAGATCATGAAGATTGTTTTGAAATACTTGTACTGTGTATGTTGAAAAATCAAAACGTAATGGGTATGAGATTTGAAAATACCCTTAGTTATTTAACCAAGGATTCAAAGGCACAGATGTGCAGAAGCATGATTACTCATAATGTCACCTTATTTTCTGTACTTTGTTTCTTAAAGTGAAACGAGTACTTAAAATTTTCGAGGGAATCATGAGTGATCATTTGAAAGAGAGAATCACAAGAGTAGTTTGTAAGGAACATAGTTCCTTGATACCGGTATTATAGGGAAATGCCATAAACACATGTAATTATACTTGTATATCAGGATTGTGAACAACAACTTTTATTTATAAACAAACAGATTGTTTCACATTACAAGGATAACAAAAGAACAAAAGCATAAGACAGCAACATCCTTTGTTCAACCAAATGCTCATCCGTGGGTTGGATTTGCATTAGCAAGCTTTGGGCAATCCCTCAGGAAATGGCCCATCTCGCCACAATTGTAGCAAGACCCTCGTGAGAAACGAGCTTGAGCAGGATTGTCGCCAGCTTGATTTGGTACTGCTGTGGTTGGGCAAACCCTTGCTGTATGACCTATAAGTCCACAAATCTGACATTTGTGGCACCTCACACTAGCATGATGATGAAGGCTACATTGGTTGCACAAGGGTGCAGTTCCGTTGTATGACTTCCTAGCAGGGGGTTGAGCTGGTTGGTTGGGAACGGCTCGACCATTGTGAGCGACCACGGCGAAGTTTTGAGGATCCTTTCGCTTCTTTGACTTCTTAGGCGATCGTTCATCCATGGTCTTTGATTCCCCGATTGGTTTCTTGGCTGATGGTGCTGTCACCTGACTAGGTCCTGCCTGTCTTGGTGACCCTTGAGTGGCTTCATCCTGGAGACGATACATGGCAGTAGCCAATTCAACAGCCTTCAGGACTACTTCGCCTATTCGTTGGGTAAATTTGGCAGTCTGCTCGGATATCTGGGCGTTATCGTGATGAAGAGACATTCTAGAAGAAAATGAAAGACTTAGGAAGAAACAAGTGGAAGGTTTTATCGGGTAATCAAAACAGAATGGTAACGCATGAAAATTGCGATCATTTGTTTGTTACCTAAGGTAAACAAATGAGATGGTGACTAATCAAAGTAAATAGGTCTTATTAATGTATCACTGAAGACATGCTCGCCTATAAGTGAACACTCATCCCAAGAATTCCCAGGTAAGCACAACTGGTCTCGCGTCTGATGAGATGTATACGAAGTGCTTGCCTAGACAGAAAATCCAGAATACAGGCATTCACCCTTCCAGTTTGCACGTGTTCACATTATTTAAAACCCAAAACCTTGACGAGATTTTGAAATTTCAAAGGGGTTCAAAACCATATAACAGAGGGTTCAAAACCTTACAATAGAGGGTTCAAAACCTAGAAATCAATCATCCTAGAACAGATGATTAGTTTTCAAAGCGGTTTTGAAATTTATGTTCTTGTTGTGGTCGTCGCCTAAGGATAGGTAACGGTATTGTTTTATGACTAAACGCAAGTAAACTCGCGTTAGGGTCCTAGAAAGGTTATAGACTAGGTCAAAGCATTACTAATAACCTAATTCCCTATAACCATTAGCTCTGATACCATCTTTTCTGTCACACCCCGACCACGTAGAACATACCAAACGTGGCGGAAACGTCGGGGAGTGTTGTAACAGAATTAATGTTTCAAATCCATGGCAATTGAAGTTTCGTTTTATTCATTAGAAGTGTTACAATGTCTAAACAAACATGGAAATACAACATAATTAACTAGTCTGCATCTTTTATTGTCACTAAGGCCCATTTCCGCCTAAGTGTATCTTGATCATCTTATGCAACAGTTCCTGAAAAACACATGTGAAAAATATGGTACGTCAGCATAAAAATGCCGGTGAGATACATAGGTTTTGTGAAAATAGGTTTCATGACTTATGTTTGAGAAAATGTTTAGTCATGAACCTTGTTATTTGCTTTGTTTTGTAAATCATTTGAAAAACGATAAGATCAGATGATATGTATAAATAAATGTCAGGTTAAATGAATAACCATGTAAAATGAGTTTGTATAAGATAAGTTGTTTGTAAAACAATGTCTTGTGAAAAGTATGTTATTTGTATAAAATGTTATATATCTCAAATTGAAATGATTCAAATAACGCTACGATATGTAATACCATACAAACACTTATATATAGGAAGTACCAGCGGCGTATCCACCATGCTTGTATCATATTACACTCGCATCGTTACTTAATCACTTAATCAAACCAAACCAATCAATGTAAGATGTCTATGTTTAACCAATTGCCAAATGTATTGAATAATATGTCAAAGTGTTTATGTCAAGATGTAGATCATGTAATGTAAAACAAATGTGATATGTATGGCTAGTGAAATGCATCAACTAAACCATAGGTGAAATGCACAAAGCAAAGTATTGAAGTAAAACTTGGTTTAAATCAATATTATGTCTTGTGTAAATGCATGATCAAATGTCAATCATGTTAAAATGTCTATGTCGAAATGTCTATGTCAAATGTCTATGTCAAAATGTCTATGTCAAAATGTCTTTGTGTAAACCATGTCAAAATGTCATGTATGGCTAGTGAAATGTCTCAGCTAAACCATATGCACAAAAGCAAAGTATTGAAGTAAAACTTGGTTTAAATCAATATTATGTCTTGTGTAAATGCATGCTATACTGAATATGAACATTTATGCGGTGTGTTATAATGCATACATCCAAGCCTTGCGACTGTGGTGATAAACCCTTAAACAAATTAAAGGTCTATCTGTCTTATATCATCGAATTCGGTCATTCCTTTCTGTCCCCTTTCCCTGGGATGTCCGGAACGGGAGTTGTCAATTCCTATGGTACCACTACCTACTAACGAACGGCGTAGCTAATGTTAATGAATGTATTGTCCCATTTAAACGAACCAAATGTCATACCAAAATGTAAGCATGTGATGAAATGAATCTGTACTAAGTATGCAACAAATGAACATACATAGCATGTGATGTGATGTGATGTAAAACAATGTACTAAGTAATGCACACTATGGGCACACCTAGCATAAAAACAATGAAATCATGTACTATAATGTACTAACAAACATAGCAGATATATGATGTGAAAACATGGAAAGCATGAAAGTAACAAGTAGGCACATGTGTTCCACCCCAAAACAGTTTGGAAAAACAGTAAAAGAGGGGTCTATGTACTCACTTGAGATTGCTCAGTAGTCCTTGAGTAACAACCAAACAATGCTAGAGATCACGGAAATCAAACGGCACCTAATATAGGTAACTATGTTAATTAACCGGACCTAAATCGGAAGATTGGGTAGCATTAGGGTTTGTAAGCCAAATGAGTGTAGGAACTCATATGATATGGTTTAACAAAGCCTACATACTAAATGAAACTTAACCTAAGTGCTTTCGACCCATTACGACCCGTTTAGGAAGCTTATGCTACTTTAACGCGTCGTGCGCGTGAAACGCGTTCGGACCGCCTAACTAGTCCTATGACAAGTAGAATATGCCTAAACATGTTACACAATCAGTTATGTGACAAAGGTTTAGGTTACATATGCTTAATTACCAATTATACATGAAAAGGGTATTCTGGTAATTTACCTAAGGCATATAAACTACCTATCATACAACTACTTAAACGATGTAACCATAGGGTATAACCTCGGAAGGTTATTCCCTACCTACTATGGTCACCTAATGTGTTTGGTCGGATCCTAATGATCTACCAAATGGGTCGGGTTCGAAGGTATAGGCGATTTATTAGATCGCCTACCCTACGACTCTAGACAACGTGGTAATCAGTGGGCATAGTCCCAAGGGACTATGACCAACGTGATTACACTCACGTTGCGAAGTTCAAACGAACTTCGCATTGACCATAAACTGGTCAATGTAGAAAGTCAAACAAAGTTTGACTTTCAGACTCGAAAGACTCGAAAAGCTATAAAAGAACGAAAGAATACTTACCCAGGGTCCCTGAATGCTAATCCCGATCCAAGAATCTCAGGTATGAAACAATGGTTTCAACTTAGAGCTTCTCAAATCAGAATTCTAGTGATTTTTGAGGTAATGGGGGTGGGGTATTTATAGTGTTCGGTCCACCGTTAAGATCGTTTCTTGGAAAAGGGGAAACAATCTAGCCCGTACACTTGTCACCAAGTTGTGGTACCTTAAAAATGGTCTAAATGAGCTGAATGTGCAGTTGGGAGTATGTGGATGAGGTTTAAACAGCTGGAATTAGCTGACTAAGCGTTCTTATCTGATCAGGGAGGCTGAGGCGGGCCGCCTAAGATTTAAGCTTGGCTGAGGCGGGCCGCCTAGCTCTTCAGATCAGAAAACAAGTTTCAAATGTTGCAGTTTCAGTCCCTGTTATGTGTTTAAGCCATTTCCGACATGTTTAAGGCCCGTTAAGCCAACTTTAAGGCCCTAACATGATGTCTAAACATTGTGGACATGAAACATGCTCAAAAAATATGTCGGATGTTGGTTCGTTTGGTCGTACGAACGCGATGTTCGCTTAATTACGACGGAATGCGCATAAGCGCGAAAAACGATCCAAATGACGCGACGAATGGATTTTTCTTATGGCGAACACTAAAATATAATATAGTCATGCTTACATAAATTTTTGGGTGTCCGGATGTATTCAGAACGTAAGTTATGCGCGAAAATGCAAACTTGTGCACTTTTTGACACTTTTAGTCCCTGAATGACACAAAAGTTTATTTTAGCATACCGAACACCTCAAAGCCTATTTCTAAGCTATGTGAAGGATATTTATGGTATGTTTAACTTATGGTCATGCTCCGGAATGTCTGTTACAGTTCAAATTGGCATACTTTCGTAGTTTGTCAAGTTTAGTCCCTGTAAGCGAATTAGCTTGTTTTAGCCATACCAAAGCCTTCAAAACTTATTTCTAAGTTATGTAAAGGTTATTTAAGGTATGTTAAGCCTATGTCACTGTTTCGGAGTGTTTGTTGCATTAAACTGGTTATATTTACGCATCGGTGCGCGTATAACCTTCCAGAAAGCGATTTAGAGTTTGAAATCGAACAAGAGTTGATATGTGTAAACGATACACATATTTTTACAAATCCCAAGTATGAAATACAATATTTCATTGGTTTGGTATTTGTTTGATGGCCGCGAAGGCACAGGTGTTACACCATTTCCTAGCAATCCAAGGTGATTTAGTGGTGTAAGAAGCCCATTTAGGAAGGTGTATGGTGCTAGAACTTGAAGGACCACCTTGTGGAGCTTTTAACCTTTTGATTTCTTCCTTGTGCATCATCTTCATCTTTGTGCCACTTCCCTAGCCATTAGAGCTAGTAGTAAGCTTCTTGATCACTAATTAAAGTCATGTTTATGTTGTGTACAAGATTCGCAATCTAAACAACTCAACTTCTAATGTTAAAAATGAAAAGATCTAACACATTCATGAAGAAAATAAGTGATTACATGAAATTTTAGTGTATGTAATGAAGTTGTTGATGTTGTATCTTGTATTTATGATTAAATCAAGTATGTTAAAGCATGGATCTACCAAGTTTAAACATGGATCTTGAAGGATCCATGGTTAAACTTGAAGATGAACATATGAAGCATTAGGTGAACATGAAAAATGGAATTTTACACATAAACTTGTAAACTTGAAGTAATAAGTTTGTGTTAAACTATTTTTTGAAACTAAAATTTATGGAAAGTTTGTTAAAAGTTTAACACAAAGCTTGTTTATGAAAAATCAAAGGATATTAAGCATGGATCTTGAAAGATCCATGGTTAAACATGATGTTAAAAATGATGATCTTTCTAATAAACATAAAAGTGGTTTTAGAACATGATTTACAAAGTTTGAAACCATAAAACTCATGGATGAATGAGTTAGTGGAATAAAGTTTCACATAAGGTTGTTTAAAATACTCAAAGAACATTTATTTTTGAAAAGATCATAATATGTTAAATGTAGATCTAAAAGACTACACATATTCACCATGATATTTCATATGAAGAAGTTAGTGTATGTTGTTGATGATTATTGTTGGAAAATTGTTTTGACGTTGGAAAGAAAATAAACACATGTTTTGAAAACGTGGGAAACCTCCATTTTTAGGGGAAACTATGTCAAAATTTTTGTAAAATTTTGACACTTAGAAAAATATAAGTTTTGGTGAAACTTATTCCCTAAAAATTCACCTAAGAATATTTACCAAGGTTTCCCTAATTTTTTGTAAGAAATTACAAGTTAAGAAATGATGATTTCTTCAAGTTAAAATTAATATTAAGTATCTATATTTTTGGGGAAAATATATATATTAATGATCACCAAATTTCGTGCAAAGTGTATATTATGTGTATTATATGTTGTAGTGTATTAGGGACTTGAAAATACACTAAATACTCCCATGGAGTATAAATACAAAAATACACATACAAATACATAAGTATACAAGTATACAAATTCCCCACAAGGAAATACATGGACAAAAACAAGAAAATATATTTGTGAAAATATATTTCTTAACATATTACTGAATTTGGACAAAAATATATAACCTACCAAGTATTGGAAGTTATACGAAAATCGGGTGGATAACAAGAATAAACGTATATAAATTTTATAACATAACAAAATATATATATTTCGCACAAGTATTAATATATATTATTTTTAGGAAGCATAATTCCGGAAAGTAATAAAAATCAAAGTATTGATTTTTGATGAATAATACAAAATGCGCAAGCATTACATAAAATGCAAGTATACTTTCCTAAGTATACTTGTACAAAAATAATATTGAGAATATTATTTCACAAGATACTTATATTTATTTTTGGAAAATAAAATAAGTAACATACTTGAAAAGTTAAAAATATAAATTATTTTTAACAACTTATTTCCTTGAAAAGACTTCATAAACAAATATATATTTGAGAAGTAAAATATATATTTACAAATAGACAATACAAAGTCAAAGTGCAAGAACATGACAAACGGGCAAGACCCGACAAACAAGGGCACGACCCTCACTAAGAATGAACGTACAAAGAACATATACATAAACAAAAGTTAGTGACTTGTACTTGTGTGATACAAGTCTAGTGACTAACATACATAGAACACGTATAGGTCATGACGCTACAGAACCAATCGGTGAAGTTTATGACGCAGGATACGCAAAGTTGTGAGTTCATGTCCCCACTTTTAAACTTTTACTTGTTTTCTAAACTTGGGGAAAATACATGTGTTATGGTATGTTGAATACAAAAACTAAGGAATGATACTTTAGATCATGTCACGAATAGGGTGCCATAAGCACCATTAATCAGTTACATACCAAGACCGTGGAACAAAATGTTAGATCTAATGGGTTTCAGGCAACCACACTCTTGGCCACTCTTTTACCAAGCAGTGCTTTTGTGTCTCTAGTCGTGAATCAACAACTAAAAATGCCTATGGTTTGGATGCTTCCTATGTCGTGTCACATGTTAATGGCCTTGCAAACCATTAGCAATCTCGATTTCCTTACATTTACAGAACTCAGTTTCAGATACGTCTTACAAATTACATACCATGTTTTCATACAAGTATACAATTACTCTATACAAAAACTGCATGAACTCACACCAACATTATGTTGACGATTTTCCAAAACTCACATGTATTTTAGGAAGCAAGTTGGATCTTGGGCGCTGGTGTTGTTTTCAAGACGTAGATTTCAAGTTTAGATGTCATCCACTTTTGTTTTGTATCATAACCTGAGGGTTTTGGTTGAAACTTATATGACTTGTGTTAGTAACATTTAAATCTTATGAATGGATAAACATCTAGTTTTAATCATATAGTTGTTTATTATAATTGAATGCAATGATATTGAGCAAGTCACACATCATACGCTTCCGCAAAAGTCAGGGTATGACACAATATCATTCCCTAGTGATATCTGTGAATTTTGATTCTCAAACTCTTGAGTTATTCATCTCATGAATACAATCATCTCAATTCACAATAGTCTTACATTCAAATTCATTCCCATGTAATTTGATCGACTACGGATATTTTAGAATACGCTTATTCAAGGATATAAACATACAAATAACGAACACAGTTACAAAATAATTAAACTTGCGTTTAACCTATAAATCAAATAACTATTTCAATGTAACTGTTGTATTTCAAAATTAAAACACCAATACTAACTACAGATCATGCCCACTGTCTAGCAAATCTAAGCCCTATTTTTCCAGCATGCTCCTCATGTTTAGCTTGAGGTAGAGGCTTAGTAAAGGGGTCAGCCAGATTTAGATCCGTATGAACTTTGCTTATTACGATGTCTCCACGCTCTATTATCTCTCTAATATAGTGGAATTTTTTGAGTATATGCCTTGTGGTTTGATGCGACCTTGGTTCCTTTGCAAGAGCAATGGCACCAGTATTGTCACACAGCATCTCGATTGGTTTCTTTATGCTAGGCACAACGTCGAGATCAGTAATGAACTTCTTCATCCAGGCAGCCTCCTTAGCAGCATCCGATGCAGCATTGTATTCTGATTCACAGGTGGATTGAGCAACCACACTTTGCTTCGAGCTCTTCCAAGTAATAGCCCCACCATTCAGAATGAAAACATATCCCGTCTGTGATCTTGAATCATCATGATCAGTCTGGAAACTTGCATCAGTATAACACTTAACTGATAGCTCCTCATCCAGTCCTCCATATATTAAGAACATGTCCTTAGTCCTTCTTAAGTACTTAAGAATGTTCTTCACTGCAGCCCAGTGACTCTCTCCTGGATTCTGTTGATATCTACTCGTCATGCTAAGAGCATACGAGACATCAGGTCTGGTACATAACGTGACATACATGATGTAACCGATAGCAGAAGCATATGGAACTCTTTCCATTTTCTTCTTTTCTTCGGTCTTAGCACACTGCTCGCCATTAAGAATGGTTCCATGTGCCATGGGCAAGAGCCCCCTTTTTGAGTCTTGCATTGAGAAGCGTCGTATGACCTTATCAATATATGTACTTTGACTTAAACCTAATAACCGCTTTGATCTATCTCTATAAATCTTTATTCCTAGAATATAAGCGGCTTCACCAAGATCTTTCATTGCGAAACATTTCCCCAACCAAGCCTTAACATCTTTTAGCATAGGGATATTGTTTCCAATGATTAGTATGTCATCTACATACAGAATTAGAAAAATGATATAGCTCCCACTAGATTTCTTGTAAACACACGGTTCATCTTCGTTTTTAATGAAGCCAAACTCTTTAATTTTCTGATCAAAACGAAGATTCCAGCTGCGAGATGCTTGCTTCAATCCATAGATGGATTTATTTAGCTTGCACACCTTATTAGGATTATTTGGATCGATAAAACCTTCAGGTTGAACCATATAGACATCTTCAAGTAAGTGTCCATTAAGGAATGCGGTCTTGACATCCATTTGCCATATCTCATAGTCATAATATGCAGCAATGGCAAGTAGAATTCTAATAGACTTAAGCATGGCTACTTGCGAGAAAGTTTCCTCACAATCAATTCCTTGAGTCTGAGTGAACCCTTTTGCTACAAGCCTTGCTTTGTAGGTTTGCACATTTCCATCCATGTCGGTCTTCTTCTTGAAGATCCATTTGTTTCCTACAGTCCGACCTTCGGTAGGAAGATCAACCAAATCCCAGACTTGGTTATCATACATGGATTACATCTCTGCATTCATGGCTTCTTGCCATTTCTTGGATTCTGAATCCAGCATTGCAGCTTTGTAAGTAGCAGGTTCAGCTTCATCAATTATGAAGATATCATCATACCTTTCAGGTCCACGACGATCCCTAATACTTCTTCGAACACTTGGTGTTTCTATTGTTTCTTGAGCCCTCTCAGGCTCAAGTTCAACAACTAGATCAGTTACTTCTGGTTCTGTCTAAACAACTGGTTCAGTCACTTGTTATTCTCGAATTTCTTCAAGATCCACATGGTTTTCTCCAATCCCTCGTGCCAGAAGCTCTTCCTCCAAGAAAGTGCCTCTACGTTTAGTGAAAATCTTATTTTCAGTGGGGTGGTAGAAAAGGTAACCGATCCATTTAGCATATCCGATGAAAACCACCTTTTCGCCTCTGGGATCTAGTTTATCCGAAGATTCTAGAGTGACATAAGCGTTACATCCCCAGACCTTGAGATAGGATACTTTTGGTTTCTTTCCATGCCATATCTCATAAGGCGTTTTGTCAACCTTCTTCGTTGGAGCTATATTCACAAGTTTTGCGGCAGTTTCCAGAGCATAACTCCAAAAGGAGCGTGGGAGGGTTGTTCGACACATCATTGATCGAACCATATCTAATAGAGTTCGATTTCTCCGTTCAGACACACCATTATGTTGTGGCGTTCCAGGTGGAGTGAGTTGTGAAACTATTCCACAATCCTTTAGATGGTCGATGAACTCCTGACTAAGATATTCACCGCCTCGATCTGATCGAAGCATCTTAATAGTTCTATTTAGCTGATTCTCTACTTCATTTTGGTGCTCCTTGAACTTTTCAAATATCTCATGTTTATGCTTCATAAGATAAACATAACCATATCTACTGAAATCATCAGTGAATGTAACAAAGTATCTTTCTCCAAGTCTTGACATTGTTCTGAATGGACCACATACATCTGTATGTACAAGTCCCAACAGATCATTAGTTCTTTCTCCAACATTTGAAAAGGTGCTTTTGTTAACTTTCCACTTAAGCATGATTCGCATTTGCCAAACATTTCCGAACCCTTAGAATCTAAGATTCCTGCGGTTTTAAGTTGTTTAACACGGTTCTCGCTTATGTGACCAAGTCTACAATGCCACATATACGTATCGTTAAAGTCCAACTTATTACATTTATGGGAGATGTTGTATAATATGTTATTGTTTTGGATTTCTACTCATAGATTCCATTGTTTAGTTTTGCATCAAAGTAAAATACATCATTAAAATAAGCAGAAATAAATTCATCATTAAAATGATAATTGAAACCTTGTCCATGCAAAGCAGAAACCGAAACAATATTTCTAGTAACACTAGGAATAAAATAAACATTGTTCAAAACAAGTTCTAAACCAGAAGGACGTAAAAGAACATATTCTCCAATCGCCTTCACAGCAACTCTTTGTCCATTGCCAACATGGACCTCCAAGTCGCCTTGTTTCAGCTTCTTAATCTTTCTTAGTCCCTGCAAAGCATTACAAATGTGAAAACCACATCCTGTGTCAAACACCCATGTTTTGCCAGAAAAAGAAAAGATTTCAATAACATATAAACCTGAGGACTCTCCTCCTGAATACTTGGCTTGCTTCAGTTCAGCTAAATACTTAGCACAGTTCCTCTTCCAGTGCCCAATATTATTACAATGAAAACACTTGGCATCCTTCTGAGGCTTCTTGTTTGCAACTAATTTGCCTTTGCCCTTCCCTTTGCCCTGATTGCCCCTTCTCTTGGTGTTAGGTTTCTTAACATGGCCCTCCTTGATCATCAGCACTGATGCAGTCTTGCTGGGTATATTCACCTCAGCAGTTTTGAGCATCTGATGCAGCTCTGCAAGTGTCTTCTCCATCCCATTCATATTGTAGTTCATAGTGAACTGATCATATGACTTAGGCAATGAGTTGAGGATAATATCCCCAGCTAATTCATCACTCAATGGGGATTCCAGACGAGCCAAGTGATCAACATATGCCTTCATTTTTAGCACATGAGCGCTAATTGATGTACCCTCTTACATACGAGTGGTTATGAGTGATCTCATCACATCAAACCTCTCATGACGAGCCTTCTGTTGGAACATTTCAACCAGGTGCTCATTCATCTCATATGCCATCTTGTCATCCATGGTCCTTTGAAGTTCAGGAATCATGGATGCTAACATTAAACATGAGACTTTCATAGAGTCATCAAAGTGCTTTGCATAGTTTCTATATGCAACAGTTTGCTGATTGATGGGTTCATCAGGGACTGGCATTTCAAGAACAGACAGTTTGTTCTCCGCCTTGAGAACAATTTTCAAGTTGCGGTGCCAGTCCATGAAGTTGGAGTGGTTCAGTTTATCCTTCTCTAAGATGGACTTGAGAGAGAATTGGGAGGAATTGTTTTCAGTTGACATCTACAAAATTCAAAATTAATTAATTAGTATTTTATGTTTTTAATATCTTAACTTAATTTTATGACCCAAAAACAAAATTTTAATTAAGATGAGATCCCGATTCATCATATGACAGCGAATTGGCTTAAGCACTATCCACTGGTATGATTATGTAGGTAAACAACGATTGTTAATTGTGTCCACTACACAACTCTCCATTTGGGGTTATCGCTTAAAACGATGTATGTTTAACCCCAACTATGCCCACTTAATGAACAAGCGATGTTTTGTCCTTTACTATTAACTGTAACACCGGCCTATGTTACACAGGAAACGTGATGAGTACCTTCTTTCATGATGGACGCCCAGATGCAGGGTATAGCACTAACATTTGGGTTCGATTTAGAATGAAGTGTTAACTCGTTAAGGGTGGCATAAAACATCAATTTAAAATTTGGGATTTATTTTAATATTTACCAAAAATATTTTGAATAACTCGTAGCATGAGGCGAGTTACACAATAGTTTATAAAATCCGATTTTATATAATTCGTGATAATAGAAACTCCTTTCCACGCTCGCACGATATAGTTTTAAATACCCTATTAAACTATGTCGGTCGTTTTATCGCGAATGATCTTGTTTTAAATATTAATAAAAACCTTTTATTAATTATACTTTTCATTTTTATAAAACTTGTTTTAATAAAACCGTTGTCTTGATTGTGAAAATTTTGTTTATTTTGGGTTATCTAGATTATTTACAATAAATAAAACACAACCACAAAACACAATAAAAAAAACGAATCGAGCCCCTAATAGGTTGGCCGTTTCGTTTTAGCCAGAAACGAAACGAACTAGTCAAAAAGGGTTTCAAAAGCTAATTTTTGAAAGCTCCCACTTGACCCGCGATCTCTATCTTCATGGTACCTGTTCGCCATTTATCTTGATCTTAATCTTGATCTTGATCTTGTACTCGAAGGATTACAATAATAAATTTGAAAATACAATAAAACCAAATCTATTCTAATCCTATCTATTACATCGGATCCAATATCCGTAACAAAATACTATTACATCGGATCCAATATCCGAAAAAAATACAAATCAAAATAAAACCATAACCAACACAACCATGACAAAGGTCATAACCTAGGGCTCGATTCACATCACAATCCATAGACAACCAAAAGCTTTTGATCTTTTGTCAAAACAAATAATTTTTGACAAATAAAACATAAATCAAAATTGTAACTTTACCATCTATACGCGTGTAACCGTGGCTCTGATACCACTGCTGGGAATCAGTGTATCAAAATATTAGCGGAAGCGGTTTATATAATTTACCAAAAGCCGATTATATAAATTTGATTTATTAATCCGATTAATAAATATTCCCAATCAGGATCAAGGTTATATGCGTATAAACAAATAAACGGAATAAACAACCATATAGGGTTTTAGTAATCAACCTTTGACGGCTACACCGGAATTGTAACACGCGGGTTACAACGAATCCTCGCTAGTAGAAAGTTCACAACCGAGCACAAGATACCCGAGAGTAGAACCGACCAAGAAGAAGGCGGCGGCGATGCTTGGTCGACGGCAAGAGGATGGCGGCCAAGCTTGGGAGGGTGGCTAGGGTTTTGTGTTTTTATAAAAGTGTGTCTAGGGTTTCCACCTTAAACATCCTTTTATAAAACTCAATCGTACATTAAGGCCCTTTAAGATTATACAATTATAATCCTCTTAATAATAATCTAATTAATATTAAGTCCCTCTACCTACTCGTGAACATATACGATTCGTGTACCAACGTGTAACTCTTAGGATCGTACCGAGTTAGTTACGTTGACTTTAATTAAGGTCGGACATACATATATCTAACAAAAGGTTTGTGCTAATCTTGACGAGCCCGAATTCGTTTACAAGACGAAACGTTACCAACGCACCGTTTCCAAACCAGTATCTACAATGTTTCACCAACCCAACATGCCAACCCAAATCTTAATTAGTTATTTCACTTTAATTGCCGACCCAGTGGACGAACAATTTATCGACTGTTTCACGTATCGTGAACCTACTCCCCATACTAAAATATACCATTCTATAACTCCACTCGTGATTTACCTCCCGACTTGGATGATGAAGAAAAGAAAGAAGTAAAGGAAGAGCCTGAAGAAGAAGAAGTGCAAGATGAGGAGGTGGCAAAGTTGAACTCAAAATGAGGTGGCCTTGTGTAAGGCTTTCTTACATTTTTACAAAGACCAAAGGGTCAGAAATCAACAAAAAAAAAGAGATATTTTGGAAATAAGTTATCACGATTATTTGATAGGATGGAGGAAATGTGGTGGCACCTTGTTATTGGATAGTTATTTTAGTGATGGAGTGATGTCCCTTCCCTCTTACATTAATGTTTATAAACCAATTTGTTTAGTGATGCCAATCAGGTAGTGATGGAGTGGTTGGGAAAATACTTGACTTTTCTTGTGACTCAGGTTCGACTCTCACTCTACCCATTATTTTCTGCGGCATCCAAGTGAAGGGCGGATACAGGTGGCACCGGTTCGTCTTGGATGGGAGGCGAGGATTTACCGATTATTTCACTGTCGTGCCTTTGGGCGGGTGGAGGTCGGGTTTCCGCGTATTTGGGAGAGCCAAGGGGCTGGCGGCGGTCGAGCAGTTGACCTTGGCCACAGCGCCCGTTGTCACGATGATTGCCACGTCGTTCTTGCCGTTTAAAAAAAAATTGTTTAGTGATGGAGTGAGGTAGTGATGGATGTCCCTTCCCCTCTTACACTAATGTATCCAAACCAATAACAATGACGCGTCCGGCTACTACGATAGTTCATCTAATTTCTATTGTATATGATGTATACAAAATAAATTTACGATTACTACGTACGTCCCATATTATAACCGCCCTTTATAAAATCAGTCACAACTAAACGGACGCAATATATGTCATAAAACTTCACAAAGGCTTAAATAATATTAACGAGTGAAGAATTTTAACTTGAATAATTTTAATCATCTCAAATCATCCAATTTTGTCGCCTCAAATGATCTCACACTTAATTTATTTCGCTTTGTATTAATTTTCGAAAAATAGATTACGGATTATCGCTTTATTGGGTCTAAAACTTAATTTATTTCTCTTTGTATTAATGATCGAAAAATAGATTACGGATTATCGCCTTATTGGGGAACGTATCCCTTTCCTTGAATTTTACTAAATATACCCCTCCTTTAAGCTTCAAATTAATATAATTTATGTTATGAATTTTATATAAAGTTTACTACGTAGATCAAGATTTACCTCTAGATTTACCAAGCAAGTGGATGAACTCTTTGTCAAACTTATAGGTAACATTGTCTACTAAATAGTTAATCTTGTCTACCAAATAGTTAATCTTTTTGTAGTATAAATACTAGCTCAAGGTAGAAGAGAAAATGCATCTCATGTATACACTTTCATAAGTTATACAATTCTCTTCTTCTTTCTCTTATAACATTTCTAAAGTTCTTAAAGTTTTAGCACGAATCTTGTGTTAATTCTTGTTATATTATAACACGTTATCAGCACAAGTCGCTTATGTCCTAGTCAAGAAAGACCTTAAGCACAGAGATATCAATCATAAGCATTGTAAGCACTTCATTAACTTTATAATTTACTTTGGAAAAAAAATAAGTACAAAAGAACATTTTATTATACATATTTCATAACTACGGGACTACTAACAATCTAACATTTAATTATGCATCTAACTTTTACTTTTATCGCAACTAACTTTTATTTATACCCACGCGCTCACATTTCCTTTAGAGTTTACATTTATTTATGCATACTGACATTTTTTTCTTATTATTATGCATCCTAATTTTATATCTTATAAAATAACATTTCTGTAATACAACATTTATTATAAATACATATATATATATATATATAACCGTTATATAAATGCTATAAAATGGTAATATAACCGTTGCAAAACTGTTATAATTTACCACTATAAATTACCAATTATCAATCTCAATTTTTTTGCAACAAACACTCTTCTTCTCAAGGTTATTCAAGAAAAAATTTCGAAGATGATTCACCCGCTTTTAATATTGGCCGACATAATATTAATATTGTTTTCGACCTTAATGTATGAGTTTCCACCTCATCTTTTTAGTACTTATGTATTCATTTACTAGATTATTAGACCTATGTACTACACGGGTTTAAAGATATAAAATTATAACTTATTTAATTTTATGTTGTCTTCATAAATTAATATAAGTGAATTTTTTTTACCATAAATGACGCAAGAGTTGGTCATGCGTAAAAAGCGATTCTTTTAGAAACAAACCAACTTTACATAGAAATTGTCTTGTATTTTTATTTATCGTCATGGCAAAACATAGGGCGAGAGGAAACTGTCTTCTTTTCAATTTAAACGTAAGCCTTTTGTTTGGAAGTATTAAACGAAATCTAGGGATAAACATTCGAGTACCAGTATTACTTCCGGATAATATGAGTGCCTCAATAACCTGATCACCCGGTGATAGGATCTGTTGTATAGTTCCATTACATAAACTATTCTTTCGATCAATATAACTCCATTTAGGACATCTGGCGAGTATAGACTTGCATCAAAATTATTATGAATATATTCTATCCTTAAACCTGTGTATTACACGACTCTAATAACATTAAAAGTGTTTTTAAAGCATGGAAGTAAACCGGTTTTCAAATATCGGATTAACCTATTCTTTACCATTTTTATTATTATAATATAAAATAATAATTTATTTAATAGATGTTTTAAACATATAGTAAAAAAATCTTTTTAAAGAATAAGAAGGTGTTGTCATATTAACATTATGTAGAGTTGTTACTAATAACTAATTATATATTTTAGATAATTCTAAAGTAAATGATCAATATCTAAGTAGACAATAAAACATTTATGTTGTGAAACAACGACCTAATAGCAACAATGTATAAAGTATAAACACATGAAGTAGGATTATAGAGATTATGGAGACAAAGAGAAAATGGAGAATGTAAGAAACTTATTATTATTGATGTATTCCATACAAAATACATGAGCCACTATATATAGCCTATAACATTAATACAAACATAAATGTGACATGGGAGTTAGAAAGGTGGATAGTCACTAATAATGATGCATTCATAACACTCCCCCTTGACTATCCACATGATAATATACTATTCTTTAATACGCTTGATGATGCCGCCTCGTTAAAAACCTTGCTAGGAAAACCAGTGGGACAAAACCTCAGTGGAGGGAAAAAGAGTGCAGCACGTATTGTCTCCCCCTAATACTTCTGGATCATGTATGTTGCCTCATTAAAAAACCTTACTAAGAAAACCCAATGGGACAAAACTTAGTCAAGGGAAAAAGAGTGCAACTTGAATAAGTCTCCCCCTTATTTTAACATGTATCAGTTAAGTGACGTGTGTCCATCTTCCTTGAAAGTCGAACAAGCTTTTGTAGCCAATGATTTGTCGCTTGATCCGTTAATGTACAATCCTTTATGTTGAGCAATGTTTTATATCTTCTAACGAGACTTTAGACGCCTCCTTCCAAAAATTATCATATGTCCACGACTGTGTTTCGTTACATTCCTGCATCTACAAGACTAACCAAACTTGTTTTGATGGGTTAGTAAATATAATCAAATATTGTTTATACCGGAAATATTTCTT
Organism: Helianthus tuberosus; assembly: GCA_030545235.1. NCBI lineage: Eukaryota > Viridiplantae > Streptophyta > Magnoliopsida > Asterales > Asteraceae > Helianthus > Helianthus tuberosus. The sequence goes on along the minus strand of CM060365.1, from coordinate 177,866,838 downwards.
TGAACTCATTCCAATGTCTCTTCGCTTGACAAAGGTTATATCATGACAATAAGCTCAAGTGAAAGATATTATAACCATACATAGCTAGCAAAACATATTAATGCACTTATGCATTTAACGATGGTACTTCTAGAATGAGAATCTCTATTTTGGTAGGAGATGATAATAGGCATTTCTTATAACAAATGACTTAACAACCTTTAACATACTTTAAGGTTCAACTATGTCCATACTAAAATATTCAAACATCATCTTCTAGATGTACTTGAGGGATTAGTAAAATATAATTACAAATATACTCGACGTGCAGTTCGAGTTTTAATTAGACAGTGCCAAGGTCATTAAAAAATTCTCCCTCTAAAAGCTCGACAATTTCTCTCGATGATGCCTAGACATCATCACTGTAAACTGCGATTATAGTGAACTTTTAAAAGTAGAACGTCGATAAAACATGACTAATTTAATCAAACTTATATCCCTCTTTATGTGAATATCTCGAGTTGTACAACACTCGACCCAACTATTTTAGCTCATACGTATTTTGTCAACTTCATATAGTACGTTCTTGAGGTTTTTATATCAATGCTTCTGGCATTATCAATCCATCCCATCTTATCCAAATATACATTTTCATTCACTCTTCATGAGTTTTGCTACATAAACTTACCCATATAACACATAGATATCTATATCATATGTAAAAATGTCATGAACACTTGCTTTTATCTTCAAAATCCGTATTGTACCATGCGTGTACACTATTTATTGAGATATCACAATCACTGGTTACAAGTTTCTATGTATGATTCTTGGTGCACAAGTATTATATCGTTATGATGTGTCAATTAACCTTTTAAGCACTCAATTGCTTTAGAAACTCATCATGAGTTCCAATTATATCCAACATGTAAAATAATCATAACCTATTCAAATAAGAATATGTATAGAATGCTCACATTGTTCTCGAGAACTTACTTTACATGACTTACATAATTTAATCCTTCGGGACTTTCATGTAAACTTTCAGTATCAAGTGATACATAACATTCATAAGACGCATATCAATTCTCTCTTTATATTACCAGACTAATAAAATATTGGAAAGTCAATGCATCCACCACTGGAGAATACGTTTCCTCATAATCAATCATAGGTCTTTGTGAAAATTCTTGTGCCACCAATTTTGACTTTTTTCACTTAATTTGATTTTTCACATTATTTGCGTAAAAGACACATTTGTATCCAACATATTTTACAACTTCAATTGTATGGACTGTTGATCCAAAAACTTTTCATTTCATTAGAGAACTAAACTCTGCCTTATTTGCGTCTTTCTATTTTTTTGGCCAATCATTTCTTAATATTCATTCATAGGCAGATCTTAAATCTTGATCTTCATCATTTAATCATTTTAAGCACTACATTATATACAAAAGTATAACGACGTCGATTTTTATTTCGATTCCTTACATATCTTAGACATGATACAACTTATCGAGATCTCTTTATTTTCAGGTACCTGAGGTTCTTCTTGAACCATCATGTCTATTATCATTTCAGGAGATCTTATTACTATAACCTCGACTTGACCATCTTAATTACTTGCTCCAATTTTCGAGTAATTTTATTATTGGAATCAACTAGTCTACCACGCTTTAGGCGTGCAATAGACTCATTACAAAAATATGTGGTTGTCCTCTTGGGACACAAATATAACTGGAGCATAAGCAATTGATTATGTGACTTACTTAGTCACTCTATTTAGGTCAGTGAACTTGTCTGGTAATTTGTTCTTTAATATTGGTAAATGAATTATACTTTAAACTTCTAGTTCATAGTTTATAGTCTGAGGATCAAGATGACATGATAATTCATTTCACTTTTCACTTTCCAACTGCTTGTTATCTCCCCCTAATGTTGGGAACATTCATTCACTAAAGTGAAAAACCAATGAGCCATAAACAAATTTCTCACTAATGACTTTAAGTATTCAATCATAGACGATTATTTATACCCAACATATTCTCAAACTTTTTAGAAGTCCCATTTTTTTGTGCGGTGTGGTGGATGAGTTTCAATATATGTCGCACAACCAAAATCTTTGATGAGACATCTTTGGTTCCTGACCAAAAACCAACTGTATGGGGGAGAACTATAACTTATTGGTTTGATGTGAATTGATGGTACTATATATAAAATTACATGTACCTAAATGAACTTTTGCTCCTCTCATGATCATTGGGTTTGTAACCAATAGTAGACGTTTAGTGATTATCTCAACAATAATATTTATTCCAATGATCGTTAATAACTTGGGAATCAAATTCACTATTATCAAATAAATATACTAATTTGGATTAATATGCTTGCTATCACATTAGCTAAGCCACAATCACACAAACTTCAAGTTGTGGATTCGATAACCATTTAGACGATGCATCGATTTAAAACACTAAATGGTATCATGTTGGGATACGCATATCCTTTAATCACTTCCAAAATATTTAGGGATACACACCCTCCTTTATTTGGCAAAAATAAAATTTCCCTTTAGAGCAAAACAATACATGCTAATTATCAGCTTGAAGAATCTTCTAGTACATCATTATGTTTCACATCATAATTGACTCGGTGTGGTCTAACCGGTCATGCCAACTAATTAAATAATTATGATCCATAAACTTCTGGTTTATGATCGTATGTATATTACTTGCTCGTATGTAATACAAAACGTAAGATATGAGAGAATATATTACAACTTCAAAGTTCAAACCATCACGTTATACAATCACTTCTTAGTTTGCCACTTTTGTGGTCCATCTCATTATTAAAATGACCATCATTACAATTCTTATAGTCATTCTCATCATTACAAGTTTCTCAATTAGGTCCATCATTACATATACAATGATTAATATATAATCACATTCACTTTTGGGAATGGAGTAGAACCAAAACAAGCTTCATAGTTTTTCATTATTTACTCGGTCACATGAGTATAAAGTCATTTCATTTTTCCATGACTCTTATAATGATATTGCTACTTTAGGAGCATATGTCTCAAGTGTGACAAATGAAAAATAATTTAATAAATTTTTCCTTGCAAATAATGTTCTCTTTGCTTACCATCAATTGAGAAGTAGTTGAGTCGTATAAGATTTATCAATCTTATATCTTACGACTTTTATAACGATCATTGTATAATTATTACATTATTAACAAGGTTGATCTCACTATAACATGAGTATCATAACAATTTCCTCAATTACCATCATCGCGGACTTTACACCAATTATTATATGATGCGTGTGTAGTGTGTATGGTTTTTAATGTATATTTTAAGCCCTTTTACACTTTTTAGCCAAGTTTTAAATTTATAAAACACGATATTTACTAACACTAAACACACATATGGGCAAGTGCACCCATCGTGAGCGTAGTATAGTGTTGGTAAGATACCGAGGTCGTCCAAGGACACAAGAGCTTTTAGTACCGGTTTATCCTCAACGTCTAATCAAATCAAAAGTTTAGAAAAAGGTTTTAAACTAGAAAAATAAAAACTAACTAAAATGCTGAAAAATAAAATAAAAATAAAAACAGATAGACAAGATGAATCACTCGGCTCCGACTCGTGTTTAGTGTAACCTTTGATTATTTCCGCACTTTTGCACTTTTTAAGAGATTATCTTAGTTATTGTAATAGGCCCCTATTTTGAAGGTGACGTTACCCTCAACCCAGTAGTTTGAGTCAGCAAGGATCCAATCCTAAAGGGTCGGATTATTGAAAGATAATTAATTAAGTTATTAATGCATATTATGGTAGGCCCCTCTTTTGAAGGTGACGTTACCCTCAGCTAAGTAGTCTGAGTCAGCAGGGATACAGTCCTAAGTAGCCGGGTTAAAGTATTAATAGTAGCTTACATATGAGGGGATCAAAGAGTTTGGACCCCCGCCATCCAATACCGGTGGGTATTGAAGGAGGTCCTACTAAATTTGACCCAGGTCCTTGCAGGATCTATACACTAAACAAGGCAAGACTCTTACCAAACCGTTCCCTTAACCCCCGACCAGGTAGCCAACATACCTCCATATAGACCGTGGAGATATGAATGGTGAAAAATTTTTATTTTATATAGACAGTAAAATAATGCCAAGACACCACGGACAAACGATAAGGAAGAATCACCTTCAACATAAGAAACTAGTTATTAAAGTCATTAATACATAACCAAGTAAAAAGTGCGAAAAGATTAAAAATAAAAAGTATTACACTAGACACTTGTCTTCACCAAGTGATGTAAGAGACTTAGGCAAACATGGCCTTTGATTGTCAAGAACTCTTACGATCAATCTTGGATCCCGAGATGACTCACACACTCTATGATGGACAATGGATGATGGTGTTATGGTGGTGGTGGGTGGTGGGTGAAGTGTGAGAGAGGTGGTGTGCCAAGGGATGGTTTGCAAATGAGCCAAGCACCCCTATTTATAGCCTGAACAGTAGCCCGGGCACGGCCCCGTGTCCATCGTCCATCTTCTTCTCTGTCTTCATTAATTGCAGTTCGTCTGCATTAGTTGACCACGCCCCCGTGTCCGCTGGGCACGCCCCCGTGTGCAGAAGCATATCTGTACTATCAAGATTTGCATGGATTCTGCGAATCTTATAGTTGACCACGGCCCCGTGTCCGCTGAGCACGGCCCTGTGGTGGGCGATAGAAGCTTATGTAGCTTTGTCTTTTATGCTGGCACTTGGGTACGCCCCCGTGTTCACTGAGCACGGGGCGTGTTCAGCCTTCCGTTCTCTTGTTTTGCTTGGGAAGATGCTTTCGGGGAGGTCGGGCATGCCACATTAGCTCATTTTCTTGTATTTATGTTAGATTTAGCTGACTTTTTGATTCTTTTGTTAATTTGAGCTCATTTAATCCTGAAAATACAAAAGGAAGACAAAAGTACACTTTTTCCAACATTAGTACTAAAAAAGGGTTAGTTTTATGCCATAATTGATGTAATTTAAATGTTGCATTTTGCACACATCAAATACCCCCACACTTGAATCTTTGCTTGTCCTCAAGCAAAACTCTTCATAATGTGGCTTTACACTCCCAAATGGAATAGGTAGAAGAGAAGGTTTTTGGGCTTGTCATAGAGTGTCGGGATTTCCAAGATTCTTTATTGAGTTTATTTTTATTTATTTACAATCCTATTCATCATGAGTTATTTAAAACTTTTCATAAGATAAATTACTTATTAGGGCATAACATGCCTCTTTAAAATTCCATTTATATACAAGTTCACATACCTCACGGGGGATCACTCAACACTCGGCCGAAGATGTATTTTAGTGAATCACTCGAGAGCGGCATGGAACTTACTCCTACCATAGGCTTGCCAAGCAATCAATCATCCTCGTTTTTAACTATAAACCTTTATAAATATCAAGAGGACTTTTGGGTGAAGGGTTAGGCTTGGGTTAAAGGTAGGTGGTTGGGTTAGTGGTTAGTAGAAAAGGGCGAAAAGCGTAAGAAGCATCGGTTTTCGTAGGACTTTTTATTTTTGCACTTTTTATTTTGATGAAGCTATTATTCAAACAAAGTTATTTTTTTGATGAACTTGCTTGTTTATTTCTTTTGCTTCATCATCAACATATTTTTTTTTTTTTTTTTTGAAAAAGTCATAAGAAAAACCGAGCTTGTTACTAAAACAAAGGGTTAAAAATAAAAAGGGTTTTGGTGGGTGAAAGGGTGTTTGTTTTTGGGTTAAGAAATGAAAAGATTTAGGCTCAAAGGGGTTAACTAGGGGGATTTTGGGTAGGTGGTAAAAAAAAGAAAAATAATGGTGTAGAAATAAAAAGGGTTAGTCCTAATGCCTCCATCATTTACTTACTCGGGTTTAAGTTGGTAAGGACCGGGAATGTATCGTCGTGGCAAGTTCTAGAGTCGTAAGAACCAAGTGGCTATTCACACAAGAAACGAAAAATGAGCATTTAGTTTAAAGATATGTATTTGTATGCTCAATAAAGGCTCAAAACTCACTTTTGTGGGAATGGGTTTTTATGTGATCAAGTATATATAATCAAATTTTAACTAAGCTTGTCATGCCTTTTCATAATTTTCTTATGTTGGTTCTTTTTATCATGACGCTATCGGTTGTAAATTTGTAAAAATATAACCTTTTTAGAACTTGAAATTCCCAAGTTAAACCTAGACAAGTAAAAAAAAAATGAAAATTTTTGAAAAAATTTGGGGTGATTAGCGGTTCCAATAGAGTTTTGTGTAAGGCTCGTGATTAGGACTTGCAAGATTCAAGGTTTTAGCATCCCCCCCACCCACACTTAAATTACACATTGTCCTCAATGTGTCCCAAAAATAAGTTGTTAGGTTGATTGAATGTGTAAAAAGGTGTGAAAAATATGTTACTGGGCATCTGGACAGGGCCCCGTGGTGTCCGGGCACGGCCCCATGTTCAGTCGCCAGTAACAAAAAGTTGTAAAAAGAAACAGAAGCCTGGACACGGGGGCGTGTTGGGTGAACACGGCCCGTGTCCAGTTTACCTGAACTGGGCATCTTTTGCAGATTGTGTAGCACGGGGCCGTGTTGGGCGGGCACGGCCCGTGCTGAACTTGCTGTAATGAAGAAAATTTCGTCGGATGGCCCTGTTTTCTTGCATGGGGTGCTGGTTCAAGTTTCCCTTGTTATCCTTCACCATCCCGAGTGTGTTTTACTCATTACAACATCATCCAAACACCAAATTAGCTAAAACCATCATTCATTAAGTCATAGAGAGAATTACATAATAGTCCTAAAAAGAATGAAAACAATGCAGAAACTAAAAATTTAAGGGTCCTAAATTAGATAGGTCAAGTGATACGTAAAATCATCCTAAGGAGCTCTACTAATACAATAATAACCAAAATTCCAGAAATAGCTTTCCGGTATCTAAAAGTTTTGTAGAACTCCGAGCCGAGAGGTATTCCCTAGATGTTGCTAGAGCCATTCTTCTATCTCTCTCGGGAGAAAGAAGGCGGGGTCGTTTTCTTCAACATCTTGTGGAGGGGGAGAGACACCAACAGGAACCCCTTGTAGCACGTCCCGAGGGGGCTCCGGATGTATGGCGTACCACTCGGCCGGTATGATGACTTCGGGAACCACATTCCATGCCCTTTGGGTAATGATTGGAACCAAAGGAGGAGAAGCGAGAATGTTCAACCTTTGGTGCAAAAGGTTGACCTCTCGAAGACATCCCTCTAGTCCCACCGTCAAATGATTGATACGGTCAACCAATGCCTCTTCTACTCCTGTTATTTCATCAATGGCCTCTCTTAAAGTGTAAACATAGTTTACAAGAGAATCTTCAACCGTTGATGACCTTCTTCCTTGTCGGTTGTTCCTAGAGTGCGATGAAGATGTTCCGCTAGTTCTGCTCGCCATTCTGAGAAAACATACCGAGAAGAGTTCAACTTTATGGGAACAGTACTTCGGACACGGCCCCATGTTCAACGAACACGGCCCGTGTTCAAATGCCTGCAGATTTTTGGGACAAGGGATCATGGAGTTTTAATTTGTTTTTATGATGTTTAAAACGTTTTTAAGCAGAAACAACTTAAAACATTGTTGTAGAACTTATTTTTAACAAGATCCCATGAATAAAAATCTAACAAACATCTCAATAAAGCTTGAAATTATGGAGATTTCAAGTTTTAATGGAAGCATGAAGGAAAAATTGAAGAAGATGAAAGTGGATAAAAGAGGAAAGGACAAGAAGGTTGTTGAGAAACTTCTTTTAGAAAATACCTAGGATGGTACGTGAGAATATTCCCCAAATCTCTGTCCCTGGAATGGTTCAAATGTGCAGGATTCTTGGCTGCATTTATAGAAAACGACAGTACGCTGCACACGGCCCCGTGTTCAGGTGGAATCCTGACACATTTTGTCCGTATTCTGACACAAAATCAGACGGGAATCTTTGAGTGGACACGGGGGCGTGTTGACTTGGACACGGCCCCGTGTCTAGAGGCTGTCTTAAGGAGTTTTCCCTCTTTTAAGGATTTCATCCAGATCGGGCGGTTCCTTACTGGATGGAACAACCCCAAAGTGCCTAAGATACCTTAATTGTTCTAGATTAAGACGAGAACACAAGAGGTTGTCGGTGAGGGTGATTCCTATGCTATATATAGGTGGACAAGTCCAACCCTTTCCCGGGCTCTCGTTAAAGAAGGTGTATGCCAAATCGCTCAGGTCTATGTATGCATCGAACGAAGTCGATGGGGAGTCCTTCACGGCACAATCGACACAGGGACGACTATCGCTCAAGTCCTCGCTAGAGTTAGAGGTAACATCGGGAACAACGAAATTGTTTTTATTTGAATGCGATCCCAACAAATCTTTTTGGTTATCGTCTTGAGATAAATCATTGAAATCCATCCTAAGTTCTTTTAACGAATTAAGAATTAGATCTTCTAATTAAAATAATTCATCAAGAAGCATTTCTCCTAGAAGATCCGGTTGAGAGCATTCGAGGGAGAGATAAGAATTATTTTTACTTTCGCCCCTCTTAAGGCTACGGGAAAACGATGGGTCTATATAGTGGGGCTTATAATTTAGAAAATAACATTCTAATTCTTTATGGGAACCACCACATATTTGACACCACGTACCATAAGAGTGCCGAAAGTAAAAAATATCAGTATCACTCATGTTTGTGTCAGAAATTACCAACCGTCGGGATCTTACGGTTCTGTTTTCAGTAACTGAATCTTGGGCACGGGGCGTGTTGAGTGGGCACGGCCCAGTGTTCAGCTTACTGTCTTACTTAAAACAGGATTGTCAGTTCCAATGATTGGGCACGGGGCGTGTTCAGCGGGCACGGCCCGTGCTGAGTTCTGCAGAAGCTGAAAAATTAAGAAAAATCCTAAAAAACAGAAAAATAAGAAAAATGATTAGGCCATTGATTCCTAACTTTCTTAAAATCCTTGTGTCCCCGGCAACGGCACCAAAAACTTGATGCGTGTGTAGTGTGTATGGTTTTTAATGTATATTTTAAGCCCTTTTACACTTTTTAGCCAAGTTTTAAATTTATAAAACACGATATTTACTAACACTAAACACACATATGGGTAAGTGCACCCATCATGAGCGTAGTATAGTGTTGGTAAGATACCGAGGTCGTCCAAGGACACAAGAGCTTTTAGTACCGGTTTATCCTCAACGTCTAATCAAATCAAAAGTTTAGAAAAAGGTTTTAAACTAGAAAAATAAAAACTAACTAAAATGCTGAAAAATAAAATAAAAATAAAAACAGATAGACAAGATGAATCACTTGGCTCCGACTTGTGTTTAGTGTAACCTTTGATTATTTCCGCACTTTTGCACTTTTTAAGAGATTATCTTAGTTATTGTAGTAGGCCCCTCTTTTGAAGGTGACGTTACCCTCAACCCAGTAGTTTGAGTCAGCAAGGATACAATCCTAAAGGGTCGGATTACTGAAAGATAATTAATTAAGTTATTAATGCATATTATGGTAGGGCCCCTCTTTTGAAGGTGACGTTACCCTCGGCTAAGTAGTCTGAGTCAGCAGGGATACAGTCCTAAGTAGCCGGGTTAAAGTATTAATAGTAGCTTACATATGAGGGGATCAAAGAGTTTGGACCCCCGCCATCCAATACCGGTGGGTATTGAAGGAGGTCCTACTAAATTTGACCCAGGTCCTTGCAGGATCTATACACTGAACAAGGCAAGACTCTTACCAAACCGTTCCCTTAACCCCCGACCAGGTAGCCAACATACCTCCATATAGACCGTGGAGATATGAATGGTGAAAATCTTTTATTTTATATAGACAGTAAAATAATGCCAAGACACCACGGACAAACGATAAGGAAGAATCACCTTCAACATAAGAAACTAGTTATTAAAGTCATTAATACATAACCAAGTAAAAAGTGCGAAAAGATTAAAAATAAAAGTATTACACTAGACACTTGTGTTCACCAAGCGATGTAAGAGACTTAGGCAAACATGGCCTTTGATTGTCAAGAACTCTTACGATCAATCTTGGATCCCGAGATAACTCACACACTCTATGATGGACAATGGATGATGGTGGTGGATGATGGTGTTATGGTGGTGGTGGGTGGTGGGTGAAGTGTGAGAGAGGTGGTGTGCCAAGGGATGGTTTGCAAATGAGCCAAACACCCCTATTTATAGCCTGAACAGTAGCCCGGGCACGGCCCCGTGTCCATCGTCCATCCTCTTCTCTGTCTTCATTAATTGCAGTTTGTCTGCATTAGTTGACCACGCCCCCGTGTCCGCTGGGCACGCCCCCGTGTGCAGAAGCATATCTGTACTATCAAGATTTGCATGGATTCTGCAAATCTTATAGTTGACCATGGCCCCGTGTCCGCTGAGCACGGCCCCGTGGTGGGCGATAGAAGCTTCTATAGCTTTGTCTTTTATGCTGGCACTTGGGCACGCCCCCGTGTTCACTGAGCACGGGGCGTGTTCAGCCTTCTGTTCTCTTGTTTTGCTTGGGAAGATGCTTTCGGGGAGGTTGGGCATGCCACGTTAGCTCCTTTTCTTGTATTTATGTTAGATTTAGCTGCCTTTTTGCTTCTTTTGTTAATTTGAGCTCATTTAATCCTGAAAATACAAAAGGAAGACAAAAGCACACTTTTTCCAACATTAGTACTAAAAAAGGGTTAGTTTTATGCCATAATTGATGTAATTTATATGTTGCATTTTGCACACATCATTATATCATCACATTCTATTCAAGGAATAGATTATACCCATACAACATTCATGGTGGCATCATTACAATTTTCTTAGTTATGTATATGATCATAACCTTTGAATTGATCATTATATCATCACATTCACATCAGGGAATGGATTAGAACCACAGAACTTTCATGCTTGTTGTTTCAAACTTTATATATATTCTTTAACAATCAATGATATTTGACGATAGAAATTGTTTTGCTCAATGAATTATAATATATATTTTTCTCATCACATGATATAAATCGAGATGTAGTTATATAACCGAGACATTTATACTTATCGGTTTAAAATCTTACAAGCTTCGATAAACTCATAATAAGCTTTGAGAAGTTAGACACTCCAGGTGTGTTTTTATATAAACTGTAACCACAATTCAATCGTTTTTATAGTTTGTGATCATATACAACAACCCTGGTCACTTTGATGTATAACAAATACGTTTATTTGTAACTGGTGATATATAAGTTGTCATGGGCATGTATTTTAAGTCATGAGCATTACTACTTATACAAGCATTTCTGCTATACTATTTAAATTATTATTCATTTATGATATATATACCTACATACACATATGTACAAGACAATTTTTAGTGTACAAGAAATTTAACATACAAATATAGATTATTCAACCCAATAATCCTGAAGTTACAAATGTACTGTTACAGTATATTTCGACACACGACTTGCATAATGCTTCTATGCAACCTAACTGCTTAAAAAATTATATCATTTTTAAGTATTTTTCACACTCAATCATATAAGACTAATATTCAAAGCTCATTATATATGCTAGATGACATTTCACTTTCTACTAGAATATGCATTTCACTTGCTTCAGATTATATTTATTATTAACACCACAATGCAAATTTAACAATCTAAGCTTTTACAATAAACACACAAATGACAAAATATTATTCAATAATAATGCTCACCATATACTGTTTTATTAATAATTTCACGAACAGTCTACACAGTTAGATTTACTCAAATAAACATTAATTTTAATTCACATAACTTACAGGTACTACATAATACTATTTATAATACACTCGCACATATATAATCTATTATATATATTTTTTCTCAAACTTACATTACGCTATTATCAACATAATAAAAACGTTTTGTTGCATCACTTTTAGTCTTTTCACTACATGGCAATATAACGTATAAATTTATTTCACATACTTTTTATGGTTTAAGTGTAATAAATCACTAATTTCATATTGTTTCTAATACTATATCACACTTTTACGCTTTAACCACTACAACAATAATTTTAAACATACAGAAAAGCTTGATGTGTGGTAATTAATGCCTTAATATCAAATTGTCAATAATCAAGGTTAATTTCATAATATCTCTAGATATTTCAAAATTTATATACCTCTATTTATATATTTATTTCAACAAATATAATATAATAGTGTACTAAATAAAATTTTCTTATTTAATTTAAAATAATAAAACAATAATTATAATCCTATATCAACCAATGCTGTACCAACTGAGATGTTTATAAAAAAAATATTCAAACTAACCATTTCAATTACTTATCCTTAAACTCTTGAGTTTATATGAAACTTTCAATTTTATTAATATATAACTTAAAATGTTAATAGGAAGATGGTTTATTGCTTTAAGTTCAATTAATATTAAATGGCATTTTAAATGAATTAAATGCATAATAAGTAACTTAATAAAATATATTGATGGAGAATACATGAATGAAACGTCACAACCCACCAAAGTCATCTTCCCAAAGTTAGGATTTTTATTTTTAACTTTGTTGTAAACCATCCCAGATGCTCAAAATGAATTCGTCAGGAATACAAAAAAGACATAGTCGAATATATTGGAAATAGTAACATATGATTCATAATAAAGGTTTATATGAATAGTTTATTTACCTGGTTTGGTAAAGAGACCCATAACTTCTCGTGAGGCCTTCACCATCAGTGGTCCATTAACGATGACGTTTTATACGGAGGCTGTCGAACAAGGGTGAAACCAAGGGCTACAACGTCATAGGGGACACGTTGCGTCGTGCTGATAACGTGTTGTGAAACAACGACCTAATAGAAATAATGTATAAAGTATAAACACATGAAGTAGGATTATAGAGATTTTGGAGACAAAGAGAAAATGGAGAATGTAAGAAACTTATTCTTATTGATGTATCTCATACAAAATACATGAGCCACTATATATAGCCTATAACATTAATACAAACATAAATGTGACATGGGACTTAGAAAGGTGGATAGTCACTAATAATGATGCATTCATAACAATTTATTAGTATTAACTTATTAATGAATTTTTCTTTGTTTTGTATTAATTAATAATAATAATATTAGTAAATTGAAGTGGAGAATAATGCCATGTGGCATTATGTAGATTCTTTTATTAGTATGAGAATGCCATATGGCATTAAGCAGACCCTTTTATTAGTATTAGATTTGTTTATAGGTGTACCTATGTATGTTATCTCATTTTTAATGAGTATTTAGATTTTAATATTTATCTTATTTATGTTTAGCAACAAAATGACAAACATCGCAAAAATTGAATTCCTGGCTCTTAATATCACCGGAGAAAATTATATGCCGTGGACGGCACATGTTAAGCGACATCTCAAATCAATGGGTGTTTTGAAAACGATAACGGAGTGGAATAATTGTAGCGATCAAGACAAGGAAAAAGCAGATGTCTTCCTCCATAAACACATTGATGAAATGTTGCAATTTGAATATTCAAATTGTGAGGATCCATACGTTTTGTGGGAAGATTTAAAAAGCAGATTTGATCATCAAAGGGAAGTTTTACTTCCCACTGCTAGAGATGAATGGAACAATCTCAGGTTCCAAGATTTTAAAAGGTGAATGAATACACCTCTGCTTTGTTCAGAATATGCTCAACGCTCCGATTCTGTGGGCAAACTGTTACGAAGGAAGATATGTTGGAGAAAATTTTCCCCACATTTCATGCATCAAATATAAACTTGCAACAACAATATCGGTTGCAAAGGTTTCAAAGATACTCTGATCTAAATTCATTTCTCCTCGTAGCAGAGAAAAACAATGAGCTACTAATGAAAAATCATCAAGCTCGTCCCACAGAATTTACATCACATGATTTTAATGAATATTGCATGTCTGTGGGAATTGTTGTCAAACACCCTGTTGCTCATGTACAAACACAAAATGACTTAGCTGAATTATTGATCAAACGTTTACAGCTAATCGCTAGACCATTAATAATGAGAACAAAACTTCCTGTGTCGGTTTGGGTCATGAAATTTTACATGCTGGATCACTGATTTGTGTGAGACCAAGTGCAAATCATAAGTACTCCCCACTATAACTTGTTTCTGGCCATGAGCGAGATATTTCCCACCTTAAAATTTTTGGGTGTGCAGTGTATGTTCCTATTGCACCACCACAACGCACAAAAATAGGACCTCAAAGAAGGTTGGGAATATATGTTGGATATGAAACAGCCTCCATCTTACAATATCTTGAACCTTTAACAGGTGACATATTTAAAGCACGTTTTGATGACTGCCGTTTTATCGAGGCAATGTTCCCAGCATTAGGGGAGAAAATAAAAAAACGAGAAAATGATGTCTCATGGTGTGCGCCTTCATTGTCTCATCTTGATCCAAGAATAAAACAATGTGAGACAGGGGTTCAAAAGATAATACACTTGCAAGACATTGCAAATCAATTGCCTGATGATTTTACTGATACAAACCGAGTTACTAAATCTCATATACCAGCTGCTAATGCTCCGGTTCGAGTTGAGATCCCAAGTAAGGCAATAGATAATAAGATAGCTCATGAATCTCAAAAACGTTTGAAACGTGGAAGGCCAATCGGTTCAAAGGATAAGAATCCTCGAAAAAGAAAAGCACTTGTAAAGGAAATTGACCACAAAGAGAATGATCTTGATAAAATAGTAAATACCGAAACCTCTCATGAGGAAGATGCTGATGATACTAACAAAGAGATATCAATCAACTATGGTCATACACATATCATATGGAACCGATATGAAATGGAAAATATTGATGAGATATTTTCTTATTCTATAGCAAGTGACATCATGGGTGGAGATGATGATCCTGAACCAAAATCTATCAATGATTGTCAAAATAGACATGACTAGGATAAATGGAAAGCCGCTATGCAAGCTGAATTAGATTCACTAAACAAACAAAAGGTTTTTGGGTCTATTGTTGTTGCACCTAAGGCTGTAAAGCCTGTAGGGTATAAATGGGTTTTTGTACGAAAACGAAATGAGAAAAATGAGGTTACAAGATATAAAGCAAGACTTGTAGCTCAAGGTTTTTCACAAAGGCCAGGGATTGACTATGAAGAAACATATTCTCCCATTATGGATGCAATAACCTTTAGATACTTAATCAGCTTAGCAGTTTCTAAAAAGTTAGAAATACGTCTTATGGTTGTCGTTACAGCTTACTTGTATGGATCACTTGATAGTGACATCTATATGAAAGTTCCCGAAGGATTTAAACTCCCTGAAGTGTTAAGTTCAAAACCCAAAGAAATGTATTCGATCAAATTACAAAGATCTTTATATGGGTTGAAACAATCTGGAAGTATGTGGTACAATCGTTTGAGCGAGTATTTGACAAGTAAAGGTTATACAAATAATCTTATATGTCCATGTGTCTTTATTAAGAAGACAACATCAAAATATGTGATCATAGTTGTATATGTTGATGACCTAAATATAATTGAGACGAAAAAAGAAATTCATGAAGCAATTATTCTTTTAAAGAAAGAATTTGAAATGAAAGACCTTAGAAAAACCAAATATTATCTTGGTTTACAAATTGAACATATGAGCAATGGAATACTTGTGCATCAAACAAATTACACTGAAAAGCTGTTGAAACGTTTCAATATGGACAAGGCAAATCCTTTAAGCACTCCAATGGTCGTTAGATCACTTAATGTCGAAGATGATCCATTTCGTCCTTGTGAGGACAACGAAGAAGTTCTTGGTCCAGAAGTACCATACCTCAGTGCAATTGGAGCACTTATGTATCTTACGAATTGTACGAGACCTGACATTTCTTTTGCAGTGAACTTGTTGGCAAGACTTAGTTCAGCTCCTACTAAAAGGCAGTGGAATGGGATTAAACATATTTTTCGATACCTTCGAGGTACTGCTGATTTAGACTTGTTTTATCCTAACGATTCAAAAGAAGGGTTAGTTGGTTATGCAGATGCAGGTTATTTATCTGATCCTCATAAAGCAAAATCTCAAACTGGATATGTATTTATGAATGGAGGAACTGCGATTTCATTGCGTTCTCAGAAACAAACACTTGTCGCAACATCCTCAAATCATGCTGAAGTCATTGCACTACATGAAGCTTCAAGAGAATGTGTATGGCTAAGATCTATGTCACAACACATAGTGACTTCTTGTGGGCTAGAGAAAGATCAAAGTCCAACTCCTATCCACGAAGATAATGCCGCTTGTGTCTCTCAAATGAAAGAAAGGTATATCAAAAGTGACAGAACAAAACATATACCACCAAGATTCTTTGCATATACTCGGGACCTTACTAAAGACAATTAGGTCGAGATGAGATATGTCCAATCCAGCAAATAATTCAGCCGATCTTTTCACAAAAGCACTACCTACAGCAACTTTCAGGAAACATGTTCATGACATTGGCATGCGTCATGTACGGAGAATGTGATTCCTTACAAATTTCAAACTTGAGGGGGAGCTATAGACTGCACTTTTTCCCCTTAGCTAAGGTTTTTTCCCACTAGGTTTTTCTTTAGCAAGGTTTTTATTGAGGCAGTACTTGAAGATCCCGAAGTTTGCAAAGTGTCATCCAAGGGGGGTGTTATGAATATTATATAAAGTTTACCATGTAGATCAAGATTTACCTCTAGATTTACCAAGAAAGTGGATGAACTCTTTGTCAAACTTATGGGTAACTTTGTCTACTAAATAGTTAATCTTGTCTACCAAATAGTTAACCTTGTCTACCAAATAGTTAATCTTTTTGTAGTATAAATACTATCTCAAGGTAGAAGAGAAAATGCACCTCATGTATACACTTTCATAAGTTATACAATTTTCTTCTTCTTTCTCTTATAACATTTCTAAAGTTCTTAAAGTTTTAACACTAATCTTGTGTTAATTCTTGTTATATTATAACAATTTAAACCTTTTTGTTTTTTTGCCATTTTTTATCTTTTATTATTAGAATTTTTATTTTTTTAAATGATTTATCTTCAACTCACTATAAAATGTTTTTTTTTTCTTGAATAACGTTTTTTTTTCTAAAAGTTAACTTTTATGAAAGTGTTATTTATATATTTTTAAAAGTTGTTATTTGTATATCTTTCATAGAAATTTTAACTACTATCTTAATAACCACATTGAATATCATCCAAACTATACCGGTATTGGTAACAATGTTAATTTTATATGATTTCGGGTTCAATAAATCAATATCAACTGAACAACATCGATACTCGCGGTACATGTATTCATTTTTAAGTTTTCCAGTTTCTAAAAGTTGTTTTACTTTTTTTTGAGAAAGTGTGTTTCCTTTAAATCATTTAGTTTGTTAGTAAATAAAAATGGTTAATTAACACGTTCATGATCGCCCGTCTAGAAAATAAGTGTGTGCGCGTTCGTGTTCGTTCACTAACATTCTAAATGAACAATTTACGAGCATAAACAAACAAACATGAATTAATATTAACGAACATAAACGGACGAATATAAATGAATGAGCAAAAAGAACGTTTACGAACGCAAATGAACAACAAAACATATATTTATATTCGTCTATTTAACTAAATGAAAAAAAAGAATTGTTCTTGTTTGTTCATTATTATATAAACGAACTTCCATATGAAGGATTCCCGAAAGTTCGTTTACATGCGTAGAAGGTACACCAAAAAATAAACAACTTTTATTTACCGTTTAGAAAAAAAAAGTTATATGATTGTTATTTAAAAACAATTATAAATACTTAAAATACTAGTTTAAGAAAAAGTTAAAATGATTTTAAAAACATTTATGTGAAAAAGAAAATATTTTTTGAAAAATAATGTTTTTAAATAAGAAAGAAACTTTAAGTAAACAACAAAAATACATTCTTTCTTATTTAAAAAAACTTATCTTTAATTTTTCAAAAAAAACATTTTCTTTTTCATATAAAGTGTTTTTTTAACCCTTTTACTATGATTTTTTATTTTTTTAAATAATGATGTTATAAATTGCTGAATACGACAAGTTTTATATTCTGTTTTACTATGAAAAAAAAAACGTTTTTAAATAATATTCTTAACCTAATAAAAGTCATACCTAGGGGACACATGTCCCCCATCTAGGGTCTCTAAACCTCATTTTCCCGCCTTTTTTGCAATCCCTTTGTTTCCTTTGAGTGAAACCCGACGCGGGATCCAAATACGTGATCCGGGTCATAATTGTTCCTTTCGTATATAAAACTTATAACCCGACTTCTCTAATCTTCATTCATACATCTCCGCCTCCTAGGGTTTTATTCTTCCATCATAAGTTTCTGTTCTCCATCTCTAAATCGGCTCTCAACTATCTTCAACATCAAGGTTCGGCTCCTCAAAGATCTTCAGATCAAGGTTAGATCAACAATTATTTCGATTAACCATGATGATTTTATCATTCTTTAACATTCGATCTTCCTTTTAGTTGTTGATTTAATTGATCCTCATTCGTTCTGACCTAGGGTTTCTTGATCTTCGATTGCTTTTCTTTTCTGATAGTTAAATGTCGTCGACACCAAGGTACGAATCTGTTATTTATCTATTACTCAGATTTTAGGGTTCCTGTTGATGATTTGCAATATGAATTTAGGGTTTATGTGATTTTGATAATTGGGCATATGGGTTTGACTTGAATTTGGATTGTAAATAAGTTTATTGATCTTGAACAATTAAATTAGGGTTTTTTGCTGGCTAATTTGGATTGTAAAGCAAGAAACCGTTTCTTCTATATCAAACCCTAGCTGTTGTTAACGTATCTTCTACATCAGATCGACAATGGTAATTGCTAATGATCTTGAATCCCAAAAATCATCTATCGAAACTCCTTCGTCCCTCAAACCCTAGCTGTTGTTAACGTATCTTCTACATCAGATCGACAATGGTAATTGCTGACGTGAAACACCATCTTCAAGGTACAATTTTTCTGCTCATCCAGTTTTTATCATCCAGGAAACAACCGGCTTTCTTCTTTATCGGTATTTGATTTCGCAAAAAACTATGTTCATCATTTGTTTGTTTACAAATCTAGGGTTTTGCGTTGGTCTGAGTCAACAACGATGATACATGGAAGGATGAAAATGTTTTTCTCATTTTAGGGTTTTCAATTTTTCACTCCAATGTTAGTTTATTTTACAATATCTTTCTTTGTTTCAACTTAGTTTCACCGATTTTATGTTAACATTAGGGCTACACTGATTTATTCATATTATTGTTTTTTTTTTTGTTCAAATTAGGGATTTTACTAATCATGTTTATCTAATGAAGATCCCACGAAGAACAAATCTTCTAAAGTTGCCAATGCATCACTTCTTGCATGTAAGATGCGCTAACTGAAATATTATTGTTATTTATTTATTTTGTTTTTTTTTTGTAAAATTATTTTGACCTTTTGATGGAATCTGGATTATTATATGTTGTTTTACTATTATATAAATTAAAAAGAGGAAAGAATTACATGGGACAAGACCGATTCGAGCAGTTTTTGGAACTTGGGGGGGGGGGGGTAAACTTGATGATGGTTTTGATCTTTATGCTTATAAAATCAGTTTTCAATGTAGCATCGTTGGTGTGAACTTTTCAAGTTTTTTTCAGTTGCTTGAATGAATGCTTGATGATGATGTGGTATATATTGAAATGGAGTTATACATGGTGTCTAAATGTGTAAATTGCAAAGTCTCTTGATGTGGGAAATTGTATCTCGATGCAAAACAGGTTTGACTAAAAGTTTCGTCATCGATAACGTTTTTTAAGGGATTAAGATTTAATTCATTGTGTTTTGTTTTGTATTCGTTTTGATCAGACTGGGTTGGAAGGTTTCGAATAAGAGGTACGGATCAAAGTGGCCTGTTATTATTCTTCTTTTTACCAAATTTGGTTTAATGTTTATACAAGAAGGGGGGGGGGGCGACACACTTTCGGCTAACTCCCGGTCGACGATGGTAATCAGATCGAAGATTAAGGGGTTGTAACTTCTATGGCAACACCTTCGGTGGCAGTTAATGGAGGTATCTTTTTTGTCAATCGATGTTTAAAATCACTGTTTTTTTATCATTTGATTAATTTTTTTTTTTTGCAAAAGTTTACATCTTTATTCATTTAACTTGATTGGTTATCACCGATCGTCGGAGCATTGGTGATTGTAGACGCAAGCGATGAATTTTAATGCGCCGATGTCGATTGCCGGCTACGGAGGCGATATCCAGCCGACGGATGTTGGTGGAGTTATCACCGGCCGTCGGAGCATTGGTGATTGTCGACGCATGCGGTGGATTTTTATGCGTTGATTGTGACAACCGACAAATTTTCAGGTAAATCCGTACGACTTAATCACTATTTATTTATTAAATTACGTGCATTTAGACTTAATTATATAATTAATTGAGTCCATAAAGTCTAGTAATGTCCATGTAAATGCATGGGTTCGCATTTGATGTAGTTTGGTATTATCTTATCGTGTAGCGATAAAAGTGTATATAAAAAAACGAGCGTTGGTGGATTATCCGGTACACTATAAACAAAAAAAGGGATGCTGACACGGTTCCAATATACCTGGAACTTTAAAATTTATGGCATTATTATACGTTTGGTGGAAAAAATAATAGATCAAACTTATTATGGATAAGAAAAGTATCGTGTTCTTTCGGTATATCGTGTAAATGTAAGTTCGATTTCGTTTTAACATCTATACTTGTGGTTTCTCGCCAAACAAAATGTTATTATGAAATTTTTATTTTTGTCTAGTAATATTAGACAAGATTAATGTGTTAATAAAACTCTAATCACCCTAATAGTTTAATTACCTAAATATCTAGAAGCTCACTTTTGCAAAACAATAAAAGTCAAACAAGTCTTACCAAACCATCCATCCCTCCCTCCCATATGTCTAGACCACACCACCACACTCGTGTCCTTGTGATTGGATTTGTTGAAAAATAAGTCCATGAGCATGGCAGTAAATTGAGTGTGTAGGTAAAGATATTGGATTACAAAACCATCCTTCACTCGTTTTCAAATAAACACCACCACCATAACATTCCCTCTTCCTCCCTCTGTTGAGCTCACGACCAAACCCCAAACCCCTTTTGATCATTTACTAAAACACATAAAAGGCACTCCAATGTTGAGCTCACGACCAAACCCCAAACCCCTTTTGATCATTTACTAAAACACATAAAAGGCACTCCAAAAAAAAAAAAACCTTACCACAAAAGAAACTACAGCCGCACCCACTGTCTCCTACTCTTTGCCTGGATCCGGCGACCGGTCGTTTTTCTTACCGTCACAACACACCTCAACCCCCTCTCTTGTACCATCATACGCACGCACACATTCAGAGCCGTAGAGAGAGAGAGAGGTGGCGGCGACAAGACGACGGAACCGTCAGACGGCTACCAGAAACGTCGCAACCGGCGACGAGGTGTTTTGCAGCAGAACTCCGGTGAGCCATCGTATATTCTGTTTATACATTTTTTTTCCTTTCTTTCTCCGGATTTTCTTCGTCGATTTGGGGGTGTTTCAGGTAGTGTTGATAATGATGAAGACAATGATTATGTTGATGATGATGTCGCTGATGGTGGAGGTCGACGGCGGCACATAGCCGCCGGAAATTAACGACAGTGGTGGTGGTGTTATCGTCTGGTTCAGGTTTTGTCCCGGGTCACGGCTTGGTCAGATTTCAGTTTCGGGTTAAACGCGGTTAACAGCAGACAATGATTTTAGTTCGTGTTCGCAACTAAGGGGGTGTTTGGCCTAGCTTTTTTAGCAAAGCTTATAGCTTTTTTTAGCTTTTTTTACAAAATAAGCTTTGTTTGGTGTTTGGTTTAGCTTTTTAAACTTATGCTTATTAGCTTATATAAGCTAATTTGAAGAAGCTTATGGAACCATGGTTATTTAGCTTATTTGTATAAGCTAAGATTCAGCTCGGGTCAGAATTGGTCAACGGGTTCGGTTCGGTTCGGTCAACGGTTTGGGTCAGCCGATGTCAACAGGTCAAAGTGGTCAACCCGGGTCAAACCCAGTTAACTCAGTTAACTCGGTTGACTTGGTCAACTGTCGGGTCAAAACTCAGTCAACTGCAGATCCGGTAAAGTTTATTGGTGCGGATATTTCGTCTTATCGTTTAGATAGTTTATATTTCTACGTAAACCGAGCTCGAACATTTAGCGATTACATAACGTTTATACTTTAGTGATTCTTTACATTTTGACATATTTTGACGAGAAATTATATATATATTGGTGGTGTTGAGTTTTGATAAAAATATCGACAACTTTGGTTGTCGGGGCATTCGAAAAAAACAGAGGAAACTCTGCCCGATTTTCCGAAAAAATCCGAAATATCAAATATATTTGTATGGTATAAACGACACATATCGAACTTCGAGTTTCTTATAAAATAAATACGAAAGTATATTTATTTTGGCAACGTATTACGAATTCAAAACAAAGTTATAATATTCCGACAAACTTAACTTACTACTTAACGAAACTCGATGTTTATATAAAATAAATATGATTAACTACGCTATTTCAAGACACCGATAATTCGGAATACTAGAATATTTTCATAAAATAAATATGAAGTTTCTATTTATTTTAAATGTCGATTTTTCGAATTACTTGAACACATTTATAAAATAAATATAAGGTTTATATTTATTTTAAACGGCGATTTTAAACTTTCTTACGAACTAAATATAGTTTTTATATTTAGTTCAAACAACTGAATTCTGAGTTATATTTTTTCAAACATCACGACTTAATATATATGTATATATATGTATATATTTATTTTCATCTTACGACAACTACGACGACACGAACCGCCATCCACATACGTATTCCTAAGTGCGACCACTAACACGACGCTGTAAGTATATTTATAATAGATATATAAATATATATATATTCTAAACCATTCGAAAACTAAGTCGTTTTCGAGACTTAGGTTTATCCCGAATATAAACGGGATCAAATAACCATCAATTAGTTATTCTAAGTCGAACTAACAACACCTTTGTAGAGTCGTTTTATTAACGACTCGGTAGAGCTCGGACACGTAGTTTAACTACGTCGTTAAACTAGAAACTGATAAGTTATTCCCTGTTAGGAATACTATAGATGCACGCTAGCTACATCACATTCGTGGAATGACACTACAGAATCACGCTAAGCTAGCATTGCACAGGAAAGTCAAGGTGAGTTCATAACCCCCACTTTTTACGGTTTTACATTTTTATAAAATGTTTTCGAGGGTGGAAAGACATGCAAGTTTTGCAAAGGTAAACAACATTTCGATGAACGAAAACACGTATTTATAAACTATGTTGCAAATGAATTTCACGAACTTGAACGGTTTACGAAAGGTTTATACTCAAAACTTTCAAATGTTTTTAATATTCATTTGACGCAAACTCATAATACATGTATTTACAAACTTTGATAACGTTTTCAACTTATGTACAAGTAAGAGGACGTGTTGATCCTGCTTACAAAAACTCTTTTGGGCTCGGCCCATTCTCTCTCGTGCAATGCACAAAGATTCTCGTGGGCTAGACTCACAATTTTCATATGATATACCAAGAAAAATGATTCTATTATGTTTTCTCAACAACTTTTAAACCGGTTATTAAAAGGATTTATTTTAAATCTTTTCAAAACAAACTATGAACTCGCTCAACTTTATGTTGATTTTTCGCATGTTTCTTTCCAGGTTGCATTTTACAAACTATGGAACGGTTGGAATAGGAGAACCCATGGGGATTCGAGTACTTAGTGGACGTTCAACTGTTTAGAAGTTTTAGCTCAAATACTTCCGCTGTGCAGTCACACCAGCTCTGATATTTCGGGGTATGACATTGATGTTGATTGTCAGCTGATGGTAAACTACAAGAGTGGTTTCGTGAAGGCCTTGCTGATAAGTTTCCCTCAATACTGTATATTTACTAACTTTTGTTGGATTTTTCTCTATGCAAATGGAGTACTTGGAAGAAAGGAGAATTAAGGACCTGGTGAAGAAGCATTCGGAGTTCATCTATCCCATCTCTTTATGGACCGAAAAAACAACCAAGAAAGATCTCAGTGGCGGTGCCAATGAAGTACGTTTTTTTTTTTTTTTTTTCATTTTAGTTTTTGTTTGTGTTCATCCACTTCCGTATTAATCTCCCAATTTTATTTGATTTTTCTTTGTTTATACAGACTGATGATATGTTTGGACTGTGAGCGGCATGTGTAATCATTCCATCGCTAAGCGAGACAACACGAAGTAAGCGTCTTTGATAGAAAGGTTTTAAAAACGAATCTTTAACTGTTTATCATGTTGTGAAATGTGTAATTATTGAGTGGATAATGTTTATTCGGTTTGTTTATTAAGTTAACGTGTGTTTGTTGATCTTCTTCAAATGGCATCAAATGGACATGTTCACAATTGATATTACATTTTTTTCACTGGCACATTACTCTTTGACATGACCTGTAACTCTGTTTTTTTTCTATCAGGTAATATCTTACAAGTGTATAAGAATCAATAAAGCCACAAAGCAAAAAGAAAAATATCAAAGCAACAACCTTGGTTCCTGGACTAAAGGTAACAGCAAAGGTTAGTCTTGATTGTATCCTCAATCATATATGTTTTTTTCTACTTAAAGTGTTTCAATTGTTGGTTAAACACTGTAGTAAACTATGTAGATTTGGAATTTCAAAGCTGTTGTGGAGGATGTGAAGAAGAATCCGGCAACCGCGACGGAGGGTGTCATGATTAGGAGACGGTTGTAGTTGATGATGTGTAATAATATATTTATGGTTATGTTTTATAGGAGGTTTGAGAGTGAGGATGGTCCATTGTTTGTGAAGTTGAAGGTGTTGAATGGCGAACATAGTTGATTGGCGCGAAGTTTTGAGTATAATTATTGCGATTTTATTCCAATTTTAAGGCCGTTTTTGAAAGGTTAGTTGAAGCTTTTTAATGAGGTTAAGGAAAAGATGTTTTAGTTGTTTAGGAATTATTTTGTTGATGAAAGGAAGTAAGTGATTTGATAAAACTGTTTGTTCTGTTTATAAACTTTATGATGATTGTTACTAGTGGGAAAGCCCGCGCGTTGCAGCGGGTATGTCTGTTTTGTTGCCTCGTAGTTGTTGTTGGAGTTTGCGGTGTGTATGTGGTGTTTGTATGTTGTTCGTTTGGTAGGAAGCAACAACCTAGTCACATTAGGAACTCAAAACGTTAGATTTTTTTTCAAGTTGGACATTCACTAAGCTTTCTGTGGGTTTTCGGTAATTAAGTAAATAAATGGGTAACCTATTTTTATACAATGCTACTCTGATTTATGCTTCAAATGTATGAATATTTTTCAAATTTTGATCATTTAAAGAATTAATATAAAAATGACACTTTTATAAGGAAAAAAATGAAGATTATGTGCGTAATGAGAATAAAAAAAGGAAGCCTGATCTCACCTCGTTTATCATATGAGAGCTTAAGCTCGAGCTTATTGTAAAGCTCGAACTCAGCTTCTAAGTAATTTTTAAGCCCAAGCTCGAGTCAGGCATGACTCATTTAGTTTACATTATTTTAGTTATTTTAGTTATTTTATTTATATAATTATTAACATATATATATTAAGTTATTTTTATCATTATTATTATTATCTATATAATATTGTAGATAATTGACTCGTTTAGGCTAGAAAACCTAATAAAGCTCGGCGTATGAGCTCCAATTTAGGCTAGCTTAGGCTCAAAAACTCATTTTCTAAATGAGCTCCAATTTTGGTTTGCCTGCATGTGAGCTAGCCTCGATTAAAGATTTTAGCAAGACGATCTCAAATACCTCACGAATTCCCTTACATCTATTTTGTCAAAAAATCAAATCCAAACACCATTATTAGCGTCCAAAAAAAACAACCAAGCACTCACGCTTCGCGACGGAGTAATTGTTAACAGCTACAGAGGTAACTTTTAATGGTCATTTTAAAGTTAATTTGACTTCATCATATCATCACATGTTTTTTTTTTATTAATCATCAATTATAAAAAAATTAGTTATAGGTATTTTCACATTATAAAATTCATAAAATTCATGTTATAACTTCTTTTGTCTGTTAAACAATTTATAGTTTAAACTTAATTGGTACGAATATGGTATAACACATTACAACGTATTTGTAGAGGATTTTTTTTCTCACTAAAAGTAAATGTAATAAGTTATTAGGAGACCTTAGACATTCCATAAAGCTAAACACCAAAATCATTTTAGTTTTTATAACACCATAAGAAGTTAATGCTATCCATTAAGATAGTAATTATAAAATAATTAATATATTTAAGTCATTCACCACCTAATTAATTGTGATTAAATTTTTATTTATTTAAGCTTTTATAATATTCATGCAGAAAGACCATTTTGTCTCCTTATTAATTTCATTAAGTTGTTATACAATAAACATAAAATGTTGTAACTACTTAAAGTTTGTTAGAATTCTTCCTAAATGCAGTATTTGTTTTGGTCAAAAATTACCGAAGCAATTAAGTGATCAAATTAGTAAAGTGAGGTAGTGTGCTAGAAAGTGTACTTGAAAATATACTTGTTGAATTAATTAGGAAATCAGTATTTAGGATACGGCTCAGGATATTGAGCTGTATCTATGATCAAACAATGAGCAAAAGTAAAGTAAATGACACGAGATGTACGAGGAAAGCCCTTGATCAATCTAGATCGCCGGCATAAAACCTCGGGAGCTGACAATCGCAGCTGCCTTGATCTTCTATTGCTTCAAATATCAGGATACAGTGCAGGATGTGGTACGGATCAACTATGTGTTACAATGAAATTTGAATACAAGTGTGGTGTTTGCAATGAGCTAGAGAGTGAAAGTGTTCGAGAGTGTTAGTGAAAAATTGTATGCCTTAAACTGATCCGCCCCCATCTATTTATAGTAAAGATAAAATAACAAACTATCCTAAACTTCCGGGATCCACCGAATATTCCGTCATCGAACGTTGTAGACCTGGTCTTTCGGGCTCAACGTCTCTCCTTCAACAAACTCGTCCGAGTCTTGAGGAGAAGAAGTCCTCTTGACCGTTAGCAAGTCTCAGCCTTTAACCTGCACGTGGTTAATTCAATAAACCTCAGGATATCGCCCAAGATGTTAGCAATATCCTCTTCCAGCATCCTGGTCACAAATAAACAAACAAAGGCAAGATATTGGTCAGGATACGTATGTTAAGAAAATGACCCCTAACAATTGTCCCCAAATATATCGGTTGGGATACCAATCCAACGGATATATTTCAAAAATCTTATCCCATAACTCAAGACATTTAAAACAAGGCGATGGTCAAGATCACATCGTAACCTCCAACGCGTTTTTTACTCAATGGAGATCCACAACGCCCCTATATCTTCTCTTTTCTTGTTTGAAAAGCAGATATCTTCAACAGAACCTACAGGTAATCCTCCATTTCCGATTTACTTTTTATCAATTTACATCACCTTACTCGCAATGGACGCCGCAACCTTCACCCAGCAGACTCTCCTTAAAAATCCCGAAAAGGAGATCTGTGCTTTTGACAACGTAGACATTGCAGCTTTACGAGCTTCCGGCGCTTTCCCTGATAACACAGTCTTCAGACCATTCGATCGGTCAATCCGATCGGATGTTTCTTCCACTGAATGGGTTTGTTTTCCAGCATATCCTTTTTCACTAGGTCTTCGATACCCTTTTCCTGAATTCATGATGCAATTCTTTCGAACCACCGGCATCTCTTTTGCTCAAACCATGCCCATGGTTTGGAGAGTACTAATTGTACTTAATCAAATCAAAAATCTTCATTGTTCCGACCTTCGCATCGAGGATTTGCCTATTGCTTATCGCCTCCGATCCCACGGCTCTAGCCGGTTCTTGCTCTTCTCGACCTCCAGCAAACCCCTGATTCTCAAGGCCACCAAAAACGAAGACGGATGGCAACGCAAATTTTTCTTTGTCAAACGAGACTCCATTGCTGAGGGTGCCAGCCTTCCGGTGGAGTGGTTAACCACCGGTAGAATCATAAATATCCTCATAGACCATTTGATTGTTATCTTCTATTAATACTCTTCTTTTTGATCTTTATGCAGTGAACTTCAAGGAAGTTGCTCCCCCTACCGCTGAGTCAGAAGAGAGAATCAATATTGTTTACCGGTTACCTGCAAAAGACAGGACTTTCACCACACACGTCCCGAGTTCCAGTCAATACTCATCATCCGAGATGTCTGGTAAGAATTTCTTTCAAAAATAATTAGTCACAACAGTATAATGATAAGATAAAGAGTAAAACTTTTCCCTTTATGCAGCACCAGCTAAGATCCCTGAGGTCTTTGACCTTGACGAATTGGACAGCTATTCCGACCAGATCCAGGTCAAGAAAGAACCCAGCCCCAAGACCACAGCCACATCTAAACCTAGCAGTTCCAAAGCCATCATTATTCCCAAACCTTCACCGGCTACCAAACCCCGGAGTTCCAGTTCCCGCAAAAGGAAAGAACCTGATTCCCCTGTCATTTCTGACACCTTTCCTTATGAGAAGCACGGGTTCATCGAAGCCAGCGGGTTCATGACTTCTTTTCTTAACCAGGTTAGTATTCTCATATCATATCCTGCGATTTACATTATTTTCAAAGATTTAACAATATTAATCCCTGTACTCTTACCTTTGTAGGGTCTTGAGCGTTTGGTTCATTTATATCAAGAATCCTGCAAGCTTAACAAAACGCTGGAATCTAAGCTAAAGGAAGCAGAAATCACAATCTCCGACCAAGGCATGATTGCTGCCGCCAAATCTCGTCACTACGAGGAGAAATTCAAAGCTATGATCCAGGAACACCAAGTTGCTCTCAACAAAGCTACTCTTCAAGCTCAAGCCGATCTGGAAGCCGCCCATGTGCAGTACGAACGGGATATGGTCAGCTACCGGGAGAGCCTTAAAAGTTCCGTCGTCATTTCTCTCCTTCAAGCCAGGTTGAAGATGGCTCATGAAGCCAAAACATTAGGCTTCGAATGTCCTTCTTGGGATGTTGGTGCTTGGGAGACCAAGCTGAAGAACCTCGGTGGCACCTCTTCCAAATCAACTGTCGACGAACCTTCCAAAGTAGTTGAAAAAGCAACCGATGCTGAGAAGGATGCTGAGACGGATCCCAAGACGGATGTTGCTGAAACCACTATGGACCAAGAAGGCACTACCCCCTAGAGCTTATTTCCTTTAAATCATTCGAACAATTTTATGTTTTTATGAACAATTTATTTCTGTGTCAAAACAATTTGATAGCCGAAGGTGGATGGGTCCTGGGTTTCAGGACAAAACCTTCGGTTATCAACCAGTATTGATTGCTTCAAGAATAATTTCATCTTTTTATTTGTTTGTTATAACTCTTATCTTTGTAAAAATTTTATATTGTTATCTTATAAAATATCCTGATCAGTATGCTCAGCGATATACTGTAAAAACCTTTTATTAGATAGAACTTCCAAACGTTCCTTCAACTTTGTAGAAATTTCTTTAGAGAGTGAAAAACAGTCTATCTTTTCAAAACCAAGTTTTGATAATATTTAAATGATCAAAGTTCCCAACTAATACTAGTTTCAAACACCCTAATCAAATATCCTTAAAAGGACTTTGAGAATATATCAGGATACTTCAAATAATGTTACTAAAAACTTAGACGATGTTTACAAAGGAAAGATCATACCAGAAATAGGGTATAAACCTATTACCAAACTTCAATCCCTTTGCAACTCTTCCAATGAAGGTGTCCCCTGTGCAAGGTACTTAGTGCATTAGTTCTGAGCCTCATCCTTTTAGCTTTACATCACCATCTTGGCAGGGATGTCCCCTGTGTACAATGTCTTCAAATATTTTAGAAATCTACTGAATGTCAGTTTCCATTGCATAGGCAACTTTTTACGTCCCAAGGGTAAAACCCAATGATGTACTGGAGATAAATCCCTTGTATCCTGGGGAAAATCCCAAATTTTCATGCGCTACAGGCGGGAGTGTATAAACTCCAAGACTTAGAAAGGTGAAAACCTTTAAACCTTAGAGAGTATGAAAATACCCTTTCGTGAGAGAGGGTGATCAATCCTCATATACCTTTAGGATTCAGGATATAGCCAACAGTAACGAAATTGTCAGCCACTTTTACATGGACTGGTCCCGCCACCTTGAACTATCCCTGAATAACTTGCGCTCCAGGCGGGGTGTTTAAACCCAATTCGGAAGAAAGGTGAATACCTTTAAACCTGTGAAGGGATCAGTATCCCTTAAACGTGAGAGAGGGGGCCAATCCTCTAATCCTTCGAGTTATCCTGAGTACATATCCTGGAGCTATATCCTGAAACATATCTTGCAAAACAATTGTAAACTAAGGTGGGTGTTAGCTTGGCTAACACCCCTCCGATGCTTAAGTCAGTATTGGGTTACAAAGAACAAATTAAACCAAACATATTTAAAAAAGGTAGAATTCATACCATCCTGAGTTAGAAATTAAATTCTAAACTCACTTGAAATAGAGCTTAAGGTGTATAGCATTCCAAGACCTCGGTAGCATATCCCCCTCCATATTCTTGAGTCTGTATGCTCCTTTCCCTGCTTCTGATTCAACTTCATATGGTCCTTCCCATTTTGGAGCTAACTTGCCATCGGCAGGATTAGTAGTATTCTGAAAAGCCTTTCTTAACACCCAATCTCCAATCTTAAATCTTCTTGTCCTAATATTCTTATTATATGCTCTGGATATCCTTTGTTGATATGCTGCCATCCTTAGCCTTGCCGCATCTCTCTTCTCATCTACAGTGTCTAAATCCTGACTCAAGGCTTCAGGATTCTGCTCAGGATCACTTAAGGTAGATCTTGCAGTAGGTATTGTCATTTCCGTTGGAATCATTGCTTCTGCTCCAAACACTAAGGAAAATGGGGTTTGGCATGTTGCATTCTTTACCGTTGTCCTATCAGCCCATAAAACAAAGGGTAATTCTTCTGCCCATCTTCCTTTTTTGGCTCCAAGCCTTTTCTTTAAGTTATTGACAATTATCTTGTTTGAGGATTCTGCTTGTCCATTTGCTTGAGGATGTACCGGAGTAGACGTAATCATTTTGATTCCCCAACTCTTGCAAAAGTCAGTAGTCCTCTTACTTATAAACTGAGAACCATTGTCACAGATTATCTCGGCTGGTACTCCGAATCTGGTCAGGATATTCCTCTTGATGAAGGATACTACTTCTTGGTCTCTAACTTGAACAAATGCTTCTGCTTCAACCCACTTAGAGAAATAATCCGTCATTGCTAGCATAAAGACTTTTCCTCCCGGAGCTTTTGGTAGCTTTCCCACTATATCCATACCCCACTTCATAAACGGCCAAGGGGAAACAATAGGATATAATGGTTCAGCAGGTTGATGCAGTATGTTACTATGTCTTTGACATACGTCACATCTTCGAACATATTCTGCAGCATCTTTTCTCATTGTTGGCCAATAATATCCTGTCCTTAATACTTTTGAGAATAACGACCTGCCCCCAGCATGGTTACCACAATCCCCTTCATGTATATCCTGAAGTACTTCTTTGGCTTCAGGATCCTCCAAGCATCTCAAATACGGTCCTGCAAGAGATTTCTTGTACAAAATATTATCTATAATAGTGAATCGTGATACCTTCATCCTAAATGCCTTAGGATTCTCATTTCCAGGGATGTGTCCTTCTTTTAGATATCTCATGATTGGAGCCGTCCAGGATTTGGGATCCTCTTCAGGATGTTCTGCTCCAGGATCCTGAATACCAGCTACTTCTTTATCCTGAGGATTCGTTGCAGGATATAAGACATGTAATATTGGTATTTGCGTCCCTTCAGGTATCCTGATCGATGATCCCAAATTTGCTAAGGCATCCGCTTCAGCATTATCCTCCCTTGGTACCTGTTCAAGTATAAAAACATCGAAATATCCTGCTAATTTTTTGAGAATATCGAGATATTCGATTAATTTCTCACCCTTAACTGCATAGGATCCATTAAAATGGTTAGTAATTAACAAAGAGTCAACATATACTTGCAAATTTTTGATACTCATGCTCTTAGCCAACTCTAATCCTGCAATTAAAGCCTCATACTCTGCTTCATTATTAGTAGCAGGAAATTCACATCTAATAGCCTGGGGTAATATGTCCCCCTGTGGCGATTTTAGTAGTATTCCTAAATCCTACTCCTCTTACATTAGATGCACCGTCAGTATATAATGTCCAGGATCCTGAGGATTCTCCTAACTGTTGAACTTCTAGGTCTACCTCGTCCTGAATGTCACTACTAAAGTCAGCCACAAAGTCAGCTAAAGCCTGAGATTTTATGGCATTTCTAGGTTCATATACTAAATCATAAGCACTTAACTTTACTGACCACTTGGCCATCCTGCCTGACATCTCTGGTTTCCTAAGCACATTTTTGACAGGATAATTTGTTTTAACATGTATCCTATGTGTCTCGAAATAATGCCTAAGTTTCGTTGATGCCATGACTAATGCTAGTATCAATTTTTCTAAATGAGAATACCTAGTTTCAGCATCTAGCAAACTTTTACTAACATAATAAACAGGATATTGCTGACCTTCATGATCCTTTATGAGAACGGCACTTACAGCATTCCCTGATACAGCAAGGTACAGGGATAGTGGTTCACCATTTTCAGGCTTCATCAATAGAGGTGCGGTTGAGAGATATCGTTTCAAATCCTGCAAGGCTGCTTCATGCTTCTCCCCCCATTCGAATCTTTTATTCTTCTTCAGGATATCATAAAAATCTTTGCACTTGTCTGAGGATCTCGAGATAAACCGTTTTAAAGCTGCTACTCGCCCTGTCAATCTTTGTACGTCCTTCATATTTGAGGGTGATTTTATATCCAGGATAGCTTTGATCTGCTCTGGGCTTGCTTCTATCCCCCTTTTTGTCACCATATATCCAAGAAACTTTCCTGCCCCCACTCCGAAATGGCATTTAGCAGGATTCAGCTTCATGTTGTATTGATCCAGGATATCAAATGCTTCCTTGATATCCTGGAGGTGATCCTCATCCTTTTTAGATTTCACCACCATATCATCGATATATACCTCCATGGTGTCCCCCAGTTTGTCTTTAAACATCATGTTTACCAATCTTTGGTATGTTGCACCTGCATTTTTCAAACCAAAAGGCATAGCTGTATAACAATAAATACCTGTTGGTGTCATGAAGGCAGTATCCTCCTGGTCAGAAGGCTCCATTTGGATCTGTTGAAATCCTGAAGATGCGTCCATGAAAGTCAGCATTTCATGCCCGGCAGTGGCATCTACCATTGCATCAATGTGGGGAAGAGGAAATGGGTCTTTAGGACAGGCTTTGTTCAAGTCTGTGTAGTCTACACAAACTCTCCATTTCCCATTTTTTCTTTTGTACTACAACCACGTTTGCTAGCCATCTTGGGAACTTAACCTCTTTGATCATTCTGGACTTTAATAGTCTTTCAACTTCCTCCTGGATAATAGTGTTCCGCTCAGGAGCAAACTTCCTTCTTTTTTGTTGCACAGGCTTGAATGATTTATCAATTCCAAGCTTGTGAGTGATAATATCTTTGGATATGCCTGTCATATCCTCATGCTTCCATGCAAACGTTGACATCCTGCATTTCAAAAAGTTAATTAATTGTTCTTCAATATCCTGAGGGATATTGGTCCCTACGAGCACCGAAATATCGGGATTATCCTGGTCCAGGATAATTTTCTTCACATCCTGCTCCGGATCCTCCACAATATCCTGAGCCCGCGTCTTTAATTGCTATGCTGCACTAGGTTTGGTTGAGGATTTCATCGAGGATGAGTAGCATTCCTTCGCCTCCTGCTGATCACTATCAACTTTGACCACTCCCCAAGGGGTAGGTATCTTGATGCATTGGTGATATGTTGATGGCACGGCCTTCATATCGTGAATCCACGGTCTTCCCAGTATGATGTTATAGCAGGATAGAGAATCCATCACACAGAAACGTTGTATCGAGTTGACTCCTTCAACGTATACTGGAAACTTTATCTCTCCCACTGTGTTTCTAGCCTCTCCACTGAACCCAACAAGCACGGTAGACTTTGAAGTGATATCCATCGGAGATACATTCATTCTCTTCAGAGTTTCTAGTTGGATTATGTTGACGGAGCTGCCATTATCAACTAGTATCCTGCGTACAAAATGGTTAGCCACATATAACGTTATTACCAGAGCATCATGGTGAGGATCCTGGACAGTATCTCTGTCATCAGCATCAAAAGTGATCACTTTGTCAGTTGTGAGGGTAGTCATTCTGACAGGTTTGTCTCCCCTTTCGGCCTTAGCTTCCTTTGCATGTCTCTTTGCTGCCGAATACGAAGTTCCACAGATGTCGGATCCTCCCGAAATGAAGTTGATTATCTTGGCATCCGCGGGAGGTGATGCTGCTCGCTCAGGATCCTTCTCAGTATCCTGACCCTTATTCTTCTTTCTTCCTAAGAGATCTTTCAGATATCCCTTGCTTAGAAGATAGCTTATTTCTTTCCTTAGAGCAATGCAATCCTCAGTTACATGTCCGAAATCTTCGTGGAAAGCACACCATTTTGACTTATCTTTCCAGTCAGCCTTTTGTTGATTCTTTTGAGGCCACCTAGCCTTGTCTCCTAGACCCTGCATGGCATACATCAATTCAGGAATGTTAACAGAAAAGCAATATTCAGACAACTCAGGATACTCTTCAGGATCCTCATCTTCGACAGCATTCACTCTCTTGTTTTCATTTCTGCCATATGGCTTAGGCCGATATGACTTAAATGAGGATTCTGACTTCCTGTTAGTTGACTCATAAGTGTTAGATGAGTTCATCCTTTCTTGCATTTTCCTGTCATCTTCCAGACGGATATATCTCAAAGCCCTGTTACGAGCTTCGTCGAGATTCCTGCAGGGATTCATTACAAGATCCTGATAAAACTGAGAATCCTTTTGTAATCCCATCTTAAAAGCTTGCATAGCTGTTGCAACATCAAGATGTGGGATATCCAAGGATTCTCGACTGAATTTGTTCACATAATCCCTCAAGGATTCCTGAGGCCCTTGAGTTATCCTGTAAAGATCACTGGTTAGTTTCTCAAAACTCCGACTACAAGAAAATTGACTGTTAAATAAATTAACCAAATGAGCAAACGAAGTAATTGAGTGTGAAGGAACGTTTAACAGCCATTTCAAGGCTGATCCTGTTAAGGTAGAACCAAATCCCTTGCACAAGCACGCTTCCTTGAGCTCCGGAGGGATAGGGTTAATCTCCATTCTTTCCCTATACTGAGCAATATGCTCATCAGGATCCGTAGTTCCGTCGTAAAGCTTCATGTTGGGGGTTTGAAATCTCTTTGGGATCTCAGCATCACAGATAGGATGTGCAAAACGAGATATCTTATGGCTGTCTTGGGACACTTCCGGGATCGGCTGGACCACCCCAGGTACACTGGATATCATGTCCTTCAACTTTTGAAGTTCCCTAGTAAGTGCTGATGTCACACCTGTGTCCTGCAAAGATCCACTATTGTTAGTAGCATGAGTATTATTATTATTTGACACGTTACCCGTTGGAGGATTTTGCCCATATCCTGAAGCATATCCTGAGCTCCTCATGGTTGACATCCTGACCGAGGAGGGTATTTCAGGAGTATGATTCTGAGGAAGACTGGGCACAATATTCCCCCTGTTATCCTCAGTATACACAGCTGAACTAAAGTTCAACGCTCAGGGGTGTAATGGAGTGACATTATCCTCAGCAGATCTGCTCGAGCCAGACTTCAGGAGTTGTATTTCCCTTAAAAGCATTTGGTTTGCTTCCTGTTGCTGCCTCATTTGTTCCTACACACTTCCAAATAAAGTAAGAATTTCATCATTAGAAGCTAGAACGGGAGCAGATTCCTGAACACTGCGAGTAGGGATAATATCCTGAGGTCGTGAAGAGGCTGGCGTCCTTGGAGGAGGTGGTGGAAGCACCGAACCAGTAGTAGCAGAAGTCATAGCAGACACAGTAGAGGAACTAATGTTTGATCTTGAGGCCATTATGGACAATGTGGCAAAAAGTTTTGAAAATAGAAAGCCGATTAGCGATTTCACAAAAAATTTTAGTAAAGAGAGCACCACTTGCCCCACGGTGGGCGCCAAATTGTTTTGGTCAAAAATTACCAAAGCAATTAAGTGATCAAATTAGTAAAGTGAGGTAGTGTGCTAGAAAGTGTACTTGAAAATATACTTGTTGAATTAATTAGGAAATCAGTATTCAGGATACGGCTCAGGATATTGAGCTGTATCTATGATCAAACAATGAGCAAAAGTAAAGTAAATGACACGAGATGTACGAGGAAAGCCCTTGATCAATCTAGATCGCCGGCATAAAACCTCGGGAGCTGACAATCGCAGCTGCCTTGATCTTCTATTGCTTCAAATATCAGGATACAGTGCAGGATGTGGTACGGATCAACTATGTGTTACAATGAAATTTGAATACAAGTGTGGTGTTTGCAATGAGCTAGAGAGTGAAAGTGTTCGAGAGTGTTAGTGAAAAATTGTATGCCTTAAACTGATCCGCCCCCATCTATTTATAGTAAAGATAAAATAACAAACTATCCTAAACTTCCGGGATCCACCGAATATTCCTTCATCGAACGTTGTAGACCTGGTCTTTCGGGCTCAACGTCTCTCCTTCAACAAACTCGTCCGAGTCTTGAGGAGAAGAAGTCCTCTTGACCGTTAGCAAGTCTCAGCCTTTAACCTGCACGTGGTTAATTCAATAAACCTCAGGATATCGCCCAAGATGTTAGCAATATCCTCTTCCAGCATCCTGGTCACAAATAAACAAACAAAGGCAGGATATTGGTCAGGATACGTATGTTAAGAAAATGACCCCTAATAGTATTATACTTATGTTATTATGAACTTGATTACGTTATTTGTTGTTGCTATAAACTTACAAAATTTTGTGGCAAAAATATTATAATAGAAACTTATGATTGTTTTGTCTCCTAAGTGAACTTGAGGCAGTATAGTGTAAATGTAAGGTCCTCATGGGGAAGTAACGAGCAGGAGTTAGCCACATTTGTTGGAAGTAAATATTGTATTATTCTTTTTATATACAATTTATACATATGAGAAATAAAATTGATAGGGTCTTTATTGCCATTTGAGTATACTTGTAGTAGTATTTGAAAGTAGTATTTGTGACTCACCATTTGTTCATCTGTTGATTGGCCAAGTTTTGTGGCCAAAGACTTACCCAACTCTTTTTACATATAATTAAATAAATAATACACACATACATACTATGTTTATACATACACATACAAAAACTTGAGATTATTCACATTGAAAGAAAAATCTATCTGCCAAACAAAGATAAATAGAAAGAGAAAAAAAGAAAAAGGGAACGAGAGTGGTCGTAGGTGGTTTGATGGTGATGTAGGATGGAGTTGGCGGCGGTCGGTAGTAGCAGCAAGGCAAAGTTGGTGTCATGGCAGCGAGCGACGAACATCGGTGGAGGCGGTTGACCTTTCTAAATGAATCCGCCACTGAGCGAAGGCCACCAACTTCAACGTTTTATACTTCTGCAGTGAAACCAAATACGGTTTATGGTTGTTGCATCTTTAGTTGTATCTTGGTGAGGGAAAATGGATCGGAAATCAATTGAGTGATGGTTGTGAATAAAATACAAATATTTGGAGAAGTAATAGATTTTTATACCCAGTCTAAACAATAATTGTTAAGATTAAGGCTAATAATTTGATTTTACTCTCATTAATTATGTTTTCAATTGAATTTCGGTTTCAATTTATTAATCATTACATCATTGTGATTCTTGAAAGAGAAGAAGAGGAAACAAAACGATCATAGAAATATAGATATTTTGTTATGCATAAATTTATTTAGAATAACAATTACTTTAGACTCTTCACATGACATCTTAATTATAAGATACAAAAGGGCCGAAATCACTAAAATGCCCCTAAAGTGTCTTAAATTTTGGGACAATGCGCAAGTTTATCCCTTCTAAAATAGCCTGATCCTCTTATACATGTTGCTTCAAAATGTGTACATAATGTAAAATTACCATAAGGGTAAAAAACCTAGTTTGCTTAATAAGATAGTATATAGATATAGATATAGATTATATTATATAGTCCATATAAATCTATTTTTTATATTTATACATACTATTAAATCATGAAAATCCTAAAGGTTGTATGTCTAACCTTTAATTTAATCAATTAATTTCTTTAATTTAATCAATTAATGTATTCAATTGAATGCATTATTTACAAGAACTTAAGAGTTACTTACATAATGTAAAATTACCATAAGGGTAAAAACCTAGTTTGCATAATAAGATAGTATAGATATAGATATAGAATATATTATATAGTCAATATAATTCTATTTTTTATATTTATACATACTATTAAATCATGAAAATCCTAAAGGTTGTATGTCTAACCTTTAATTTAATCAATTAATTTCTTTAATTTAATCAATTAATGTATTCAATTGAATGCATTATTTACAAGAACTTGAGAGTTACTTATAATTAATTTGGAGTTCTTGTTATTAATTGAAAAAAAAAAGCATGATCTTAACTCATAATAAATTTTATCAATTAAACTTAGACTCTTCATATGTCATATTAGTATTTATCTTAATATTATAGTTACACATGTGCCAAAATACCTAAAATACCCCTAAAGTGTCTTAAATTTTTGAAGAATTGGCAAGTTTACCCCCTCTTAAACAACTTGTACTCTCTTGTACGTAATGCTATAAAATTTATACGTGTGTAAAATGACCAAAAGGGTAGAAAACCCAGTTTCTTTAATATAGTAGTATAGATTATTATTGTTAACTCATTGATTAATTTGTTATGTGTATTATTTTGTTGGTAAATGAAATTAACAGGAAGTTGGGGAGCAAAAAAGCATGGATAACAAACAATTGAAATGTGCAATTGATCATGTACCGGAGGAAAAGGAGAAAGGAGAGATCAATGAAGTCAATTTTCTTAATGTTGCAGCTATGTTTTCTCATTTATAATTCATTACATTTTGATTTTATTTTTGGTTATTAGCACAAAGGGCTGTTAAACATGCGTGTTGTGTTCCATACGAACCCAAAATTCGTGTCAAGGCCGAACATGAAAAGTTTATTTGCGGCGGGGTGACATGAACATGACAAGTTTGTTTGCAGCGGGTTGACTTGAACGCTACCTGTATATGATCAATTAAAAATAATTTTTTTTCACATACTAATACTTCATAATTCTAAATTTCCAGATTAATTTTATTTTTAAATTAATTATGTATAAATTATGTATAAACTATGGAGATATAATTTCTGAATTTTAAATTATATCACATAAAAGATACCCATATTCAGGGGTCAACCCGTAAACCTGCGCGTTGACACAAACACATCTTAATTAGCTTAATGTGTTACGTGCGAGTGGGTTTGACTCGAAACTAACCCCGACCGGTTTAGACTAAACCCAAGGCCCGAATTTCAGGTTATTGGTTGTTATTCGGTATTTATAACAAAGGTAGGCAAACAAATTATAATGTGGTTTGTATATGTTGATGCAACAAATACAAGACCAACGGTGGTAGCTGGACTGGCTAGGCAGAATGGTTGAAGGGTTCAACCTTGCCTAACGCAGGTCGTGGGGTCCCCCCATGTTTGCGAGACGTGGAAGGAGGTTTACTAGTTTATTGTTGTTCTTTGCTATGGATCCTCCTCTGAATTGTACTCAGATTCGGAAGTGGAAGCAAAGGGAATGTGTGTGTTAGATGTGAAAGGGAATGACTTGTGCGAGACAAGCATTCGATGTGAATGACCAGAGATTGGAGAATCAGAGCTGGTCAGGATGTGTTCTCTGAAGTAAATGAAGTGTCATTTTATAAGAGAAGGCATCTCCCGAAGTGGAATGGATTAGACTAGTAACCTCGCTTGCAGTGGAGGGTTTCCCCTTTCGGGGGTTGAAGGCTTTTGACCCCCGGATAATAGTGTGCATTGGTAGACCTGCTTTGCTTTTGCGGCCGTGGGTTGGTGAAGCGATCTTCAGATGTGACCGGCTACTGTTTCTGCATTGCTTTTCCCAACTCACAGCTTTTCAACCGTTGAACCGTTTAACCTTTTGAGCGCTTACATATTTAATCATTTTATTTAGTCTTGAGCTACCCCCGTCATCAGCCCCCCAAGTCAGAGGCTTTTGGGTGATAAGATTAAAGACTTCTGACTTTTATGTACGTATTTTATTGCTTGAAGGTTTCGAGGGTTCGTTGCTTGAAGGCTTGAAAGGTTGGAGGCAGTTAATGTTTTGAATTTGAATTTCAAATAACTGACAATTGATTTGATTGATGTATGGCAGTTGATAGGGTGGCGGTTTTCGCAGGAGTTATTGTTTTGCCATTATTACCTCTATTGTAGACTTATATTTATTTTATATTTCCAAACTTATCCATTTGTTTCACAATTTATTCCAAGTTCCTGCCATTTTCTCTCCCTCTCTAAGGTTAGTTCCGGTTTCCTTTTCATCTTGCATTTTCCATTTTCCGTTTTCAAAAAATGGGTGCTCGTAAGGACTTAGCAAAATCTTTTTCCCGGTTAACACAAGAGGAGATAGATTTATTTTGTATGGAATATGGTATTGATAGGAAGTTTGACCCCACTGCCCCTGCTTGTGATGTTCCCGTTGATAAACCACCTTCTGGTTCGATTGCCCTTTATTGTAGTCATTTTGAGTTCTCAAACCTTCGATATCCCTTTTCGTTCTTTGTTTTGAACTTGTTGGAGTATTATCGGGTTTCTTTTGGGCAAGTTCATCCAAAGGGGATGGCTAGGGTTTTGCATTTTGAGGTTTTATGTCGTGCTCTTGGGTATGATCCTTCCCTTTTACTCTTTCGCCGGTTTTTTCGTTTGGCTAAGAATGGCGATTGGTTTACTTTTGAAACAACCAAAGTTGATACCTGTCTTATTCCGTCGATGGTTACTACGCTTGGGGCTTGGAAAGACCGCTTTTTCTGGGTCTCCGATACTATGCTCCCATTTAAAATGGTGTGGAGGAATCCGGATGCTGTTCTCAATGATCCGGAACCTTCCGAGTCTGAATTGAATGCTGTTTTTCTCAATGCCATCCGGGGGTGCCCTTCGAGGGTTCGTCCCTTTCCTGAACACTTACTTGTTCTATTAGGGGTTAGTAAAATTTGGGGGAATGTTGATCGG
Organism: Helianthus tuberosus; assembly: GCA_030545235.1. Classification (NCBI taxonomy): domain Eukaryota; kingdom Viridiplantae; phylum Streptophyta; class Magnoliopsida; order Asterales; family Asteraceae; genus Helianthus; species Helianthus tuberosus. The sequence continues at coordinate 177,825,442 of CM060365.1, read as the reverse complement.
GATCCGGTTCTTATGAGGAGTGGCATGGGTATGCATTTTCCTTTTTTGTCCTTTTTATGTTTTTCTTAATCTATGACTTATGTGTTGTTGTTTTTTGCAGTCATGTCTGCCTTGGATTTTATTAAGAGCGACGATACTTCTGATGTTGTTTTTGAGGATGCTCCGTCTGTTCCTGGTGAGAATGTTGTGGTTAGGACTGCTGATCAAAGGTTTGAGGGCTCAGGCTATGTTAGTGCTGCTACTGCCAAGGGTTTTTCTAAGTCTAATGCTCCTAAATCTTCAACCCGTCGATCTTCTCGTCGGTTGTTGAAAGCTGGTCCTCAATCCACTTCTACTGAACCAGTAGACTTGAGTGACGATATTGAAGTTTCGGAAGATCAAGATGTTGAAGCAGGTGCTGAGAAGGCTAAGGAATTGGTTGTTCATGGCAAAAAGGTTTCGAGCAAGAAGGTTGTTGCCACTCCTGTTCAGGAATCTTCGAGCAGGGACGTTGAAGGGTTGGACCCGGAAGGGATTTATGTGCCTACTTGGTCGGTGAAGAATGATGACAGCTTCAAAGATGCTGCTGTTTGTGAGGATGCTCTGAGTCACATTGCTCCTCCCTTAGTGCATGAGACTATTGCTGGGATGGATGATGACCTGATGCTGTCCCGTATGATTTTGAGTACTTGCAACCTTGCTGCCATGCTTCCTCAAGGCATTGCCCGTTTTCGTCAAAGAATGCGGGAATATGAAGAATTCTCCAAGAAGAAGGATAAAATGAAATCCTCCATGGCTGGGATGAAAAAGGAGATAGCTGGTTTTGCCGAGAAGGAAGCAGCATGGGAGAAGAAGGTTAGTGATCTGAAAAAGACGCATGAGATTGAGATGGGTGATTTGAAAAAGAGCTTCGAGGCTGATAGGTTGAAACTTAGGGCTGACCGGGAAGCTTTGTTTGTTCAGCAACAGGCTTTTGGTAAGGAGAAAGAAGGGTTGAAGGCTTCAGTTGCTCAGGCTACTGGCGATAACCAATGGCTCATTGAGCAGGGTTTCCATCAAGTGGTTACCTACCTGCTGCACTCCAAAGAGTTTAATTCTGCCCTTGGCGATGTTTATACTAAGCTGCTCAATTTAGGAAAACACCAAGGTCTTATTGCAGGTTATAAGCTCCATGAGTCCGGTCACCCTTTGGAGAAGTCACCTCTGTTTCGGCCCGAGGCTTCTGATGTTTTTAAAGGCTCCGTTGAGCAAATGGAGAAGCTGACTTATCCTTACATCCATCAAGTTTCTGGTTGCTTTGGTAAGCCTCTTGCTGTGTTGCAAGGTTTGAAGCCGGAGGGCTTGAATGAGAAGGTCTGTGTTGAAGTCCTGGGATCTCTTTCAAGGAAGAGGTCTTATTCAGGTGATAGTGAAGATACCCTTTCAGGTCAGCCGGATGTTCCTAAGGATGCAAGCTTGGAGGCTTCGGCGGTTGGTGGTGATGGAGGTGTGAAGACTAAAAAGTTGAAGAAAACAAAGAAGGCCAAGGGCGAAGGTTCTGGAGTTTCCAAATCTGTTGATGCTTGATTCGTAGCTTTCTTAGCACTGAAACAATTTATGTTTTGTAATGTTAACTTGAACAATATTAGGTTATCAGGAACCCTTAAGGTTCCTGTTGGTTATGTTTTAAGGCCTTTGTGGCTGCTGGAACAGTAGTTTAAGCTTGCAAGTTATTAGGACTTGTTTCTAACTTATGTTTAAAAGTCTTTTTAGGGCTTTCTTTTATATGATGTTATGTTTTAACCATTTTCCTTTTATTATGGTTTTATGCTTGTGCTTTTTGGACAAGGCAGTTCATTTGGCTTTTAACCGTTCAAGCCTTTTGGCTGTCTGTCATTAGGTTGAAGCCTTTAAGGTTTCGAGGTATTGCCCGGGTGGCTTGAAGCCTTGAAGGCTTCTTGGTTTTGCGTCCTGGCTTGGTTTGTACCTTTGTGATTTTTGTCCAATTGACTTTGTTCTTTTTGGATTGGCTTTGTTCTTTTGTAACTTTGTCTTTGTCGGGTTTGTGCTGCCCTTATGTTTTTTATGCCTAAAAGGGTTCAGTGCTGCAGACACTTAGCCTTGGCATTTTTAACAAGAAGAGATGGCACCTATCCTTTTAATTATTTCTTTTGGTTTTTTAGCCTTTTTGTAGACTATATTTCTAAGGCTTAGGGAGCATTTGGTGTAGGCTGCTTATACCCGTCTATGAGACAATTTAGTTTTTTCTTAACAAGTCTCATGGAGTTGTATTGGTTTAGGAACTCACCCCTTATATAGGCTCATTCAACCCTTGAACCTATTGAGCGATGTGGCCTGGGAGCTCATCCCCTTACATGGCCCTTGCCATGGAGTTTTTTGCTAGGTTCTCAACCTGATTTTGGGATAGAAAGACAAGTTTGATAAAAACAACTTCATTCATTAAAGCAATACTTGCTTTTTACAAAAGGTATTCATAACCCTGCTTGAAATACATTTTGATACAAACCAAACTTTCCATTTAAACATGGAACCTTTTCAGTGTTTTGCCGTTCCAATGCCTTGGAAGCCTTTTGCCTTCTGAATCAGCCAGCTTGTAGGATCCACCTTTGTGTGCTTCAAGGATGGTGTATGGGCCCTCCCATTTTGGGCCAAGCTTTCCTTGATTTTCTTTCTTGCTGGCTTCGTTGTTTCTGAGGACCAGATCCCCTGGCTTGAAACGTTCGTTTTTGACTTTTTTGTTGTAGTAGGCTTCCATTTGTTGCTTGTATTTGGCTTCTTGAATTGCGGCTTGATCTCTTGCTTCCTCTAGGAGTTGTAAATTCAACATGGTCTCTTTTTGGTTTGTTTCGGGATCCATGTTGACAATTCTTTGGGTTACAACTCCTATTTCGGCAGGGATCACAGCTTCGGATCCAAATACCAAGCTGTAAGGTGTTTTCTTATGGCTTGTTTTTTCTGTTGTTCTAATTGCCCATAGGACACTAGGCAATTCTTCAAGCTAGTTGCTTTCGTATCTTCCCAATCTTGTCTTTATGCCTTCCACTATGCTTCTATTTGTTCTCTCAACCTGCCCGTTTGATTGCGGATAAGCCACTGAGCTAAAAACCTGATCGATTTTGTATTCTTTGCACCAAACGCTGAAGGGCTTCTCAGCAAATTGCCTTCCGTTATCGGTGACAAGTACTCCTGGCAATCCATAACGGCAAATGATGTTTTCCCAGACAAAGTCAATGACTTGCTTTCCTGTGATTTTGGCAAGTGGCTTGACCTCGGGCCACTTGGTGAAATAGTCTACCGCCACCAGTAGGAATTTCACTCCCCCTTTGCTTGGGGGAAATGGACCAACGATGTCCATTCCCCACTTATGGAATGGCCAAGCCGAGGTTATTGGGACTAAATCATGCTTGGGACTTTTTGGGACTGGTGCGTGGATCTGGCAGGCATCACATTTCTTCAATTCTTCGGTTGTGTCACGATGCATTGAGGGCCAAAAATATCCGAGGTTCATGAGCTTTGCAACTACCGACCTAGCTCCAAAGTGAGCTCCGCATACACCTTCATGAATTTCCTTGATCAAATATTTACTTTGCTCGGGACCGACACATCTTAGCAAGGGAGCAAGGTAACCCTTTTTGTAAAGGGTTTCTCCTTGTAGTATGTATTGCCTTGCCTTGATTTCAACCCTTTTGGCTTCCACTTGATCATTGGGTAATTCACCATTTTTGAGGAACTTTCTTATGGGAGTCATCCAGTTTGGTTCTTCTTCGGTAACCACGTCTTGAACCTCCAATTCATCAATGGATGGGGCCTTCAACACTTCTACCAGTACCTTCTTGGTGAGATGGGCAAAAGTGAGGGATGCAAGCTTACTTAGGGCATCGGCCTTCTTGTTTTGAGATCTTGGGATCTGTTTGATGTTGCATGCTTGGAAGGTACTCATCAGTTCCTTGGATTTATCTCTGTATTTTTTCATGTTGGGCTCTTTAGCTATGTAGCTGTCATTGACTTGACTTGAGACCAGCAATGAATCCGTGAACACTTCAAGCTTTTCAACTTTCATTTCTTTGGCCAGCCTTAGGCCGACTATTAGTGCTTCGTATTCAGCCTCGTTATTGGTGGTCTGAAAATCAAAACGAAGAGCATATGTGAATTCCAAACCTTTTGGGTTGATTAAAATTAATCCAGCCCCTGACCCTTCAACGCTTGAAGCCCCGTCGGTAAAAAGCTTCCAGGCTTCAGGGTTGGAAGGTTCAGTGGTGGTAGTGTTTACTTCAGTGACTGTTTGGTTTGGGACTTCCACAATGAAATCGGCCAAGACTTGTGCCTTGATGGCTTTCCTTGGGACATAGGTGATGTTATGTTCACCTAGTTCTATGGCCCATTTGGCTAATCGCCCCGAGTTTTCAGGTTTTTCAAGCACACTCTTAATAGGTTGGTCGGTGACCACTTGTATGGGGTGTGCTTGGAAATACCTTCGAAGCCTTCTAGCTGTTTGAACTAAGGCTAATGCAAGTTTTTCAAGGGGAGGGTATTTCGTTTCAGCTAATTTTAAAGTTTTGCTGAAAAAATAAACGGGTACCTGGGCCTTGTCTCGCTCAATGGTGAGGACTGCACTGATGGCCTCGTCTGTGATTGAGAGGTACACCGATATTAACTCCCCGGTTTTTGGTGCCGCAATGTCCGGTAGGGAAGCTAGGTGTTGCTTCATCTGGTTGAAAGCTTCTTCAGCTTCTTCAGTCCATTTGAAATCCTTTTTATCTGAGCAGTTCTTGAGCGTTTTGTAGAAAGGCAGAGATCTTTCGGCAAACTTTGAGGTAAAACGCTTCAAGGCTGCAAGCTTCCCATTCAAGCTTTCGACTTCCTTCTTGGTCTTTGGTGGCTTGGTTTCAAGGACGGCTTTTACTTTGTTAGGGTTGGCTTTGATGCTTTGTTTTCCAACAATGTGGCCCAAGAATTTTCCTTCTTCGAATCCAAATGAACACTTTTCCGGATTAAGCTTCATGTTAACCTTTCTGAGGTTCTTGAAAGTTTCTTGAATATCATTGAGCATTTGGTATTCCGTCTTGCTTTTAATAACCAAGTCATCGACATATGCCTCCATGTTCTTGCCGATTTGGCTTTCGAAGGCTTTGTCAACGAGCCGTTGATAGGTTGCTCCTGCATTTTTGAGACCGAAAGGCATCTTTTGATAGCAAAAGATTCCTTTGTCCGTGTGAAAGGCTGTCTTCTCCTCATCCTCTTTTTTCATGAGGATTTGGTGATAGCCTTTGTATGCATCAAGAAAGCATTTGAACGAGTAGCCTGTGAGGGAGTCAACTTTGAGATCAATTTCTGGTAGTGGATAGCAATCCTTAGGACAAGCTTTGTTAAGATCCTTAAAGTCTATGCACATCCTCCAAGAGTTGTCTGGCTTCTTGACCATGACCGGGTTTGCAACCCATGACTGATACTTGACTTCTCGGAGAATACCGGCTGACACAAGCTTTTCGACCTCTTGGCAGGCTGCCAGACTTCTTTCTGGGGCCAAGCTTCTTTTCTTCTGGACCACAGGCTTGACCTCTGGTGGTATTCTCAACTCATGCTCGGCAATGTCCCGGGGGATCCCGGTCATATCTTCAGGACACCAAGCGAATACATCGCTGTAGTGTGTTAGCAATTTTTCAAGGTATGAAAGGGTCTCTTGAGAAAGGTCTGGGTTGACCCTTATTCTTTGTTCAGGGTATTTAGGGTTTATGACCAACCTTTGCCTGTCTTCTTCACTGTTTGATCTTTCACCTTCAACCATGTAGGCTTCCTGGGAGGTTTGAAGGGTTGCTATGCCCCTTTCGGTGGGAAATTTGACTGTGCCATGGCCAACAGATACTGCCATGTAAAATGCACAGTGTCCTGGTCTTCCGATGATCACATCATAGCTTGAGGGGATGTTGATAACCACAAAGGTGAGTGGTTGGGTTCTTTCTTTTAAACCTTCACTGAAACGAACATTAAGTGTCAGTTGCCCTAAGGGCTTGAGGGGTATGTCAGCGATACCTTTTATGGAGGTCCCAGAAGGTTGAAGCCTTGAACGTTCTTCATTGCTCAATTGGTTGAAGAATTTTTCGAACATGATTTCAGTGGCTGCCCCCGTGTCTATGTATGCCTTGCATGTTTGCAACGTTCCCATGGTAGCTTCTACCACGAGAGGGCTAGGGAGAGGGTCATTCTCCGTGGGGGGGGGGGGGGAACAGACACACTGAAGCTCCCAAGCTTCCAACCTCTGCCTCTTGTGAGGAACCTTTCCATCGAAATCTACCATATTGACTTCCTTACCCTTTCCTTCAGCCATTTTGTCCCGGACTCCCTTTACCAAATGAGCGAGTTCTCCGGACTTAACAGCTTCTTCTATTCTTTTCTTGAGTTGGAAGCAATCATTGGTGTGGTGACCTTTTTCTTCATGAAACTAGCAGTATTGGGTGGAGTTCTCGTTTTTCCTGCTTTTGGGGAGAGGTCTAGGAGGCCGAAAGTTTTGTTTAACTTCTTCTGTTGCAAGGATTTCTTGAGGGGTCTTTGTGAGGGGTGTGAAACTTATGCCTTTTTCCCTGCTTGAAAGGTTCCGACCTTCAGACCTTCGAGGTTCTGAACCCTTTGACCGTCTGTCATAGGAGTTGAAGTTCCCTCTTTTTCTGGCTGGACTGTTGCTTCTCCAGCCGGACCCTCTTTTTCTTTGTTCCTTAATGTCTACTGCCTCCTCTCCCCGGATGTGGGCTTCAGCCCTTTCAAGAGCTTCTTCTAAGGTCTTGGGTAGAGATTTGTTGAAATCCCTTGTAAGGTACTTAGAGGTGATGGCATTCATGAAACCAGCCACCCTCATTTTCTCATCGGCCCCTACATAAGTCAGACCTTCCTTCTTGTATCGTTCAATGAAAGCACGGAGACTTTCATCATCGCGTTGTTTTGTCTGAAAGATCACTGTTGCATCTTTGACATATCGTCTTTGTTGGGAGAAATTGGCCAGGAAACCCTTGCTGAGATCATCAAAGCTTCGAACACTTTGAGCAGGCAAATCGTTGAACCAGATCCTGGCGGATCCAACAAGAGTTTGCATGAACATCAGGCAACACTCAGCGTTGGACCATTTCTCTATCCGAGCTGCACCGGTGAAGATCTGAAGGTGGTCCTCAGGATCTTCAGTCCCATCATATGTTCTGATGTGGGCTGGCATTTTGATCTTTGACTGGAAATCATAATCGGCTATCTGCCTTGAAAAGCATGAAAGGTTACTTGGCTTGTATGGTTTAGCCAAGTCTTCTTCAGTCCTTGCATCCACATTACTGCTATTGCCGTTGTTTCCCTGAGTGGCAAGCACTTGATTGATGAAGTGTTGCCATGGGAAGTTGGCCATCATCTGGGTCATCATGTTGGGCATAAGGTTGAAGCCTTGAAGGCTTCCTGGGCCAGCGGAGCAGTTTATCCCGAGGGGAGCACTCATAACAGCACTTCGTGCTAAGGGGAGCACAGACAGAGCTTGTTCCCATGTAGTTGTAGTAGATGCTGGATAGCTTGTCACCGGGGATTGCAGGAGCTGGTCAAGAGTTAGCTCATGTCCTAGAGGAGCACCACTAGTAATTGGTTGGGAAGAGAAGATAGGATGCACCGTAGGATTTGTCATAGTGGACAGATAAGGGTGAGGGTTTGAAAGGTTACTGGGACCGGCCTCACTTCTTGTTGCAAAAAGAGGAGGAGGTGGCCCAGGAGACAATGTTGGCTCTGGTTCGTCATAGTCTAAACGAATCCTCACTCCCTTTTCTCTTTCTTTACTCACATGCTGGTTAAGAAGAGTCCTTAGCACAAGGAAATTGTTAGCAACCCCTTCAGGGGTGAGTTCAACACACGATGGGGCATCAGAGACACCGATATTGGGAGATGGAACTCCGGATCTGGACGGAGTTGGTGTGTTGAAGTTGAGGAACTCGGGTGTGCTCCCCGGAGTTGAGAAAGAAGTTGGTATAGCCACGTGAGCTTGGCTACTACCCGGAGTAGAAGCGTTTGGGATCTGATTTACTTCTTCCGGAGATCCACTTTCAGACATGGTGATTTTAAATGAATAGAGCTACACTACTAGGTCTTTTGGAGAAGAAACAGCGGCGTAGCCCCACGGTGGGCGCCAACTTGTTGATGCAACAAATACAAGACCAACGGTGGTAGCTGGACTGGCTAGGCAGAATGGTTGAAGGGTTCAACCTTGCCTAACACAGGTCGTGGGGTCCCCCCACATTTGCGAGATGTGGAAGGAGGTTTACTAGTTTATTGTTGTTCTTTGCTATGGATCCTCCTCTGAATTGTACTCAGATTCGGAAGTGGAAGCAAAGGGAATGTGTGTGTTAGATGTGAAAGGGAATGACTTGTGCGAGACAAGCATTCGATGTGAATGACCAGAGATTGGAGAATCAGAGCTGGTCAGGATGTGTTCTCTGAAGTAAATGAAGTGTCATTTTATAAGAGAAGGCATCTCCCGAAGTGGAATGGATTAGACTAGTAACCTCGCTTGCAGTGGAGGGTTTCCCCTTTCGGGGGTTGAAGGCTTTTGACCCCCGGATAATAGTGTGCATTGGCAGACCTGCTTTGCTTTTGCGGCCGTGGGTTGGTGAAGCGATCTTCAGATGTGACCGGCTACTGTTTCTGCATTGCTTTTCCCAACTCACAGCTTTTCAACCGTTGAACCGTTTAACCTTTTGAGCGCTTACATATTTAATCATTTTATTTAGTCTTGAGCTACCCCCGTCATCAGTATACATGATTGGAATTTATATTACAGGTCGAGTTTTATGAAGTCTAAATGAAAAGAGAAGAGCCATTCATTCCAAGGTTTATGTGCATCTCACAAGCTCTTATGTTACTACCGTTATCTTCTATTTTTTAAGGTCAGTTATTAAAGTTCAGTTGGTAATAATACTAAGTGCATATGTTAGGTTAAGCTACAAAGCATTGGTATAAGGGCGAACGTAATAGCAAAATAGTACTCTTAACACTTGGTGGGGAATAAAGGTAGTTTTGAGCCTGGGATCGTCATTGGAGAGCAAGTACAAGGATTGGTTTATATTGTCTTTTAGATCGATTTATGGGATTTTATACACATCTTTTGAAAAATGTTATGTAAATAAATATTACGTTCTGTTTTTTATTTCACACTGTATTATTTGCTCTGTTCCGTGAAATTCACGGAGATTAGCACTATAAACATATATTTTTCTTTAAATCTATACCTCGAAAACATATTATTTTGTCAAAACCGCGAAGTTCGCGGGAATTATCACTAGTCTTCCTATTCTAATAAAACAAAGGTATCCAATCCTAGGTGTTAACTTTTCAAGTCTCCCCCTTAATCCGATCCTAGGTGTCAACTTTTCAAGCTTCACTCCTTAATCCGATCCTAGGTGTAATTTTTCTAGATTTGTTATTTTTAATTAAAGTTTAATTAAGTCAAAGTGGTATGTTAAACCACAGGGTCAGATGCATAGAACCCACAAACAAAAAGTTGAACATGAAAGAAAGAAGTAATCAGATTTCAAAATTCAAATGGATTTCAAACACCCGCCTCTAAATTCCCCCTTCATCACCGCATCTTTTCTTCTTTATTTGAACAGTTTTTTTTTTATCATCAACACATCTACACATCATGTCCTCTGTTAGGTTCCGGCGCCACCGTAGCTCTTCTCAGGCTTCTTACTTCTTCTAGGTTCTTCCATTAATCTACCACTTCAACAATCTATATGTTCTATATAATAATCAGCAAAACTATTTAGGTTTTCATCAAAGTTTACTGTCGAGAAACTGAGGTTTGATTATAATATTATTGTTTCTTTGTAGAGAAGCTAGGCTTCAGAGCAGTAATGAGGCGAAATCGAATGGTAAGTTTCTAGATTCTTCTGCTTTTTGAACTTATTTGAAGGTTGTTACAAGTTAGGGTTTGAGTTGATTGTGTTTTGACTTATTGTGAATTGAGTTGATTAAGAAGGACATTGTCACAGTAACTGTTAATTTAGAGTATGTTTCTATTGTTGCATCGCTTTCTTCTGAATGCACCGCCACTGACCCAATTTCTCTTTCCAATAGGAGTTTATTTCATTCCTCATTTAGATTCATCTTTTTCCTTATCAAGAACCCTAAATTTATGCTTTTTGCCTATGTCTAATCCTATCAAGAACCCTAAATTTATGCATTTGCCTAAGTCTAATCATTTACTTTATATTTAATTTTGTTAAAGAAAACAAGAGAGAGAGAGAGAGAGAGAGAGAGAGAGGGAGCAGATAAGAGATGTGTTGATCAGTTCTGTTTAAACATAATGGAAAACATGAATAAAGGCCAGCAGAGAACCCAGTCAGAGATGCAGCCATTGAGTTTGACATACTTGTCAGGATGATCTGGTTCCTCCTTAGGGTGTAAGATTATGATGGTGGTGAACCGAAACTAGGGAGGTTTCAATTAGGGAGAGAGAGAGAGTCGAATTTGATGTTATGATTATTAGGTTGTGTGTCTAACCCTTTATCTCTCTAATAATCTCCTTATATATACACCCAAGAGGAAACCTAATTAGTTAATAAGGGTAATATGGTCCATCAACAATTACCAACTAATTATTAATAGGTTATTAATATATTTTGATCTATATAATATAAATGATTATAATGGCTACAAGATTAAATATAATAATACTATATTTAATCTTCACATTCTCCCACTTAGCCGAGTAATCATTTATCATGAGTATTAGATGAGTCTGGCCAGGAGTTAACACTCATTTTAGCCTTAAACCAAGAACTATAGCAGAGAAATACAGCCGTTGAATCATCATTCGACTCAGGACCCCCATTAGTCATACTATAGCCTCAATTTAAAACCTAATAGTTACGATCAAAATATGCATAAGCCCTTTAGCGTCTGATTTCTATTTATATTTGTCTATATGTCATTACACCGGCAGAACATATGTTAGAGACATACAAAATCAAACTGAGAAAATTTTATTAATTAAAACATAAGCTAGTACAATATGCCATTAAATAAGGTCTTTAGTAAGTCTCATATTCGATACATGTTCTTTGAAAACTTTAGGTGGGAGACCTTTTGTCATCGGATCCGCAAACATATCTTTAGTACTAATATACTCAATACAAAGATTATTTTCCTCAACTCGTTCACGTACGAACAAATATTTTGTATCGAGATATAAACCAGCTCCGGTCGAACTGTTACTGTTCGAGAAACTAACGGCAGCTGAGTTATCAAAGTAAAGCTTCAATGGTCTAGAAATGGAATTAACGATTTTGAGTCCAGTGATCAGATTTCTAAGCAACATTCCATGACAGGTTGCGTTGTAAACAGCAATGTATTCTGCAATCATTGTGGAAGTTGTCGTTAACTGTTGTTTATGACTATTCCATGAGATAGGTCCGCCTGCTAACATAAAGATGTAGCCCGAAGTGGATTTCTTGTCATCTTTGAATTTGGCAAAGTCAGAATCAGAATAACCTACCACTTCTAAATGATCACTTCTTCTATGAGTCAGTTTATAGTCTTTCGTCCCTTGCAGATATCTAAGGACCTTCTTAGCTGCTTTCCAGTGATCTAGGCCAGGATTAGTCTGATAACGGCCTAGCATTCCAGCAATGTAAGCGATATCAGGGCGAGTACAGACTTGAGCATACATCAGGCTCCCGACTACTGACGCGTAAGGTATCTGGCTCATTTGCTCCTTTTCAACCTCTGTTGTCGAACACTGGAATGAACCGAAAACATATCCCTTAACTACTGGAGCGACGGAGGGTTTACACTGTTGCATGTTGTAACGTGTAAGAACACGATCTATGTAAGTCTTCTGAGACAATCCTAAGATCCCTTTGTGTCTATCTCGGTGAATTTCGATACCAATGACGTAAGAAGCATCTCCGAGATCCTTCATGTCGAAGTTATGCGAGAGTAACCGCTTCAACTCATGCAACATGTCTAAACTATTACTTGCCAATAGAATATCATCTACGTAAAGGACAAGTATGGTAAAATTACTCCCACTCATCTTGAGGTAGGTGCATTGATCCACTTGATTCTTTATAAAACCTTGTTTCTTCATGACTTCATCAAACTTGAGGTATCATTGACGTGATGCTTATTTTAACCCGTAAATGGATTTCTTCAACTTACAGACTAGATGCTCCTGACCTTCAGGTTTAAAGCCTTCAGGTTGTTTCATATAAACATCTTCGTCCAAGTCTCCGTTAAGGAAAGCAGTTTTGACGTCCATCTGATGCAGCTCTAAATCAAAATGAGCTACTAGGGCCATAACGATCCTTAATGAATCTTTAAGAGAGACAGCTGAAAACGTCTCTTGATAATCAATTCCCCCTTTCTGAGTGTAGCCCTTTGCAACCAATCTCGCTTTGTAGCGTTCAACGTTCCCATTCGGATCCAGTTTTGTTTTGAACACCCATTTACATCCTACAGGTTTGACTCTGTTGGGTAATTCTACCAAATCCCAAACGTCATTTTTCTTCATGGATTCAAGCTCATCAATCATCACTTTATTCCATTAAGAAGACTGATCACTGTTAATGGCTTCATTATAAGAGATAGGATCATTGAGCTTTCCAGCATCCATTTCAGTCAGGTAGGTAACATAATCATCCCAATTAGTAGGCCGTCTTTGCCTAGATGACCTCCTGAGTTGATTATCGGGTTCAGCGTTGTCTTGGTTTTGAGCGTTTGATGTGCCTTCGTTATGAGGTATAATGGGTTCTGATTGTGGAGATGGAATTTGTGCAGTAGCTTCAGGTGCAGTTGTTGCATTGGGTACAAGAGGAGTAAACGGAGTAATGGTAAGTGACGAGTCTCCCCCCCCCCCCCGCATCTTGTTCTTCATGCAATTCTTCGTAAGGATTACTACTGCTCCCACTGACCTTGAAATCCTCTAGGAACGCAACACACTTGGTTTCAACAATACGTGTGACATGGGAAGGACAATAGAAACGATAACCCTTTGAGTGATCAGGATACCCAATAAAGAAGCAGATAACTATTTTAGGGTCAAGTTTCCTTAGGAAAGGATTATAGAGTTTTGCTTCAGCAATGCAGCCTCATACTTTCATATATTTAAGACTCGGCTTCCTTCCTGTCCAAAGTTCATAAGGAGTTTTAGGGGCAGACTTAGAAGGAACTCTATTTGTTGGTGCACTGAATGTCTGTTAACTACGTCTTAATCGAGTCTTAGGTCTAGATAGGTTAGTTTGGAGCTTGGAAATAGAAAAGTGGGTTATTTGATGTAATTCCACTTGAAATGACAAACTTGTCATTTCAAGCGAAATCTGTTAGATTGTGATTCCGCTCCAGATGGTACTTTGTGATTCCGCTCCAAATGTAGATGGTGATTCCGCTCAAGATTCATCATCATGGGGTTCCACTTCAACGGTTTCAAGCGGAATCAGACCCCTATATATATGTGTGTGATGATCTCATTTAATAACAGTTGGAGCGGAATCTGGTCATGTATTAGGTGTCGAATTGCTGTCAAAATTCAGTCAGAAACACGTGTAAAGACTTGGAAAAGCAGTAATAGAAAGAAGTTAAAAGGATACAAGCTGTGTGACTTTGTTTACTTTGATTCCGCCTTAGTAAATGAAGATGAATTGCCTTTACTGACTGTTTAGGGTCACGCACACGGTCCGACAATATGACAAGTTTGTCATTTCAAGTGGAATTACATCAAATAACCCACTTTTCTATTTCCAAGCTCCAAACTAACCTATCTAGACCTAAGACTTGATTAAGACGTAGTTAACAGACATTCAGTGCACCAACAGACTCCCCCTTGGATGTTGACGAAGTCTTCGGCGTCGAGTCTTTAGCCTTTGTCTCTTTACAACTTTGTCTTCTCATTGTAAAAACTCTCTCTTCACAGGTTCAGGAACTCATCCTGGCTCCATCATTAGTCTCTCCTTTAACTGTTGATCCAGAATGTGAACTCCCCCTTTCACAGACTCCACCTCTCGATAAGCTAGGGTTTTAAATTCTGGTTCAAACTTTAACATTTTGATGCCATGGGGAACTTAATTCCTGTTTCCTGCACAATCTCTACCCAAATATAAGATATCTGATATTTACAGTTTCTATCTAAACATACCATTCTCAATCGATATTCTAATCAGTGTTTAAAAATCCACTTAAGTATTCAGGTCCAAGTTAATGACCCTGATTACTCAATTTTATCTACCATGTCCAACTTAATGACCTTGGTTGATCTGAGACAATTCACACTGACTTTTTGTTCAACCATTTTCTGAAAATTACAAGTTTCAAATTAATGAACTTGCTTTTAACTTTTCAACTTTCACAAACTTATCATATTTTAGCTCTAACCTCATCATCCATCCCAGAAACCTCCTGCATCTGCTTCAATTCGAAACTGAATATCAACTCTCCACTTTGGTTTGTCGGAAAATAAAGCAGAAATGTAAAATCTTTTTGTATTTTTAATAAGATTTCTAAACTAGAAATGAAATGCAGAATTAAAAAGCAATGAAAGTAAACTATATATAAACAGCGTGTCAGGGAATCATATCAGCTATTCGACAAGTCACAAGTACCGTTAAGCTTTAATTTCATACTCAGAATTAAACAATTCGCTTAGATTGTCGATATACTGATCCACTTAAATTCTCACACACATTTCAATCTGTTCAGGATACTGATTTAGTGTTTTAGAGACTTAAACTTATACATGTGCCACACCTCTTGAATATACTCCCGTATCCAGATCCCAATATTCAGTCTTACAGGTGAGTATACCACAAATGATATCTGTAAGAGGTTAATAAATTATGAAGAATCATGAGAGCTCAGGTTAGAACTACCGTTCAGCAGAGAGATCATGACTCAACTTTTGGGAGTGTCCCCTTTAGAGAATCTTTTTTACAACAGCATTGCTAAGCAATTTTATCGTCTTATCATTTATACTGAGGGTGATGCTAAGTTTCAAGCATTGCAGAAAGTATTATTCGAGGACTAGGTCAGAACTTCCATTCAGCAGAAGTCCCGGAATAATACCCCAGATATCACTGAGTATAAAGACCTAGTATATCAGAAAAAGGAATCTTTCAAACAAGATTTCAGGGGTTACCTATATATCCAAGTAGTGTTCCCCATGAAATAAGTAAGTAAAGATTTAGGTTTATATCCCGAACAAACCTACTAAATGTGCAAAAACCTATCGGCACATCATCAGCGAGACTGCTTAACGCATTTAAACATTCCATGTCTTTAGCATACCGTAACTGTCAAGCCGATGTACTATCATTTTCCCTTTTTACACAAGCTCTTTTCTGGTTTTCTATTGTTTTTGAATTTAGAAAATATCTCATGTTTTTGTATTTTATTTTATTTTTATTGTTTTTGTATTTTCTGAAATATTACCCTATACCTCCCCCTGAATACCAAAACAAGTAAAAAATCGACAAACCATTGCAGATTGCTTCTCAACATCATCTACAATGTCTCCTTCATCAACGCCAAGAATCTTCTCCAACACCGATAAAAGCTTCATACCGTTCAATTTTAGAAAATATTGAAAACGTGTTTTATCAAATGCTTTGGTATGTAAATCAGCTTTTTGATCGTCAGTGTGGATTTTCTCAATTCGTATCAACTTCTTCTCAAAACAATCGCGAATGAAGTGATGACGAATTTCAATGTGTTTGGTTTTAGCGTGATGTACTGGATTTTTAGTAATGTTAATCGCTGCCTCATTATCAACAAAGATAGGGGTGTTTAGAAATTGCAAACCGTAGTCGCGCATCTGTTGCTGGATCCACAAGATCTGGGAGCAGCTACTGCTAGCAGATACATACTCCGCTTCACATGTGGATAGAGCCACAGAGGTCTGCTTTTTGCATTGCCAGGTGACCAATCGTGGTCCGAAAAACTGGCACCCTGCTGTTGTTGATTTAGCATTAACTTTGCAGCATCCGAAATCAGAATCGGAATACCCTTCAAGCGTGAAATCGCCTTCTCTTGGATACCACAACCCCAATGATGGAGTTCCTTTCAGGTAGCGTAATATCCTTTTCACAATCACCATATGCGAAGCTCTCGGGTTAGATTGAAATCTTGCTGCGAGGCAGGTTGGGTACATGATATCGGGTCTTGAAGCTGTCAAATACATCAGCGATCCGATCATGGAATGATATATCGTTTCATCTACCTTCTCTCCGGTGAGATCAGGGTTTATCCCATGATTCGTTGCTAATGGGGTGGAAGCTGGAGTAGAACCTGACATCCCGAATTTCTCCAAGATATCATGAACGTACTTCATTTGATGTATGAATATTCCTTTGGGTAGTTGATCAACCTGTAATCCCAAAAAGAATTTCATCTCACCCATTGATGACATTTCGAATTTCTGCTTCATAACTTGTTCAAAATCTTTGCACAAATTCTCATTTGTTGACCCAAATATAATGTCGTCCACGTAAATTTGAACTATCAGAAGATGTCCGTCGACCTCTTTGGTGAAGAGAGTGGCATCCACTTTTCCTCGGATGAAGCTGTTGGCTAGTAGGTGTTGAGACAATGTCTCGTACCAAGATCTCGGGGCCTGGTGTAAACCATACAGCGCTTTGTACAGCAAATAGACCTTGTCTTTGTGGTTTGGATCAGTGAAGCTCGGTGGCTGACCGACATATACCTCCTCTTTTACCTTCCCATAGAGAAACGCCGATTTAACATCTAGCTGATACACTTTGAAATTTTTCCAAGATGCAAATGTGATGCGTGTGAAGTGTTATATATTTTAGGTGTATATTTTAAGCCCTTTTTAACACTTATTTTTAGCCAAGTTTTAAATTTATAAAACACGATATTTTACTAACACTAAACACACATATGGGCAAGTGCACCCATCGTGAGCGTAGTATAGTGTTGGCAAGATACCGAGGTCGTCCAAGGACACAAGAGCTTTTAGTACCGGTTTATCCTCAACGTCTAATCAAAAGTAAAAGTTTAGAAAAATGTTTTAAACTAAGAAAAATAAAAACTAACTAAAAATGCTGAAAAATAAAATAAAAAGAAAAACAGATAGACAAGATGAATCACTTGGTTCCGACTCGTATCTAGTGTAACCTTTGATTATTTCCGCACTTTTGCACTATTTTAAGAGATTATCTTAGTTATTGTAGTAGGCCCCTCTTTTGAAGGTGACGTTACCCTCACCCCAGTAGTTTGAGTCAGGAAGGATACAATCCTAAAAGGGTGGATTATTGAAAGATAATTAATTAAGTTATTAATGCAAATTATGGTAGGCCCCTCTTTTGGAGGTGACGTTACCCTCGACTAAGTAGTCTGAGTCAGCAGGGATACAGTCCTAAATAGCCGGGTTATAGTATTAATAGTAGTTAACTTATGAGGGGATCAAAGAGTTTGGACCCCCGCCATCCAATACCGTTAAGTATTGAAGGAGGTCCTACTAAATTTGACCCAGGTCCATTGCAGGACCTCTAAACGCTGAACAATGGCAAGACCCTTACCAAACCGTTCCCTTAACCCCCGACCAGGTAGCCAACATACCTCCATATAGACCGTGTATGAATGGTGAAAATCTTTTATTTTATATAGACAGTAAAATAATGCCAAGACACCACGGACAAACGATAAGGAAAGATCACCTTCAACATAAGCAACTAGTTATTAAAGTCATTAATACAAAACCAAGTAAAAAGTGCAAAAGATTAGAAATAAAAAAGTATTACACTAGACACTTTGTTTTCACCAAGTGATGTAAGAGACTTAGGCAAACATGGCCTTGATTGTCAAGAACTCTTACGATCAATCTTGGATCCCGAGATGACTCACACACTCTATGATGGACAATGGATGATGGTGGTGGATGATGGTGTTATGGTGGTGGTGGGTGGTGGGTGAAGTGTGAGAGAGGTGGTGTGCCAAGGGATGGTTTGAGCTTGAGCCAAGCACTCCTATTTATAGGCTGAACAGAAGCTCGGGCACGGCCCCGTGTCCAGTGGGCACGGCCCCGTGTCCACATCCTCTCTTTCTTCATTTAATGCAGCTTTGTCTTATTAGTTGACCACGCCCCCGTGTCCGCTGAGCACGACCCCGTGTGCAGAAGAATCTTTGTACTATGAAGATTTGCCTGGATTGTGCGAATCTTATAGTTGACCACGGCCCCGTGTCCGCTGAGCACGGCCCCGTGGTGGGCAATAGAAGCTTCTACCACTTTGTCTTTTCTGCTGACACTTGGGCACGCCCCCGTGCTGGCTGAGCACGGGGCGTGTTCAGTCTTCTGATGTCTTGTTTTGCTTGGGAAGATGCTGTCGTGGGGTCGGGCATGTCACGTCTTGTTCCTTTTCTTGTATTTATGTTAGATTTTGATGTCTTTTTGCTTCTTTTGTTAATTTGAGCTCATTTAAACCTGAAAATACAAAAGGAAGACAAAAGCCCACTTTTTCCAATATTAGTACTAAAAATGGGTTAGTTTTATGCCACAATTGATGAAATTTATATGTTGCATTTTGAACACATCAAATACCCCCACACTTGAATCTTTGCTTGTCCTCAAGCAAAACTCTTTAATATGTGGCTATTACACTCCCAAATGGAATGGGTAGAAAAGAAGGTTTTGGGCTTGTCATAGAGTGTCGGGATTTCCAAGATTCTTTATTTAGTTTTATTTTTATTTATTTACAATCCTATTCGTCAGGATTTATTTAAAACTTTTCATAAGATAAATTACTTATTAGGGCATAACATGCCTTTGTAAAATTTTATTTATATACAAGTTCACATACCTCACGGGGATCACTCAACACTCGGCTGAAAATGTATTTTTGTGGATCACTCGAGAGCGGCATGGAACTTACTCCTACCATAGGCTTGCCAAGCAATCAATCCTCCTCCTTTTTAACTTATATACCTTTGTAAATATCAAGAGGACTTTTTGGGTGAAGGGTTAGGCTTGGGTTAAAGGTAGGTGGTTGGGTGAGTGGTTAGTGGTTAGTAGAAAAAGGCGAAAAGCGTAACAAGTTTCGGTTTTCGTAAGACTTTCTATTTTTGTAACTTTTATTTTGATGAAGCTATTATTCAAACAAAGTTATTTTTGATGAACTTGTTTGTTTATTTTCTTTTGCTTCATCATCAACACAAAATATATATATATATTTTTTTGAATAGTCATACGAAAAATCGAACTTGTTACTAAAACAAAGGGGTAAAAATGAAAAAGGTTTTGGTGGGTAAAAAGGGTGTTTGGTTTGGGCTATGAAATGAAAAGGTTTAGGGTCAAAGGGGCTAACTAGGGGGATTTTGGGTAGGTGGTAAAAAAAAGAAAAATAATGGTGTAGAAATAAAAAAAAAAGGTTAGTCCTAATGCCTCCATCATTTACTTACTCGGGTTTAAGTTGGTAAGAACCGGGAATGTATCGTCATGGCAAGTTCTAGAGTCGTAAGAACCAAGCGGCTATTCACACAAGAAACAAAAATGAGCATTTAGTCAAATGATATGTAAGTGTTTGCTCAATAAAGGCTCAAAACTCACTTTTGTGGGAATGGGTTTTTATGTGATCAAGTATATATAATTAAATTTTAACTAAGCTTGTCATGCCTTTTCATAATTTTCTTATGTTGGTTCTTTTTATCACGACGCTATCGGTTGTAAATTTGTAAAAATATAACCTTTTTGAGAACTTGAATTTCCCGAGTTAAACCTAGACAAGTAAAAAAAATGAAAATTTTTGAAAAAATTTGGGGTGACTAGCGGTTCCAATAGAGTTTTGTGTAAGGCTTGTATTTAGGACTTGCAAGATTCAGGGTTTTAGCATCCCCCCCACACTTAAATTACACATTGTCCACAATGTGTCCCAAAAATAAGTTTTTCGGTTGATTAAAATGTGTAAAAATGGGTTAAAAACAAGATTTTATGGTACTGGGTAGCTGAACACGGGGTGGTGTTGGCTGAGCACGGCCCAGTGTCCAGACTGCCAGTACCAAAAGTAAACAGAAAGCTGGGCACGGGGGCGTGTTCAGTGAGCACGGCCCCGTGTCCAGGTACCTGAACTGGGCATTTTCTACAGAACCTCGGGCACGGGGCGTGTTGGGGTGAGCACGGCCCCGTGCTGAACTTGCTGTAATGAAGAAAAATCGTCGGGAGGCTCTGTTTTTGTGTATGGGGTGTTGGTTCAAGCTTCCCTTAACATCCTTCACCATCCCGAGTGTGTTTTATTCCTGAAAATTAAAACTAAACTAGAAAATATAAAAGTTAAACTAATCTAAAACTAAGGATAGTTCCGCGGAATGCCTCCGTGGTGCGCCACGTTTATAAGGGTCCTTGGCTAGACCCTCCTTATCGGGTGGTTCCGGCTCATCTTCAATTAGGGGGTCGTCATTGTCGATTGGATATTTCATTGATCGCTCAAGATCGACACACCTTTTGAAGGCCCCTAATTGAATAGGTAGATTGTTGTACTTCCGGTTTTTCAAAGCTTCGTGTGTTTTTACAAATGGTCGTCCCAACACTAGAGGAGCGTCATCGAGGATGACAAAGTCGGTTGGGATTACCATTTGATTTGTTTGAACCAAGATATCCTCAACTATACCGATTGATTTTATTACCTTCCGATCAGATAGAAAAATGGGTATTTGAAGTGGAGAAAAATCACTAATACTTAATTTTTCGAAAATGTAGTTAGGCATTATGTTAACACAAAGATCTTTATCAATCGTGACATTACTAATAAATGAATTTTGAAAGAAACATGGAACCGGTTTAATGTTAATTTCAAATGGGTCTTCTTTTATTAGCGAGGTTTGATCAATAGTTAACTTAACACTTACCGTTTCGTCAATTTTAGTGTTAGTGTTTAACTCTTTTAAAAACTTAGTATGAGTGGGTACTAAACAATGATTTTCAAAAGAAGGTGACAAGAGATTAATTTCTTCAAAATTAGACTCTTCTTGAATTTTAACGTTGTCGGACTCACCTTTTTCGTTGTTTAACTCATGTGTCGGTTTTTCACTTGTTTGTTCTTCCATTTTTACACTTTCGGTTATCTCTTCCTTTTTTAATTCTTCTCTTGCGCGGGACTCCTCTTCCCTTGCGCGAGATTCTTTTATACAGCGATCGATAACTCTAATGTGTTCTAATATCCTATCGGTTACTTCAGTTATAGAAAAAGAATCAGGATTTTCAAAGCTTGAATCCGGTTGTTCGATCCTTTGTTCCTCATAATACCCATATGAAGTAGATGGTTCACACCATTGTTCTTCATTGTAAGCATATGATGGATAAGGGTCGTAATTTTGTTCTTCATAATACTCATATGAGGTGGGTTGTTCACGCCATGGTTCCTCATAATAAGCATACGAAGGTGGTGGCTCATATCTTGATTCCTCAAAGTATGAGTATGGAGGCTCATACCTTGGTTCATCAAAATATGAGTATGAGGGAGGAGGTTCATACCTTTGGTCTTCATAGTATGTGTATGAAGTTGATGGCTCGTACATGGGTTCCTCATAGTAGGTGTATGAATTGGATGGTTGATATGAGTGATTATTTTGAACCGAGTGTGTGTTACGACAATTAGTGCAATAATTACTCCTATAATCATCCTCCTCATAGGTGTAGTTGTAACCTCCTGAGTATTGATCCATAAGAATCACTCAGCAGACCACAACCAAGTCTCGAGATCAGAAAACAAAAATAAAAACAGAAACAGAGGCTGGACACGGCCCCGTGTTCAGGATCTGTATCTGGGCGTTTTGATTAAATTTACTGATTTTGTTGAGCACGGGGCGTGTTCAGTGAGCACAGCCCGTGTTCAAGCTTCTGTTACTGGGTGTTTTTATAAAAATGTGCAGCACGGCCCCGTGTTCAGTGAACACGGCCCCGTGTACAGGCTACTGTAAATGCAAAACTAAACTAAAATGCAGAAAAATGTGCGCGCGTTTTTTTTAAAAAAGGTTTTGAAAAACTGATTAGGCCGTCGATTTTAAGCTTTCTTAAAATCCTTGTGTCCCCGGCAACGGCGCCAAAAACTTAATGCGTGTGAAGTGTTATATATTTTAGGTGTATATTTTAAGCCCTTTTTAACACTTATTTTTAGCCAAGTTTTAAATTTATAAAACACGATATTTTACTAACACTAAACACACATATGGGCAAGTGCACCCATCGTGAGCGTAGTATAGTGTTGGCAAGATACCGAGGTCGTCCAAGGACACAAGAGCTTTTAGTACCGGTTTATCCTCAACGTCTAATCAAAAGTAAAAGTTTAGAAAAATGTTTTAAACTAAGAAAAATAAAAACTAACTAAAAATGCTGAAAAATAAAATAAAAAGAAAAACAGATAGACAAGATGAATCACTTGGTTCCGACTCGTATCTAGTGTAACCTTTGATTATTTCCGCACTTTTGCACTATTTTAAGAGATTATCTTAGTTATTGTAGTAGGCCCCTCTTTTGAAGGTGACGTTACCCTCACCCCAGTAGTTTGAGTCAGGAAGGATACAATCCTAAAAGGGTGGATTATTGAAAGATAATTAATTAAGTTATTAATGCAAATTATGGTAGGCCCCTCTTTTGGAGGTGACGTTACCCTCGACTAAGTAGTCTGAGTCAGCAGGGATACAGTCCTAAATAGCCGGGTTATAGTATTAATAGTAGTTAACTTATGAGGGGATCAAAGAGTTTGGACCCCCGCCATCCAATACCGTTAAGTATTGAAGGAGGTCCTACTAAATTTGACCCAGGTCCATTGCAGGACCTCTAAACGCTGAACAATGGCAAGACCCTTACCAAACCGTTCCCTTAACCCCCGACCAGGTAGCCAACATACCTCCATATAGACCGTGTATGAATGGTGAAAATCTTTTATTTTATATAGACAGTAAAATAATGCCAAGACACCACGGACAAACGATAAGGAAAGATCACCTTCAACATAAGCAACTAGTTATTAAAGTCATTAATACAAAACCAAGTAAAAAGTGCAAAAGATTAGAAATAAAAAAGTATTACACTAGACACTTTGTTTTCACCAAGTGATGTAAGAGACTTAGGCAAACATGGCCTTGATTATCAAGAACTCTTACGATCAATCTTGGATCCCGAGACGACTCACACACTCTATGATGGACAATGGATGATGGTGGTGGATGATGGTGTTATAGTGGTGGTGGGTGGTGGGTGAAGTGTGAGAGAGGTGGTGTGCCAAGGGATGGTTTGAGCTTGAGCCAAGCACTCCTATTTATAGGCTGAACAGAAGCTCGGGCACGGCCCCGTGTCCAGTGGGCACGGTCCCGTGTCCACATCCTCTCTTTCTTCATTTAATGCAGCTTTGTCTTATTAGTTGACCACGACCCCGTGTGCAGAAGAATCTTTGTACTATGAAGATTTGCCTGGATTGTGTGAATCTTATAGTTGACCACGGCCCCGTGTCCGCTGAGCACGGCCCCGTGGTGGGCAATAGAAGCTTCTACCACTTTGTCTTTTCTGCTGACACTTGGGCACGCCCCCGTGCTGGCTGAGCACGGGGCGTGTTCAGTCTTCTGATGTCTTGTTTTGCTTGGGAAGATGCTGTCGTGGGGTCGGGCATGTCACGTCTTGTTCCTTTTCTTGTATTTATGTTAGATTTTGATGTCTTTTTGCTTCTTTTGTTAATTTGAGCTCATTTAATCCTGAAAATACAAAAGGAAGACAAAAGCACACTTTTTCCAACATTAGTACTAAAAAAGGGTTAGTTTTATGCCACAATTGATGAAATTTATATGTTGCATTTTGAACACATCAAAATGCTAGAAAGATTCTGATCGCTTCAAGTTGAGCAACTGGAGCATATACTTCTGTAAAATCTATCCCCTCCTGCTGACTGAAACCCTGGACTACGAGTCGAGCTTTGTTACGAACCACAACTCCTCTATCGTCTCTCTTACACTTGAACACCCACTTGGTGTTTATCTTCCTCTGACCATCAGGCAAGTCTACTAATTTCCACACTCCCAACTTTTCGAATTGGCTCAATTCTTCCTGCATCGCATTGACCCAAGAATCTTCAGTAAGCGCCTCTTTGTAAGTCCTTGGCTCAATCTGCGAAATAAAACAACTCAATGAGAATTCAGTTTGTAAAGGAGCAACTTTTGTATAAAAACATGTAAGCCCGTTATCAAGCTGTCTTCGAGTGCGGACGCCTGACTGCAGTTCTCAAATGATCAGCTCCTCTGGATGGTATGAAAGAGTTCATGGCATCACTTCGCCTGGAACATCTACATCGCCTTCCAGATTAGTAACATTCTGATTTGCACCTTGTTCACTGATTGGGTTTGCTTGACTTGAAATTTGAATTTGCTCCCCCACAGAATCTGAATCACAATGATCAAATACTGGCATGTTCACAGATTCTTGATTATCATTCTGTGCCGTCTGATTATCTTGAGCAACTTCATTTTGTTGGACATCATCATGTTCTCCAGCATTGCTTGAACCTCCTTCATCATCATTCGAAGTTTGTTTCGGTCGACTTGAATACTCAGCTGGGAACCTTTCCTGCGATTCTTCATTTGGAGCTCGTCAAAGAAATCTTCTTCATCTTCCTTTTCTTCTTCCATGTCAAACGAATCCCACAATTTATCGTAATTAAAATTCCATGAATCTCCAGGATTCTGCGGCGGCATTGTATAACCTTGACATTCAACATTTGGAGCTTCAATAATCCGCTTCAAACTTGGAACGAAGACTCGTCGTAATGGACTTGCATAACCTATGAATATCCCTTCAATACTCTTCGGACCAAACTTTCCAAAAGGCCCTAGAACAGTACAGGGTGACCTAAACGGTTCAAGATACTTCAGATTTGGTTTGCAGTTATTGATCAACTCAAAGCATGTTTTGTTGAATTTCTTGACAGTGAGAACTCTGTTTAGCGTAAAGCATGCGGCGGAAACTGCTTCTGCCCAAAAATTTATCGGAAGCTTTGAATCAGCAAGCATTGTTCTGGCCGTTTTGATTAGTGTCCTATTCTTTCTTTCAGCTACTCCATTCTGCTGCGGAGTGTATGGAGCACTAAACTCATGCAATATACCTCTTTCTTCACAAAATTCTTCCATCTTGTTGTTCTTGAATTCAGTACCATTATCACTTCTAATTCTTTTGATACGCCTTTGGTACAGATTTTCAATCTTTCTGAATAAAGCCATCAAACTGTCAAACGTTTCATCTTTCGACTTCAAAAATGATACCCACGAAAATCTGGAATAATCATCAGTAACCACAAGACAGTAGAGATCCCCTGTAATACTTTTGACGTTTACTGGACCAAAAAGATCCATATGAAGTCTCTCTAAAGGTCTGGAAACTGAATTGACTTGCTTTTTAGGGTGTGACTTCTTCTTCTGCTTGCCTTTGATACAACTAATGTACTCCCCTTCCATATGAAAACCTTTAATGTTAACACCCAGAACTAAATCATTATGCACCAGATGATTCATTTTTCTCAAGTGAATATGGCCCATCTTGCGATGCCACAATTGCGATTCTTTCTCAGTTGCTCTAGAAACAAAACAATGTGCCTGACCCATTGTTGTAGTTGCTACACTCATGTCCAATACATACAGATCATTCACTCTAGGTGCCCTCATGATAATCCATTCTTCAGGGATAACAAATCCTGGTTTCAAGATCAAACATTCTTTGTCTGTGAAGTGAGTGGTATACATCCTGTCACAAATCTGCGAGATACTCAGCAGATTATTCTCCAGCTCAGCAATGTAGTTAACTCTTTCAAACGTAACAATCCCATTGGATAGCGTTCCTTCACCAACAATTCTACCACCTTGGTTTCCTGCGAACCCTACATATCCTCCATTGAAATTTCTAACATCATACAACAATGCAGTCTTTCCTGTCATATGTCGAGACGATCCACTATCCATAATCCATCGTGAAACAGCTCTCGGAAGTTCCTGCATATAGCACAATTTGATTTAAAAAACACATTTCAATAAAGATGCCGATTCATGCTTCACAATTACCAACTAGGCAGCTCCGGCAAGTCCGAAATTTTTAGTGAGATTTTGATGCTACCCAAGCCTCTTTTGACTCAGGTAACTGGACTTTAATGTGAGATTTTGTAGTGTAAAGTGGCGGAAAATTTTTATCATTCATTTTTAAGCTTTCTTCTGATCCAACCTCAACCTTTTTGTATAAGAAAAGCTCATCTATCTTAAGTTGACTGGTTGGTTGATTTTTCTTTTGAACATTCTTCTTCTCTGGTGGAGTAGAAGATTGTTTCTCCAATTGTTCATAATAATCCAAAGGAACATCCATCTTTACCAGAATGGTAGAAGACGATTGTTTTTCCGACTCAGAAACCTTTGGTTTAGATGAACTTTTTGGTTTCCATGTTTGTTGAGGTGACGCAACCCATTTATAAAATTTGTCATTTTTAGTTACCACTTTCTTAACAGGTTCAATTTTGACTTTTGTTCTCTCATTTTTCAAAATTTTCTCAACAACCAATGGAGCTTTTCCCTTCACATCAACTTTCTTCTTTTGACTCTCAACAAGTTCAGACTTAGGCTTAAAGTTGGTACACATTCGTGCAATATGCCCAACTTTGTTGCATCTAAAGCATGTACGAGTATCAACTACCCGACTTGTGCCTTCAGACTGAGGTTGTGATATCCTCTCCTCAAAGAACTCTTCATTCGATTTCGAAAAAATCTTTTTCTCTTCATTAGAAAGGGAACTTGAACTGTTCACAAACACTTTCTTCTCAACAAATTTCTTATTTTGAACATTCTTTCTTTGATAGTTCTTACCACCCTGATATCCACCCGACCATTTGTTTCGATTGTTGTTATAAAAACGTGGTGGAACTACAGGTTTCTTGTAGTAAGCTTTATCTTTCTCAAAATTTATTTGCCTTTTTGTTTGTTTTAAACTCTTTACTTCAGACAAATCAATTTCAACCATTTTAAACACATTTGTCAATTTTGAAACATTTACATTCTCCAAAGGAAACTCAGAATCCGAATACAACTTATCAGATCCCGACATCTTGTACATGACAAAATTAGGTTCATCATTTAAGTTGTTTTTGGACTTTTGTTTCGGAATGTATTTGTCCAAGAAACATCCATCATCTTCAGCTAAATCACTTTCAGACATCAAACCACTTTCAGCTGTGCTTTTAACAATCTCTGTCTGAACACTATCATCAGATGATGAAGAAGTAAATGTAACATCAATTGAATCAGGAAGTTTCACTTCATTTTCATCTTCAAGATTAACCAACCCAGATTGCTTTTTCGAATAATTGTCTAAAACTGGTGGCGGAACTTGATGAAACCCGACCCCAGTTCCATCACAGTATACATCTTCGCCTGCTTTGTTTTTCCCGATGGGTTTGGGAACAATGTGTTGCAAAACAAAGCTTGCAGAGCTGTAACTGTTCAATTTCAAATTGATACGCTCATTCTCAATCTTAGCTTCTTCAAACTGAAGTTTCAATTTAGCAATCTCATCCAATTGTTTGTTGATTAATTCTTCTTTAACCCTCAAAACACTTTGCAAGTGACAATTTTCTTTATATGTTTTACCGTTTCTATCATCATTATCTTTAACCGTGCTTTTAAGCTTCTCAATTTTTTCAGTAATCTGACGATTTTCAAGAACTAACCCCTCATTTTCTTTCCTAACTCTTTCTAAATCAAATTTATCAGTTTCAATTTTGTCAGTTAATTCTTTTAATCTATCGTTCGAAGCTTTCAACATTTTATCACGATCAAGGATTTGATCATCAACACTTCTGACTCTAGCAGTCAGATCATCAACCTTCTTACCGTTGAGATAAGTGACTGTATTACAAACTTTGCATTCTTTGATGCAATTTTTGCAGTCAACATCACCATTAACTTTCTTACCTAACTCATCCGTTGACACGTTTGAACTGACCTGGCTTTTAGACTCAGAGACAGATTTAGAGTCTACCTCAAGTGCCTTAGCAGCCAGCACCTTGTCAGCCATTTTTCTCATGTTTTCAGCATTCAACTCTTGAGTTGTGTCAATGATCCCATTATCAACCTTCTTGGGCATCTCCTCTTTCTCTTCTTTCTTTTTCTCTTCTTCCTCTTCTCCGCTTCCCCACCATTTTCTTTGCCAATAATCATCTTCATCTTTCATTTCTTTGATTATGGTTTCCATATGAAGAGTGTTATGGTCAATGGCTATGTTTCCCTCGGGGTCAAGATAACATTCTCTGTCTGGATCCCATTTCCTCGCTCTTTTTGCTTCACTATAGATAGCAGATATTCTGATCATTCTTTCTTGAGCTATCATCTTCCTGTAAGCATACCTCTGTTCTTCAGGTCTGGTGTCTTTCCAAGGAACAGGTTCAGATTTTGCCATGAATGCATATCCAACCGCATCCTCCTCAGGTAACAACTCACTCCAGTCGAAACCTTCATCGTCATGAATTATAGCAAGAGCTCTAGACTTTTCTTTGTTCTCCTCAAGCTGCTTCATTCTTGGCGGCTCTGATTTATTCTGATGATAAATCGCTTTCTTGTAGTAATCTTCTCTAAACGGGTTTTCAGACTCATCAGCATACGCATTTCGGCATTCACGCTTAAAGTGACCTTTTTGTTTGCACTTAAAGCACGTCACTTTAGATTTGTCAAATCCTAACTTGGTAGATGGTCCACCAATAGACTTCCTTCCTATGATCTCCATGAAACGCTGCGCCCGACGAACTGCACTGGCCATACACCACCTTATGTCGATCAATTTCATCTCCTCAGGATCTATTTGATCGTAATCTTCTTTTGTTAGGTTGGTGTTGCCAATCTTCCCTGCCACAAGACTTTCATACGATTCTAGCACAGACGCTAGGAAAACCACCTGTTGCTTTGCCGACTCCTCGCTGAAGTTTTGAGCGTTCTTTAAGTCTACAGCGATGTTGCATTGAAATAGGTTCTTTGCATCTGATTGACTTGAATGTGACGAAGAACCACTGTGAAATCCACTGCTTTGACTTTCTTTGTTTGAAATGTTGGAATTCTCAGCAGAAAAAGTTGTCTTGTGAGATGTATTCTTTGGCATCATGCTTTTTGGATAATACAAATCCAAGTTCTGCTGGTATGATGAGTGATTGATTTTGTGTGTTTTCTTTAACTCCAGCTCATGACTTTCTAGTCTCTCAATCAGCAAATCTACAGTCAACACTTCAGGCGACTTGATTGTATTCTTCAGCATCAAGGCATAGTATTGCCAATCCATCTCATCTGATAATGAATCAAACAATTTGTCGACCAATTCTTCTTAAGAATAGAAAATTTCATGTCTCGCCAGTTCCAGCTTTAGATGCCCAAACCTCTCAATCATTTTACAAACTGATTCATTCTTTAAACAACCAAATAAATCAAATTCTTTTCTAAGCAGTTTCTTTTTGTTTTTCACTATTTCTGCACTTCCCAAACATTTAGCTTTCAATTTTTCCCAAAGATCTTTAGAACTTTTGTACTCGATCAAAGATATTATATCTTCTCGGACAGATTGAAATAGCAGTGCGATGCATTTTTGCTCAGCAACAAACGATTCTATTTCTTCAGATGATGTCAAGCTTTTCCCAGTTTTGCCTCCATCAACGTATCCGTTCTTGAGACTTTTCTAGCCAGGATAAGCAAAGGCTTTCAACCATTCTTCAAACTTCTTGGTCCACCGACTGTACTCTTCGATAGCCATCAACTTCGGGGGTTTGTTATACGTTCCGAAAGTACTCTCCACACCCAAGGCATCCGATATGCTTTTCTTCGTATTTGGCGTGTTCTTATTGGTGTTGTTCGAAGAAGTATCGTCTCCAGAATTTCCAGCAAAAGTATACATATCGCTAAACGGGTTCATGAATAGATCATCCATCTTGTATGTACCTGAAAAATCAGCAAACACTTAGAAAATTTTTAGTTTTTGAAAACCAGCAGTTTCAAGCAAAATCACTTGAATAGAATCTCTTCAAGCGGAATCACAAGAATCTTTCAAGTGAGATCAGAAAGTTTCAAGCGGAATATGATTTAGTCTGATTTCAAGCGGAATCAGACTTTACTTTCAAGCGGAATAAAAGATTATCTTTCAAGCGGAATCTGAATTTGATCTTTCGAGCGGAATCAGGGGTAAATCTTAAGGGGAATAAGTTTTTAAAGGGGTTTCGCTTGAAATTTTTCAAGCGGAATCAAGTGACATCAGCATTCTCGAACAACTTTTCAAGCTAAATATCAAGTTTTTGTATGAATTTGATCGAATTAAAGTCCAATTTTCTCAGGGATTAGTTATCACAATGATTCGCTTGTAATATGTCAAATTCAGGTCATTTTCACCGCTGAAATATGTTCAAATCAGAAAAGTATGAGTAGAAGTGAGTAGAAATGTGAAAATCCGATAGAATCAAGCTGCTATGGTATGAACTCCTCGTCCTGAGCTCTGATACCACTTGTCGGACCGTGTGCGTGACCCTAAACAGTCAGTAAAGGCAGTTCATCTTCATTTACTAAGGCAGAGTCAAAGTAAACAAAGTCACACAGCTTGTATCCTTTTAACTTCTTTCTATTACTGCTTTTCCAAGTCTTTACACGTGTTTCTGACTGAATATTGACAGCAATTCGACACCTAATACATGACCAGATTCCGCTCCAACTGTTATTAAATGAGATCATCACACATATATATATAGGGATCTGATTCCGCTTGAAACCGTTGAAGCGGAACCCCTATGAAGTCTGTTCGAGCGGAATCACCTAGTTATTTTTTGAGCGGAATCACAATCTAACAGATTTCGCTTGAAATGACAAGTTTGACATTTCAAGTGGAATTACATCAAATAACCCAGTTTTCTATTTCCAAGCTCCAAACTAACCTATCTAGACCTAAGACTCGATTAAGACGTAGTTAACAGACATTCAGTGCACCAACAGACTCCCCCTTGGATGTTGATGAAGTCTTCGGCGTCGAGTCTTCAGTCTTTGTCTCTTTCCAACTTTGTCTTCTCATTGTAAAAACTCTCTCTTCACAGGTTCAGGAACTCATCCTGGCTCCATCTTTAGTCTCCCCTTTAACTGTTGATCCAGAATGTGAACTCCCCCTTTCACAGACTCCCCCTCTCAGTAAGCTGAGACTCGAATTTCTGGTTCAAACTTTAACGATTTGATGCCGTGGGGATTTTGAAATCCACAACCTGTTTCTTAAACATATAACATTACAAACTATTGATTTTCAACAATAAATCTCATAATGACCTTGGTTGATCTGAGACAATTCACACTGACTTTTTGTTCAACCATTTTCTGAAAATTACAAGTTTCAAATTAATGAACTTGCTTTTAACTTTTCAACTTTCACAAACTTATCATATTTTAGCTCCAAACTCATCATCCATCCCAGAAACCTCCTGCATCTGCTTCAATTCGAATCTGAAGATCAACTCTCCACTTTGGTTTGTCGAAAAATAAAGCAGAAATGTAAAATCTTTTTGTATTTTTAATAAGATTTCTAAACTAGAAATGAAATGCAGAACTAAAAAGCAATGAAAGTAAACTATATACAAACATATTTTTGGTGAGCGTGTCAGGGAATCATATCAGCTATTCGACAAGTCACAAGTACCGTTAAGCTTTAATTTCATACTCAGAATTAAACAATTCGCTTAGATTATCGATATACTGATCCACTTAAATTCTCACACACATTTCAATCTGTTCAGGATACTGATTTAGTGTTTTAGAGACTTAAACTTATACATGTGCCCCACCTCTTGAATATACTCCCGTATCCAGATCCCAATATTCAGTCTTACAGGTGAGTATACCACAAATGATATCTGTAAGAGGTTAATAAATTATGAAGAATCATGAGAGCTCAGGTCAGAACTACCGTTCAGCAGAGAGATCATGACTCAACTTTTGGGTGTGTCCCCTTTAGAGAATCTTTTTTACAACAGCATTGCTAAGCAATTTTATTGTCTTATCATTTATGCTGAGGGTGATGCTATGTTTCAAGCATTGCAGAAAGTATTATTCGAGGACTAGGTCAGAACTTCCATTCAGCAGAAGTCCCGGAATAATACCCCAGATATCACTGAGTATAAAGACCTAGTATATCAGAAAAAGGAATCTTTCAAACAAGATTTCAGGGGTTACCTATATATCCAAGTAGTGTTCCCCACGAAATAAGTAAGTAAAGATTTAGGTTTATATACCGAACAAACCTACTAAATGTGCAAAAACCTATCGGAACATCATCAGCGAGACTGTTTAACGCATTTAAACATTCCATATCTTTAGCATACCATAACTGTCAAGCCGATGTACTATCATTTTCCCTTTTTACACAAGCTCTTTTCTAGTTTTCTATTGTTTTGGAATTTTGAAAATATCTCATGTTTTTGTATTTTATTTTTTTTATTGTTTTTGTATTTTCTGAAATATTACCCTATACCTCTGAGGTTGACCAGATGGTTGGTCTCAGATCAACCATCCAAGGGGGAGTCTGTTGGTGCACTGAATGTCTGTTAACTACGTCTTAATCGAGTCTTAGGTCTAGATAGCTTAGTTTGGAGCTTGGAAATAGAAAAGTGGGTTATTTGATGTAATTCCACTTGAAATGTCAAACTTGTCATTTCAAGCGAAATCTGTTAGATTGTGATTCCGCTCCAAAAATAACTAGGTGATTCCGCTCGAACAGACTTCATAGGGGTTCCGCTTGAACTTGTCGTGTTATTTCAAGCTAAATCAGGATAGCTATAAATAGGTGTGTGATGATTTCACTTGTAACAGTTGGAGCGGAATCTGGTCTTGTATTAGGTGTCGAATTGCTGTCAAAATTCAGTCAGAAACACGTGTAAAGACTTGGAAAAGCAGTAATAGAAAGAAGTTAAAAGGATACAAGCTGTGTGACTTTGTTTACTTTGATTCCGCCTTAGTAAATGAAGATGAACTGCCTTTACTGACTGTTTAGGGTCACGCACACGGTCCGACACTATTGAGTATATGAACAGCTGCTTTTAACGCTTCAGTCCAGAGTAATAATGGTAAATTAGTGTTGGCTAACATACTGCGCACCATGTTCATAAGGGTACGGTTTCTTCGTTCAGCTACACCATTCTGCTGAGGTGTACCAGGCATAGTGTATTGGTTCACAATCCCCTGGCCCTTACAAAACTCATAAAATGGACCAGGAGCTTGACCCACATCAGTATCTCTTCCATAATATTAACCGCCTCTATCTGATCTCACAACTTTAATCTGACGATCTAATTGCTTTCCAACTTCAGCTTTATAATCTTTAAAAGTTGTAAGAGATTCAGACTTTTCCTTAATAAGATACAAGTACATGTAACGAGAATAATCATCAATGAAAGTGATAAATGAAGTATGTCCTGTTATGCCAGCGATTTGGTAGGGACCATTAATATCAGTATGAATGAGTTCTAATAGATTAGAGCTCCTAGTGGCACATTTCTTATTCGCTAATATCATTTTGCCCTTAAGACATTTGACACATGTTCCAAAATCAGTGAAATCGAGAGGAGGTGAGACTTCATCCTTTACGAGACGATTTAATCGTTCTCTTGAGATGTGGCCTAAACGTTGATGCCACAACATAGATGAAGTCTCTAAGTCTCGAATCTGTTTCATCTTTGTGAGTGATTCATTAATATTATATGACAACAAAGATTTGGAAAAATTATCATCTAGTTCTAATCTATAGATACCACCATCCAGAATGCCAGTACCATAAACAACGGAATCATAGAGAATAGAGAGTTTTCGATGACCATGGGAAACAACAAAACCATCCATGTCTAACTTTGGTCCCGATACAAGGTTCTGAGTTACCTCAGGAACATATAAGGTATCATAAAGTTTAATACATAAACCAGTTTTCAAAAATAATTGTAATGTTCCTATGTCCTTCACTTCTAATTCCCAATCATCCCCAACTTTAAGTGTTCTTTGGTTTCTTCCCAGCTTCCGGATTGAAAGGAATCCCTGAGTAGAGTTAGTTACATGAACCATAGAACCAGAATCAAACCACCAAGAATTAGCAGGAACATTTAAATTAAACGACTCAAGTATCATGAAAAAATTGTTACCTTTCTTAGCCAGCCACTCCTTGAAGTCAGGGCATTCCTTTTACTTATGTCCTGTTTTCTTACAGAACTTGCAATAGGGTTTGCCTAAGGAGCTCTTAGAGCTGGAAGGTGTACTTGTATTAGGATTTGGCTTTTGGACTTTGGAAGCATCCTTTCTGTGATGATTGTTCCTCCTCTTCTTAGAGCTGGAGGTGGTGAAGTTAGCAACACCAGTAGTGCGATCCATCTTCATACGCTCTTCCTCCTGTACGCACATAGCGACCAGCTCACTCATCGTCCATTTGTCCTTCTGAGTGTTGTAATTGATCTTGAATGCTTCATAGGACGAAGGAAGCGAAGTGATGATGAAGTGAACAAGAAAACCATCAGTGATTTCCATTTCTAGCCCTTTCAGCTTATTGGCCATGTCATGCATCATCATGATGTGTTCGCGAATGCCGCTCCTCCCATCATACTTAGTCGTCACCAGCTTGAGGATAAGAGTGCTAGCGTGTGCTTTTGGTTCCTTTGAATTGAGCCTCCATAGAAGCCAGATAGGTTTTAGCATCTTCAGAATCAAGAATAGCTCCTCTAATTGCATTATGAATGGACTGCTTCATGAACATGAGAGACATGCGGTTACACCTAGTCCATTTTTCATGAACTATCTGCTCAGCAGCAGAGCTTTGAGTGGTAAGGTCTGCTGGCTTATTCTCTCTTAGAGCATAATCGAAGTCTAGCAATCCAAGTGTAAGCATGAGGGCATCCTTCCAATCAGCAAAGTTATCACCAGTCAAAGGTGGAATCCCGCAATTGGGTGCTGATAGTGGAAATAAGATGAGCAAGTTATGATACTAAGAAAAGAAGTCCTAATGTGATCTAAGGGCATGTTATACTAAGGCAGGCATAAATAATGACCATTTTAATTATGAAGCTGTGATATTGTCTATTACTAATATCAAAATAATAGACATAGTTAAAAATTCTACTTAAACGAAGACAAATCAGCTTTGGCCAGAAATGAGACAATCACTTTAGTTATGCACTTGTCAAGTATGCTAGACATAAATAAATTAAAATCAGCTTTGGCCAGAAATTAAGACATTTCACGTTTGTAATACAGACTCAACATAGCTTTTATAATACTTGAACAATAAATAGATGTATTAAATCAGCTTTGGCTAGAAATGATACATCAGAAGCTCATTCAAGTTAAGCTATTTTGGTTTTGTAAAAATTATCTGATTCTGATTAGTTAATTAAGTCTTTACAAAACCAAGTATTTAATAGCAAACCACCTGTTAGCGCGGATCGAACTAAATTTTAGTTCACATGAAACAACCTAAAATAATGAGGTTTTGAGTCAGGTCTCGAGTCAGGTCTCGACTGAGTTATGAGATCTCAAGTCAGTTATGAGGTCTCGAGTCGCAACCTTGTTGTTTCGAGTCGGAACCATGGTCTCGACTACTGTATTTTATGAGATCTCGACTCATAATGAGGTCTCGAGTCGCAACCACGGTCTCGAGTTGTGAAGATTCAAGCCCTTAGTCGAAACCTCAGTGGTCTCGAGTCGAGACTGTTGTCTCGAGTTGTAAAGTTTTGAGAACCTGATGATTTCGAGTCGAGACCTTGTAGTCTCGAGTCGAGATCTAATGGTCTCGAGTTGTAATCTGATGGTCTCGAGTCGTAATTTGTTAACAACTGTTATTGTGATAATAACAGAAAGCTCGAAATTTTAGGGATTGAGGGATAATGTTTCCTGTTTTATTGTTGATCTAAACTTATCAAAGATTTCGAAAATTATAACTGGTTATCTATTAACAGTTTTCGACAATTTTAATAGATAAAATTCAGATCAAAAACAGTAAAAACATCCACTAATCCAAATTGTATTCCAAAACTTAAGGAATTTTCGAGTTTTTCTTAGAATACATGATGAACCCTAGAAAATTAAAACATAATTCTGGGATCCGAAACCTTAATTTTAAGACTTTTATTAACAGATTTCGGATATCAATTTACCCATTATGGTTTCGGGTGACATGATTAAGCACCCCTTTATTAAAACACTGATTTCGGCACAATTAAAACCAAAAACAGCCGTGATTTTATTAGACTTTCAAAATTATGTTTTCCAGATTTTGATCCCAGAATAATGGATACGAAAACAGAACTGATTTATCAACATATGCTCTGATACCACATTTTGATCAGTTCTGTTTAAACATAATGGAAAACATGAATAGCATACCTGTTACAGCAGACAGGCCAGCAGAGAACCCAGTCAGAGATGCAGCCATTGAGTTTGACATATTTGTCAGGATGATCTGGTTCTTCCTTAGGGTGTAAGATTATGATGGTGGTGAACCGAAACTAGGGAGGTTTCGATTAGGGGGAGAGAGAGCCGAATTTGATGTTATGATTATTAGGTTGTGTGTCTAACCCTTTATCTCTCTAATAATCTCCTTATATATACACCCAAAAGGAAACCTAATTAGTTAATAAGGGTAATATGGTTCATCAACAATTACCAACTAATTATTAATAGGTTATTAATATATTTTGATCTATATAATATAAATGATTATAATGGCTACAAGATTAAATATAATAATAAAATATATTTAATCTCACAAGAAGCAGAAGGGAGATGAGGTCATCTTCTCCGATAATTGGTGTCGGCGATAAGGTTTTCTTAGTAGTCTGCGGCGACACTGATTCCAAGGTTGTTGTCATTGCTGGTCATCAAAGAGTAACATCCGTCTTCCGGTGGCTAGGGTTCCGCCATGAATCACTGGCGGCAAAGAACGTTGACGATTGACATAGTTCTGTCGATATCATGCTCTGTGTTTCCCGTTGAAGGTACAATTTTAATTGGTTTCATTTTTAAAACTATAACCTTGAAGATTATCAAGAAGATCTAAAACAGGTTAGTTAGTTACTGTTCTTAAGTATATGTGTTTTCACTTTGTGTGTGTGTGTTTTGTTTTCAAGAAACACACAACAAAGTGTTTTGAGTTGTTAAGTATGTTATTTTAAGTATTTGTGACATGGTGTTTTGTAAACAACACAAATAGATGAGCAATCTAACAAAGGAAGAATGTGTGCATGTACTAAGGCTAGTGGGTATGGAGAGCCTCATCCCCAAGAGGATGGGCCGCCACGTCGGCGCCACGTAGGAGTGACTTGAAGGGGATGGACCTAGGGGGTGGGGGATGAACCCCTTTATATATATAGGGAGAAGATCATGCGAGAACCACCTCTTATTGCGAGAACCAATGTGAACACAACCAAAAATGCCTAAAAATAGCTAAAAATCACACAAAAATTTTTTTTTTAATATTTTTTATATAAAAATCGCTACTTTTCGAAGCAAAAAAAATTTTTTTTTTTTTTTAAAAAATAAATTTTTTTTTAATTTTTAATTTTTTTTTTTTTGCCACTAAAAGTAGCGATTTGAGCATAAAAAATATTAAAAAAATTTTTTAGATTTTTTTAGGTTTTTTGGGGGTTTTAGTTTTTAGCATTTAGCTTGGGGAGGGGGGGGGGGGGGTTAGGTTTTTTTTAGGTTTTTTTAGCTATTTTAGGTTGTGTTCACATTGGTTCTCGCGGTTCTCACAATAAGGGTGGTTCTCGCATGAGCCCCTCCCTATATATGTATGTATGTATGTATGTATGTATAGGTATATGTGAGAGAAAGGAGGCACGGCAAGACCGGCGAGTGGGAGCCGAAGTTGCCTAGCCGATCCAAGGGGGGCGGTGTGGGGGACCGGCGCCGGGCCTCAGCCGGCCCACATACCCTCTAGTCTAAGGAGACAAAGTACAGGATTTCCAAGAGGAAGTTCAAAATACAGAGGTGTTACTTTGCATAAATGTAGATGGGAAGCTTGAATGGGCCAATTCTTAGGCAAAAAGTATGTTTTTCCTTTTCTATTGTTTATTTATGAGGCAAACTGTTTTCAGTTTTAAATTAAGGAAACAAGGGTAGGGCTATATAGAAAACCCTATCTATATAAAAAACCCTAGAAAACCCAACCTCCCGACATTTTTTTTTTTGAAAAAAATAACACATGTAATATACATGTTTTTAAGAGTTTTGGGCCAAAAAAATCAAAAAAGCGCCAAAGGGATAATTTAAAAAAAAAAAATTTTTTTAGCAATTTATGTCTTTTGTGCCTAACACATGTTAGGCACTGAAATTTGTTTATTTTTTTTTTAAAAAATCCCTTCGGCGCTTTTTTGTTTTTTTTGGCCCAAAACACTCTAAAACATGTATATTACATGTGTTATTTTTTTCAAAAAAAAAAAATGTCGGGGGTGGGGGGGGGGGAGTTAGGTTTTTTTAGTTATTTTAGGTTGTGTTCACATTGGTTCTCGCGGTTCTCGCAATAAAGTTGGTTCTCGCATGAACCTTACCCTATATATATATATGTATTCACAATTACAAGTTATACATGAGATACAAGATGGATATACTTGGTACTAAAATCGGGTACTATATATTACATTTCTAATCGTACTTTCTTAATATACCCTGGTTGATTTTTTGGGCTATATTAACTATTTTAACTCGGTCATGTTAACCCAAGTGTAACACTCATTGCCACTTATTTTTTTTTTCTTCTAATCGTACCTTCTTAATATATCATGGTTGTTTGTTTAGGTTATATTAACCATTTTTACTCTTGTCATGTTAACCCAAGTGTAACACCCATTGCCACTTAATCTTTTTTTTGTTTTGTTTTTTTTTTTTTTTTAAGTTGAAGGATGGTTTAAATATTTTATTTACATTTTCTTTAAATGATATGTTGCAACAATAAATAAGCAGAAGGTTTTGCATATTTATATAATTTTGGAGATGCCAATCTCTAGCTACCTATGTAGCTACTTAACACATTCTTCTCTTTACCTTTAAGTTTGTTCTCTCCTTTTTGAGTTAACTATTAAAATCGTCCCTGAGGTTTGGGCACGTTTGCCATTTTCGTCCAAAATGACACTTTTGTACCAAATTGCCCCCAACGTTTGTAACTTTTTGCCATTTTCATCCAAAACACTAAGTTAGTTTATTTTTTCTGTTAAGTTAAGGATATTTGGATGAAACTGACAAATATAAAACCACAGGGACGATTTTGGCGATTTACTCAAACCCTTTTTAATTTCTTTTATTTAATTATTTTTGTTACATATATAATAAAAAGGAATATACATGGAGTTTTTAGAAAAAAAAAATATTTTTGTCACATAATTTTTATAAATTTTCATCCAAATCACTAACTCAGATTATTTTTTCTGTTAGACCATGCGTAGTCGTTAGATGAATAATGCCCCCACCCTGGGGCGTTTTCTGCCATGTGGCAGTCCAATCAGCATGGGGGCATTATTGGGCGTTATTGCAAAAGTGGCGTAGTGGGAATAATGCCCAATAACGCCCCTTCCAATCGTATCACAATTATTTTTTTTAATTAAAAACTTAAAATACTTCATTAAAAAAAATACAATACTAGAAATAAAAAACCGAAAAAAAGTATTTTTGAAACTTTAGGGACTGATTTAGCATTTTTGAAACTTGAAATTTTAAAGGTTTTGAAGTTTAAATCTCTTTTTTAAATACAATCAAAGTGCAGGGACTGAATGTGCAAAATCACTTTCTTCTTTGTCACCCACAAGTTACAACCTGCAACTTTCTTCTTCCTTTTTTTAATTAAAACTTCAAAAAAAAACCTTTGCCAAAATCACACAAATATTATACACACACAAATATTATACACACATGGCAAGGTTTTATTGGGCAAACAAATGAAGTTTTGGGGGCTTTGGCGTGTTTCAAAAAACGCCAAACACCTTTTTTTCTCGAATCACGCCCCAAAACACCGAAGGGGGCGGCACCATGGCGTTTTCCGGCGTTTTTGGGCAGTTTTGTTGATGAATCACGCCCGAGTACGGGTGGTCTTAAGGTGAAGGATGTTTTAAATTTTATAAATTAAGACATAAATTAATTTACAGCTTCTTTATATAAATCAGTTTTATAAAGAGAAAACGTCATTGATGTGCAACACATAACAATCGATTACAACTTTTAGTATTTATTAGTTGTAGATATAGAAAAAAATTGTAAAACGTTACATGTTTTTTAAATGTGTTGAGCACCTAGGAAATATGTTGGTAGAAATAAAATATTTATTTAATTAAGATTATGAGGGTAACTAACTAATACTTATTCTAAGTGGCTTGAGTAAAGAAACTTTTGGTTCATAGTATTATAATTACAATTTGGTGGGTAATTTTAAGGTTTGGTAACTATACGTTGTTTGATAGAGGAGGGCACTAGCTTCTGTTTTTCCTTAGGAGCGAATTTAAAAGAGTAGAAGATGAACTACAAACTTGGTACATATGATAAGATTTATTTATTTGACTTTTTTCAATAAAGTCACCAGCATTTTAGTTTTATAAAATTTAGAGGTTTAAGTAGATTTTATTTTTATAAAATTGATCTATATAAAAATTAGAAATTAATTTCTGTCTTAGTTTATAAACATACTTCGTCTTAACAGAAAAATTAACTTAGTTAGTGGTTGGATGAAAATTTATAAAAATTATGTGACAAAGCTATTATTTTTTTCATATAAAAATTGCATGTATATTCTTTTTTATTATATATGTAACAAAATTAATTAAATAAAAGAAATTTAAAAGAGTTTGAGTAAATTGCCAAAATCGTCCCTGTGGTTTTATATTTTTGACAGTTTCATCCAAAAATCCTCAACTTAACAGAAAAAATAAACTAAGTTAGTGGTTTGGATGAAAATGGCAAAAAGTTACAAACGTTGGGGGCAATTTGGTACAAAAGTGTCATTTTGGACGAAAATGGCAAACCTGCCCAAACCTCAGGGACGATTTTGGCAATTAACTCCTCCTTTTTCTTTTCCTTTGTTTATTTTGTTTTACTCATAATAGATGCTTCCCCCTTTTCTTGATAGTAAGTAAAATCAACAAACAAGACACTTAGGATTTGTTTCCTCTTTTAGGTTATTTAATTAATGATGGTTTTTAGTCAAGTTTGATGTTTAAGGTT
Source organism: Helianthus tuberosus (assembly GCA_030545235.1). NCBI lineage: Eukaryota > Viridiplantae > Streptophyta > Magnoliopsida > Asterales > Asteraceae > Helianthus > Helianthus tuberosus. Next base: position 177,784,246 of record CM060365.1, on the reverse strand, counting down.
TATGTGATTTAACAGGTATGTGTATCTTGGTTTGTTTGATACAGAAGTTGAAGCTGCTAGGTAAAGTAATAGATTCTTAACTTTTGATGGACTTAATTTGTCAAAGCTTAAATCTAAAGGGTTTTACCAGAAGTGTGATTTTTTTTTGTTTTATCTAGGGCTTATGACAAGGCTGCTATTAAATGCAATGGAAAGGCTGCTATTACAAATTTTGATCCAAGTATATATGAGGCCATGTGTAGTCATAACGCCCCTTTGTGGGCGTTATGCGACACGTGGCGCGCCATGTGTGCGGGTGGACGTTATGGGGCGTTATGCATTTAAGCCCGTAGTCATAAAACCCCCGCCTAATCATTACTCAATTATTAATTTCTAATTTTTTATAATTATTTTCTAACTTTTTAAAATTAAAATTCATTTCATTAAATTAAAAAAACATTACACTAAAATAAAATAAAAACATTACACTTAAAAAAAAACATTACAGTAACATAAAAAAAAAAAACGGTTCCAAAAAAAAAAAAAAGTTGGACTAAAAAAATAAAAAAACAACACTTCAAATTATAGGACTTTACATCCAGATATAGATAAAAATATTACAATAAAATAAAAAAAAACGCTAAAATAAAATAAATAAAAAAACCTTACACTAATTAACTCAAATTATAATAACCGGGCTTCTTGGCCCAATAAAACCACAAAACCTTTTAAGCCCAGCCCAAAGCCCATAAAAAACAAAACCCTAAAATATTTCCTTCTTCCTTGTCTTCCTTCTTCTTCTTCTTCTTCTTCTTCTTCTTCTTCTTCTTCTTCTTCGATATACCTGCAACACAACACAAAACCTACCATACCCACAAATCTTTTTCAACACCCCACCAATCTTTTAACCCCAGAAAATAAAAATAAAAAATAAAAATTCAAACAAACACACACACGGCGCTGCTATATATCTCGCGCCCCACCTCCATTTTTCTTTCATACCGCCCCTTGTGGCGGTGTTACCCGGCGTTTTCCGACGCTATGTGGGGGCATAGCGCCCCACTACGTTTGATCTAAGGCCATGTGTAGTCATAACGCCCCTTTGTGGGCGTTATGCGACACGTGGCGCGCCACGTGTGCGGGTGGGCGTTATGGGGCGTTATGCATTTAAGCCCGTAGTCATAAAGCCCCCGCCTAATCATTACTCAATTATTAATTTCTAATTTTTTATAATTATTTTCTAACTTTATAAAATTAAAATTCATTTCATTAAATTAAAAAAACATTACAATAAAATAAAAATAAAAACATTACACTTAAAAAAAAAACATTACACTAACATAAAAAAAAAAAAAAAGGGTACCAAAAAAAAAAAAAGTTGGACTAAAAAAATAAAAAAACAACACTTCAAATTATAGGACTTTACATCCAGATATAGATAAAAATATTACAATAAAATAAAAAAAAAGCGTTAAAATAAAATAAATAAAAAAACCTTACACTAATTAACTCAAATTATAATAACCGGGCTTCCTGGCCCAATAAAACCACAAAACCTTTTAAGCCCAGCCCAAAGCCCATAAAAAACAAAACCCTAAAATATTTCCTTCTTCCTTGTCTTCCTTATTCTTCTTCGATTTACCTGCAACACAAAACATACCATACCCACAAATCTTTTTCAACACCACACCAATCTTTTAACCCCAAAAAATAAAAATAAAAAATAAAAATTCAAAGAAACACACACATGGCGCCGCTATATATCTCGCGCCCCACCTCCATTTTTCTTTCATACCGCCCCTTGTGGGGGTGTTACCCGGCGTTTTCCGGCGCTATGTGGGGGCATAGTGCCCCACTACGTTTGATCTGAGAATGAGCTCAATTTGACTGGTAAAAGCATTATACATATATTTATTTTGAAATCGATATTCTTTTGTCTTTTTATCCTTTTTAACAGCAAATTTCTTTTATTCAATCTCGTGTATAGAACTTGAACCCAAGACCTTCCTTATCTAATAAACATAAATCTCTCATTTTTTTCTTTTTCTTTTTCTTTTTACAGAATGTTCAAGTAATAATAGTAACGATAACCACAATAATGTATCATCAGAACATAATCTTGACTTGAGCTTAGGTGGTGGCTCGACATCAAATATGACTAGAGCTCGATTTTGAGAAGTATTGTGTGGTAGATGGAAGTCCTATAACAGTTCTTTTATCTACCCGTGATACAAAAATCAAAAAGAAAAAAATTAGAAAAGAACCCAAGTGTAGAAATGAGGTATTGTTGGATCAAAGCAAGGAAATCAGCTTACGTCGATACCGTAGTGCATCCTGTCGTAATGTTCGGTCAACTTCGGGAGTCAAAGAAGCAATGAAAAGGGGTTCAGTCTAAGAAAGAGAGCCATTATTTCACTAAATTTCAACAGCTTCATGGTTCTAATTGTTGGAATTAATCGTTTATTTATCGGGTCGTTGGTTAATAATTTGGTTTAGTTTGAGTTTTACTTGGTTGCATGAAGTGAATGTGTTGCATGAGCTGCATGGTTGTTCTGCAAGTGGGCTAGAAGATGAACTTTGCAAGTAGTGTAAACATTGGAGTATTAAATGTTGGAGTAATAGCTGGGAAGGAGAAAGTTAGCATTAAATTTTCCATGTTCCTACTTTGGTTATTTATTGCTTTTAATTTCTAGTGCATGTAAGGCTATTTAAAGCCATTTAGTTTACTGAATAAATGTACCTTTTCTTTGAATATCACAGCAAGTTTTTCCATTCTTTACACATTATACATATTCACATATATTACTACAATCGTGTGTTTGAGTGTGATTGTGTGTGTATAGTGGGGCCTACCCAACAATTGGTATCAGAGCTCCGTTCGTTTTGTAGGGGCTGTGATCTTGAAGTGATCCGAAAGCAGCTTCCACTCTTGATCATCCTGTTCGTAAAAAGAGTCTAACCGACGGAGGTACGTGAAAAACGAACGTGAAAGATCCGTCAAAACAGTTGGTTTTGGATTTTGTTCGTTTAGCGGGTTAAAGAAAACGGTAAAAGCGGTTGCTTGTTTTCTTGATCGGGTGAATAGAGCTCTTGAACGGGTTTGATCGGAAAAAGAGTTGAAGCTGTCAAAGGAAGAAAAATGGCATTAGTACCGATGAAAGAAGGTGGTTCGATGACGTACCAGTATCCAGTTTTGACCGCAACAAACTATCCGATATGGGCGGTCAAAGTGAAGGCGATAATGGATGCTCACGGTTTGTGGGAGACCGTCAAAGAAAAGGCTTTAGGCGAAGAGCCAGACCAGAATAAATCGAAACAAGCGTTGGCCTTCTTGTTTCAAGTTATCCCGGAGGAGATGGTATTGCAAATGGCTAGCTACACCGATCCCAAGCAAGTGTGGGATGGACTGAAGACACGGTACTTGGGTGTAGATCGGGTGAGAGCGGCTCGCCTTGCAACATTGAGAAGGGAGCTTGAGAGTTCGCGAATGAAGGAAGGCGAAACGGTTGATGAATTCGTGGTGAAACTGAGCGGGCTAGCTTCAAAGGTAAGAGGTCTTGGCTATGAACTCGAAGAAGTCGACATGGTGAAACGGTTGCTTGATTCAATGCCCAAACCGTTTTTCCAAATTGTTGCGTCTATTGAACAATGTTTCGACCTAGAGTCCATGTTATTCGATGAAGCCGTTGGTAGGTTGAAAGCATATGAGGAGCGTTTAAAAGCTTATGAGAAAACGGAGGACATTCAAGGTGGATTGTTGTTGGCTAGACATGAAAAACCGCACAGGTGCAAGCATTGTGGCGTTGGAAGCTCGAGCCGAGATGACTTTGGGCGTGGCCGGGGAAGAGACCGTGGGTCCGGGAGAGGTCGAGATGGTAACGAGCGGTTCCGGGATAAAAGTCACGTGAAATGTTATAAGTGCGGAGAATATGGTCATTATAACAACGAATGTCCGAAATTGAAAAATGAAGAAGCGAATTTGATTGAGGAGGAGCCAACATTACTGTGAGTCATGATATGAACAAACGATTAAGGAGGTGATTGTTGGAATTAATCGTTTATTTATCGGGTCGTTGGTTAATAATTTGGTTTAGTTTGAGTTTTACTTGGTTGCATGAAGTGAATGTGTTGCATGAGCTGCATGGTTGTTCTGCAAGTGGGCTAGAAGATGAACTTTGCAAGTAGTGTAAACATTGGAGTATTAAATGTTGGAGTAATAGCTGGGAAGGAGAAAGTTAGCATTAAATTTTCCATGTTCCTACTTTGGTTATTTATTGCTTTTAATTTCTAGTGCATGTAAGGCTATTTAAAGCCATTTAGTTTACTGAATAAATGTACCTTTTCTTTGAATATCACAGCAAGTTTTTCCATTCTTTACACATTATACATATTCACATATATTACTACAATCGTGTGTTTGAGTGTGATTGTGTGTGTATAGTGGGGCCTACCCAACACTAATCTATGTGGCTTTCATTTTTGTGGGCAGGTTTTGAAATCTTAGTTTTCCTTGCAACCAGTTTCATAGTTTCTTTGGCAAGCACCAGGAACAAATGAAGAAATCCGGGAAACACTATGCACAGAATTCATTGCCGAACTCCCGCCATTCGACACGGTAATCTTTGATGGTTAATTTTCTTTTGCAAAGTTCTTTATATTAGGGTAAAGTTATTATTTATAGTATGATTATTTTGCATATCTGGAATGCATGATTAGGTTGCTAGAGTTTAAGATGTTATGTGCCTTCAAACTCAAGTTGCAATAATTAGAATACCGTAAACAAATGATCGTGATAGATGTTGGACCGAGCAATGTTGTAAAGTAACAAAATAAATTCATACAATTATATAACCTGGTGGTACGTGGTTATATAACCTGGTAGTACGCGATTATTTAACTCTGATACTTGATTATGCTACTCTTCTACTTGTAAGCGAGGTCGCCGATTATTGAACAACCACCATCTCTTTGCCTACATACTAATTGCCGTAATTCTCATGATAAATATTAGTTGAGAATAATGTTGTAATTAATATTTTTATTTTCATTTCGCCCCCTGGGGTATGGCCAGTTTTGCAACTTTCGTCCAAAGGTTTGTTTTTTGCATCTGGATCCACATGGTTTGAAATCTTATCATTTTCATCCGGCTCATTAACTCCATTCATTTTTCTCTGTTAAGAGGTATTTCTGTTATTTTTGCTAACTTAAAGGGCAATTCAGTCTTTTTCACATTATGTAAAAAGACCAAATACCCTTGAAAAAACTGAATCGCCCTTTAAGTTAGTAAAAAAGACGGAAATACCCCTGAGTTATCGAAGAAAAATGGATGGAGTTAACGAGTTGGATGGAAATGGCAAGATTTCAAACCTTTTGGATCTAGATGCGAAAAAAACAAACCTTTGGACGTAAGTCGCAAAATTTGGTCAAATCTCACGGAGGAAAATTGCATTTTACTCTTTGTTATTTCTCACAAAAGTCACTCCACATTTTTTGCATATAAAAAACACTACACTTTCTCTTTTTTCTCGCAAAGTCACTAAACCTTTTTCTTTATTTATTTATTTGGGGATCAAGTTAGTTTAGATGATGCAAATGGGTTCTTTTTGTTTGATGAGAAATTGAAAAAGTCGGGAACTTTATCAAGAATGAAAGATGGTGGTATATCCAAATGAAGAAATCATAGAATGATAATAGCCTTCAAACTAATATCGACAATCGGCGCTTAATCTTTAACGGGCTGATTTGGATTATGTTATTGCTAATGGGTCAAATGCCTGAAGTTATATTTTTTAAAGGTAATCATTAAGTCGCTATCTTATATGAATGTTGTAATGCAATGGATATTAGTTTAGCCCTAATTAATCAATTTGAGTACTTTTTCTTTATTTATTTATTTGGGCATGAAGTTAGTTTAGATGATGCAAACGGGTTCTTTTTGTTTGATGAGAAATTGAAAAAGTCGGGAACTTTATCAAGAAAGAAAGATGGTGGTATATCCAAATGAAGAAATCATAGAATGATAATAGCCTTCAAACTAATATCGACAATCGACATACGCTTAATCTTTTACGGGCTTATTTGGATTATGTTATTGCTAATGGGTCAAATGCCTGAAGTTATATTTTTTAAAGGTAATCATTAAGTCGCTATCTTATATGAATGTTGTAATGTGATGCAGAGGAAGCAAAAACAGTAACGAGAGACGAAAAGAGAGAACATAACTTGTAGCTTGTGGCCGATATGATCCATGTGTCGTCCTTAGAGGTTTGCACCCAGATCCATACATTTTTTTTTTGTTCTATATGTATATATTTCACATTCGGAATTAGCTTTGGTTGATGGTTGGGGGTGCTGCAGCCTCGCACATGGTAGAAGCATTAGTACTCATTACCTTTTATCATTAGCGGAAACTATTTTAGAAGATATAATTTCCCTCTCTTTTATATGGGCGAAAAATAGGTCCAAATTCTGTCATTATAGCTAGCTGGTCAGATTGGGTTTCTTGTCCATGGGAATGTTATTGAATTGGTTGTAGGCTTTTTTGTTCGACTTGGACTGTTCAGGGCCTCTTGCTTTTTTTTCCCTCTTTGTTCTTTGCTTTTGTCTTTGTAGTCCAGCTCTTCGCTGGTTTGTATAATGAAAGTGCTTGCTATATAAAAAAAATCAATTGTTTAAAGATAATATGGAGATTCATTTCTAACAGTTTTCATCACTAATGACCAAGAGTTGATTCATGGGAAAAATACCTTGGAAATATTTTAATCAAGACTTATATCATAACTATTAATACTGCATATATAAGTTTAATAATATATTAGTGACATATTTCACAACTTTTAATATCGCTTATTTAAGCTTAATAATATACTAGTGGGAAAACCCGCGCGTTGCCGCGGGGTCGACAATAAGGGATGGGAAAATAAATCAAGCCTTCAAACTATTACAAAAAAATACTACATAAGGTGTGTATGCGTGAAAAAGCTCTCGCACTTCATGGTAATGCAAGTTTTTAACGGCTACATGGGATAGCTAAATGATATATGCTTCATTCTTTTTTTTTTTTTTTTTGAACGGCTGCAGACTTTATAGAAAGGAGCTAGCAAGTTGCTAAAACCCCAACCACAAACAAAGAAACACAGGCATAATAACAAAACCAAAACAGTACATACTCCCCATCCCCTGTTCTGTTAAGACAAAACTGTAGGCCACTACAGAAACCAATCCTGCTCCTTTGCCTTCATTCTCTTCTTTACCCATAGTGAACTCAGAACTTTTATCTCAGCCAAGAGTCGTGACACCGACACCGTCTTCTGACTGAATGTAACTTCATTCCTCATTTTCCATATCGACCAAAACGAAATAAGGATTATGGCCTGGACAATTTTCTTCTTTGATTTTACCTCGTGATCGATCTATGAATCTCCATAAGATCCCTATATGAAAAAGCAAATATGGGATCAATTTTGCACCATTTACTAGCTTGCATCCAGATGATATTCGCCACCGGACACGAGATGAAAAGATGGTCCACTGATTCCCCCAGATCCCCACACATCTTGCACCTCTCTGAGTCGACTTGGATATTCCGCTTTATAAGATTATCAAAAAAAAAGGTTTAGAGGGGTTTTTAGTTGACATTAAACGTAGGAAGCGCAAGTTCTAATAGAAAAAACTAAATGGAGACCTCCTTTAATTTAGAAGCTTTTGTCTTAAAATGCTGGTTTCCCAAAAAGCCAAGGTCTTTTTCAAAGAGCACTTCTATTCAAAGGCGAAAGAATAAACTTATATTGTATTGAAACACTTAAAATTTAATGAAACGGTTAATATAAGATTAATTTATTGAAATAGTTTATATAAGAGCCAGAACAACACATAACGCCAACTAAAAAGCCCAACAAACCCTCTAACAGCGCCATCAGCACCACACAAAACACCTGCACCCAAGAAAATTACATTCCAGGCCCGGGACTCCGAAAAAAGCCTCAACAACAGCAAAAGACTATTGTCCCAGGTAGCCCAGCAATATCGCCTCTCTGACCGAAATAGTCTCAGAAGCAAACCTCCACGACATGCGCAAAACTGCCTCTACCTGGCCCGCCAAAAAAGATGTTAGTATAAAACAATTGGATATATTCTATCTAAATATATGTTTGGAAAAAAATGCACTTTATGAGCTGGGGCATGTCAAAAGTATTTACAAAAAGAAAAGCAATAGGAAAATCCAAATACAAGGGGATTTGGGCAATGTGCACGCGATTCAGAGGCATTTGAGCCAATATATAATCTTAAACGAATGCGTCGCATATTCAAACAATGAAATTAAATTATTTTCTTTCTATTGGTCCGTCATTTTGTTTCGGCAACACCTATTCGTAAAACTACAAGTTGATAATCAGTATTTTAACTTGGCGTACATTGATGATTTGTATTGAAAAGCTTAATAAGGTACATATACATGGACTTAGATAGGGGTGTCAGTCGAATTGGGTTAGCGCCTTTGCAGGTTGAGTCATTGAACCTAAACACAAACCATATATTAATTTGTATCAAAGACATCAACCCTGATTCGAACACATTTAAAGCCATGTAACCCGAACACAATCTGTTTAACCGCTTTATCTAAAGTAGGCAAAGCGGTTGTAAACTTGTTAAAACAGGTCTTATACAATAAGGGTTTGGGTTAAAAGGCGGTGCAAACGGGTTGGTGGGTTGACCTGGACCTATATAATTAAGGAAAGATCTTGAATCAACAGAAAGTCTGATATCAGTTATATTTGAATATGTTCCGTCCACCCAATTCCTCCATATCTACATTAGTTCAACATACATATCAGTAGGCATAGTCCCACAACCCACTCAAATGGCATTATCAAATTTGTATATTTATAAATCTTAACAAAATTTAAGAAGTATCGGAGACTTCATCATAAGAAAAAGGATCTTTTTATTTTTGTTTAATATTTTAAAAAGCTAAAGAATTGAATCAAGAACTTCTAATTAAAAGTAATGACAGTCCAATAACCACTTTGCTGAGTTTTCCAAGTTATGAGATTAAATAATGCAAAAATGTAGTCTAAAGGTTTATGTTTGAGTATCACGCAATGATTCAAACCATTCACAAAATTAGTTTGCACAAATGAAATCAATAAAAAAAAGATACTCATACCAACGATAATTTGTTGGGATGCAGAGATGTAAAAAAAATTGATCATGGTGGCAAATAGGAGAGGACAGATTCCATAGCCTGCAACTTCAAATGTGGGTTCATTTCTTAACGTATCATGTCAGCTTCTTTATAAATTACTAAAATTTACTAATGAAAAAATAGCATGAAACTTACCTAAATAATATTCATGTAGTTACCATGAATGGCTAGATGTAGAGTTGTTCCTTTGTTAACAGTAGATTTTGAGGAAATTAATTTTTTTATGAGAATGATCTGGCAGTCGAGTCTTCTGAATGTTGGTGTTTGGAAACCAGCAACGGTTGTTTAGAAACGTCTAGCCTGCATTGTATTTGGTATGTAAGGAAGAAGGTGATGCTTGGACCAAAAAAGTCAACCACAGAGATATGGCCTCTGCAGGCTGCTATATGTAGAAGTGTGTTGCCTTGTTTGTAGAGTTTATGATTCCATATTTAGAAACCAGAGATTGGACCACCTGCATTTAGTAACAGATCTCATCATTTTGGTCTTTGATTTCGAGTTTCGACCTTCACCTAGTTTACATGGTTTTTTTTTTTTTTAATATTTTTTTTATTTTACTTCATTCTTACTTATATCATGAATTCAAGATTTCCTCTGGTAAAACTCCCATCATTGAATGGAGTCATGAAAAAAATAGATTTTTTGCATAAATTAAAAAAAAAATGTAATTTGCTTAAAAGTGAATACACGGATTAAAAACTTGAGTTAAACCATGCAAAATAACATGAAAAGAGATAACAATTCATGTATTCAGTTTATAAATAAATCAAACCTTCAGATTTTAAAATAACTACATTAAAGTGTTTAACATCCCTTATTCATAATCCACTCATTCACATAGCAATTATGCTACTCTTATAAACAATAGACAATTGAATTAATTAGAAAAATAACAAACTTACAATTCTCCTAAAAGTAATCTCGAAACTAAGTTTTGAATCCAAGCCGTTTTCCATCTCCGTTGCATATCTTTTCCGACCCGAAACCCAACCCTTGGAGCACTCCATCCCACTGCTCTGCTAGGGTTCCAGTAAGATTGAAGATGAATCAAACTGAAAAATTGAAAAGTGATAGAAACTTACCAGCAAAGTCGTGCAAATCAAACTGACATAAAAGGATAACAATAATGGGAACCCTGTAATGTGATCAGATGAATGCGGATAGACACAAATGATTGATTGTCTACTTCAAATGAATGTGATATTGGTCCAACAACAATCATCTTTACAACTACGAAATAGTATTCACCAAAACAGAACAAAATCGCAATTCAATCATATGGGGAACTTTTATGCTATTTACAAAGAACCAACCATAACAATCAAACACCAGTAACAATACAAATCATCAATAATTAATACAAATGAATGATTGAAAAAACCATTTACCTTATATACAAATGTAAAACTGGGGGTGATGTAAAACGACGAAGATTAGCAAACGCGTCTTCAATTTCATTCAATACGAAAATTGAATCGTAAGTTACAATTACATTCAATCTGGTCATGCAATTCGCCATGTAATTGATTTCATGATTAATGCTTCGAGTGTTTCATTTGCATCTTCAAATCATTGAAACGTAATTAATAGGGGGAAGATTTGGGACTGGTGATGATCATTGAAACGTAATGAATTTGGGGGGGGGGGGGGGGGGAGCATATTCGGAATTGGGGATGAAAAATTAGGGAAACAAGTCAACAACTCATGACCTTTGGTTGGCGTCTTAAAAATTATGAGGAAAATTTTGGGGATGTAAAGATAAATATAATTCTTTGTTCATCTCGTTTAGCCTCTCTAAAATAGCTTGGCTCTCTTGTATATGTTGCTTGAAGATGTGTACACAATGTAAAATTACCATAAGAGTAGAAAACTTAGTTTGCTTAATAAAGTAGTATAGATTACTAACATTAATGGGCAGTGTTTTGTTTAGTTAATTCGTGCGCATTTGTGAATCATATTGTCGGTTCACTAGCTAGCGCATCTCATCTCATAATTATTAAATAAATAAGTAATTGGTTGTATCACATGTCATGATTACGCGAGGATTTGGTATATACATGTGCTTATTTGTGAACCATTTTTTTAAATACGGTACATAGAAAATGTAGTGCAATTATAATAGAATATTAGATCTTATTTTTTTTTTCCTTTTTCTCCAAGTCATGCTAATATAATAAGTGAAAACTGTTACCAGACAATGGCTTTCAATATACAAGAATGGAGAAATTTGTGAACTGGTATCTGCAACAAAATGTGTATCTTGGGGGTGTATGTGACGTTGCTGAGAATTCAAGGTTAGTGGCTTCATGATTCAGTTTTTTCCTTATCATTCAGTGGATTTAGTTCTTACTCGGTTGTTTAGATAGTAAATAATCAAACATCTTATATGTTTATACATAAACACATGACTCTTTTCTGTTTTCATAATTTGAAAATCTGCAAATAGTTTGACATGTATTTATTATATGGTGCAGGTGGATGTAAACAGGAGTGTAGTTGACATGTATTTATTCTATGGGTTGAATTAGTTGCTTCAGTTAGGATGACCCACATACAGTGGCGGACCTACCTACATTCGTGGGTGGGCGGCCGCACCCTTTGGAAAAAGAAAATTTAGTGTATATTTTAGTCAAAAAAACCGAACGCACCCCTTGAAAATATGATTGAACGTCTCATCCGCACCCCAAGCAAATAATTTCTGGGTCCGCCACTGCCCACATAGTCAATATGTGCAGGTTATATTCAATTGGTCTAATTCGTTCAGTAGGTCTTCGGTCAAAGAACCATCACTCCTCAAACTTCGATTATAATAAAAGTGCCTCTAGAACGTGTCACAGCCTTATAATACCACTCTGTCACTGTGTTGACTCTAGGTCACGGGTCCTCTAAATCCTCATCACCTGCGGTTTAAGGAAGTTTACGGTGAAAAACATTCACTTACACTTTTGTTTTGAATAAGCTGTGTATTTGTTATTAAATGTTGAGTGTATGGTACTTTAGAATGTAATCAATATATCTGGTATGGATGCATATTTTAGTCTACATATTGCTGGATAACAACTGTACTGTTTTGTGCTATTTTAATAAAAGTTGGTTTTTGTTAAAAAAAATTAGTTGTTTATTGTTTCGCGATATGGATGCAGGTTGTGTATCTTGATAAAGATAAGAGGAAAGCTATTGTCCATGTGTAATAAACTTACCTATATGTACTAATGCCCTGTAATACAAACATCCGACCTGTCCTTGGTTTTACCCTAATGAACTTACCTGTTAATTCTGTTTTTTTTTTTTTTTTTTTTTTTTTTTTTGTAATAAACTTACCTTTTTTCATAAGGCAAATTGGATTTAAATAATCCCAACTTGCTTAATTTGGCCGATAATAATCCCAACTCAGTTATTGGCCGATAATAATCCCAACTGGTCCACTTTTGGCCGATAATAGTCCGCCGTTAAAAATAGCTTAACTAGCTTAACGGAGTTAAGCTTTTTTCTGAATTACAAACCGATGTTTTATGGATTTTGATCAGAACGAGGATACGATTCGATTTATGTAAAACTTACCTCGAAACGGTGCTTCAAACGACTTGATTTTTGTTAATTGGAAGTTTAAACACCCGAATTGAAGCACCGTTTTCGTCATTTGGGGCAGTATTTCAAGGTAAATTTTATATCAATCAACTCGTATCCTCGTTCTGATCAAAATCCATAAAAAATCGGTTTGTAATTCGGAAAAAAGCTTAACTCCGTTAAGCTATTTTTAACGGCGGACTATTATCGGCCAAAGTGGACCAGTTCGGATTATTATCGGCCAATAACTGAGTTGAGATTATTATCGGCCAAATTAAGCAAGTTGGGATTATTTAAATCCAATTTGCCTTTTCATAAATGTTAGTACTCAATCCCATGTAATACCTGAAATAATTGAACTGATTATTCAGTTATGATTTTCTCATAATAATTTATTAAATAGTACAACCCGTGTATCACACGGGTAAATAACTTAGAAGTGTTCACGGTTCGGTTTTTAATGGTTTTTAGGTCAAACCGTAACCAAACAGTTAGGCTGGAGGGTGTGGGATGGAGCCCCTAGGGGCTTTATCAAGACACGTAAGCGCCACGTAGGATCCACGTCAGCCATAACGCCCCCTTTAATTTGCACGGTGTGGGATGGAGCCCCCTATTAATCAAAATTAAAAAAAAAAAAAAAAAAACATTTGATTGGTGGATAGCAAGTGGGCCCCACCTGATACCCCCCTTCTTGCCGTTATCATGTTCGCGAGCCATATATGGCGCCCCGCCTTAATTCCGGCGGTGTGGGTCGATGGCGCCGGCGGCGCTATAGGAGCTGAGGTGGCGCCTCCCACACCCTCCGGCCTTAGTAACGGTTTTTTATTATTGAAAACTGAAGAAGACCAATAATGGAGTTGTAGTGTTTATCTTATAATTATATGAATAAAGTTGGATGATCCGAACAAAAAAAAAGCAATCCAAATTCATTTGGATCCGTGTGAAATTATGTGTTTATGGTATGGTACATTTTTTTTTGTTGGTAATGTTTGCCAAACATGAATGGTTATCCACTTATAAGAAATCATATAAAAAAATTTCTTTTGTAAATATAATTTTTTTAACACACCTCATAACCCGTGAAGCTTACGGGTATATAACTTAGTGATGTTATAAAGAGCTGAATATGACAAGTTTTAAATTAATTTTCTAAAATAGGGTATACAAACTTAAAAAGTAAAAAACGGGCTATATTTAGCCTACCCCAATTTGGACAATTTGCGATTTGCTGATGATAAGGAAAGTAAAAGATAGCTGTCGGTTTCGGCATATATATGTTGCCATGATACTAATTAGTTATTTTCCAAGTTTAACTTTCACACATTAAAGACTTATTTTTGTTCACAAATACCAATATTTTGCAATTATAAATACGTACCTCTTGTTCGTTCATACCACTACAAACCCTTCTTCCTACCAGAAAACATTCTACTAGTAACCATGCCTTCATTGTCATTCTCAAAAATCTTTTTCGCTTTCTCGGTTGTTTCGGTTATGGTGATATCAAACGCCGAATTGGTTGACGACGTTTGTAAGACACTAGGAAACGAGCAATTCTGCTTGGAGGTTCTAAAATCCGATGCAAGGAGTAAGTTTGCAAAAGAGATAACTACCCTTACAAAGATCGCAGTCGATGTGGCAGCAAAAAACTCGACTGCAACCCGAGATTACTTCCTTAGTGTGAAGACCAGTCCTCCGGCTGTGTTGACATCTTTGAAAGATTGTATCTATTCATATAATCATGGGCGAAGCTTTTAAGGGGCCGGAGGGGGCGGCCGACCCCCCGAACTTTTCGCTCAATAGTGGAGAGTGTGTAGTTTTCGTATAGAAATTTTTGGGTATATACGTTTTCGAACCCCCCAGTTTTATAGAAAATTTTAGGTCCGGTGACTTCCGCCCCCCCGGTCGAAAATCTCAAGCTTCGCCACTGCATATAATGTTGTGATCGCGGAATTTAGTAATTGTTTCAAAGAAGTGTATTGTTCTTTGATCGGCAACGACATTCATAATGCTGGAGACGAGGTTAGATATTGTCAAGAGATTACGGATTCGAATGGGGCTCATGATTCGTTTATAACTACTAGTAACAGTGTCACCCTTGAATTTATTGGGCTTGGTGTATCATTGGCCGACCTTATGTGTGGCAGAACAGGTGCTTAATTGTTTTTTAAAGACTAGTTGTATGAAATACTAAGTTTGTGTCTTTACTTTACATTATAAAGTTTCATTATCATAATATAATCCACTATATATAACTATACTTTGTATTTTTTGTTTATTTGTGTATCAATGAACGGTTACAACAATGCTTCAATGCTTATAACAAAATCAAACCCCAATTAATTTGCTTTAAATTCATTCGGGAAAATATATAAAGCTTAAAAATAGTGAAAATAATATATCCATTCGGGGAAAATATATAAAGCTTCAAAATAGTGAAAATAATATATGAATAATCTCATATACTTTTTTAAAGAGCTAATTTCTTACATGCACCCTTTTAAAAAACAAATAATCTCATATACTTTTTTGAACACCTAAAACCTCTTCCTTTCCAAATTAGATGTTTTAAAGGCAACTTTTGCCGATGCACTACTACCCCCATTGATTTAATCTCATATACTTAATCTATTTCTTTTTCTATTTCACGTTTTGTAACAATAGTTTTAGATCACTGACGGATCATTGGATTATAATTGTGCCATCAATGAAACCACCCAATCAATCTCCACTAAGCTATACTGTTTATACACTAATTCAGAAAAAAAAACCCAATAAATATAAGAAAACTCTACTTATAAGAATTGAACCAAAAATCTAATGGTCTTTGAGTCTTATTTCACCTTTGAAAATATCACTAGCATATAATTTCATAGAATTCCATTTCACAGGTAGAGGATCATGTACATTAATTCAGAAGTGTATTATAACACTATATATAACATTATATAAACACCATATAACACTATGTAACACTATATAACAGTGTGTAACTCTATATAACACTATATAACAAATATAACACTATATTTTGTCTGATAGCATGTCTATGATATATGTATAGTGTTATATATTGTTATATAGTGTTACATAGTGTTATATGGTGTTGCATATAGTTATACGATGTTTATATGGTGTTATATAGTGTTATATATAGTGTTATAATATACTTCTCACACTTCTGAATTAATGTACACTATCCCTACCCCTATTTCACATACTTAATTGAATTACTCATTTACTTTTGGGAGATAAGTAATGGCAACATATTTTATTCTAGAATTTATTATCTATGATATTTAAAGATAGTTACTGCGCGTATAAAATCATATATATTGCCTTGATACTATTTTTTTTAAAGGAGCCTTGATACTAATTAATAGGGTAAGGTTTAAATACATATTTCTTTAAAAATATAATGTCATAGGAAATGTATTAAATGGTTTGATTGAACTCGTTCAAGTACTATTGGAACCGCTTCGTCAAACTCTATCACATGATATTTTAGGTTTTCACTTATGCACTTTTAGCTTATAGATTTTAGAGTTTTTGTTTGAATCTTTATGTCTTTTTATTTATAATTGTATTCTTGTATTTGTGTCATATTGTCTTTTTTGCGACTCACTGTGTTTTTTTTTTCTCAAAATTGTGTTATATTTCTTAGTTTTATTTTATATGTTGCGATTTATTGTTTTATAATTGTGTATTTGTTTAGGAGACTTTGTAGGATAATTTTACCCTAATTAACAATTCCTATTTTAGTTTGACACATTAAAGGCCAATGTTCTCTAGATCAAGTGGTGGAAGGCTTGTATTTCTCTTGAGAGATGCAAGTTCAACTCCCACTTGGTGCAGAGTAATGCATTGGTGGGCAATTATAGAAGACCAATGGAAACCTAGGTTCGATCCTTGAGCCAAACGAGTTTTACTGGTAATTTCACCGTCATGCCTACGGGCGGGTGGGTTACCGGGTTTTCCCTGGAATTGGTGGTGGACTCGGGTTACTCTCGGAGTACTCCATTTGGTCCAGTGGGTGCCCCGAGAGTGCTCGGGATTGATTCTGTTGGTCGTTCAAAAAAAAGTTTGACACAATAAAGACGTATTTTTGTTTACGAACATTTGTTTTTGAAAAATATAAAATCATTTATCATCAATACAAATAACTTAAAGAGTAAATTACTTTTTGAGTCCCTGTGTTTTATGGGTTTTAACTAGTTGAGTCCAAAAGCAAAAAGTTTAACGACCTGAGTCCCCATAAGCGTTTTCTTTAACCATATGAGTTCAAATTTCTAACACTGTTAGCATTTTTTGGTTAAGTATTGTTAAATGACCAAAATACCCTTATAATTAAAAAATAAATAACCTTATCTCCTTTACCTTATTTCCACTTCAAACAACCAAACCCTCCCTTCATCTCCACTTCAACGTCTCTAAACTCCACCCCAAACACCACCACCTCCGCCACCTCAAACCCTCCTTTCATCTCCACCACCACCCCATCTCTGTCGCCGGAAAACCCCTCTGACAGCACCGTCGTCACCATCTCCACCTCCACCGCAACCTCCTGATTCTGATTCACCGCAAGTTCTTCAATCTTCGCAAGTCTAGATCTACGATATCAACAAACTCATGATCCAGACAGTCACCTAGGGTTTTGAGAACAGATCGAGTTTCGCCATTGCTTCAGGAAGTTGCTCCTTCGATTTCAACAGGAATGTTGCCGGAAAGCGAGTTCTGCGAGAACACGAGATCCTTCAATGAAGTTGCTCCTCCGATTTCAACAAGAATGCTTCTGTTTAACTTGTTTACACTCAAATCGAGAATATCCAAAGTCGTTAGCTTGTCGACAGTCTTCGGGATTTCACCAGTTAGCGGATAACTCATTTTAGGATACATCGACAACTAGAAGATTCTGGTGTGAGATGTTAACAGAGGAAGTCGTCAGCTCCCGGAGAACCGATTGTTGGAAACGTTCAGTACTTTTAACGACTTGATATTACCAATTGCGTTTGGTACTGCACCAGAGAACATATTATTAGAAAAATCAACATTTTGCAGACTTCCCAGATCACCTATCCATTCGGTAATCTCGCCATAAAAAACAAAAGTTCGATTAGTTCGTTGCCCCAAGTGTGAGAATCTGCTCCCTGAGGTTACTGATTATGCTGTTTATCAATGTGGTGGATGTGGTGCTGTTCTTCGTGGTAAAGTTTGAACCTTTTTGCAGATTTTGTTTGATTTTGTTCAAGAAAAGTTAGATGTGGGTCTAAATGTATGATCTTTTTGTGTTTGTTGTTGATGGGTGTTTGAAGAAATGAACTGGGTGTGCCTGATCTTGTGAAGAACATGTGGTTTTATTTTTATTTTTTAATTATAGGGATAATTTGGTCATTTAACAAAACTTAACAACAAAATTCTAACTGGGTTAGAAATTTGGACTCAAATGGTTAAAGAAAATGCTTATGGGGACTCAGGTCGTTAAACTTTTTGCTTTTGGACTCAACTAGTTAAAACCCATAAAATACAGAGACTCAAAAAGTAATTTGCCCTAACTTAAAATTATTAATACGTACTTCCGGTTCATTCATAGCCGTGTAAACCATTTTCCCTGCTAGAAATCATTCAAGTACTAACAATGCCTTCTTTGTCATTCTCAAAAATGTTTTTAGTTTTTTCAGTTGTTTCGGTTTTTACGATATCAAATTCGATCGCAGCCAACGTTCCTAACGAGTATGAGTTGGCTGATGACGTTTGTAGGAAACTAGGAAACAAGCAATTCTGCTTGGCAGTTTTAAAATCCGATACAAGGAGTAAGTTTGCAAAAGACATAACAACCCTTACAACAATCGCAGTCGATGTGGCAACAAAGAACTCAACCGCGACCAGAGATTACTTCCTTGGAGTGAAAACCGGTCCTCCAGCTGTGTTGAAATATCTAAAAGATTGCATCGATCCATATAATAATGTGATCACGGGTTTCAAGAATCGTCTAAAGGAAGAATATTGTTCTTTGATCGGTTACGACATTCATGTTGCGGGAGACGAGGTTAGACGTTGTCAAGCGATTGCGGATTCGAACGGGGCTCATGATTCGTTTATAACTACTAGTAACAATCTCACCCTAGACTTTTGTGGGCTTGGTGAATCATTAGCCAACCTTAAGTGTGACAAAACAGGAGCTTAAACCTATTTAGTAAACGTACTATATAATTTGTTTTAAATATGATGAAGTTTTATATTCATCATACAATCTGCTTAAGTGCTTAAAGATCTTATGGCATTCCTGTTCCATCATTCTTATTAACTCATATTCATAACCCAATTCCTAAAGTGTGTTAACATGTTAGTAAGATTATGTTGCATGTATGCTGCAAATTGTATGTCAATAATATTACAATTGTGTGATATAAAGTGATGTCAAGGGTACTTGTATATTTTTACAATAGTGTTGTGTGAGAAGGGCCCGACCTAAGCCTTCCAAATATAGGCAACGACCTAGAGCCTCCAAAAAAATAGAGGCCTCAAATTTTTTAAAATTTTTTTATATAGCATATATGTGTATTAGAGTATAGACATGAACAAAACGAAAACTATATGTATTGCAAAGCCCAACTGAAGAACCGATTTTAAAATAAAAGAGGCCCAATTCAAACTCCAAACAATATGCAATTCGTATTTAATTTAGGTCGACATCGTCATTCTCGCTAATTGTAACGTCGCTCATGCTCATTCCGCTCAATTGCGTTGCCTATTGGGGAGCAATTAGAGGCGCAATCGGGAGAAAATAGTGGTGTCATAAGGATAATGTTGGTTGGTTAACAACTATTTTTTATAGGAATCTCTATATTTTCCAATTCATTCAATCATTGTTTGCCCTAAATCCCAATTTTTTTTTTGAAGTAAAATCAAGCATTTATTAAAAAAAAATTTCATGTTATGAATTTACATCGAGATAGTTGGTAAATGGGCAATAAACTGCGCCGCTACCCCTTTTTTGAATAGCAAAACTAAGTCTTTTAAAAACTACGTTTATAAATCTCGGGGTCATAACATTATTATTAATACTTTGAATCTCTGAATTTTGATATTGTGCTTTCGATTGAGACTTGGAAGGCAGAAAGCAAAACCGATGTTTTTTATACCAATTCAAAGGGCCCCTGTCTTTACAGTTTGCTTAGAGCCTCCAAAAACATTGAACCGACCGTGTGTGTGAGTGATATATAATTGTTAAGTTTCGTACACATGTTTGATATTACAACATGAGTCGATGATATATAACAAGATATAACGTTTAATTAAATTCAATGGGAAAAAATATATAATTGTTAAGTTTCGTACACATGTTTTTTTAATTTTTTTGTTGCAGCGGAAACATGTGAAAAAATCGAACTTGGTATTGTCCATGAGGAGTCAAAATGTTAAACAATATAGAATACAAACAACCATAGGATATTTAGAAACCAGTCCCTTAACCAGGTTGTAGTAGACTATTTGCGAAACACCTTAAATCAACAACTCGGTCACTAGTTCCGAAACATGAAAACACCACCTTGCGAGTATTCTGAACTCCTTCAGATTCTACCCCTGAAACCAAACAAACGTAAACCAATGCAATAAAGTTAATCTCTTCCATATAACGTTAATTAGTACTTTTATTTTTATTTTTTTTAATACTCTTTAGCTAAAAAGATCAACTCAGGTTTAAAATCGAAATCGAACACAAACAGAATACCTCTTTTTGTTACGACTGGATAACTCCAAAACCGAATAAATCGAACACCAAATCAATGAACACCCCTAGCGATGTATATTTCAAGATTAAAGAAAATCACATTGTCGAATGTATAACACAACTAAACTAAGATTAAAATAAAGATGAACATAATACAACATATATATGCTCTCAAGGTTCAAAAAATTACATGTGAAGTAATGGAAAAAGAAACTAGGTTATTGATGAGGATACGTCCTGAACCGGACCGAACACTTAATAAATCTAAGGACGGACCGAACAATTAATAAATCTAAGGACGGACCGTCGACACAAAGAGTTGGTCGGACCTAGTAAAACCAGTCGGAACGATCAACCAATAGGATCTTCTTTAACTAACTGGGGGCCCACGACTTTAACTACCAGATAGCGACTGGTCCGACCCTAACTAACTCGCCACGTCAGCATACCCAAAAAGTATAAATACCTCGCCAAGACCTCCATCAAGGGGTAATCACTACTTTCTCTCTCTAAAACTCTCCTCTCTCTCTCACTGAGTTAATTCTCCTCCCCAAATACTTATTCTCACCCCCGAGCTTGGTCACAGAGAGGCCCCCCTCCCTGTGACGAGGCTAACGGTGTGTTTTCTTTCTTGTGATCTTACAGGTCTCTGTCAAGGTCATCTGAAGCTCTGTTCACGCCAGCTCGGACCAATCGGTTTTTGATTCTTCAGTGGTGCCATCCCCTCGAATTCACAAAATCTACTTCGTTGATTCTTTTCATTCGAAATTATGGAATCTACAAACACTTTCCCGTCTTATAACGACATTCTGGAAGGTATAGTTGCACCTGTAACAGTTGTTTCCACAACCCCTGTCACCTCGAAGGTTTCGTTAGGATCGACAACGATACCTTCACCTGCAAGTTCTGTAGTCGCGAGTTCTATAACTACAATTTCAGTTACTGCTCCAGTTTCCACGTCGCTGCCTGATTTTGATAACGCTTTCCTGTTACGCAATTCCGATCTGCTACGGCAACTCCGGCAGCAGCAACAGCAGGAGGAAATGTTACAGAGTCACCGCACAAACTTGTTCAGCAGTGCTTACCCAGGGGCTAATCCCATCTCCACTGGAGTTTTCGCTTCTGGATCTATGGGATCTCTGGGTCTAAACCCTCAGGATCAAGAGCTGATCATGCCGTATCAGCCAACGTCAATGACTTCTCAGTTAAAATTCACGTTGAGGATCGCTAATGCACTGTTACCGGCAAAGCTAAAAATGCCTCCGACATTGAAATTTTACGATGGTACATCCGATCCGGATGATCATATGTTCGCCTTCGCCGAAGCGGCTAAAGTCGAACAATGGCCCATGCCAGCATGGTGTCACATGTTTGCTCAAACACTTACCGAACCAGCATGGGTATGGTTCGACGGATTGCCAGAAGGATCAATCAACCACTTCGAAGACTTTCGAAGAGTTTTCTTGCAAAACTTTTTCCAGCAGAGGCGTTGCTCGAAGGACATCACCGAAGTTCACCACATAAAGCGCTGTGACGGAGAGTCGGTAGAAGACTTCATTGATCGATTCAACCGAGAAAGCATGCAGATCAGTGGGGCAGTCGACCAACTTCGCGTTTCTGGATTTTGTCATGGGGTACGAAACAATCAGCTTGTAGAAAAACTCCACGAAGATCTGCCAAAAACCATGGAGGTGCTCATGGAGGGAGTACGAGCCTTTGTGCGAGGAAAAAGCAATTGTGGTCAACCAAATGAGTCAGCAGCAAAAAACGCAAAGGCAAGAACCACATCGTGGAGACGGAATGCATCCCCACCAAAAGACAGAAGCAACAGTTGGAATCGGAATCGCGGGCCGTATCAAAGATCGCAGCAGCCCGACCGATGCAGCTTCCGAACGGGTCATGTACGTTTTGTTAGGGATGGATTTTCTAAGCTTATGGATCACGGATCCTCAAACGCGGCTTGGATCAAGGATCCTCAGTTCAGTTTGAATTAAGGATCCTCGGAAGATGTTGCAGGACTAAGGATCCAGGATCCTCATTATTATCCTAACACTAACAATTGTTTCCATTATTTTTGAACTTGTTTTGCAGGAGTATTCGAATAGGACTTGTTCCAACCGAAATTCTAGGGGAATATGCTTCATGATTCTGCACGTGCATGAGCTCTTCGGCCGTTATGGTGATCGTGGGGGACTTGCACCTTTTTCGGATTGTTAGTTAGTGAGCTAGTTTCTATTTTTAAATGGGGATACAAGCTTGTTTAGATAACAATTAGCTACACAACTGCACTACACTCGAGCTCTCAAGAACTCTCGGCGATTACATACTTTTTGCACTATAGTAAACCTTGTACCAAGCTTGTTATCATCCCGATTTGTAAACATTGTTTGTTTAATATAGTTGGTGATCGGTAGTTTCCATCACCCGAGGTTTTTTGTGCCGGAGATCATACATTGATCAAGGGCTTTTTCCTCGTATAAATCCTTGTGTTCACCATTCATTTCATTCATTCATTGTTCATACATTTGATCATTTAACCAAGCATCATACCTCACAAAATCAGATTTGTTTGCATTATCCCTGGGTGATTTTTGACCAAAACAGTTTGGCGCCCACCGTGGGGCAATCGGTGCTTCATCCTTGATAATTTTGTTCATTTCGTTCGTTTCTGTTCATTACCTTCAATCACATGGCATCCCATGCAAAGAACACTTCAAGCTCCATGCCGGCGATCACCTCTTCGCAGGGCGTTCCACCTTTGACTCCTCCTCCTTTTGGATCCCAAAAGAATGCTGAGAATGCTACGAAGAAGCTAACCCCCATTTTCACAAAAGCAACTACTGCTACTTCTTCTGCTCCTACTAATAATGATCTTTATTCTTTAATTTTGCAGATGAAGGATTACATGCAGCAACAGGATAAAACTAATGACAGGATCCTGCGGTAGATTGATGAAATCAAGAAATTGAAAATATCAACGGAAGAGCCTTCCCCGTTGATGCCCAGATCAATGGATTTCACTACACCGCCTTCTACTGCTCAACATTCCAGGTCATCAGGTGTCCAGTACCAAGGAAGGTCATCAAGCATGCAGCATGGATCATCGGCAATGACACAGGCCTTAGGATCCTACTTTCAGCCTTCAGGATCCTCTCTTCAGCTTCAAGGATCCTCCTTCCAGCATCAAGGATCCTTTGCTAGTTCAGGAGGATACATGGGGACGCAGACAGTTCAGGGATCCTACTATTAGTATCCAGGGTCCTCATCTCAGGTTCAAGGATCCTCGTCTCAGGTTCAAGGATCCTCATCCCAGGTTCAAGGATCCTCAACCCAGGCTCACAAATCCATGGATTATCCTCCAAGACCCCCAATTTCGGTGCATCAAGGATCCAATATCTTCCAAGATCAAGGATCCTTAAGAAGTGTACAACCCAGAAGTTCAGAGATTCATTTGGGAGACTTCATACCTGTGCAAACTATTACATCATCTGGTCCCACAATTATGCCAGAATCATATCAGTTTGGATTCACATTAGGAATCCCGGCCTCGAATCAATCAGGAGGTAACACTTTGAATACATCTTATAATACTAACCATGGCTTTGTGCAGGAACCAGGAATCAACCAAGCTATGGCTAGAGAGTTGCAAAAACCCAAGGATATGATATCCAATGTTCCAGGGGTGGTTAAACCCATTCCTGAGATCCCGGATGGAACTCGTAGGATATCTTGTTTTGCACCACCCATTTGTGATGCAGAGATACCAAAGAGGTTTCAAACACCAAACATGAAGCTCTACGATGGCACAACTGATCCAGAAGAGCATGTGGCTCAATACCGGGAGAGAATGGAGATCAATCTCATTCCTGAAAGGTTAAAAGAAGCATGTCTATGCATGGTTTTCGGACCCACACTAACAGGATCAACTCTTAAATGGCTGCTAAGTCTTCCTCCCTACTCTATTACTTCATTTGCTAATCTAGTTAATTTGTTTAATAGCCAATTTTCATGCAGTAGGAGATTTGAATGATTAACTAGCGATTTATATAGGGTAACTCAAGGTAGTAATGAATCACTTAGAGATTACATAACCAAATTCGGTAGAGAATCCTTAGAAATTCCCAACTTAGATATTGCAACGGCTGTAGAAGCCTTTAAAATGGGTTTGTTTAAGGATTCACAATTCTATGATGATCTCGATATGACACCTTGCAGGAACCTTGATGAAGTAAGAACCAGGGCCCTTAGATTCATCCGTTTAGAGGATGATAAAAGGATCTAGGAAAGACTTTCAGGATCCTCAAAGCAAGAAAAACAAGGATCCTATTTCAGGAACAACAAATCCAAATCATACCACAAGTCTGATAATCAAAACGTGCATGCTGTGGAGTAGGAAGAGGATGATGAAGATTATCCACATATCTCTAAATATTGTTTTGCTGTTTGTTAGGGATAGAATTTCATGGCCTATGGATCATGGATCCTCAAGTGCAGCCAGGATCACGGATCCTCAGTTCAGTCTGAATTAAGGATCCTCAGAAGACGTTGCAGGATTAAGGATCCTGGATCCTCATTATTATCCTAACATTAACAATTGTTTCCTTTGAATTTGAATTGTTTTGCAGGAGTATACGCATTGGACCTGGTCTCACCGAGATTCCAGGGGAATATGCTTTCTAATTTTGCACGTGCATGAGCTCTTCGACCGTTGTGAAGATCGTGGGGGATTTGCACCTATTTCGGATAGCTAGTTAGTTGGTTTATTTCTATTTTTAAAAGGGATAACAAGCTTGAATAAGAACAAGTTAGCAAACACACACACTCGAGAACTCTCTGCAACATATTGGCGATTTAACACTATTTGCACACTAGTGATCTTTGTAACAAGCTTGTTGTCATCCCGAGTTGTATACATATTTTGTCTAATACAATTGGTGATCGGTAGTTTCCATCACCCGAGGTTTTTTGTGCCGGAGATCATATATTGATCAAGGGCTTTTTCCTCGTATAAATCCTCGTGTCCAACATTCATTACTTTCATTCTTTGTTCTATCATTTGTTCATATAATCAAGCATCACACCTCACAAAATAAGATTTGGTTGTATTATCCTTGTCTGATTTTTGACCAAAACACTGTTGATAACAATGAACTAATCTTTGCCATGTAGAATCTAGGTGAAAAAGCTAGATGGCCCAGAAGAATGATAAGCCAGCTGCTACAAAGGATAAATCCAAATGGTGTGCCTATCATGAAGATTTCGGTCATCTCATCGATGAATGCATAGCACTCAGGAAAGAGATTGGTTACTTGTTAAGAAAAGGACATTTGAAGGAGCTACTTGGAAGAAAAGAGTCAAGGATCCAGGATCCTGAAAAGATTCCGGAAAAGGCTCCTGCTCCCCCAGCTGATGCCCAGATTATCAACTTCATCTCCGGTGGATCAGATATATGTGGCACTTCCTTTTCAGCAGCCAAGATGCATGCTAAGGAGACGAAGATGGAGAATGGGGATAGACCTATTCGAACCTCAATCCTTACTCAGGAGAAAGCCATATCCTTTTGCTTTGGTCAAAAATTAGGCTAAGATAATGCAACCAAATCCTTTGTTGTGAGGAATGATGCTTGATTCAATGAACAAATGTATGAATAACTTGCAAATGAAATGAACAAGTGACACAAGCAATTGTATGAGGAAAAAGCCCTTGATCAAGAGTTGATCTCCAGCATAAAAAACCTCAGGTGATGGAAACTACCGATCACCAACTATAATTAAACAAATGATCTTTACAACTCGAGATGATAACAAGCTTGTTACAAGGATCACTAGAGTGCAATGTGTATGAAATCGCCAAATGAACTGTTAAGAGCTGTTTCGAGTGTGTGTGTCTTTGCTAACTTAGCCAATTGTTCTAATTTAAGCTTGTTTTCCCCTTTTAAAATTAGAAATAACTAGATAACTAACTATCCGCTAAATGTGCAAGCTTCCCACGACCTCCATAACGTTCACAAAAGCTATGTACGTGTGGAATATTTAAGCATATTCCCCTGGAATATCGGCAAGACTTGGTCCATGCGTATACTCCTGCAAAACAAGCTCACATACAATGAAGACAACCGTTAGTACAAGGATAACAATGAGGATCCTGGATCCTGATGCTGCAACACCTTCTGAGGATCCTTAATTCAAATAGAATTGAGGATCCGTGATCCTGGCAGTACTTGAGGATCCGTGATCCTCTGGATTGGAATATCCTCCCCTAACAATTGCCCCCAAAATATGAGGAGTAAAATGTAAATTAACTAGTTATATTTTTTGATCTTATCTGCAACTGACTAACGGATATATAGCCGTTAGAATCTAACTAGCCGTTGCTGGTCTCACGTCAGCGACATGACATCCTGCAGAATCATCATTATAAGGATCGGCAGGCATTTAAATTCGTGTGTTACATCCTTTAAATCCTCATTCAAAGATTGATCAGGTATCTCTCTCCTCCTTCTCTCTTCATCTTCTTTCTCTGTTCTTCTTCAAAATCTGTAGATCACAATGAAGCTACGATCCTCCCCCGCCAAGGATCACCAGAAAGATAGCCCCTTAAAAAGCCAAGGGATTATCAAAAATCTCTCGAAGGAACTCTGCAGCTTCACCGATCCGGAGATTGACCGGATTCGCCACTGTTTTCTGGCGAATACCGTCTTCAAGCCTTTTGACCCTACTTCCAAAAGTGACTTCGTCTCTGAAACTTGGGTTGCTTTTCCGGCCACCCCGTTCCTGATAGGATACTCCTATCCTTTCCCTGCCTTCACTGAATCCTTCTTCTCCCTCACCGGCATGTGCTATATCCAGGCCATGCCAATGATGTGGAGGGTTTTATATACCCTATAGAACATCATTGAGCAGGAAGGCATAGAGTTGAGAATGTCAGAACTGTTTGAATTGTACAACCTTGTGAGCCATGGTTCACATCGCTTCTTGTTTAAACACAAACCCGGTGATGCACACCCAATCCTCAAGACCACAAAGAATGACACCAACTGGAAGAAGCGTTTCTTCTTTGTTAGGAGGGATTCTATCCCGGATGGGAAGGATCTCCCTAGAAAATGGACCACCCATGGTAGGATAGAGGATCCTTGTAGAAGGATCATAGGATAACCCTATTTCGGTTGAGGATAACTGACCCTTTTCTGTTTTGCAGCTATCTCTGTCTCTCATATCATTCAGTCACCTGCAACAAAGGAAAGGATCGCTGCTTTCTGGGACCTTGATCCTGCGGTTAGAACATTCCAGGCAAATACAAAGGATTCACAAGAAGTATCCTCCGGCTCAGTCACAATGTCAAGTAAGTGTTTAAATTTATATATGAGTAAATAAATATAGATTAAGGATACATATCTGCTATTTGTCCTTTGTAGGTGCTGGGAAATCCTCAAAGTCAGCCACTCGCTTCAGCGTCACTGATCTTGATGCTGTCTCTGCCTGATCCGGAAAGAAGAAATCTACTGCTGGCCCAAGTACCATAATCCCCAAGCCTGTTAGCACCAAGGGCAAGGGAGGAAAGAAGAGGAAGACCGCTGATGATCTTGAAGGTCTGCCCATCATCCGTCATCAGTTTGAAGAATACTTTACTGAGGTAAGGATCCCTGATCCTTAATTCTATCCCGCCCATTTGAGGATAACAGATCCTAAGTTGTATCCCTCCTTTCTTTGCAAAAATTTGCCGAGATCCAGATGCTCCTTGATGCATATGTTGAAGAGGCTGAGCACAAAGAGCTGGACTTCCAGAAGATCTTCCTGGCTAAGGATCAAACCATCTCCAACCTCAAGAAAGAGCTCAATTTGGCAAAGAAGCAGGTGGTCATGGGCCAGATCACTGCTGATCAGGAGAAGAAAGAGGTGATAGAGGATGCCAAGCTGTCTGCTGCCATTGCTATGTACAAGATCAAATTACAGATGGCCAAGGAGATGGAGGATCCTGACTTCGACAGGACCAGTTGGGATCAGGAGGGCTGGAAGGCTAAGCTGGCTGAACTGGATGATGAAGAGGAGGCTGGTGAGGTCCTGGCTATCGAGGCTGGCAGCAGTGGGGTTAAGGATCAGGCTAGTGGTGAAGAAGCTGGAGGCGATGGTGATGCAGCTAAGGTGTGAGCTGCAAAAATGGGCGATGATGGATTTATCTAGACGCGGACGGAGCCCATTTTTTATAATTTGGTAGTTGTTTTTTTGTTTTGATGGTGTTTTTCTTGAACAATGGTTGGTCTGTACTTAAACAATAGTTTCTAGGTTTAAGGATCACTGATCCTTCAGACAATAGGTAGGATTACAAATGGCGGAGGGATCCTCTGTTTGGGGGATGAAGCCATTGTGATCTTGCCGCCTTTATTTCCTGCACTTAGACCTCGTTAATATGGACACCCTTTGCCAACCCAAGTGGACGGGCCACGTTTTGCTGGTAGAAACTTGGGTTGGCAATTTTGACAACCTTAAAAGGGTTTAACTTTTGGTAAATAAAATCTTAATCTTTTGACTATCTCATGTGTTGTTACATTTATGAATACTTTACCTTTCAGTTGCTATTATATACTTTGTTTGAATTTATAAGTTGAGAATAAAAGTTCAATAAATTATGTCAAAAAGTTTAGGATATGATCAAGGATCAAATATCCTATAATCGATAAATTCAAAAAAGCAGTGAAATTTAAGGATCATGTGTCCTGTTGTCAAAGAATAAGGGTCACTTAGATAAATAAAGTATAGAATTAAAGTGATTAAGGATCATACCTGAGAATCCAAGTTAGGATCCTATACCTTCAATACTTACAATCAGGATAATCAAAAGACAAACCTTAATAAAAGGTTAGGATCAAGGATCCTTAGTTGTTTAGCTCCAAAATCCCGAAATGGAACATAACTTGGGACTAAGCCAAAATAGGAGAAGAGTTAGCAACAGGGGACAAGCCCAACAATTCTGGGGACAAGCCCAATAAACTGGGGACAAGACCAAAAAACTGGGGACAAGCCCAAAAAACTGGGGACAAGCCCAAAAAACTGGGGACAAGCCCAAAGGATCTTGTGTGAACTGGAGTATGGCCCTCACTAGCGACTATCCAAACTTAGTGACATGAAAATGCCAAAACCTTAGCTAACTTGAAAACGTTAGAAACCTTAGGAACGGATGTATGGTACGTCTACCATTATACGTAGGATCCCGGATACAGCCAGTACAATGAAATTGTCAGCCCCTAAAGCGAGTACTGGTCCCATTGCCATGAACTGTACCAGGATCATCGTGCGCTACTGGCGATACTGAGGATAGGCCCAAAAAGCTGGGTTCAAGCCCAAATAACTGGGGTCAAGCCCAAATAACTGGGGTCAAGCCCAAATAACTGGAGACTTCTGTGGATACTCAATCTTTGGTTAAGGATATATCAATCTTCTGCAAAACTCAGAACTAAGTGAAAGAAGGATAAAGGATCCAGGATCCTTCTCCTTGTATACAGGTTAATTATAGAATTAAATAGATTGAAATTAGATCATTACCAGAATGAGGATCACTTATCCTCTAAGGATCCTTCGAGGATATCGGTCATGAAAATAGTTGAGGATCCGGGGCCCTTACTACATGAAGTATCTCTTCAAGTGGATAGCATTCCAAGCTCTTGGTAGCAAATCACCTTCCATTGTTAGCAATCGATATACCTCCTTTCCTGCCTCAGCTTCAATCAGGTAGGGGCCTTCCCACTTTGGTGCCAACTTTCCATCAGCAGGATTTGTGGTATTCTGAAATGCTTTCCTCAATACCATATCACCAACTTGGAATTTCCTGATCCTGACATTCTTATTGTAGGCTCCAGCCATCCTTTGTTGATAACTAGCCATTCTTATTCTTGCCAAATCCCTGAGTTCTTCTATGGTATCCAAGTCTTGAACCAAGTTTTCAGCATTTCCTTCAGGATCACGGATACTTGTTCTTGCAGTAGGAACCACCATCTCTGTAGGGATCACTGATTCTGCTCTAAATACTAAAGAAAATGGAGTTTGGCCAGTGGCATTCTTGGGAGTTGTCCTATCAGCCCATAGTACATAAGGTAGTTCTTCTGCCCACTTTCCTTTCTTGGATCCAAGCTTCTTCTTCAAGTTGTTGATGATGATCTTGTTGGATGATTCTGCTTGACCATTAGCTTGTGGGTGGACTGGTGTTGATGTTATCATCTTAATCCCACAACTGTCACAAAAGTTAGTAGTTCTACTCCAAATAAATTGGGATCCATTATCACAAACAATTTCAGAAGGGATACCAAATCTAGTAATAATATTTCTTTTAATAAAGGATATCACTTCTTTTTCTCTGACTTGAGCAAAGGCTTCAGCCTCTATCCACTTGGAGAAGTAATCAGTCATGGCAAGCATGAACACTTTTCCACCAGGTGCTTTGGGAAGTTTACCAACTATATCCATTCCCCATCTCATGAATGGCCAAGAAGAGGATATAGGATGCAAGAGCTCTGCTGGTTGATGAAGGATATTACTATGTCTCTGACAAGGATCACACCTCTTGGCATAATCCACAACATCATTCTTCATTGTAGGCCAATAGTATCATGTCCTAAGGATCCTTGAGAACAATGCCCTGCCCCCATTGTGGTTTCCACAATCTCCTTCATGAAAATCCTTTAGGACTTCTTGAATTTCAGGATCCTCTATGCACCTTAGATATGGACCTGCAAGAGATCGTTTATATATCATGTTATTCAATATTGTAAATTGAGATACCTTGATTTTGAAAGCCCTGGGGTTTTCTCCTGTAGGAATCTCTCCATGTAGTATATATCTCATGATTAGAAGGATCCATGATCCTGAACGAGACTGTGCACCATCACTAGGAACCATTGCAGAGTCCTCTTCTATCTCCATAGTTATGTGATCCTCAATAGCAGGAGCCAAAATATGGATGATAGGGATCTTGATATCCTCTGGAATCTTCAAGGATGATCCTAGGTTGGCCAATGCATCAGCTTCTGCATTTTCTTCCCTAGATACCTGTGTCAAACTAAAAGAAACAAAAGAGAGTGCCAATTCCTTGACTATCTCTAGATATTTGATTAGCTTTTCACCTTTAACAACATAGGATCCATTAAAGTGATTAGTAATTAACAATGAATCTACATGTACCTCAAGATACCTGATCCTCATATGCTTGGCAATTTGCAAACCAGCTATCAAGGCCTCATATTCAGCCTCATTGTTAGTAGTTTGAAATTCACAAGCTATGGAGTGGGGTATTATGTCCCCCTGTGGCGATTTTAGTAGTATTCCAAGTCCTTTTCCTTTGACATTAGAGGCTCCATCAGTGAAGAGTATCCAAGGATCCTGAGTCTCTTCCAGCTGCTGAACTTCTAACTCAGCTTCTCTTTGCAAGTCACTACTAAAATCTGCCACAAAGTCAGCTAAGGCTTGGGATTTGATGGCAGTCCTTGGTTCATATCTTATATCATAAGCACTAAGCTTCACTGCCCATTTAGCCATCCTTCCTGACATTTCGGGTTTCCTGAGAACATTCTTAATCGGAAAATTAGTCTTAACAATAATGGCATGGGTTTCAAAATAATGTCTTAGTTTAGTAGATGCCATAATTAAAGCAAGTATAAGTTTTTCTAAATGTGAATACCTGGATTCCACATCAAGCAAACTCTTACTTACATAATAGACAAGATGTTGTGTACCTTCGTGATCCTTAACAAGGACCGCACTTACTACTTTAGAGGATACCGCTAGATATATGGATAATATATCCCCTTTTTCTGGTTTCATCAAGGCAGGAGCTGAGGATAGGTAATCCTTAAGGGCTTTGAGAGCATTTTCATGCTTTTCAGTCCACTCAAATTTCTTGTTCTTTCTCAGAATGTCATAGAATTCCTTGCACTTTTCTGATGACTTTGATATGAACCTATTCAGGGCTGCGATCCTCCCTGTCAACCATTGCACATCCTTGGCATTGGCAGGAGATTTAATATTCATAATTGCCTTAATTTGCTCTGGACTTGCTTCAATGCCTCTTTTTGTTACCATATAACCTAGGAACTTGCCTGCTTTAACACCAAAGTGACACTTTGAAGGATTCAACTTCATATTGAATTTGTCCAGGATATTGAATGCTTCTTCCAGGTCTCTAAGGTGATCCTCTGCTCTCTTGGACTTAACCATCATGTCATCTATGTAGACTTCCATAGTGTGTCCTATTTGTTCCTTAAACATCATATTGACTAGCCTTTGATAAGTAGCACCTGCATTCCTTAGTCCAAATGGCATAGCAATATAACAATAGATACCAGTTGGGGTCATAAAGGCTGTATCCTCTTGATCAGATGGTTCCATATGAATTTGTTGAAATCCAGATGAAGCATCCATAAAAGTCAACAACTCATGACCCGCGGTAGCATCCACCATGGAGTCAATGTGGGGTAATGGGAAAGGATCCTTGGGACATGCCTTATTTAAATAAGTGAAATCGACACATACCCTCCACTTTCCGTTTTTCTTTTGAACAACAACCACATTGGCTAACCACCTTGGATACTTGACCTCTCTAATCATACCTGCCCGGAGTTGTTTATCTACCTCCTTCTGGATAATAGCATTCCTCTCAGGTGCAAACTTCCTCCTCTTCTGATGTCTGGGCTTGAATGACCTGTCAATGCCAAGTTTATGCATAATTATATCTTTAGAGATTCCTGTCATATCTTCATGCTTTCAAGCAAAGGTAGTTTTTCTCCTTTTAAGGAAGGATACTAGATCCTGTTCAATGTTGCTGAGGATCCCTGATCCTATGAAGATTTTGGATTCAGGATCATGAGGATCCATAAGGATTTCTTTCACATCCTGTTCTCTTGCCTCCAAGACGTCTCTTGGAGGATACTTTAGTTGCTATTGCTCCCTTGGTCTTGAGGATGGCTTTATTGATGAGGCATAGCAATTCTTTGCTTCTTGTTGGTCACTCTCAATCTTTATCACCCCCATGGACTAGGAAGCTTCACACATTGATGATATGTAGATGCAACTGCCTTCATGTCATGTATCCATGGCCTGCCAAGGATAACATTGCAACAAGATAAGCAATCTATAACACAAAATTTTTGATAAGAATGAAGTCCTTCAATGTAGATGGGAAGTTTAATGTCCCCCAATATATTCTTGGTTTCTCTGCTAAATCCCACAAGAACTGAGGATCTTGGCACAATTTCCGATTCAGGGATGTTCTTTTCTTGAGGACATCAAGCTGAATGATGTTTACTGAGCTTCCTCCATCTATCAAAATCCTGCGAACAAAATGGTTAGATATAAATAAGGTAATAACAAGACCATCATGATGAGGATCCTGGACATCAACACGATCATCCTCATCAAAAGTTATCACTTTTTCCTGTGTAACAGTAGAAGTTCGAATGGGTCTATCCCCATTATCCATCTTGGTTTCCTTGGCATGTCTCTTGGCTGCTGAAAAGGAAGTACCACAAATGTCTAATCCACCAGATATGAAGTTTATAACTTGTGCATCTGCCGGAGGAGCAGGAGCTCTTTCAGGAACCTTTTCAGGATCCTGGATCCTTGACTTCTTTCTTCCCAAAAGCTCCTTCAAGTACCCGTTGCTTAACAAGTAACCAATCTCTTTTCTCAGTGCAATACATTCTTCAGTGAGATGTCCAAAATCCTCATGATATGCACACCATTTGGATTTGTCTTTTGTTGCAGCTGGTTTATCGCTTTTTCTAGGCCATCTTGCTTTCTCACCTAGATTCTGCATTGCAAGAATTAGTTCATTGTTATCAACAGAAAAACAGTATTCAGAAATGGGAGGATAATCCTCATCATCCTCTTCCTGTTCTACTGCATGCACGTTCTGGTTGTTAGACTTGTTGTAAGGTTTGGACTTGTTGTTCCTGAAGTAGGATCCTTGTTTCTCCTGCTTCGAGGATCCTGCCAGTCTTTCTTGGATCCTTTATCATCCTCTAATCGGATGAATCTAAGGGCCCTGGTTCTCACTTCATCAAGATTCCTGGATGGGGTCATGACAAGATCATCATAGAATAATGAATCCCTAAGCAAACCCATTTTAAAGGCTTCCACAACCATAGCAATATCCAGATTAGGAATATCTAAGGATTCTTTACTAAACTTAGTGATGTAATCTCTTAGTGATTCATTTTGACCTTGTGTTACCCTATATAGATCACTAGTTAACCGTTCAAATTTTCTACTATATGAGAATTGGCTATTAAACAGATTAACTAAATTAGCAAATGAAGTAATAGAGTAAGGGGGAAGACTTAGTAGCCATTTAAGAGATGATCCTGTGAGTGTGGATCCAAAACCCTTGCATAGACATGCTTCTTTTAACCTCTCTGGGATGGGGTTGATCTCCATCCTTTCTCTATATTGAGCTACATGTTCTTCTGGATCCGTCGAACCATCATACAGTTTCATAGTTGGTATTTGGAACCTTTTGGGTATCTCAGCATCACAAATAGGTGGTGCAAACCGAGATATCCTGTGGCTCCCATCTGCAATTTCAGGAATGGGCTTAACCACTCCTGGAACGCTCGGTATCATATCCTTCAGTTTCTGTAATTCTCTAGCCATAGCTTGATTGATACCTGTATCCTGCATAAAGCCATGGTTAGTGTTATAAGAGTTATTCAAAGTGTTACCTCCCAGAGGATTCAAGTTTGGAATTCCAGATGTGAATTCATATTGACGGGATTCTGGTATGACTGAAGGACCAGAGGAAGCAATGGTCTGCATTGGAATGAAGTCTCCTTGATGAACATCTGAACTTGAGGGCTGTACACTTCTTAAGAATCCCTGATCCTGAAAGATGTTGGATCCTTGATGTGCTGTGACTGGGGGTCTTGGAGGATAATCCATGGATCCATAAACCTGAGATGAGGATCCTTGAACGTGAAAGGAGGATCCTTGAATCTGAGAGGATCCTTGAACCTAGAAGGAGGATCCTTGAACCGAGGAGGATCCTTGAACCTGAGAGGATCCTTGAACCGTGTGCATCCCTATAAATCCTCCTGAGCTGACGAAGGATCCCTGATGCTGGAAAGAGGATCCCGAAGGCTGAAAACAGGATCCTGAAGGCTAGAAGTGAGACCCTAAAGCCTGATTCATAGTTGTTGTTCCATAACGCCTTCCCAATGGTCCACTCTGGTACTGGATGTCTGGAGCTGCAGATTGCAGGGCGGTTACAGCTGGAGTGTCAAAATCCAGTGATCTAGGTATCAGAGGAGAGTGATCCTCCGCTGACTTCTTTTGTGTCTTGATGTCACCAATCTCCCGGAGGATCCTTTCATTGGTTTTGTCCTGCTCTTGTATGTGATCCCTCATCTGCAAAATCAAAGTAAAAAGATCACTATTAGTAGGGGTTAGGGGAGGATTTTCTAAATCCTAAGGATCACGGATCCTTAAGTGCTACCAGGATCAAGGATCCTCAATTCTGTTTGAATTAAGGATCCTCAGCAGGTGTCGCAGGATCAGGATCCAGGATCATTGTTGTTATCCTACTACTAACAATTGTCTTCCTTGTACGTAAACTTCTTTTGCAGGAATGAGAGCATGGACCAAGTCTCACCGAAGTTCTTGGAGTATATTCCCTCAATATTCCGCACGTGCTTGACCATTGTGAACGTTATGGAGATCGTGGGGAGAGTGCACAAATTGCGGATAGTTAGTTATACTAGTTATTTTCTAATTTAAAATGGGGATGACAAGCTTGATAGAGACACTTAGCTAATTTTGGCATATACACACACTCGTAACAGTTCTCAGTCAGCTCTCAAGCAATACTTGGCGATTTCATACACATTTTAGCACATTACACACTAGTGATCCTTGTAACAAGCTTGTTATCATCCCGAGTTGTAAACTTACCTTTGTTTAATCATAGTTGGTGATTGGTAGTTTCCATCACCCGAGGTTTTTTGTGCCGGTGATCAACTCTTGATCAAGGGCTTTTTCCTCGTATAAATCTTTGTGTCACTTGTTCATTACATTTCTGAGTGATCCTTAGTATTGTCCATTGATTCAAGCATCACACCTCACAACAGAAAGTTTGGTTGCATTATCTTTGTTCGATTTTTGACCAAAACAGTTTGGCTCCCACCGTGGGGCCATTGGTGCTTCGTTCTTGAGAAATTATTGTTCTTGTGATCATTTCGGTTCATTACAACCAAGCAGATGGCTTCCTCATCAAAGAACACATCAAGCTCTATGCCGGCAATGAGTTCTTCACAGGGCGTTCCTCCTTTGCCTCCACCACCTTCTGGATCCCAGAAGAACACTGAAAATGCTGCGAAGAGACAAACCCCCATTTTCCCAAAACCACCAACTTCTTCTGTTTCCTCTAATCCTACTACTAATGATCTTCTTACTCTGATTTTGCAGATGAGAGATCGCATGCAAGAGCAGGACAAAACCAATGAAAGGATCCTCCAGGAGATTGGTGATATCAAGAAACAGAAGAAATCAGTGGAGGATCACTCTCCTCTGATACCAAGGTCATTGAATTTTGACACTCCAGTTGTAACTACCCTACAATCGGAAGTTCCGGGCATCCAATATCAGAGTGGTCCATCAGAAAGGCGTTATGGAACAGCAACTATGAGTCAAGCATTTGGCTCTCACTTCCAGCCTCAAGGATCCTGTTTTCAGCCATCGGGATCCTCTTTTCAGCATCAGGGATCCTTCGTCAGCTCAGGAGAATTTTGGGAATGCACACAGTCCAAGGATCCTCCCAGGTCCAAGGATCCTCCCAGGTCCAAGGATCCTCCCAGGTCCAAGGATCCTCTATGGTTCCAGGATCCTCTCAGGTTCAAGGATCCTCTCAGCCCCAAGGATCCTTTCAGGTTTAAGGATCCTCTCAGCTTCAAGGATCCAACATCTTTCAGGATTAAGGATTCTTAAGAAGTATGCAGCCTCCAAGCTCGGATGTTCATCAAGGATACTTCATACCAATGCAGACCATTGCTTCCTCTGGTCCTTCAATCATACCGGAGCCCCGTCAATATGGATTCACATCGGCAATTCCAAACTTGAATCCCATGGGAGGTAACACTTTTAATAATTCATATAGCACTAACCATGGCTCTATGCAGGATACAGGTATCAATCAGGCTATGGCTAGGGAGTTACAGAAGCTTAAGGATATGCTATCCAGCGTACCAGGAGTGGTTAAACCCATTCCTGAAATTGCAGATGGTAGCCATAGGATATCTCGCTTTGCACCACCTATTTGTGATGCTGAGATACCCAAGAGGTTCCAAATACCAACTATGAAGCTATATGATGGTTCAACGGATCCAGAGGAACATGTAGCTCAATACAGGGAGAGGATGGAGATCAATCCAATTCCTGAGAGGTTAAAAGAAGCATGTCTACGCAAGGGTTTTGGATCCACACTCACAGGATCTGCTCTTAAATGGCTGCTAAGTCTTCCCCCTTACTCTATTACTTCATTTGCTATTCTAGTTAATTTGTTTAATAGTCAATTCTCTTTTAGTAGAAAATTTGAACGATTAACTAGTGATCTATACAGGGTAACACAAGGTCAAAATGAATCACTTAGAGATTACATCACTAAGTTTAGTAAAGAATCCTTAGATATCCCTAACCTGGATATAGCTACGGCCGTAGAAGCATTTAAAATGGGTTTGCTTAGGGATTCATTGTTCTATGATGATCTTGTTATGACCCCATGCAGGAATCTTGATGAAGTAAGAACCAGGGCCCTTAGGTTCATCTGTCTAGAGGATGACAAAAGGATCCAGGAGAGATTGACAGGATCCTCAAAACAGGAAAAGCAAGGATCCTACTTTAAGAATAACAAGTTCAAGTCCTACAACAAGTCTGACCACCAGAATGTGCATGCAGTAGAGCAAGAAGAGGATGATGAGGATTATCCTCCAATTTCTGAATACTGTTTTTCTGTTGATAACAATGAGCTAATTCTTGCTATGCAGAATCTAGGTGAGAAAGCTAGGTGGCCAAGAAAAAGTGATAAACCAGCTGCTACAAAAGATAAATCCAAGTGGTGTGCATATCATGAGGATTTCGGACATCTCACTGAAGAGTGTATTGCACTTAGAAAAGAAATTGGTTACTTGTTAAGCAAGGGGCACTTGAAGGAGCTTTTGGGACGAAAGAAGTCAAGGATCCAGGATCCTGAAAGGATCCCGGAAAAGGCTCCTGCTCCTCCAGCAGATGCACAAGTTATAAACTTCATATCCGGTGGATCAGACATTTGTGGTACTTCCTTTTCAGCAGCCAAAAGACATGCCAAGGAAACCAAGATGGATAATGGAGACAGACCCATCCGGACCTCCACTGTCACCAAGGATAAGATCATAACTTTTGATGAGGATGATCGTCTTGATGTTCAGGATCCTCATCATGATGGTCTTGTTATTACTCTATTTATTTCTAACCATTTTGTTCGCGGGATCCTGATAGATGGAGGAAGCTCAGTAAACATCATCCAGCTTGATGTCCTCAAGAAGATGAACATCCCTGAATCAGACATTGTCCCAAGATCCTCAGTACTTGTGGGATTTAGTGGGGAAACCAAAAATACATTGGGGGACATCAAACTCCCATCTATATTGAAGGACTCCATTCTTATAAAAAATTTTGTGTTATAGATTGCTTATCTTGTTGTAATGTTATCCTTGGCAGGCCATGGATACATGACATGAAGGCAGTCCTATCTACCTATCATCAGTGTGTGAAGCTTCCTAGTCCATGGGGGGTGGTGAAAATTGAAAGTGACCAGCAAGAAGCTAAGAATTGCTACACATCATCAATGAAACCAGCCTCGAAACCAAGGGAGCAATAGCAATTAAAGCATTCTCCAAGAGATGTCTTGGAGGCAAGAGAGCAGGATGTGAAGGAAATCCTTATGGATCCTCATGATCCTGAATCCATAGTCTTCATAGGATCAGGGATCCTTAGCAACATTGAACAGGATCTAGTATCCTTCCTTAAGAGGAGGAAAACCACCTTTTCCTGGAAGCATGAGGATATGACAGGTATATCTAAGGATATAATTACTCATAAGCTTGGAATTGACAGGTCATTCAAGCCTATACATCAGAAGAGGAGGAAGTTTGCACCTGAAAGGAATGCTATTATCCAGGAAGAGGTAGATAAACTACTTCGAGCAGGTATGATAAGAGAGGTTAAGTATCCAAGGTGGTTAGCCAATGTGGTTGTTGTTCAAAAGAAAAATGGAAAGTGGAGGGTATGTGTCGATTTTACTGATTTAAACAAGGCATGTCCCAAGGATCCTTTCCCATTACCCCGCATTGACTCCATGGTGGATCCTACCGCGGGTCATGAGTTGTTGACTTTTATGGATGCTTCATCTGGATTTCAACAAATTCAGATGGAACCATCTGATCAAGAGGATACAGCCTTTATGACCCCAACTGGTATATATTGTTATATTGCTATGCCATTTGGACTAAGGAATGCAGGTGCTACTTATCAAAGGCTAGTCAATATGATGTTCAAGGAACAAATTGGACACACTATGGAAGTTTACATAGACGACATGGTGGTTAAATCCAAGAAAGCTGAGGATCACCTTAGAGACTTGGAGGAAGCATTCAATATCCTTGATAAATTTAATATGAAACTAAATCCTTCCAAGTGTCACTTTGGTGTTAAAGCAGGTAAATTCCTAGGCTATATGGTGACAAAAAGAGGCATTGAAGCAAGTCCAGAGCAAATCAAGGCTATTGTGAATATCAAATCTCCTGCCAATGCTAAGGATGTGCAAAGATTGACAGGCAGGATTGCAGCCTTGAACAGGTTCATATCCAAATCCTCAGAAAAATGCAAGGAATTCTATGACATTTTGAGGAAGAACAAGAAATTTGAGTGGACTGAAAAGCACGAAAATGCTCTCAAAGCTCTTAAGGATTACCTATCCTCAGCCCCTGCCTTGATGAAACCAGAGAAAGGGGATATATTATCCTTGTATTTAGCGGTATCCTCTAAGGCAGTAAGTGCGGTCCTTGTTAAGGATCACGAAGGTACACAACATCCTGTCTATTATGTAAGTAAGAGTTTGCTTGATGCTGAATCCAGGTATTCACATTTAGAAAAACTTATCCTTGCATTAATTATGGCATCTACTAAATTAAGACATTATTTTGAAACTCATGCCATTATTGTTAAAACTAATTTCCCAATTAAGAATGTTCTCAGGAAACCTGAAATGTCAGGAAGGATGGCTAAGTGGGCAGTGAAGCTTAGTGCATATGATATAAGATATGAACCAAGGACTGCCATCAAATCCCAAGCCTTAGCTGACTTTGTGGCAGATTTTAGTAGTGACTTGCAAAAGGAAGCTGAGTTAGAAGTCCAACAGCTAGAAGAAACTAAGGATCCTTGGATACTCTTCACTGATGGTGCTTCTAATGTCAAAGGAACAGGGCTTGGAATACTACTAAAATCTCCACAGGGGGACATAATACCCCACTCCATAGCTTGTGAATT
Source organism: Helianthus tuberosus (assembly GCA_030545235.1). NCBI lineage: Eukaryota > Viridiplantae > Streptophyta > Magnoliopsida > Asterales > Asteraceae > Helianthus > Helianthus tuberosus. The sequence goes on along the minus strand of CM060365.1, from coordinate 177,743,208 downwards.
TCAAACTACCAACAATGAGGCTGAGTATGAAGCCTTGATAGCTGGTTTGCAAATTGCTAAGCATATGAGGATCAGGTATCTTGAGGTACATGTAGATTCGTTGTTAATTACTAATCACTTTAATGGATCCTATGCTGTTAAAGGTGAAAAGCTAATCAAATATTTAGAGATAGTCAAAGAATTGGCACTCTCTTTTGTTTCCTTTAGTTTGACACAGGTACCAAGGGAAGAGAATGCAGAGGCTGATGCATTAGCCAATCTAGGATCATCCTTGAAGATCCCGGAGGATATCAAGATCCCTATTATCCACATCCTGACCCCTGCTATCGAGGATCATGTAGCCATGGAGATAGGAGAGGATTCTGCAATCATCCCTAGTGATGATACTCAATTTCATTCAGGATCATGGATCCTTCTAATCATGAGATACATACAACATGGAGAGATTCCTACAGGAGAAAACCCTAGGGCTTTCAAAATTAAGGTATCTCAATTTACAATATTGAATAATATGTTGTATAAACGATCTCTTGCAGGACCATATCTAAGATGCATTGAGGATCCTGAAATCCAAGAAGTCCTAAAGGATTTCCATGAAGGAGATTGTGGAAACCACACTGGGGGCAGGGCATTATTCTCAAGGATCCTGAGGACAGGATACTATTGGCCTACTATGAAGAAGGATGTTGTGGAATATGCCAAGAAGTGTGATCCTTGTCAGAGACATAGTAATATCCTTCACCGACCAGTAGAACTTTTGCATCCTATATCCTCTTCTTGGCCATTTATGAGATGGGGAATGGATATAGTTGGTAAGCTTCCTAAGGCACCTGGTGGAAAAGTATTCATGCTTGCTATGACTGATTACTTCTCCAAGTGGATAGAGTCTGAAGCCTTTGCTCAAGTCAGAGAAAAAGAAGTGATATCCTTTATTAAGAGAAATATTATTACTATATTTGGTATCCCTTCTGAAATTGTTTATGATAATGGATCCCAATTTATTGGGAATAAAACTACTAACTTTTGTGACAGCTGGGGAATTAAGATGATAACATCAACACCAGTCCACCCACAAGCTAATGGCCAGGCAGAATCATCCAACAAGATCATCATCAACAATTTGAAGAAAAAGCTTGGATCCAAGAAAGGAAAATGGGCAGAAGAACTACCTTATGTACTTTGGGCTGATAGGACAACTCCCAAGAATGCTACTAGCCAAACTCCATTTTCTTTAGTATTTGGAGCAAAATCAGTGATCCCTACAGAGATGGTGGTTCCTACTGCAAGAACAAGCATCCGTGATCCTGAAGAAAATGCTGAAAACTTGGTTCAAGACTTGGATACTATAGAAGAACTCAGGGATTTGGCAAGGATAAGGATGGCCAGTTATCAACAAAGGATGGCTGGAGCCTACAACAAGAATGTCAGGATCATGAATTCCAAGTTGGTGAAATGGTGTTAAGGAAAGCATTTCAGAATACCACCAATCCTGCTGATGGGAAGTTAGCACCAAAGTGGGAAGGCCCCTATTTGATTGAAGCTGAAGCAGGAAAGGGGGCGTATCGATTGCTAACAATGGAAGGTGATTTGCTACCAAGTGCTTGGAATGTTGTCCACTTGAAGAAATATTTCATGTAATAAGGATCCATGATCCTTAGCTAACAAGTATCCTTGAAGGATCCTTACAAGACAGAAGATCCTCATTTTGGTAATGATCTGATCTTAAACTATTTCACTTTTTAATTATCCTATATATAAGGATAAGGATCCTGGATCCTTTATCCTCCTTTCACTTGATTCTGAGTTTTGCAGAAGGTTTAGGTATCCTTAACAGAGGATTGAGTATCCACAGAAGTATCCAGTTATTTGGGCTTGACCCCAGTTATTTGGGCTAGTCCCCAGTTTTTGGGCCTATCCCCAGTATCGCCAGCAACGCACGATGATCCTGGTACTGTTCATGGCAATGGGACCAGTACTCGCTTTAGGGGCTGACAATTTCATTGTACTGGCTGTATCCGGGATCCTACGTATAATGGTAGACGTACCATACATCCGTTCCTAAGGTTTCTAACATTTTCACGTTAGCTAAGGTTTTGGCATTTTCATGTCACTAAGTTTGGATAGTCGCCAGTAAGGGCCATACTCCAGTTTACACAAGATCCTTTGGGCTTGTCCCCAGTTATCCTTTGGGCTTGTCCCCTGTTATCCTTTGGGCTTGTGCCCAGTTATCCTTTGGGCTTGTCCCCAGTTATCCTTTGGGCTTGTCCCCAGTATATTGGGCTTGTCCCCAGAATTGTTGGGCTGGTCCCCAGTTAGTAACTCTTCTCTTATATTTGGCTTAGTCCCAAGTTATGTTCTGTTTCAGGGTTTTGAAGTTAAACAGACAAGGATCCTTGATCCTCACCTTTTATTAAGGTTTGTCTTTCGGTTATCTTGATTATGAATGTTAAAGGGTTAGGATCCTAACTTGGATTCTCAGGTATGATCCTTAATCATTTAGATTTTATTCATTATTCATATAAGTGACCCTTATCCTTTGACAACAGAACTAATGATCCTTAAGTTGCATAATTTTTCTGAATTTATGGGATATTTGATGCTTGATCATATCCTAAAAATTTTTAAACATGCTTTATTAAACTTGATAAATTCAAACAAAGTGGATAACTATAATAAGAAAATAAAGAATGCACAAGGATAAAAACACCGGAGATAGCCAAAAAGTTGAAGTTATTTTTATTCACAAAAGTTAACCCTTCGAAGGTTGTCAAAATTACCTACCTCAAGCATCTACCAGCAATACGTGGCCCGTCCGCTGGGGTAGATAAAGGGTATCCATTGTTCACAGGTCTTTGAAGTGTAGGAAATAAAAGATGGTAGGATAAAAAGTGGCTTCATACCCCAAATAGAGGATCCCTCCACCACCTATTATCCTACATATTGTCTAAGGATCCTTGATCCATAACCCTAGAAACTATTGTTCAAAATACAACCCAACATTGTTTAAAACACCATAACCAAAAAACTTTCAAATCCTAAAAAAATGGGCTCCGGCCACGTCTAGAAATATCCATCATCGCCCATTTCAGCAGCTCACACCTTGGCTGCATCACCACCAGCGTCATCACCAGCCTGATCCTTCCCGCTGCCACTCGCTTCGATTGCCAAGACCTCGGTAGCCTCTTCTTCATCCTCCAGCTCTGCCAGCTTTGCCTTCCAACCCTCCTTGTCCCAAGTGGTCCGGTCAAAGTCAGGATCCTCAGCCTCCTGAGCCATTTGAAGCTTGATCTTATACATGGTGATGGCGGCAGAGATTTTAGCATCCTCCAACAGCTCAGCTTTCTCGTGATCAGCATCAATTTGGGCCATGACCACCTGCTTCTTCGCCAGATTGAGATCCTTCTCAAGGGAGGAGATGGTTTGATCCTTGGCCAGGAAGAACTTTTGGAACTCCTGATACTTTTGCTCCGCCTCTTCAACGTATGCATCAAACAACATTTCGACCTCAGCAAATTTATGCAAAGAAGACAAGGTAAAGTTCAGGATCACATGATCCTCAAGTGGGCAGGATAATCAAGCAGAGTCAGTGATCCTTACATCAACGAAGTATTCTTGGAACTGGTGGCGGATAAGAGGCAAGCCTCCAAGATTTTCAGTCTCAGAGGCCTTCCTTTTCTTTCCCCCCTTGGAGGTGGTAGGCCTTGGAACCACAGCACTTGGGCTAGCAGCCGTCTTCTTCTTCCCAGACCTGGGACCAACAGTAGTAAGATCGGTGACACTGAAGCGGGAAGCAGACCTTGAGGATTTTCCTGCACCTATCCATCCAAAACAAAAGATAAGTATTCTTGTTTTATTTACGTTTTAACATTTAATTATATACAAACATGGATACTTACTTGACATCGTGACAGACCCTGAGGATACTTCTTGAGAATCCTTGGTACTTGCTTGAAATGATCTTATAGCAAGATCAAGATTCCAGAAAGCAGCAAGCCTTTCCTTCGTTGCAGGTGTTGTAATGATGTATGACACAGTAATAGCTGCAAAATAGAAACAAAGGAGTTAGTGATCCTCAGCAGAAACAGGTTATCCTATGATCCTTCTATAAGGATCCTCTATCCTACCATGAGTGGCCCATGTTCTGGGGAGATCCTTCCCATTAGGGATAGAATCCCTCCTGACAAAGAAAAAACGTTTCTTCCACTTGTTATCGTTCTTGGTGGTTTTCAAGATAGGATGAGGTTCTCTGGGTTTATGTTTGAATAGAAAGCGGTGTGAACCATGGCTCACAAGGTTGTATAGTTCAGACAATTCTGACATTCCCAACTCCACATCCTCCTGCTCGATGATCCTCTCAAAGGTAAACAGAACCCTCCACATCATTGGTATGGCCTGGATGTAGGATATGCCGGTGAGGGAGAAGAAGGATTGGGTAAAAATCAGGAAAAGGGTAGGAGTACCCTATTGAGAATGGTGTGACCGGAAATGAAACCCAAGTTTCAGAGATAAAATCACTGCGGATGGTAGGGTCAAAAGGTTTGAAAACAGTGCTTGCCGGGAAGCAATGGCGAATCCTGTCGATCTCAGGATCAGTAAAGCAGCATCGTTCCTTCGGAGAGTCTTCGATGATCCCTTGGCTTTTTAAAGGACTGTCTTTTCGATAATCCTTAGCAGGGGATGATCTTAACTTCATTGTGATTCGGAGATTTGGAAGAAAAAGAAACAGAGTAAGAAAGAGAAGAGGAAGAGGAAAGAGAAGTACCTGCTTGATCTTCAAATGTGGATTTAAAGGGAGTTTCGCTCGAATTTAAATGCACATTGACCCTTATCTCTAACTTCAATTTATAATCATGATTCTGCAGGGACGTTGCTTCAATGACGTGTGATCAGTAACGGCTAGTCAGATTACAACGGCTATATATCCGTTGGTTTGTTACGGATAAGATCAAGAAAATATAACTCGACAATTTACACTTTACTCCTTATATTTTGGGGGCAATTGTTAGGGGAGGATTTTCTAAATCCTAAGGATCACGGATCCTTAAGTGCTACCAGGATCAAGGATCCTCAATTCTGTTTGAATTAAGGATCCTCAGCAGGTGTCGCAGGATCAGGATCCAGGATCATTGTTGTTATCCTACTACTAACAATTGTCTTCCTTGTACGTAAACTTCTTTTGCAGGAATGAGAGCATGGACCAAGTCTCACCGAAGTTCCTGGAGTATATTCCCTCAATATTCCGCACGTGCTTGACCATTGTGAACGTTATGGAGATCGTGGGGAGAGTGCACAAATTGCAGATAGTTAGTTATACTAGTTATTTTCTAATTTAAAATGGGGATGACAAGCTTGATAGAGACACTTAGCTAATTTTGGCATACACACACACTCGTAACAGTTCTCAGTCAGCTCTCAAGCAATACTTGGCGATTTCATACACATTTTAGCACATTACACACTAGTGATCCTTGTAACAAGCTTGTTATCATCCCGAGTTGTAAACTTACCTTTGTTTAATCATAGTTGGTGATCGGTAGTTTCCATCACCCGAGGTTTTTTGTGCCGGAGATCAACTCTTGATCAAGGGCTTTTTCCTCGTATAAATCTTTGTGTCACTTGTTCATTACATTTCTGAGTGATCCTTAGTATTGTCCATTGATTCAAGCATCACACCTCACAACAGAAAGTTTGGTTGCATTATCTTTGTTCGATTTTTGACCAAAACAGTAGGGTTAGAAGAAACAGCAGAAGTTGGTGGTTTTGGGAAAATGGGGCTTGGTCTCTTTGCAGCATTTTTAGCATTCTTCTGGGATCCAAAAGGTGGTAGAGGCAAAGGTGGAACGCCTTGTGAAGAAGTTACTGCCGGCATAGAGCTTGAAGTGTTCTTTGCTGAAGAAGCCATATGGTTGAAGATGATGAACCGGAATGAACACAATAAGCAAAGTTTTTCAGAAATGAAGCACCAATTGCCCCACGGTTGGCGCCAAACTGTTTTGGTAAAAAATCAGGCTAAGATAATGCAACCAAATCCTTTGTTGTGAGGAATGATGCTTGATTCAATGAACAAATGTATGAATTACTTGCAAATAAAATGAACAAGTAACACAAGGATTTGTACGAGGAAAAAGCCCTTGATCAAGAGTTGATCTCCGGCATAAAAAACCTCGGGTGATGGAAACTACCGATCACTAACTATAATTAAACAAATGATCTTTACAACTCGGGATGATAACAAGCTTGTTACAAGGATCACTAGAGTGCAATGTGTATGAAATCGCCAAATGAACTGTTAAGAGCTGTTTCGAGTGTGTGTGTCTTTGCTGACTTAGCCAGTTGTTCTAATTCAAGCTTGTTATCCCCTTTTAAAATTAGAAATAACTAGATAACTAACTATCCGCTAACTGTGCAAGCTTCCCACGACCTCCATAACGTTCACAAAAGCTATGCACGTGTGGAATATTTAAGCATATTCCCCTGGAATATCGGCAAGACTTGGTCCATGCGTATACTCCTGCAAAACAAGCTCACATACAATGAAGACAACCGTTAGTACAAGGATAACAATGAGAATCCTGGATCCTGATGCTGCAACACCTTATGAGGATCCTTAATTTAAATAGAATTGAGGATCCGTGATCCTGGCAGTACTTGAGGATCCGTGATCCTTAGGATTGGAAAATCCTCCCCTAACACCTTTGATGAGGATGACCATGTGGATATTCAGGATCCTCATCATGACGGTCTTGTTATTACATTGTTTATTTCTAACCATTTTGTTCGCATGATTCTCATAGATGGAAGAAGCTCAGTGAACATCATTCAACTTGATGTCCTCAAGAAGATGAACATCCCTGAATATCAGATTATCCCAAGATCATCAGTTCTTGTAGGATTCAGTGGAGAAACCAAGAACACATTGGGGGACATCAAAGTTCCAATCTACATAGAGGGAGTTAATTCTTTTCAAAAGTTTTGTGTCATAGATTGCTTATCCTGTTGCAATGTTATCCCTGGCAGGCCATGGATACATGACATGAAAGTAGTTCCATCTACATAACATCAGTGTGTGAAACTCCCTACTCCATGGGGTGTAGTGAAGATAGAAAGTGACCAGCAAGAAGCCAAAAACTGTTATACTTCATCAAGGAAGCCAGCCTCAAGACCTAGGGAGCAATAGCAATTAAAGTGTCCTCCAAGAGAAGTCCTGGAGGCAAGAGAGCAAGATGTGAAAGATATCCTGATGGATCCTCAGGATCCTGAATCCAAAGTTTTTATAGGATTCAGAATCCTCAATAACATTGAACAGGATCTAGTATCCTTCCTAAAAAGGAGAAAAGCTACCTTTGCCTGGAAGCATGAGGACATGACAGGTATTTCTAAAGATATTATTACTCATAAACTTGGCATTGACAGGTCATTCAAACCTATACATCAAAAGAGAAGGAAGTTTGCACCTGAGAGGAATGCCATCATCCAAAGAGGAGGTAGATAAACTGCTTAGAGCAGGTATGATTAGAGAGGTTAAGTATCCAAGATGGTTAGCCAATGTGGTTGTTGTTCAAAAGAAAAATGGAAAGTGGAGGGTATGTGTCGATTTCACTTATCTAAATAAGGCATGTCCCAAGGATCCTTTCCATTACCCCACATTGACTCTATGGTGGATGCTACAGTGGGTCATGAGTTGTTAACTTTTATGGATGCTTCATCTGGATTCCAACAAATTCAGATGGAACCATCTGATCAAGAGGATACAGCCTTTATGACCCCTACTGGTATCTATTGTTATAGTGCTATGCCCTTTGGACTAAGAAATGCAGGTGCTACCTACCAAAGGCTAGTTAATATGATGTTTAAAGAACAAATTGGACACACGATGGAAGTCTATATTGATGACATGGTAGTTAAATCCAAGAGAGCTGAGGATCACCTTAGAGATTTGGAAGAAGCATTCAATATCCTTGATAAATTCAATATGAAATTGAATCCTTCCAAGTGCCACTTTGGTGTAAAAGCTGGCAACTTTCTAGGTTATATGGTGACAAAAAGAGGGATAGAGGCAAGTCCAGAGTAAATCAAGACGATTGTGAACATCAAATCTCCTGCAAACGCCAAGGATGTGCAAAGATTGACAGGAAGGATCGCAACCTTGATCATGTTCATCTTAAAGTCATCAGAGAATTGCAAGGAATTCTATGACATTTTAAGAAAGAACAAGAAATTTGAATGGACTGACAAGCATGAGAATGCTCTCAAGGCCCTTAAGGATTACCTGTCCTCAGCTCCAGCGTTGATGAAACCAGAAAAAGGGGATATATTATCCTTATATTTGGCAATTTCTTCTAAGGCAGTAAGTGCAGTCCTTGTTAAGGATCATGAGGGTACTCAACATCCTGTATACTATGTAAGTAAAAGTTTGCTTGATGCTGAATCCAGGTATTCTCATTTAGAAAAACTTATCCTTGCTTTAATCATGGCATCTACTAAGTTAAGCCATTATTTTGAAACTCATGCTATTATTGTTAAAACTAACTTTCCAATCAAGAATGTTCTCAGGAAACCTGAAATGTCAGGAAGAATGGCAAAGTGGGCTGTCAAACTTAGTGCTTATGATATCAGATATGAACCAAGAACAGCCATCAAATCTCAAGCCTTTGCTGACTTTGTGGCTGATTTTAGTAGTGTTCTACAAAGGGAAGCTGAATTGGAAGTTCAACAGCTTGAAGAGACTAAGGATCCTTGGACACTCTTCACAGATGGGGCTTCGAATGTCAAAGGAACTGGACTAGGCATACTACTAAAATCGCCACAGGGGGACATAATACCCCACTCTATTTCTTGTGAGTTTCAAACTACTAACAATAAGGCTGAATAAGAAGCCTTAATAGCTGGTTTGCAAATTGCCAAGCATATGAGGATCAGTTATTTTGAGGTACATGTAGATTCATTGTTAATTACTAACCACTTTAATGGTTCTTATGCTGTTAAAGGTGAAAGACTAATCAAATATCTAGAGATAGTCAAGAGATTGGCAGATTCTTTTGCTTCTTTTAGTTTGACATAGGTACCAGGGAAGAAAATGCAGAAGCTGATGCTTTAGCCAACCATCAGTCATTTCGTTCATTTCTGTTCATTACCTTTGATCACATGGCTTCTCAGGGAAAAACATTTCAAGCTCCATGCCGGTGTTCACCTCTTCACAGGGCATTCCACCTTTGCCTCCTGCACCTTCTGGATCCCAGAAGAATGCTGAGAATGCTCCGAAGAAACAAACCTCTGTTTTCTCGAAACCGGCTACTACTACTTCTTCTGGCCCTACTAACAATGATCTTTACTCTTTGATTTTGCAGATGAAGGATTACATGCAGCAGCAGGACAAAACTAATGACAGGATCTTTCGAGAAATCAGTGAGATCAAGAAATTGAAGAGATCAGCGGAGGATCACTCTCCATTGGTACCTAGATCATTGAACTTTGATTCTCCAGCCATAAGTGCATAGCAGTCTACAGCATCAGGCATTCAATACCAGGCTGGATCATCAAATACACGCTTTGGATCATCGGCAATGACACAGGCACAAGAGTCATACTTTCAACCCGCAGGATCCCCTCTTCAACCTCAAGGATCCTTCTTCAGATCTGGAGGATATGTCAGAGCGCAGCAGATTCAAGGATCCTCTCAGGTTCAAGGATCCTCTCAGGTTCAAGGATTCTCTCAGGTCCAAGGATCCTCTCAGGTTCAAGGATCCTTATCTCAGGTTTACGGATCCATGGATTATCCTCCAAGGCCCCCAATCTCGATGTATCAAGGGTCCAACATCTTTCAAGATCAAGGATCCTTAAGAAGTGCAGAACCCAGAAGTTCAGAGATTCATTTGGGAGACTTCATACCTATGCAAACAATTGCTTCATCTGGTCCCTCAATCCTACCAGAGTCTCGCCAATACGGATTCACATCAGGAATTCCAAACCCAAATCCTTCAGGAGGTTATACTTTAAATAATTCCTATAACACTAACCATGGCTTTGTGCAGGATACAGGTATCAACCAAGCTATGGTAGGGAATTGCAGAAACTCAAGGATATGATATCCAGCGTTCCAGGGGTGGTTAAGCCCATTCCTAAAATTCCAGATGGATGCCATAAGATATCTCACTTTGCACCACCTATTTGTGATGCAGAGATACCAAAGAGATTTCAAATACCAAGCATGAAGCTCTACGATGGTACAACTGATCCAGAAGAGCATATAGCTCAATACAGAGAAGGAATGGAGATCAACCCCATTCCGGAAAGATTAAAAGAAGCATGCTTATGCAAGGGTTTCGGATCCACATTAACAGGATCAGCTCTTAAATGGCTGCTAAGTCTTCCTCCTTTCTCTATTACTTCATTTGCTAATCTAGTTAATTTGTTTAATAGCCAATTCTCATGTAGTAGGAGGTTTGAAAGATTGACTAGTGATCTTTATAGGGTAACGCAGGGTTAAAATGAATCACTTAGAGATTATATCACTAAATTCAGTAGAGAATCCTTAGAGATTCCTAATTTGGATATTGCTACGGCTGTAGAAGCCTTCAAAATGGGTTTACTTAAGGATTCACAATTCTATGATGATCTTGTCATGACCCCTTGCAGGAACCTTGATGAAGTAAGAACCAGGGCCCTTAGATTCATCCGATTAGAGGATGATAAAAGGATCCAGGAAAGACTGGCAGGATCCTCAAAGCAGGAAAAACAAGGATCCTATTACAAGAACAACAAATCTAAACCTTACAACAAGTTTGATAGTCAAAATGTGCATGCAGTGGAACAAGAAGAGGATGATGAGGATTACCCATCCATTTCTGATTATTGTTTTGCTATTGATAACAATGAACTAATCCTTGCCATGCATAATTTAGGTGAAAAAGCTAGATGGCCTAGAAAAAATGATAAGCCAGCTGCTACTAAGGATAAATCCAAGTGGTGTGCCTATCATGAAGATTTTGGTCATCTCACTGATGAATGCATAGCACTCAGGAAAGAGATTGGTTACTTGTTAAGCAAATGATATTTGAAGGAGCTGTTGGGGAGAAAAAAGTCAAGGATCCAGGATCCTGAAAAGGTTCCAGAAAGAGCTCCTGCTCCTCCTGACGATGCACAATTTATCAACTTCATATCTGGAGGATCAGACATATGTGGCACTTCCTTTTCAGCAGCCAAGAGGCATGCCAAAGAGACGAAGATGGATAATGGGGACAGACCCATTCGAACCTCGATCCTTACATAGGAGAAAGTTATATCCTTTGATGAGGATGATCGTGTTGATATTCAGGATCCTCATCACGATGGTCTTGTTATTACTTTATTTATATCTGACCACTTTGTTCACAGGATTCTCATAGATGGGGGAAGCTCAGTAAACATCATTCAGCTTGATGTCCTCAAAAAGATGAACATTCCTGAATCAGAAATTATCCCAAGATCATCAGTTATTGTGGGATTCAGTGGAGAAACCAAGAATTCATTGGGGGACATCAAACTTCCAATATAAATAGAGGGAGTTAATTCTTTTCAAAAATTTTGTGTTATTGATTGCTTATCCTGTTGCAATGTTATCCTTGGCAGGCCATGGATACACGACATGAAGGCAGTTCCATCTACATATCATCAATGTGTCAAACTTCCTACTCCTTGGGGTGTGGTGAAAATTGAAAGTGACCAACAAGAAGCTAAAAACTGTTATACTTCATCAATGAAGCCAGCCTCAAGACCCAGAGAGCAATAGCAATTAAAGTATCCTCCAAGAGAAGTCCTGGAGGCAAGAGAACACGATGTGAAGGATATCCTGTTGGATCCTCAGGATCCTGAATCCAAAATTTTTATAGGATCCGGGATCCTCAATAACATTGAGCAGGATCTAGTATCCTTTCTAAAGAGAAGAAAAGCTACCTTTGCCTGGAAACATGAGGACATGACAGGTATTTCAAAAGATGTTATTACTCATAAACTTGGCATTGACAGGTCATTCAAACCCATACATCAAAAAAGGAGAAATTTTGCACCTGAAAGGAATGCCATTATCCAGGAAGAGGTAGACAAACTGCTCAGGGCAGGTATGATTAGAGAGGTTAAGTATCCAAGATGGTTAGCCAATATCGTTGTCGTTCAAAAGAAAAATGGAAAGTGGAGGGTATGTGTCGATTTCACTGATCTAAATAAGGCATGTCCCAAGGATCCTTTCCCATTACCCCACATTGACTCCATGGTGGATGCTACAGCGGGTCATGAGTTGTTAACTTTTATGGATGCTTCATCTGGATTCCAATAAATTCAGATGGAACCATCTGATCAAGAGGATACAGCCTTTATGACCCCTACTGGTATCTATTGTTATATTGCAATGCCATTTGGACTAAGAAATGCAGGTGCTACATACCAAAGGCTAGTGAATATGATGTTCAAAGAACAAATTGGACACACAATGGAAGTCTATATAGATGACATGGTGGTTAAGTCCAAGAAAGCTGAGGATCACCTTGGAGATTTGGAGGAAGCATTCAATATCCTTGACAAATTCAATATGAAATTGAATCTTTCCAAGTGCCACTTTGGTGTAAAAGCTGGCAAGTTTCTAGGGTATATGGTGACAAAAAGAGGCATAGAGGCAAGTCCAGAGCAAATCAAGGCAATTGTGAACATCAAGTCTCCTGGCAATGCTAAGGATGTGCAAAGATTGACAGGGAGGATCGCAGCCTTGAACAGGTTCATCTCAAAATCATCAGGGAAATGCAAAGAATTCTATGACATTTTGAGAAAGAACAAGAAATTTGAGTGTACGGAAAAAGCATGAAAATGCTCTCAAGGCCCTTAAGGATTACCTATCCTCAGCTCCAGCCTTAATGAAACCAGAAAAAGGAGATATATTATCCTTATATTTGGCAGTATCTTCTAAGGCAGTAAGTGCAGTCCTTGTTAAAGATCATGAAGGTACACAACATCCTGTATATTATGTAAGTAAAAGTTTGCTTGATGTTGAATCCAGGTATTCTCATTTAGAAAAACTTATCCTTGCTTTAATTATGGCATCTACTAAACTATGCCATTATTTTGAAACTCATGCTATTATTGTTAAAACTAACTTTCTAATTAAGAGTGTTCTCAGGAAACCTGAAATGTCAGGAAGGATGGCTAAATGGGCAGTAAAGCTGAGTGCCTATGATATAAGATATGAGCCAAGAACTGCCATTAAATCCCAATCCATGGATGACTTTGTGGCAGATTTCAGTAGTGATCTACAAAGGGAAGCTAAATTAGAAGTTCAACAGCTGGAAGAGACTAAGGATCCTTGGATACTCTTCACAGATGAAGCCTCTAATGTCAAAGGAACTGGACTAGGCATACTACTAAAATCTCCACTGGGGGACATAATACCCCACTCCATTGCTTGTGAGTTTCAAAGTACTAATAATGAGGCTGAATATGAAGCCTTGATAGCTGGTTTGCAAATTGCTAAGCATATGAGGATCAGGTATCTTGAGGTACATGTAGATTCATTGTTAATTACTAATCACTTTAATGGATCATATACTGTCAAAGGTGAAAAACTAATCAAATATCTAGAGATAGTCAAGAAATTGGCAGACTCTTTTGTTTCTTTTAGTTTGACACAGGTACCCAGAGAAGAAAATGCAGAAGCTGATGCTTTGGCCAACCTAGGATCATCATTGAAGATTCCAGAGGATATTAAAATTCTCATAATCCACATCTTGGCTCCTGCTATTGAGGATCACATAACTATGGAGATAGTAGAGGATTCTGCAATCATACCGAGTGATGGTGCACAATCACACTCAGGATCATGGATCCTCCCAATCATGAGATACATACAACATGGAGAGATCCCTACAGGAGAAAATCCTAGAGCTTTAAAATTCAAGGTATCTCAATTTACAATATTAAATAACATGTTCTATAAACGATCTCTTGCAGGTCCATATCTAAGATGCATAGAGGATCCTGAAATCCAAGAAGTCCTAAAGGATTTTCATGAAGGATATTGTGGAAACCACACTAGGGGCAGAGCATTGTTCTCAAGGATCCTTAGAACAGGATACTACTGGCCTACTATGAAGAAGGATGCTGTGGATTATGCCAAAAGATGCGATGCTTGTGACACCTGTGTCACTACAACCATCATACGAATACCAAACCAATGAAATATTGTATTTCATACTTGGGATTTGTATAAATATGTGTATCGTTTACACATATCAATTCTTGTTCGATTTCGAGCTCTAAATCGCTTTCTGGAAGGTTATACGCAAACTGATGCGTAAATATAACCAGTTTAATGCAACAAACACTTCGGAATAGTGACATAGTCTTAACATACCTTAAATAACCTTTACATAACTTAGAAATAAGTTTTGGAGGGTTTGGTGTGGCGAAATCAAGTTTATTTGATCACAGGGACTATTTACGTCAAACTGCAAAAGTATACCGAATCGAATGATAACAAACATTCTGGAACTTGATCATAAGTTAAATATGCCCTAAATATCCGTTACATAGCTTAGAAATAGGCTTTGAGGTGTTTGGTGCGCAAAAATAAACTTTTGATCAAATAGGGACTAAAAGCGTCAAAAAGTGCATAAGTTTGCATTTTCACGCATATCTTACGTTCTAAATATATCCGGACATCCAAAAATTTATGTAATCATTAAAATATTTTATTTTAGTGATTGGCATGATAAAATTCCATTCGTCGTGTAATTTGGATCGTTATTCGCGTTCGTTCGTGTTTCGTCGTATTTAACCGAACAACGCAACCATACGACCAAACGAACCGACACCCGAGATGTTTTTGAGCATATTTTAAGTTCCCTATACTTTAACTTCGTTTTAGAGCCTTGAAATGGGGTTAACGGGGCTTAAACGTGTCAAAAATGCATCGAAAACCAAGTTTTGGGCTTGCAGGGGCTAAAATTGTAAATCTGCCAAAGTTGCTAGGCCTGGGGCGTAAGCCAAGGGGCTATTCTTACACGGCCCGTGAGAGAACATCAGACAGAAACATTGAATTTAGACTTCCAGCCTGTTTTTGATGGTTTTAACCCAAGGTTTTGCACTCTATGGGCTAGATTTGATGGTTTTTAGTGTGCCCCTTGTATTACAATACCATGTGCCCACATGCAGGGTCAAGATCGAAGCACATTTTGCAAGGAACGATCCTTTCTAGAAATCCTATAAATACCCAAGCCTTTCTTTTGTTGCAAGTCACAATCTGATTCAAATAGCTCTAAGTTGGGGTTTTAACACTTCATACCTGAGCAATTTGGATCAAGATTTCCTAGCTTGGACCATTTGTAAGCTTCTTTCGTTCTTTTATGCGTTTTTAAGCGTGAAAGTCAAACAGTGTTTGACTTTCAGCTTTGACCAGTAAATGGTCAACACGAAGTTCGTTTGAACTTCGCAACGTGAGCGTAATCACGATGGTTATAGTACCTAGTGACTATACCTACTGATTACCACGCTGATTAGGTGTAGTGACGAGTCATAGTTTCGGTCAAAATGCGCGTTTATGCGTATTTTGCAACCAAACTATTTTTGGGTATCAAGACCCTTTGTCTTGATATCAAACTTGTTTTCAAACTTAGTTAAACATGTTTCAACATGTTTAACTCGTCACTTTAGGTTTAGTGCTTATATAGGGTCGTAAGATAAGCAGTCTAAACAACTGTGACACCCCAGGAAAACCAGGAAACCATGCAACCTAACTAGCTTCCTCAGTGAGTACGTGCTAAATTTCAGGACGAAATTTCTTTCAACTTGGGGATAATGTGACAACTCGTATTTCAAACCTTTCGTTGTACTTTAATATAACCAGTGTGAACGTTACGTGATTATGTGAACTTTGATGATTAATGGAATATTATGTTGTTATGTTATGTGATTTTGTGTAATGCATGTATGTATGTAATATGATCACACAAAACGAGCCCGATCGCACAACACTTGGCCGATCACACAAGCCCATTTGGGCCACACTCCTTGTATCCGAACTAAAGGGCAGCCATGTAAAGGGTTCGGCCCACTCTCTTTTATACGCATACAAGCACCCATCATTGTGGTTTGTTTCTCATAATTTTGCATACACTAGAACACACCAAACCCTAAATCTCTCTCTCTCCCTCTCAAACCCGACGGCAAACACCCCCTCTCCATCGAAGATTTTCTTAATTCGGATCACCCTTTTCATTCTACCTTCTAATCAGTTAGTGTTCTTGTTATTGGTTATGTGATTGAATGA
Organism: Helianthus tuberosus; assembly: GCA_030545235.1. Taxonomy (NCBI): domain Eukaryota; kingdom Viridiplantae; phylum Streptophyta; class Magnoliopsida; order Asterales; family Asteraceae; genus Helianthus; species Helianthus tuberosus. Next base: position 177,726,920 of record CM060365.1, on the reverse strand, counting down.
TGTTGTAATCGATGTGATTCTATATTGTGACAACTGTGTTCTGTAATCATCGCATAATGTAAAACAATGTCAGTTATCAATAAAAAAAAGTGCTTTGGTGTTATTATATGTGTTTTGGTGTTATTATATGTGCAATTGTGTTTGATGATTTTACAATTTGATTCGATACCGATTTCAAGCTTTAAGTCTCTTTCTGGAAGGTTATACGCAAACTGGTGCATAAACGCAATCAGTTTAACGCAACGTACACTCTGAAACTGTGACATAAGCTAAACATACCCTAAATATCCTTTACATAGCTTAGAAATAAGTTTTGAAGGATTCGGTATGACAAAAACGTGTTCATTTGAACTAAAGAACTATTTACGACAAAACTGCGAAACTAACATTGGTGACCGCCCGGATAATATTTAAATCCCAAAAATATTCTGTTATGATTAAAATTTTATTTTAATCAGGCTCGTGATGAAAAATAAATTAAAACGCCTAAAAACGTTATTTTTCAAGTTTAAGCGCGTACCGTGTGTTTCTGCGCGACACAGTGCTTCTACTGCAAAACGCAGGCAACGCAGCCAAATCTCGGCAATTAAAATTTATTTCAGCAATATTTTGGTGGGTTTATTTTTATAGAATAATGAAAATAATTTAGAACGCCATAAATCGGGATTTAAACGCTAGATAAAATACCCGGTATCCAGTTAAACACCCGTTTTAGCCTACTTGTGGCATGTTTATATAAAAACTTAGACTTGGACCCCCTCCCCCATCTAAAATTCGGTCATATCTAGTGTGGCCCCACCAAATTTTTGTAAGATCCTACAAAATATTTCATTTGATCCTTGGTGACACTTGTCTTGCATGCTATCCCTTGAAATCTCCAAACATCTTCTACATATCTTTGCATATCTTCTCAACAAGATCATCACTCAACCTCCCTTCTCTCTCTCCTCTTACAACCATCCCCATCTCTCTCTCTCTCTCCTCCATCTTCATCTTCTTCAAACCTTCAATCTTGTTCTTCATTTCAAGCTCCATTTCCTAGCAATTTTCAAGTAGTGTGAAGATCTAAAGGTGATTCCAAGGTGTTGTCAAGAGGTTACAAGCTTCCTATCATCAAAATCTCATCCTACAACCTACTTGAATCTTGAAGGTATAACATTATGTTTAAATCATACTTTGATTCTTGGTTGCTCTTGATGATTGAACTTTCTCTTGAATCTTGGGATTTTCACTAAACTTGAAATCTAACAATGAAATGGGTCTTGAAACAAGTAAAAATGGTGGTGTATATATATATGTATATGACCGTACATATATATGTGTGTATATGGGTTTATTTTTGAGTTTGAGATCTTGTTAAGTACTTGTTTATGTTGTCACATGTTCTTGAATGGTGGTAAAAGTGCAAGTATTTGGTGATTTATGTATGATATGTTAAATATAAATTACATCAGCAAATACATCTGAATATATCACATATTTTATGCATCTAAACCCATATAAAAAGATGATGAAATGTTAGTGTGCTTTAGGCACTTGTACATGTGAAAATATGATGATTTAAAGCTCAAGAGATGATGAGAAATGGTTAAATGACAAAAACTATTTTAGATCTGGTTATAAACAATAATATTTTTTGATGGATTATAGTGGCATGAAACTTTGACATATGTTTGATAGCTTTGCATGTTGTACATATAGCTTAAAAAGTGGTAAATTAGGTGAAATTTGCATGATTTATGTGCTTTGTTTAAGACCTACACTATCATGAGTATAACCATTATTTTATTCAGTAAATAATATGGGTTGTTTCAAAATTTCAAGTCGTTTCGATTTGTGATGGTTCGGGTAATGTTTGATGCAAAACTATGCCGTAAAACGGTCGAAAATCGCCTTTTTGGAGGACTTTTATAAAACTGTTTTAGATCAGTAACCAAACTGATATTTTTGATATAAAAATAAGTATTTTAACTTATATTAAGTTTACTTGGTGTTTGGTTAGTCATACGTGACTTCCGACGCCCAAAAATGGTACCGAATCGCTAAAATAAGTGTTTTTCGACATACACTAGAATAGGTTGTTCATGGGTTATTTTATGTGTTACAATGTGCTATGTGTTTTACAATATGTGGATAGTAATGTGTTAGTATTGACAAGGTTATAAGTATTACGCTGGAGTACATATATACAAATACACCAAGATAATCAAAAATAATAACTTTTCGAAAAATCTCAAGGATATGTGAAAATTCCAAGTAACGGAGAAACTCATGTATTTTTGTGAGTTTTGTTTATTTAATCATTCTTATTTAATTTAGGACAAATAAACAATTTAGGGGATTGCATTAACTTATAAAAACGCACCCGAAGGTGAGTACATAGACCCCTCTTTTACTGTTTTTCAAACGTTTTGGGGTGAAACACATGTGCCTAATTGTTACTTTCATGCTTTCCTGTTTTCACATCATATACTTGTTATGTTCATTAGTACACTTATAGTACATGATTTACATTACATTGTTTTGCTATGTATGTTTACTTGGCATACTTAGTACATTGATTTACATGACTTTTCTACTTTGTATGTTAACTTAGCATACTTAGTACATTGTTTTCATATAACATGTTTACACTTGGTATAACATTTGGTTTGAACAAACGGGACTTATATACGTTCATTAACATTAGCTACGCCGCTCGGTAGTAAGTAATGGTACCATAGGACTTGACAAATCCCGTTCCTAAAATCCTAGGTTTGTTTGGATGGATGGAATGACCGAATCCGAAAACATTTCTTTTGATAACCTTGACTTAGGGTTATCCGTCTGTCTCAAGGCTTGAATGTATGCGTTAACTTACCACATAAGTGTTTGTATCAATATAACATGCATTTACCTTGCAAAACATAACTTTTTGATATATTCAAAATACCTTGTTTTGTACATTTTTACATTTGGTTTATGTGACTACACTTTACTTACCATACATAACATTTGTTACACATTACTTGACTACATTTGGACTTTTAACATTTGACGTGGTTTATACAAGGAATTTTTGACAATTGGTTTAAACATGGACTTTATACATTGGTGGTTTGTTAAGTGACTTAAGTAACGAGATGTGTGTAGTATGATACAAGCATGGTGGATACGCCGCTGGTACTTCCCATATATAAGTGCTTGTATTGTACTACATGTCGTAGCATTATTTAGATCATTCAATTTGGACTTATACATTTTACACAAACAATATATTTTTCACATGACTTTGGTTAACAAAACAATTTACAAGGTTCATGACTAACTTTTATTAAACATTTATTTAAACTCAAGTCATGAATCCTATTTCCTTAAAACCTATGTATCTCACAGGCATTTTTATGCTGACGTACCTATTTTCACATGTGTTTTCAGGAGCTGTTGCTTAGGATGTTCGTGACACACTAGGGCGGACCTGTGCCTTAGAGACCTAAAATAAAGATGGAACTAGTTTAATTATGTGATGAACTCTTCGTTTCGGTTATTTTAAGACAATGTAACTCTTTGTTTGATGAATAAAACATAACTTTTAATTACCATGGTTGTGGAACAATAATTCTGTTACAACACTCCCCGACGTTTTCGCCACGATTTGATGTTTTACGTGGTCGGGGTGTGACAGAAGAGTTGGTATCAGAGCCAATGGTTATAGGGAATTAGGTTATTAGTAATACTTTGACCTAGACTATAACCTTTCTAGGACCCGAACACAAGTTGTCTTGTGTTTAGATCTTAAAACATGCACTTCACCTATCCTTAGGTGATTACCAAAAAACAAAACATAATGGAAGGCACAAAGCCAAAATGAATCATCAAACTCTTAAACCTTCCAAGTTTTCAAAATCTCGTCAAAATTCTGGGTTCTAAATTGGGTGAACACGTGCAAACTGGAAGAGTGAATGCCTGTACCCTGGGTTTTCTGTCTAAGGCTAGAGTGTTCGTATAAATCCACATAATCGAACCAGTCACTCTTACCTGGGAACTCTTGGGGTGAGTGTTCACTTATAGGCGAGCATGTCTCCGTGATGCATTATTTTTAACCCATTTACTTTGATTAGTCACTATGTGTCGTTTGTTTGCTTTGTGATGCGGACAAATGACCACCATCTTTGCTTTTGTCGATTTTTGTTTCATCTCATTCTTTTCATCTAATCATCTCACTCGTTCCTTTCATGTTTCCTCTTTTAGAATGCCTCCTCGACGCGAAAATCAGCTACCAAATGCCGAACTGGCAGAAATCATCACGCAACAAATGGCTGCTGCGTTCCCAAATCTTATTGCTCAATGGAACCAAGCCAACAACAACAATAATGCTCCATGGAATTTCAAGAGTTTTAACTCGGCTAAACCGCTCAAGTTTAGTGGTTCTGAGGGAGCAACTGGGCTTCTTCAATGGTTCGAGAGCATTGAGAATACTTTCCGTCACATTCAGTGTCCTGATAATTGCAAAGTCGAGTTTGCTTCCAGTGTGTTTCAGAAGAGGGCTCTCACGTGGTGGAACGGGGTTATGAGAGACCGTGGTGCAGAAGTTGCTCTAGCACAAACATGGGCTGAACTTAGGACTCTTATGATGAGGGAGTTTTGTCCTCATCATGAACTGCGAGCTTTAGAAAGGGAATTTGATGACTTGAAGCAGGATAGTGGCGAGCACCGGGCGTATATTGATAGGTATGAGGAGCTGAGCTTGTTATGCCCAACAATGGTTACCCCACTCGATAAGGCTATCGAAAGGTACATCGATGGTCTACCTGACTCAGTGCAAGACATCGTTACTGGTAGTAACCCTACCACAGTCCGTCAGGCGATTGAGTTAGCAGCAACATTGACTGAGTCGCAGATTCGGAAGGGTAAGTTGTACAGAAAGGGGGAGAAAGGTAAGAATCAGGCGTCTGACAAAGAGGATAGCAAGAAAGGTAAAAACAAGAAGGATAAGGATTCTGGCTCCTCGAAGGGTTCTAGGAAGCGAAAGGCTTCCCAAAACTACGCCGTTACTGCACAGGCCCAAGCTGCACCAAATCAGCCTGCGCAACCACTTGCCAAGAAACCCTATCTAGGCAATGCACCTTTGTGCAACAGATGTAACGGTCATCATCAGCCACACCTCCAGTGTCGTCAATGTACCAACTGTGGAAGACCTGGTCATCTTGCTGCTACATGCCGCATTCCTGCTAATCAGAATCGGGCAGCTCAGAACCCGGCTCAACAAGTTGCTCAGCCTCTTGCTCAACAACAAGGTCAAGCTGCACGACCTCACTACCCACCAGGTTCTTGTTATAACTGTGGGGGATCTGACCCACTACCGTAATCAATGTCCAAGATTGGTGAATGCGAATCTGGCTCAGGCTCAGGCTCGAGGTCGAGTCTTCAACATGAATGCACAAGAGGCGCAAGCAGACAATGAAGTGGTTAACGGTACGTTCTTTGTTAATAATCAACCCGCATCTGTACTTTTTGATTCTGGTGCCGATAAGAGTTTTGTGTCGTTATCTTTTGAGCCATTGCTTCGCGCGTCTAGAACGAAATTAGGTAAGCCTTTGACAGTAGAAGTTGCGAGTGGTAATCCCGTTGTTCTTGATTCTGTTCTCTGCAATTACCAATTGAACCTTAACGACCATCTTTTTCCTATTGACCTCACGCCCATGCAACTTGGAAGCTTCGACATTATTGTGGGTATGGATTGGTTAGCCAAGCATCACGCGGAGGTAGTTTGTTTTGAGAAGATTGTTCGTGTGCTGCTTTCGACAGGGGAGATCCTATAGGTTCGTGGTGAGAAACCTGCTGATGGTCTCAAACTCATGTCTTGTTTTAAAGCTCGAAAGTATCTATGAAAGAACTATGTGGCCTTTTTGGCACATGTTGTAGCAGATAAAGGCAAAGGTAAGTCTATTCAAGATATTCGTGTTGTTCGGGATTTTCCGGAGTTGTTTCCGGAAGAGTTACCTGGTCTACCCCCAGCACGCCAAGTCGAGTTCCGTATTGATCTCGTACCTGGTGCAAATCCCATTGCCAGAGCTCCATATCTTCTTGCACCGTCTGAGATGCAAGAGTTGTCTAAGCAGCTTCAGGAGTTATCTGACAAAGGTTTTATTCGTCCTAGTTTTTCACCTTGGGGTGCTCCCGTTCTTTTTGTCAAGAAGAAGGATGGACCCTTCAGGATGTGCATCGATTTTCGTGAGCTGAACAAGCTTACCATCAAGAATCGATATCCCCTACCTCGCATCAATGATCTCTTTGACCAGTTACAGGGTGCTTCTTATTTTTCGAAGATTGATCTTCGTTCTGGGTATCATCAACTTCGTGTGCATGAAGAAGATATTCCCAAGACAGCATTTCGCACTCGATATGGGCATTATGAGTTCACAGTCATGCCGTTCAGTTTGACTAATGCTCCTGCTGTTTACATGGACTTGATGAATAGGTTTTGTAAGCCTTATTTAGATAAGTTCATCATCGTTTTTATTGATGACATCTTGATATACTCTAAGACGCAAGCTGATCATGAGCAACATCTTCGTCTTACTCTGGAACTCCTAAAGAAAGAGCAACTTTTCGCCAAATTCCCCAAGTGCGAATTTTGGCTTAAGGAGGTTCAATTTTTGGGGCATATTGTCAACGAACAAGGTATTCATGTAGATCCCTCTAAGATCAGTGCGATTAAGGATTGGGATACGCCTACTACTCCTACTGAGGTTCGTTCTTTTCTTGGTCTCATGGGTTATTACCACCGCTTCATAGAGAATTTCTCAAAGATTGCAGTTCCTTTAACTGCTCTAACTCAGAAGAACAAATCCTTTGAATGGGGATTTAAGCAAGAGGAAGCGTTTCAGACCTTAAAGCAGAAGCTTTGTGACGCGCCTATTCTGACTTTGCCTGAGGGCAATGATGATTTCGTCGTTTATTGCGATGCATCTAAATTGGGTCTTGGCTGTGTTCTGATGCAAAGGAACAAAGTCATAGCCTACGCATCAAGACAATTGAAGGTGCATGAGAAAAACTACACCACTCATGATCTTGAGTTGGGTGCAGTTGTGTTCGCTCTTAAGATCTGGAGACACTATTTGTATGGTACTAAATGTGTGGTTTTCACTGACCACAAAAGTCTTCAGCACATCTTCAATCAGAAAGAACTCAACATGAGGCAACGACGTTGGGTTGAGCTTCTAAACGACTATGACTGTGAAATTCACTACCATCCTGGTAAGGAGAATGTCGTAGCCGATGCTTTGAGTCGTAAGGAACGTACTAAGCTTCATTGTGGTCGTGTTCAATCTGATATTCAAGCTCGATCCAATATCCAAGTACGCATTTCTCAGGCTCAACATGCTTGTGTTTCACAAGACTTGATGGGTAAGGAATTACCCTATCACATTAAGCCTGATCTTGAACTGAAGGACGATGGATCGTATTATTTCATGGACCGTTTGTGGGTCCCAAGCCTAGATGATCTCTGCACTTTGCTTATGGATGAAGCTCATAAGTCTCGTTATTCTATTCATCCTGGCTCAGATAAGATGTATAAGGATCTTCGTACTCGGTATTGGTGGCCCGGTATGAAGAAAGACATTGCCTTGTATGTTTCAAAATGCCTTACTTGTCTTAAGGTCAAGGCTGAACACCAACATCCTTCTGGTCTTTTGGAGCAACCAGAGATTCCAGTTTGGAAATGGGAAAACATTGCAATGGATCTTATTACCAAACGTCCGCGCACTAAGAAAGGTCATGATGCCATCTGGGTAGTTGTTGATCGTCTTACTAAGTCAGTACATTTCTTGCCAATACGTGAGGATTTTTCCGCGGAAAGGCTGGCTAAAATCTATGTGGATGAAATCGTATCTCGACATGGTGTTCCTTTGAACATTATTTCTGATAGAGATGCTCGCTTCTCTTCTCGTTTTTGGAGAACCATGCAATCTGCTATGGGGACCCAACTTAATCTGAGCACAGCTTATCATCCACAAACAGATGGCCAAACTGAAAGAACAATCCAGACTTTGGAGGATATGCTTAGAGCTTGTGTGATCAATTTTGGTGGTAGTTGGGATTCACATCTTCCATTGATTGAATTCTCCTACAACAACAGTTATCACTCCAGCATCAACATGGCTCCTTTCGAGGCTCTCTATGGTAAAAAATGTCGTTCACCAGTCTGCTGGAATGAGATAGGTGAGGCTCAACTTACTAGACCGACCTCATTCTAGAGACAACTGATAAGGTTAAGAAAGTTCGTGATAACCTTCAGATAGCTCGAAGCCGTCAAAAGAGTTACGCGGACCAAGGACGCAGGCCCTTGGAATTTCAAGTTGGTGATCATGTATTACTTAAGGTCTCACCTTGGAAAGGTGTGATCAAATTTGGAAAGAAAGGAAAACTTGCACCTAGATACGTTGGACCATTCAAGATCGTCGAAAGAATCGGTAAGGTAGCCTACAGACTCGAGTTACCTCCTGAACTTGGGAATGTTCACCCAACCTTCCATGTATCCAATCTCAAAAAGTGCTTAGCTGACGAGAACCTCCACATACCACTTGACGAAATTCGTGTTGATAAAACACTGCACTTTATCGAGAAACCTGTGGAGATAGTGGACCGTACATTCAGACAGTTGAAGAACAAACGGATTCATTTGGTCAAGGTTCGCTGGGAATCCAAACGTGGCCCCGAGTTTACTTGGGAACATAAGGACCAGATGAAGGCGAAATATCCGCATTTGTTTTCACAAGTTTCCTCTAAATAAAATTTCGGGATGAAATTTCCTAAAGTAGGGGAGACTGTGACAACTGTGTTCTGTAATCATCGCATAATGTAAAACAATGTCAGTTATCAATAAAACAATGTGCTTTGGTGTTATTATATGTGTTTTGGTGTTATTATATGTGCAATTGTGTTTGATGATTTTACAATTTGATTCGATACCGATTTCAAGCTTTAAGTCGCTTTCTGGAAGGTTATACGCAAACTGGTGCATAAACGCAATCAGTTTAACGCAACGTACACTCTGGAACTATGACGTAAGCTAAACATACCCTAAATATCCTTTACATAGCTTAGAAATAAGTTTTGAAGGATTCGGTATGACAAAAACATGTTTATTTGAACTAAAGAACTATTTACGACAAAACTGCGAAACTAACATTGGTGACCGCCCGGATAATATTTAAATCCCAAAAATATTCTGTTATGATTAAAATTTTATTTTAATCAGGCTCGTGATGAAAAATAAATTAAAACGCCTAAAAACGTTATTTTTCAAGTTTAAGCGCGTACCGTGTATTTCTGCGCGACACAGTGCTTCTACTGCAAAACGCAGACAACGCAGCCAAATCTCGGCAACTGAAATTTATTTCAGCAATATTTTGGCGGGTTTATTTTAATAGAATAATGAAAATAATTTAGAACGCCATAAATCGGGATTTAAACGCTATATAAAATACCCGGTATCCAGTTAAACACCCGTTTTAGCCTACTTGTGGCATGTTTATATAAAAACTTACACTTGGACCCCCTCCCCCATCTAAAATTCGGTCATATCTAGTGTGGCCCCACCAAATTTTTGTAAGATCCTACAAAATATTTCATTTGATCCTTGGTGACACTTGTCTTGCATGCTATCCCTTGAAATCTCCAAACATCTTCTACATATCTTTGCATATCTTCTCAACAAGATCATCACTCAACCTCCCTTCTCTCTCTCCTCTTACAACCGTCCCCATCTCTCTCTCTCTCCTCCATCTTCATCTTCTTCAAACCTTCAATCTTGTTTTTCATTTCAAGCTCCATTTCCAAGCAATTTTCAAGTAGTGTGAAGATCTAAAGGTGATTCCAAGGTGTTGTCAAGAGGTTACAAGCTTCCTATCATCAAAATCTCATCCTACAGCCTACTTGAATCTTGAAGGTATAACATTATGTTTAAATCATACTTTGATTCTTGGTTGCTCTTGATGATTGAAGTTTCTCTTGAATCTTGGGATTTTCACTAAACTTGAAATCTAACAATGAAATGGGTCTTGAAACAAGTAAAAATGGTGGTGTGTATATATGTATATAACCGTACATATATATGTGTGTATATGGGTTTATTTTTGAGTTTGATTTTGAGATCTTGTTAAGTACTTGTTTATGTTGTCACATGTTCTTGAATGGTGGTAAAAGTGCAAGTATTTGGTGATTTATGTAAGATATGTTAAATATAAATTACATCAGCAAATACATCTGAATATATCACATATTTTATGCATCTAAACCCATATAAAAAGATGATGAAATGTTAGTGTGCTTTAGGCACTTGTACATATGAAAATATGATGATTTAAAGCTCAAGAGATGATGAGAAATGGTTAAATGACAAAAACTGTTTTAGATCTGGTTATAAACACTAAAAATAATATTTTTTGATGGATTATAGTGGCATGAAACTTTGACATAGGTTTGATAGCTTTGCTGTTGTACATATAGCTTAAAAAGTGGTAAATTAGGTGAAATTTGCATGATTTATGTGCTTTGTTTAAGACCTGCACTATCATGAGTATAACCATTATTTTATTCAGTAAATAACATGGGTTGTGTCAAAATTTCAAGTCGTTTCGATTTGGCATGGTTCGTGTAATGTTTGATGCAAAACTATACCGTAAAACGGTCGAAAATCGCCTTTTCGGAGGACTTTTATAAAACTGTTTTAGATCAGTAACCAAACTGATATTTTTGATATAAAAATAATTATTTTAACTTATATTAAGTTTACTTGGTGTTTGGTTAGTCATACGTGACTTCCGACGCCAAAAAATGGTACCGAATCGCTAAAATAAGTGTTTTTCGACATACACTAGAATGGGTTGTTCATGGGTTATTTTATGTGTTACAATGTGCTATGTGTTTTACAATATGTGGATAGTAATGTGTTAGTATTGATAAGGTTATAAGTATTACGCTCGAGTACATATATACAAATACACCAAGATAATCAAAAATAATAACTTTTCGAAAAATCTCAAGGTTATGTGAAAATTCCAAGTAACGGAGAAACTCATGTATTTTTGTGAGTTTTGTTTATTTAATCATTCTTATTTAATTTAGGACAAATAAATAATTTGGGGGATTGCATTAACTTATAAAAACGCACCCGAAGGTGAGTACATAGACCCCTCTTTTACTGTTTTTCAAACGTTTTGGGGTGAAACACATGTGCCTAATTGTTACTTTCATGCTTTCCTGTTTTCACATCATATACTTGCTATGTTCATTAGTACACTTATAGTACATGATTTACATTACATTGTTTTGCTATGTATGTTTACTTGGCATACTTAGTACATTGATTTACATGACTTTTCTGCTTTGTATGTTAACTTAGCATACTTAGTACATTGTTTTCATATAACATGTTTACACTTGGTATAACATTTGGTTTGAACAAACGGGACTTATATAAGTTCATTAGCATTAGCTACGCCGCTCGGTAGTAAGTAATGGTACCATAGGAATTGACAAATCCCGTTCCTAAAATCCTAGGTTTGTTTGGATGGATGGAATGACCGAATCCAAAAACATTTCTTTTCATAACCTTGACTTAGGTTTATCCGTCTGTCTCAAGGCTTGAATGTATGCGTTAACTTACCACATAAGTGTTTGTATCAATATAACATGCATTTACCTTGCAAAACATAACTTTTTGATATATTCAAAATACCTTGTTTTGTACATTTTTACATTTGGTTTATGTGACTACACTTAACTTACCATACATAACATTTGTTACACATTAATTGACTACTTTTGGACTTTTAACATTTGACATGGTTTATACAAGGACTTTTTGACAATTGGTTTAAACATGGACTTTATACACTGGTGGTTTGTTAAGTGACTTAAGTAACGAGATGTGTGTAGTATGATACAAGCATGGTGGATACGCCGCTGGTACTTCCCATAAATAAGTGCTTGTATTGTACTACATGTCGTAGCGTTATTTAGATCATTCAATTTGGACTTATACATTTTACACAAACAATATATTTTTCACATGACTTTGGTTAACAAAACAATTTACAAGGTTCATGACTAACTTTTATTAAACATTTCTTTAAACTCAAGTCATGAATCCTATTTCCTTAAAACCTATGTATCTCACAGGCATTTTTATGCAGACGTACCTATTTTCACATGTGTTTTCAGGAGCTGTTGCTTAGGATGTTCGTGACACACTAGGGCGGACCTGTGCCTTAGAGACCTAAAATAAAGATGGAACTAGTTTAATTATGTGATGAACTCTTCGTTTCGGTTATTTTAATACAATGTAACTCTTTGTTTGATGAATAAAACATAACTTTTAATTACCATGGTAGTGGAACAATAATTATGTTACAACACTCCCCGACGTTTCCACCACGATTTGATGTTTTACGTGGTCGGGGTGTGACATATATGATAGCTTAAGGATATTTCATGATTGATCGTAATGAAATTTAGTGTTTGTCATTCGGCTCATATGTGTAGTATGATTAGATCCTGATAGGGATGATTAATCGAATGATGTTAGAGATGATTGTTAACCGAATGCTTGCTAATCGGCTGTAATGTGTTCATGTGCGGATGATTTGTAGTGTTGTTATGATAGTATGCATTGCTAGTGATCAAGAATATGAACCATGTTAATTTGCTTAAGTGTTATGATTAATGTTCATGTTTTATTCATGATTAGGGTTCATAAGAAATTGGTGTTAAAAACTCTAACTTGATCAATGATTTGCATGATTTGAAACTGTTTAATTGTGTTGATCGATGGATGAAGTTAGGAAACTGTTAGAGTTGAATTGCAAATAAATGGTGTAACTGATTGCCATAATTAAAGGATATCATAACTAATCGCACAAGCTGGTTTGGTCCCACAAGATCAGATTCCACAAGGTCTGATCGCACAAGTGCAATCACACAAGTCCCTGATCGCACAAGCCAATCGCACAAGCTAGAATATGCTAGGGTACAACTGTTAATACACTATGTATAGCTTAGGATTGCATGATCGCACAAGACCTGTGGATCGCACAAGACAGTGCCGATCGCACAAGTCTTGGGCCACACACAAACTACCTGAACTGTATTGTACTGATGGGCCTTAAAGCCCAAAACTCAATCGCACAAGTTGCTGGACTGCTATTTAGTTGGGCCGGGTGTTTAACTGGATCGCACAACATGCTGTGGATCGCACAAGGTTGTGCTGATCGCACAACATGTTTGGCCGGGTAGTTGTTGGGTTTCAACTGCCCAATCGCACAAGATGTTATTGGGCTTACACTGTTACTTCAGCCCAATACATCCTAATCGCACAAGTTTGGGCTTTATGTATTAAACTGATTTGCTTAACATGTTCCACGTGCTTACCATGATCATTACGTGTTCTTGACTTGTTAGTTCTGTGTAAACTTACGTGCACTACTTGAACCTAGACCTGACTTTTATTGTAACCATGTTAGGACGTGGTTGACCACATATAGCTCAAGTGACCATTTTGTGTATCTGCCGAGCAAACCAAGGTGAGTTCACACACTTTCTAAGGCATGGGATTCCCGATGGTTGGGAATGGGTTAAAGAATTAAAACGAAACCTACATATCCTCCTTGGGTAGGATATGTACGGCCATCCTCCATGGGTAGGATGCCAATATTAATCCTGCGTATTATCCTTGGGTAGAATACGTACGTTCGTCCTCCTTGGGTAGGACAACAACCTTAAACTACTAGCCAAAACTCTATCACCTAAGTCCCTCATTTTATATCGACTTAATCGCCGAGGCCGATGGCGAGCGGGTCATTAGTTAATAGCGCTATTAGGTTTGACAAACCTCACACCGTGTCGTTCGAACGGGAGTGTACTAATGGATCATGGCAAACTGTCAATGATGATAGACATTGACGTAGGGCACAACTATTGTTCGTCAGTGGTCGATATGTTAACGGTCTAGTGGTTCACATGGGGAAGCCCCCACTGGTTATGGATATGGATTGGGAAATAACGATACTGGTTAACTTGTGCTATATGAAGCAACATATGGTTTCCAAAACAAACTGGTAAAACTAAACAACCAACTGTGAACTCGCTCAACTTTGTTGTTGACTCATTGTTACATGCCTTGCAGGTCGTTAGGTACTTATGGAGCTTGCACAGGGTGGAGTGATCGTTGTGGGACATGGACTGTTGAGTTTCATGTTAAACATTTAAACTTATGAAATTATTACTTATGTTTGGGTTTTACTCTATATGCTTCCGTTGTTAACTTAAAGTGGTTACTTTCTTTTAGACACCAATTATATTGTGGTTGGTTTTATTTATTAAATTACGTTGTTCAATATGATTGGTGGCTTGATCTTGGTCAGCCACGCCTCCAAGCGGTGATACTCCGCATGTGGATATTGGGGGTGTGACAACAACCGCATAGACTTTCGAACCCGACCCAATTGGTCGATCTTTAGGATCCGACCAAACATGTTTTGTGACCATAGTTGTATAGGGAACAACCTTTCGAGTTTATACCTTATGGTCACTTCGTTTAAGTAGTTATATGATAGGTAGCTTATATGCCTTAGGTAAATGACCAAAATGCCCTTTTTATGCATAAATTCATTTTAAGCACATGTAACCTAAATTTTGACATCTAAACTGATTAGGTAACATTATTAGACATGTTAAGGCATATATTACTTGTCATAGGACTAGTTAGGCGGTCCGAAAACGTTTTACGCGAACGACGCATTAAAGTAGCATAAGCTACCTAAACGAGTCGTAATGGGTCGTAAGCACTTAGATTAGGTTTCGATTTAGTATGTAGGCTTTGTTAAACCATATCATATGAGTTCCAACACTCATTTGGTTTACGAAACCTCATCCTATCTGATCCTCCGATTTAGGTCCGGTTATTAACATAGTTACCTATATTAGGTGCCGTTTGATTTCCGTGATCCCTCTAGCTTTGCTTGGTTGTTTTTCTAGACTTCTAAGCATTCTCAGGTGAGTACATAGTCCCCTCTTTTACTGTTTTCAAATGTTTTGGGGTGAAACATGTGTACCTATTTGTTATTTTCACGATTTCGACTATATGATTATACATGTTTGTACTTATCTTTTGTCAAACTGAATGATTGTCTATGGTTTAAACACTAATTTTTCAAAGATTATTAAATAAATTGTTGGGTTGTACTTATTTTATACACTCACCAAACCGATTGGTAGTATGATATAGCGCTATAGGATTTGACACCCCATTCTTGTTGTATGGAATGTTAGAAACCAGTTTTTATCCAAATAGAGATTGCCTTTGTGGTATTTCTATAGTCTCAAAGGTGTAGTTTGATACACTTAGGTTTGAATGAATTCTAAATCACATTTTTTTTGTATATTTTGTTATACTTCCAAAGTATGGTTTGATATGCTCTCATATGTGATAATGTACAAAACCAACATATATTTTGTTAATTACTAAAACATAGTTTGATATGTTATTTATAAAACCAAAGCATAGTTTAATATGTTATTTATAAAGCCAAAGCATAGTTTAATATGTTATTTATAAAACCAAAGCATAGTTTAATATGTTATTTATAAAGCGAAAGCATAGTTTAATATGTTATTTACAAAACCAAAGCATAGTTTAATATGTTATTTATAAAACCAAGGTATACTTATGATATACTACTGAAAACTATTATCTTGACAACTAAAGTATATTTAATATACTATCTGTATAACTAATTTGGAACTAAAATATATTTTTAATATATTACTTATTCGACTTTCTTAAAAACCAAAGTATATTTTTATATATACTACAAACCTTTTTATCAAAACATTGTTTTACAAACAACATATTTTATACAAACTCATTTTACTTAATTATCTATGCATTACTCTTTTATATCATCAAATTTCTTTAAAATTACCGTATGATTTATAAAGAAAATATTTTTAAGTTCATGACTACTTTTTGTTAAACATTTTTTTTTAAAACTTACAAGTCATGAATCATGCATAAATAAAACCTATGTATCTCACAGACATTTTTATGCTGACGTACCTATTTTTACACATGTTTCAGGTGTTGCTATGTGATGATTGTTGATACATGCAATACATAGGATGGACTCGTGCCTTAGCGACTTTAAAACTTGAAAGACAATATTTGTATTTATTCGATTTGTAATAAAATAATGAGTTCAATAATGCAATAACACAAAATTATTTAATCCATGGTTGTGAAATGTCACGACCCCCCGACCCGGTTTGACCCGTTTCAGGAGCTGCGGGACAGAAAATCCCGTGGTATAAATTTAATTGAATTAACAGCGGAAGTTTTCTTCAGGATCTTTTTGAAACTGCAATTTCCCGATTATTTTATTTCACAACTCCGGATAAAACCCGGTAATTTACAATCATATGATTTCACTGAGAAATCTAAAACATGTTTCTTTATTTTATATTGAGCCACTTCCTTAAGCTGGTAGTGCTTCACGGCACTTTTTCTGGATCACAACAGATCACCTGAAACATGTTTGAAAAAGGTTTTGTCAGCAGGAAATACTGGTGAATCATTCTTTTTAATAAAATGACACATTTGTTATAATTTACAGTATTAAGAGCGATTACAATGTTTCCTGATATCAACCAACTACCCACAGTATTTGTCACTCGACTCGTTTCTGTGACTATGGTCAGATCACCCATTGGCTAACTCGTTGTCCAATGGTGACGGGAACAAGTAATGTATACAAAACCCCACATACCGGCTGTAATTTGGTGACTACAAAGACTTAATCCCTGTAATTATAACTTTGAAAGAAAACATGCTTTTGAAATCAAATTTGATAAAAAGAGAATGACTCACATTGCAGATTTAATATGAACAGAGCTTAGCCTACTGATTAGCCTTGATAACCTAGTTTAAATAACAATGCACACAAACTAGGTTAGTAACTAATACAGCATTTACGATAACTCACGAGATTAAACCTTCACAACGAATGACAAAGTGCGATACTTAAACATTCATCGAATTAACGACGAATGACAAAGCATGAACCCTAATGTGGGCAGCACTTAAACATCCATTGGATAGTTTAATCGATCGGACATTGAATCGTAGCAGCGATCGAGTTATTACCCTGTATTGCGGCAGCACTTCGTGATTTGTGTATGTTTTTGTAGAAAACAGCGTATAACTTTGTGTACGTAACGAAATTTAACGTCGAAATATGCAAATAGTTCAAGTCCCATGCCCCTGTATTTATACCCTAATTTGTCACCTCCCGCGTGTCGCGACAGGATCACCTGCACCTGTCGCGTGTCGCGGGGAAACCCAAAATAGGCTTGGCCTGCTTCGTCACCTATCTAGCCCTGATGAGTCGACGTTGCATGAAATTTCAATTTCGACAGCATTTTATAAGGATAATCGTTAATAGGAAATACCCCCCCCCCCTGAGTTTTAGGGGCCCTGATCCTGATTCCGATTGTTCTGAAAATTTTAGGGTTTATGCAGAATCACTTGGGTGTCTCAATTAGGGTTTCTTATTGGACAAATTAATTTAATAAATAGGATTTTTGATGAGAGTTGTTACATCCTCCCCACCTTAATAAAAATCTCGTCCTCGAGATTTACTGGAACAAGTAGGGGTATTTTCGCTTCATTTCTGATTCCAGCTCCCAGGTGTATTCAACTCCTCTCTTTGAATCCCACTTGACTTTAACTAGCACTAGTCGTTTGTGCTTGAGAAATTTCACCTTTCGATCTTCTATCTGAAGAGGTTTCTCAATAAATTTTAACTTTTCGCTTACCTCTATATCTTGGAGAGGTACTACCAAAGATTCGTCTGATAGGCATTTCTTGAGATTGGATACATGAAATACATCATGTATTCCAGCTAACTCTTCTGGTAGTTGTAAACGATAAGCAACTGGTCCTATACGTTGGATCACCGGAAATGGTCCTACGTATCTTGGACTTAGCTTTCCTTTCTTACCGAATCGGACAACCCCTTTCCAAGGAGAAACTTTCAATAGTACTTTGTCTCCCACTTGGAATTCCAATGGTTTTCGTCTATTATCTTCATAACTCTTTTGACGATCTCGAGCAGTCTTCAGTCTTTCCTTGATTTGTGTAATCTTATCGGTCATCTCTTGCACTATTTCAGGACCTGACAATTGACTTTCTCTTATTTCTGCCCAACAAACTGGAGTTCTGCACTTTCTTCCATACAGTGCCTTGAATGGGGCAGTTTCAATACTTGAATGATAACTATTGTTATAGGAGAATTCAATTAAAGGTAAGTGATCGTCCCAATTTCAACCAAAATATATCACACATGCTCTGAGCATGTCTTCTAGAGTTTGGATTGTCCTTTCACTTTGTCCGTCTGTCTGAGGATGATATGCAGTGCTTAGATTTAGTCGAGTTCCCGTTGCTTCTTGGAAACTTGTCCAAAAATGGGAAGTAAAACGACTATCCCTATCGGAAACAATGGAGAGTGGAACTCCATGTAAAGATACGACTTCATCTACATACAACTTTGCCAACCTTTCCATGCTAAAGGTTTCTTTCATAGGTAGAAAGTGAGCTGATTTGGTTAATCGATCCACAATTACCCAAATTGCATCATTACCATTTCTGGTTTTGGGTAACTTAGTAACAAAATCCATTGTTATGAGTTCCCATTTCCATACAGACATTTCTAGTTGTTGTAGTAGACCTGAAGGTTTCTGATGTTCTGCCTTAACTTGTGAACAAGTAAGACACTTAGAAACATATCGAGCTATATCCTTTTTCATTCCTATCCACCAAAATTTATTTCTTAAATCTTGGTACATCTTATTGTTTCCAGGGTGCATAGTATACCTAGATTTTATGGGCTTCTTCTAAAATCTTATTTCTTAATTCTCCCTGCTTAGGTACCCAAATTCTTCTTTTGTGGAATCTCCAAATTCCATCAGCTCCTTGTTCTAATTCTTTTATTCGTCCTTTCATTCCTTCAGCATCATCCTTGATTGCTGTTTCTTGGAAATGCTTTAGTTGTTCCATTAAATCTAACTGTAGATTTAATCTAAGAGCATGAACCCGGCGTTGTTTCTCATGGTACTTACGACTTAAGGCATCTGCAACTACATTTGCCTTTCCTTCGTGATACTGAATATCACAGTCGTAGTCACTTAGAATTTCCATCCATCTTCTTTGCCTCATATTTAACTCTTTTTGCCCAAATATATATCTTAAACTTTTATGATCCGTATAGACAGTAAACTTACTTCCGTACAGATAATGTCTCCAAATTTTAAGGGCAAAAATTATGGCGCCTAATTCTAAGTCATGAGTTGTATAGTTTTCCTCATGCTTTTTCAATTGCCTTGAAGCATACGCAATTACCTTCTTGCGTTGCATTAGCACACATCCTAATCCTAGTTTTGAAGCATCACAGTAAACTTCAAAATCTTCAGTTCCTTCTGGCAAAGCTAAGATTGGAGCATTTATTAACTTTTGCTTTAGAATCCTAAAAGCTTCTTCTTGCTTAGGTCCCCATTCAAACTTAACTGCTTTACAGGTTAGCTTAGTTAATGGTACAGCTATCTTGGAAAAATCCTTAATAAACCGTCTATAGTATTCGGCTAAACCTATAAAACTTCTAATTTCCATTGCGGATTGCGGAACCTTCCA
The DNA here is from genome assembly GCA_030545235.1 of Helianthus tuberosus. Lineage (NCBI taxonomy): Eukaryota > Viridiplantae > Streptophyta > Magnoliopsida > Asterales > Asteraceae > Helianthus > Helianthus tuberosus. The sequence continues at coordinate 177,707,194 of CM060365.1, read as the reverse complement.
TTTAGTAATTGCTTCTATCTTAGCAGGATCTACATGAATACCTTCGTGATTCACCATATGTCCTTGGAATTGCACTTCTTGCAACCAAAATTCACACTTCGAGAATTTGGCGTAAAGCTTTTCTTTTCTTAACAAAGTTAGGTGTGCTGACAATGTTCATCCTGACTTTTTGAATAAATAAGTATATCGTCAATAAAGACAATTACAAATTTATCCAAATACGGTTTACAGATTCTATTCATCATGTCCATGAATGCAGCAGGTGCATTCGTTAATCCGAAGGGCATGACTGTAAACTCGTAATGACCATACCTAGTTCTGAAAGCAGTTTTAGGTATGTCTTCTTCTTGTACCTTCAATTGATGGTATCCGGAGCGTAAGTCGATCTTAGAAAAATATCTAGCTCCTAGAAGTTGATCGAAAAGATCATCAATCCTAGGTAATGGGTATCGATTCTTAATTGTAACCTTATTCAATTCTCTATAATCAATACACGTTCTCATTGAACCATCCTTCTTTTTCACAAACAACACTGGTGCTCCCCACGGGGATGAACTAGGTTGTATGAAACCTTTACTTAGTAATTCATCTAATTGCTTTTTAAATTCAAACATTTTTGTGGGTGCTAATCGATAAGGTGCCTTGGCTATCGGTGTAGTTCCAGAAATTATATGAATTCTAAATTCTACTTCCCTATCTGGTGGTAATCCTGGTAATTCTTCTGGGAATACATCTGGGTATTCTGAGACTACAGGAATCTCCTTAAGTTCTTTACCCTTAGTACTAATGATTACTGAAATCATATATACTATTCCTTGCTTCCGTTCATAACTAGCAACTTTCATTGCTGATATGAACTTCATGGGTTTATGTGGTTTATCTCCTGTAATCATGATTATTTCTCCAGTAGGTGCCTGAATCTCTACGGAGTTCTTATCACAAAGGATTCAAGCATGGTTGGCTACTAACCAATCCATTCCTAATACGACATCAAATCCAGTTAAATTCATTGGCAATAGGTTTGCATGAAACGTATGACCTGAAAGTTCTATATTTTCTTTTTGCAAAACCTTATCTATATTAATAGAATTTCCGTCTGCCGTTTCGACTGTAAAAATCTGCCTAAGGTTGGTTAAGGGTAAATTAAGAGCTTGACATAATGAAGTATTTATAAAACTTTGGTTTGCACCAGAGTCAAATAATACTTTTGCGTAAATGTTGTGAACTAAGAACGTACCAGCTATCATATCTGGAATGAGTTCTGCTTCCTGAGTAGTTAATTGGAATGCACGAACATTCTTCTTTGTAGCTCCGTCGGCTGGTTTAGCTTTATTGTCTGCTGGTTTAACCAATTTAGGGCATTCTGGCTTAAAATGTCCTGTTTCTCCACAGTTATAGCAGACTCTTTTTTTCTTTCTGCAGTCTTCTTCGCGATGCCCTATGGCTTTGCAAAAGTTGCAGATCACATTACATCTTCCATAATGTTTCTTTTTGCAATTCTTGCAGAACGACGAAGTTGAAGATTGCCCTGTTCCTCTTCTCCTGAAACTGCTGTTATTACCCGTACGAAATCCTTGGGTAATTTTCTGAGCCGGTTCCTTTTTCCCGTTTTCATCTCTTGTGCGTACTAGTTCGTCAGTTAGGGTGTTAGCTAATTCCACCGCATCGTCAATAGTACGAGGTCTCGCAGCTTTAACGATGTTACGGATTTCACCAATCAGTCCCCAAATATAGCGAGAAATGAGTACCGGTTCTGGCGAAGCCAGTGTTGGTACCACTCTAGCATATTCAAAGAATGTCGAAGTATAACCGCGACAATCTACACCCATCATTCTATGATTTAGAAATTTGTTTGCCATTTGATCTTTTTCATATTCGGGACAAAATTTTCTTTCTACAAGAATCTTAAATTCTTCTCAGTTCATGGCATACGCCATCATCCTTCCTTTTGCTTGTAACACCGTGTTCCACCATTCTAACGCCCCTTCTTTGAAAAGATTTGACGCGTACATGACCTTGTCGTCTTTGTCACATTTACTTATTGTAATCACTGCCTCGGTTTTCTCTAACCAACGTAGTGCCGCAGTCGCCCCTTCTTTACCTGCAAACTCAGCTGGTTTACAGGCAAGAAATTCTTTGTAAGTGCAACCAGGCGTTGCAGCTTTCATTTTCTTAGGGAGCGGAGCTTGTCGTGGTTCATTATCATGATTAGTATGATTACCACCTTCGTTTATGCTATTACTGAAGTTATCTTCAGAAATACGTTTGCTAGGAATGATTTGTTGAGTTTCAGCAGGTTTCTGAGCAGCAGCAAGTATTACTGGAATAGCATTGGCTATCCCTTGAGCAACGATATTTTCTATATCTTGCCTAGTCATAAATTGATCCCCCAGGTGTTGCTCAGATTGATTAACCTCATTTACTGGTTCATTATTAGCGTTTTCCATCTGATAATTAATATATATAATTTATTTGTATCGAATAAATAACAATTATACACAAAACAATCATACAAATCTCACAATACACATATAACCAAAACTATCGATTTCTCGATTCCATTTTTATATTTATAATATGCGTCATTACACACTATTTATCTTACAAAGTTTTATTTTAGGTTATTTTACAAGATTATAGTTTACTGTTATTATTATACAACCATAGTTTCATAACCCTTCTATCCCTCATATGTTTGTATTTCAGTAACGACGTTCCCTCTCGTCGTATTTCCAGGAGATCTGTTCTCCTACCTCCCTGATCCTATTTCCTGCATCCACCAGCTCTTCGCCAAAGTGGCGGAGTTCAGCTAAGTTTTCAGTGCTCATTGGTGGATTTGGTATTGGTTCTGGGTCGAACTGAGGGAGAAAGGAATAAGGACTGTTGAGCAGGTTTTGGAATTACCAATCATTAGTCCACCATTCATCCATTCCTAGAGGCTGGGTGTGGATTATAGGTTCTGGGATTGCTGGTTCCAAATTCATTGGTAGTTGTGTTTCAGCAGGATAAGGGTCTAGATTATTATTAATAGGCCTGACGACATCACAGCTTGCCAATGCACGATCTAATTCCTCCTGAAATGGTAACTCCTCAATTTGTCTAGAACTTTCTCCAATTTCTCTCTGGGTTTGCCTAGAACCTTCTCCATACTCCATTTCCAGTGGCCTAGAACCTTTTCCAAATTCCATTTCCAGTGGCCTAGAACCTTCACTGACTTCAATCCCCTTTCCTTTGTCTAAGGGATTTTCTATTTTAGGAATCTTCCTAGTTGCAGGTTTCCTCCTGCGCACACGCCTCCATCCCACAAATCTCCTCCTTTTCTTGGGCTTGGGTTTCTCCGAAAGTGGAGCATTGAATTCCATAGGTTCTTCTATGTCTGGTATATACCTATTGAAATCTCTGGAAACCTCTATTTTTACCGGATAGAGATTTAGATTTTGAAGGGCTTCAGACAAGTCATTCATGCTGTTTAGCACATATGCAAAATAAAAAAAATACTAAGTTAAAATTTTATAACAAAATTTCATAAATAACCTTTAAATATTATTGCATACCGTGTGACTAATTTAATACAAAGAACAACTGACAATTAAAACATATTAGGGTTTATTAGAAACTTATTTATTTACTGGATAAAGTTTCTAGCTTGTAGGTGATAAAGGTTCTAAAACTGAAACAAGGTATTTAAAGATTTGCATTTACTGCTACAGTGGCTAGCATATAGAGATCTGCCCATTTTTCATCTAACTTGTCTTCCCATGGTGGGTTACTGCCTAATTCTTGGGTTTTCTGATTAACTCTCTTTTCTTTTGTTTGTAATTTCTTTAATTTCTCCTGACCTTTCCTAATAATCAAACCTCTTTTATTAGGAGAAAGTGGTTCCTCATATTGTGCCTTTCGAACAAATATTCCTTCTTCAGGAATGGCAGATTGATTTGAGGATTTGGTTTGGGATGAACTTCCCTTCTCGTTGGATGACCTATCTAATTTAAGATAGATGTTTGAAAGCTTTTGCTTACCCATACTGTACACAAATATTAAAATAATAAAACACATAATCACAAAACAATTAGTAAAATTAAATATTTTCTAAATACTTAATTGGCTTAAATCAGTGGCTCTGATACCACCTTTTTCGGTCACGACCCCCGACCCGGTTTGACCCGTTTCAGGAGCCGCGGGACAGAAAATCCCGTGGTATTAATTTAATTGAATTAACAGCGGAAGTTTTCTTCAGGATCTTTTTAAAACTGCAATTTTCCGATTATTTTATTTCATAACTCGGGATAAAACCCGGTAATTTACAATCATATGATTTCACTGAGAAATCTAAAACATGTTTCTTTATTTTATATTGAGCCACTTCCTTAAGCTGGTAGTGCTTCACGGCATTTTTCCTGGATCACAACAGATCACCTGAAACATGTTTGAAAAAGGTTTTGTCAGCGGGAAATACTGGTGAATCATTCTTTTTAATAAAACAACACATTTGTTATAATTTACAGTATTAAGAACGATTACAATGTTTCCTGAAATCAACCAACTACCCATAGTATTTGTCACTCGACTCGTTTCTGTGACTATGGTCAGATCACCCATTGGCTAACTCGTTGTCCAATGGTGACGGGAACAAGTAATGTATACAAAACCCCACATACCGGCTGTAATTTGGTGACTACAAAGACTTAATTCCTGTAATTATAACTTTGAAAGAAAACATGCTTTTGAAATCAAATTTGATAAAAAGAGAATGACTCACATTGCAGATTTAATATGAACAGAGCTTAGCCTACTGATTAGCCTTGATAACCTAGTTTAAATAACAATGCACACAAACTAGGTTAGTAACTAATACAGCATTTACGATAACTCACGAGATTAAACCTTCACAACGAATGACAAAGTGCGATACTTAAACATTCATCGAATTAACGACGAATGACAAAGCATGAACCCTAATGTGGGCAGCACTTAAACATCCATTGGATAGTTTAATCGATCGGACATTGAATCGTAGCAGCGATCGAGTTATTACCCTGTATTACGGCAGCACTTCGTGATTTGTGTATGTTTTTGAAGAAAACAGCGTATAACTTTGTGTACGTAACGAAATTTAACGTCGAAATATGCAAATAGTTCAAGTCCCATGCCTCTGTATTTATACCCTAATTTGTCACCTCCCGCGTGTCGCGACAGGATCACCTGCACCTGTCGCGTGTCGCGGGGAAACCCAAAATAGGCTAGGCCTGCTTCGTCACCTATCTAGCCCTGATGAGTCGACGTTGCATGAAATTTCAATTTCGACAGCATTTTATAAGGATAATCGTTAATAGGAAATACCCCCCCTGAGTTTTAGGGGCCCTGATCCTGATTCCGATTGTTCTGAAAATTTTAGGATTTATGCAGAATCACTTGGGTGCCTCAATTAGGGTTTCTTATTGGACAAATTAATTTAATAAATAGGATTTTTGATGCGAGTTGTTACATGAAACAATGATTCTGTTATGACACTCCCCGACGTTTCCGCCACGATTTGTTGTTTTTCGTGGTCGGGGTGTGACAGAAAAGTTGGTATCAGAGCCAATGGTTATAGGGAATTAGGTTATTAGTAATGCTTTGACCTAGACTATAACCTTCCTAGGACCCTAACACAAGTTATCTTGTGTTTAGTTTTAAAACAATACCGTCGCCTATCATTAGGTGACAACCACAACAAGAACACAAATTTCGAATCCGCTTTAAAAACTAATCATCTATTCTAGGATGATTGATTACTAGGTTTTGAACCCTCTAAGTTTTCAAAATCTCGTCAAAGTTTGGGTCTTATAATGTGAACACATGCAATCTGGAAGGGTGGATGCCTGTATCCTGAGTTTTCTGTCTAAGGCTAGAGTGTTCGTACAAATCCACATAATCGGACCAGTCACTCTTACCTGGGAACTCTTGGGGTGAGTGTCCACTTATAGTCTAAAGCATGTCTTCGCGATACATTATGAAGACCTATTAACTTTGATTCAGCTTTTTGTGTCATTTGTTTGCTTCATGGTTCGAACAAATGACCATCACCCATGCTTTTTGGTCGGTAATTGTAACATCCAATTCTTACCCAATGCCATTTCACTTGTTTTCTCTCATGTTTCCTTGTTCTTTTTAGAACAATGCCTCCTCGACGAGAAGCACAACCTCAAACTAATGAAGAAGTCGCAGCCCTTGTCGCTCAGCAAATGGCTGCTGTGCTTCCAGGCATAGTAACCCAGATCCATCAGTTATACAACAACAATAACAACAACAATGTTCAGTGTAGTTTCAAGACTTTCAATTCTTCTAAACCTTTGAAGTTTTCTGGGTCTCAAGGAGTAACCACACTCCTGCAATGGTTCGAAAGTTTGGAGAGCACATTCAGGCATGTGCAATGTCCGAATGAGCGTAAGGTTGAGTTTGCATCCAGTGCATTCGAGAAGCGTGCTCTTACATGGTGGAACGGTGTGATGTGTGATAGGGGTGCCGATGTGGCACTAGCTCAAACTTGGGAAGAGCTTCGAGCTCTAATGATGAGGGAGTTCTGCCCTCGTCATGAGCTTAGAGCGTTGGAAAGGGAATTCGACGATCTAAAGCAAGACAGCGGTGAACATCAAGCTTATACTGACCGTTATGAGGAATTGAGCCTGTTATGTCCTGCCATGGTTATGCCTGTGGATAAGGCAATTGAAAAGTACATTGATGGTCTTCCTGACCTAGTTCAGGATATCGTTACTGGTAGCAACCCTACTACCGTCTGACAGGCCATTGAATTGTCTGCTACCCTGACTGAATCCCAGATCAGGAAAGGTAAGCTTTTTTGAAAGGGCGACCCGAGACCATCTGACAAATCTGCACAAGATGAACCAAAGGATAAACAGGCCGAGACATCCAAGAAGAAGAAGCGCAAGGCTTCACAAAACTGCGCAATAACTGCTTAGAACAATCAGGTTGCACTAAACCAGCCAGCACAACCTCGTGCAAGGAAAAATTATGTTGGTACCACACCTTTGTGCAACAAATGCAACCGTCATCATCTGGAGCAAGTATAGTGTCACAAATGTACCCACTGTGGGCGATTGGGACATTTGGTCAATACATGCCGTTATGCTAATCAAGCTGCTGCGAATCCTGCTGCTGTTCAAGCACAGTTTTCGTCTGGGTCGTGTTATAACTGTGGTGACCTTACTCACTACCGAAACAATTGCCCAATACTTGTTAACGTAAATCCAGCACGTGGACGAGTGTTTAACATAAACGGGGCAAACGCAAATGAAAATGCAGCAGTGAACACTTAGTCTTTTGTATTTCCTTGTATGTTATCTTTTGGATGTTTGAATCGACTCAGTTGATATATAAATAAAAATTGTTGTTTCAATTTTATTTTATGAAACTGATACGATTGTGTGTATGTCTAATACAACCCTATAATGCCGACACCAAGACAAACTACTCGTGTGGTTCTGTCATTATTACGATCACTTGTGATCTCCCCAAAAACCTTAATTACTCGTTTCTTTTTAAGAAACCAAGCCAAATTCCTATTAAGATCTTCCTATCTTCATAGTTAGATTCTTATGTTTAAAGTGCCAAATGAAATCCACGGATTGGATTCCTGGTGTGCTTTAAATACCCGTGTCCAAAGATAACAAATTAAAGATCAAGTTAAACAATTATGTGATTATGTGATTATGTGCTTATATGTTTTCTTATATGTTTTGTATATTTGTGTGATCCAAATAATCATTATCCAAATCCTCGTGGAATCTTCCATATCTCCATATGAGGGATTCATAGTAGGATATCCAAAGGTACAACCTTAAATCCTTAATGGGCTTCTATGTAATAGTTAAGACCCTTGGATTATGAAGTACTTGGACCTCTTGAGTGGTCTAGTTAAACAGATTGATTCAAAAATTTGGTTAGGAATATCAAGTGATGATATAGCTGAAAAGATCCCTTAAGTGGTCTATTTAAGGAGATTATACAACGGCCTAGTTAAGGAGATCATGTGTTGATCTAGTTAAAAAGATCGTTCGTTGATCTAGTTAAAAAGATCCTTTGGTGGTCTAGTCAAGTCACGTCATGTTTATTCGATTGATTTTTCCCCTGCGCATTATGAAATGAACTGTGTCGACTGTTCAAGGAATTACGTAATTATGGATGCATACATAATTATGGAATTCAGTGCACAGAAACCACATCAATTTTTGTCATGTATTAAGACCTATAGTGATAAGAATAACGAAACGGGAACAATGTAGAAAGGGGCATGGTGGATACGCCGCTGGTACTTCCAATATATAAGTGTTCCTTATTACATTGCGAACGTAGCGTTATTTAAGTTACCAAAAGTCCTGGACCTTGACCAATGTTATTTTACACTCTCCGACTCTGATTTCGAGCACACACAAGTTTCCTCTAAAATTAAATTTCGGGACGAAATTTCCTAAAGTAGGGGAGACTGTGACACCTGTGTCACTACAACCATCATACGAATACCAAACCAATGAAATATTGTATTTCATACTTGGGATTTGTATAAATATGTGTATCATTTACACATATCAATTCTTGTTCGATTTCGAGCTCTAAATCGCTTTCTGGAAGGTTATACGCGAACTGATGCGTAAATATAACCAGTTTAATGTAAAAAACACTCCGGAACAGTGACATAGGCTTAACATACCTTAAATAACCTTTACATAACTTAGAAATAAGTTTGGAGGGTTTGGTGTGGCGAAATCAAGTTTATTTGATCACAGGGACTATTTACGTCAAACTGCAAAAGTATACCAAATCGAATGATAACAAACATTCCAGAACTTGATCATAAGTTAAATATGCCCTAAATATCCATTACATAGCTTAGAAATAGGCTTTGAGGTGTTTGCTGCGCAAAAATAAACTATTGATCAAATAGGGACTAAAAGCGTCAAAAAGTGCATAAGTTTGCATTTTCGCGCATATCTTACGTTCTGAATATATCCGGACATCCAAAAATTTATGAAATCATTAAAATATTTTATTTTAGTGATTGGCATGATAAAATTCCATTCGTCGCGTAATTTGGATCGTTATTCGTGTTCGTTCGTGTTTCGTCGTATTTAACCGAACAACGCAACCGTACGACCAAACGAACCGACACCTGAGATGTTTTTGAGCATATTTTAAGTTCCCTATACTTTAACTTCATTTTAGAGCCTTGAAATGGGGTTAACGGGGCTTAAACGTGTCAAAAATGCATCGAAAACCAAGTTTTGGGCTTGCAGGGGCTAAAATTGTAAATCTGCCAAAGTTGCTAGGCCTGGGGCGTAAGCCAAGGGGCTATTCTTACACGGCCCGCGAGAGCACATCAGACAGAAACATTGAATTTAGACTTCTAGCCTGTTTTTGATGGTTTTAACCCAAGGTTTTGCACTCTATGGGCTAGATTTGATGGTTTTTAGTGTGCCCCTTGTATTACAATACCATGTGCCCACATGCAGGGTCAAGATCGAAGCACGTTTTGCGAGAAACGATCCTAACGGTTCTAGAAATCCTATAAATACCCAATCCTTTCATTTGTTGCAACTCACAATCTGATTCAAATAGCTCTAAGTTGGGGTTTTAACACTTCATACCTGAGCAATTTGGATCAAGATTTCCTAGCTTGGACCATTTGTAAGCTTCTTTCATTCTTTTATGCGTTTTTAAGCGTGAAAGTCAAACAGTGTTTGACTTTCAGCTTGTGAAGTTCGTTTGAACTTCGCAACGTGAGCGTAATCACGATGGTTATAGTCCCTAGTGATTATACCTACTGATTACCACGTTGATTAGGTGTAGTGACAAGTCATAGTTTCGGTCAAAATGCGCGTTTATGCGTATTTTGCAACCAAACTATTTTTGGGTATCAAGACCCTTTGTCTTGATATCAAACTTGTTTTCAAACTTAGTTAAACATGTTTCAACATGTTTAACTCGTCACTTTAGGTTTAGTGCTTATATAGGGTCGTAAGATAAGCGGTCTAAACAACCGCTTAGATTTTCGAACCCGACCCATTTGGTCGATCTTTAGGATCCGACCAAACATGTTTTGTGACCATAGTTGTATAGGGAATAACCTTCCGAGGTTATACCTTATGGTCACTTCGTTTAAGTAGTTATATGATAGGTAGCTTATATGCCTTAGGTAAATGACCAAAATGCCTTTTTTACGTATAAATTCATTTTAAGCATATGTAACCTAAATTTTGACATCTAAGCTGATTAGGTAACATTATTAGACATGTTAAGGCATATATTACTTGTCATAGGACTAGTTAGGCGGTCCGAACGCATTTTACGCGAACGACGCGTTAAAGTAGCATAAGCTACCTAAACGATTCGTAATGGGTCGTAAGCACTTAGATTAGGTTTCGATTTGGTATGTAGGCTTTGTTAAACCATATCATATGAGTTCCAACACTCATTTGGTTTACAAAACCTCATCCTATCTGATCCTCTGATTTAGGTCCGGTTATTAACATATTTACCTATATTAGGTGCCGTTTGATTTCCGTGATCCCTCTAGCTTTGCTTGGTTGTTGTTCTAGACTTCTAAGCATTCTCAGGTGAGTACATAGTCCCCTCTTTTACTATTTTCAAATGTTTTAGGGTGAAACATGTGTACCTATTTGTTATTTTCACGATTTCGACTATATGATGTTAGTACTTATCTTTTGTCAAACTGAATGATTATCTATGGTTTAAACACTAATTTTTCAAAGATTATTAAATAAATTGTTAGGTTGTACTTATTTTATACGTTCACCAAACCGATTGGTAGTATGATATAGCGCTATAGGATTTGACACCCCATTCCTGTTGTATGGAATGTCAGAAACCAGTTTTTATCCAAATAGAGATTGCCTTTGTGGTATTTCTATAGTCTCAAAGGTGTAGTTTGATACACTCAGGTTTGAATGAATTCTAAATCACATTTTTTTGTATATTTTGTCATACTTCCAAAATATGGTTTGATATGCTCTCATATGTGATAATGTACAAAACCAACATATATTTTGTTAATTACTAAAACATAGTTTAATATGTTATTTATAAAACCAAAGCATGGTTTAATATGTTATTTATAAAGCCAAAGCATAGTTTAATATGTTATTTATAAAACCAAAGCATAGTTTAATATGTTATTTATAAAGCCAAAGCATAGTTTAATATGTTATTTACAAAACCAAAGCATAGTTTAATATGTTATTTATAAAACCAAGGTATACTTATGATATACTACTGAAAACTATTATCTTGACAACTAAAGTATATTTAATATACTATCTGTATAACTAATTTGGAACTAAAATATATTTTTAATATATTACTTATTCGACTTTCTTAAAAACCAAAGTATATTTTTATATATACTACAAACCTTTTTATCAAAACATTGTTTTACAAACAACATATTTTATACAAACTCATTTTACTTAATTATCTATGCATTACTCTTTTATATCATCAAATTTCTTTTAAATTACCGCATGATTTATATAGAAAACATTTTTAAGTTCATGACTACTTTTTATTAAACATTTTTTTTTTAAACTTACAAGTCATGAATCATGCATAAATAAAACCTATGTATCTCACAGGCATTTTTATGCTGACATACCTATTTTTACACATGTTTCAGGTGTTGCTATGTGATGATTGTTGATACATGCTATACATAGGATGGACTCATGCCTTAGCGACTTTAAAACTTGAAAGACAATATTTGTATTTATTCGATTTGTAATAAAACAATGAGTTCGATAATGCAATACCACAAAATTATTTAATCCATGGTTGTGAAACAATGATTCTGTTACGACGCTCACCGACGTTTCCGCCACGATTTGTTGTTTTTCGTGGTCAGGGTGTGACAATGCTTGTCAAAGACATAGTAATATCCTCCATCAACCAGCAGAGCTCCTGCATCCCATATCCTCTTCTTGGCCATTCATGAGATGGGGAACGGATATAGTTGGCAAACTTCCCAAGGCACCAGGAGGAAAAGTGTTTATGCTTGCTATGACTGATTACTTTTCCAAGTGGATAGACGCTGAAGCCTTTGCTCAAATCAGAGAAAAAGAAGTGATATCCTTTATTAAAAGAAACATTATTACTAGATTTGGTATTCCTTCTGAAATTGTTTGCGATAATGGATCCCAATTTATTGGGAGTAGAACTACTAACTTTTGTGACAGTTGGGGGATTAAGATGATAACATCAACACCAGTCCATCCACAAGCTAATGGTCAAGCTGAATCATCCAACAAGATCATCATCAATAACTTGAAGAAAAAGCTTGGATCCAAGAAAGGGAAATGGGCAAAAGAATTACCTTATGTGTTATGGGCTGATAGGACAACTCCCAAGAATGCTACTGGCCAGACTCCGTTTTCTTTAGTATTTGGAGCAGAATCAGTGATTCCTACAGAGATGGTGGTTCCTACTGCTAGAACAAGCATCCGTGATCCTGAAGGAAATGTTGAAAACTTGGTTCAAGTCTTGGATACCATAGAAGAACTCAGGGATTTGGCAATGATAAGATTGGCTAGCTATCAACAAAGGATGGCTGGAGCTTACAACAAGAATGTCAGGATCAGAAAGTTCCAAGTCGGTGACATGGTGTTAAGGAAAGCGTTCCAAAATACCACAAATCCTGCTGATGGCAAGTTAGCACCAAAGTGGGAAGGCCCCTATCTTATTGAAGCTGAGGCAGGAAAGGGGGCATATCGTTTATTGACAATGGAAGATGATTCACTACCGAGAGCTTGGAATGCTGTCCATTTGAAGAAGTATTTCATGTAAGAATGATCACGGATCCTTGATCATTTTCATGCCCGTTATACATGAAGGATCCTTGGAGGACATATGATCCTCACTCTGGTAATGATCTGATCCTAGTTTACTTAATCCTTTACTTTATTTAATTACAAGGAAAAGGATCCAGGATCCTTTATCCTTTTTCACTAAAGTTATGAGTTTTGCAGAAGTTTATGCATCCTTCACAAAGGATCAAGTATCCACACAAGTCTCCTAAGTTTTATGGGCTTATCCCCAGTTTTTGGGCTTGTCCCCAGTTTAAGGTATCTACTACCTTCGCCAGTAGTGCACGATTATCTTGGTGCAGTTAAAGGCAATGGGACCAGTACCCGCTTTAGGGGCTAACAATTTCATCGTACTGCCTGTATTCAGGATCCTAAGTATAATGGTAGATGTACCATACATCCGTTCCTAAGGCTTCTAACATTTTCACGTTAGCTAAGGTTTTGGCATCTACATGTCACTAAGTTGGGATAGTCGCCAGTAAGGGCCATACTCCAGTTTGCACAAGATCCTTTGGGCTTGTCCCCAGTCTTTGGGCTTGTCCCCAGTCTTTGGGCTTGTCCTCAGTTATTGGGCTTGTCCCCAGTTTATTGGGCTTGTCCCCATACATTAACTCTTTCATTTACAAATTGGTTTAGTCCCAAGTTATCTCATGTTTCAGGTTTCTAAAGCTAAACAGTTAAGGATCCCGGATCCTAACTTGTTATCAGGTTTTATCTCTGGATGGTAACAATTGTAAGTGTTAAGGATGTAGGATCCTAACTTGGATTCTATGGTATGATCCTTATTTACTTGGACTTTATTCTTGATTTATCTATGTTACCCTTATACTTTGACAACAGGATATATGATCCTAAAATTTCACCACTTGTTGAACTTTTCGATTATAGGATATTTGATCCTTGATCATATCCTAAACTTTTTGACTTAAACTAATTTTTATACTTTCATTACCAACTTGTATGTTCAAGGCAATGTGCAATAATAACTGAAAGGTAAATAAACACAAAACGCACAACATAAGATAGCCAAAAGATTAAGGTTTTATTTATTTATCAAAAGTTAAACCCTTCAAAGGTTGTCAAAATTTCCTACCCCAAGCATCTACCAGCAAAGCGGGGCCCGTCCGCTGGGGTAGGCAAAGGGTGTCCATATTAACAAGGTCTAAGTGTAGGAAATAAAGGCGGCAGGATAACAAGTGGTTTCATCCCCCAAATAGAGGATCCATCCACCACCCATTATCCTACCTATTGTCCCAAGGATCTTTGATCGTTAAACCTAAAAACTATTGTTTAGAGTTATTACAGACCAACATTGTTCACCATCAAAACACCAACAAACAAAACACCATTGTTAGGGGAGGATTTTCTAAATCCTAAGGATCACGGATCCTTAAGTGCTACCAGGATCAAGGATCCTCAATTCTGTTTGAATTAAGGATCCTCAGCAGGTGTCGCAGGATCAGGATCCAGGATCACTGTTGTTATCCTACTACTAACAATTGTCTTCCTTGTACGTAAACTTGTTTTGCAGGAATGAGAGCATGGACCAAGTCTCACCGAAGTTCCTGGAGTATATTCCCTCAATATTCCGCACGTGCTTAACCATTCTGAACGTTATGGAGATCGTGGGGAGAGTGCACAAATTGCGGATAGTTAGTTATACTAGTTATTTTCTAATTTAAAATGGGGATGACAAGCTTAATAGAAACACTTAGCTAATTTTGGCATACACACACACTCGTAACAGTTCTCAGTCAGCTCTCAAGCAATACTTGGCGATTTCATACACATTTTAGCACATTACACACTAGTGATCCTTGTAACAAGCTTGTTATCATCCCGAGTTGTAATCTTACCTTTGTTAAATCATAGTTGGTGATCGGTAGTTTCCATCACCCGAGGTTTTTTGTGCCAGAGATCAACTCTTGATCAAGGGCTTTTTCCTCGTATAAATCTTTGTGTCACTTGTTCATTACATTTCTGAGTGATCCTTAGTATTGTCCATTGATTCAAGCATCACACCTCACAACAGAAAGTTTGGTTGCATTATCTTTGTTCGATTTTTGACTAAAACAGTTTGGCGCCCACCGTGGGGCAATTGGTGCTTCGTTCTTGAGAAATTGTTGTTCTTGTGATCATTTCGGTTCATTACAACCAAGCAGATGGCTTCCTCAGCAAAGAACACATCAAGCTCTATGCCGGCAATGAGTTCTTCACAGGGCGTTCCTCCTTTGCCTCCACCACCTTCTGGATCCCAGAAGAACGCTGAAAATGCTGCGAAGAGACAAACCCCCATTTTCCCAAAACCACCAACTTCTTCAGTTTCCTCTAATCCTACTACTAATGATCTTTTTACTCTGATTTTGCAGATGAGAGATCGCATGCAAGAGCAGGACAAAACCAATGAAAGGATCCTCCAGGAGATTGGTGATATCAAGAAACAGAAGAAATCAGTGGAGGAACACTCTCCTCTGATACCAAGGTCATTGAATTTTGACACTCCAGTTGTAACTACCCTACAATCGGCAGTTCCGGGCATCCAGTATCAGAGTGGTCCATCAGAAAGGCGTTATGGAACAGCAACTATGAGTCAAGCATTTGGCTCTCACTTCCATCCTCGAGGATCCTGTTTTCAGCCATCGGGATCCTCTTTTCAGCATCAGGGATCCTTCGTTAGCTCAGGAGGATATTTGGGAATGCACACAGTCCAAGGATCCTCCCAGGTCCAAGGATCCTCTGTGGTTCCAGGATCCTCTTAGGTTCATGGATCCTCTCAGCCCCAAGGATCCTTTCAGGTTCAAGGATCCTCTCAGCTTCAAGGATCCAACATCTTTCAGGATCAAGGATTCTTAAGAAGTATGCAGCCTCCAAGCTCGGATGTTCATCAAGGAGACTTCATACCAATGCAGACCATTGCTTCCTCTGGTCCTTCAATCATACCAGAACCCCGTCAATATGGATTCACATCGGCAATTCCAAACTTGAATCCCATGGGAGGTAACACTTTTAATAATTCATATAACACTAACCATGGCTCTATGCAGGATACAGGTATCAATCAGGCTATGGCTAGGGAGTTACAGAAGATTAAGGATATGATATCCAGCGTACCAGGAGTGGTTAAACCCATTCCTAAAATTGCAGATGGTAGCCATAGGATATCTCGCTTTGCACCACCTATTTGTGATGCTGAGATACCCAAGAGGTTCCAAATACCAACTATGAAGCTATATGATGGTTCAACGGATCCAGAGGAACATGTAGCTCAATACAGGGAGAGGATGGAGATCAATCCAATTCCTGAGAGGTTAAAAGAAGCATGTCTATGCAAGGTTTTTGGATCCACACTCACAGGATCTGCTCTTAAATGGCTGCTAAGTCTTCCCCCTTACTCTATTACTTCATTTGCTAATCTAGTTAATTTGTTTAATAGTCAATTCTCTTGTAGTAGAAAATTTGAAGGATTAACTAGTGATCTATATAGGGTAACACAAGGTCAAAATGAATCACTTAGAGATTACATCACTAAGTTTAGTAAAGAATCCTTAGATATCCCTAACCTGGATATAGCTACGGCTGTAGAAGCCTTTAAAATGGGTTTGCTTAGGGATTCATTGTTCTATGATGATCTTGTTATGACCCCATGCAGGAATCTTGATGAAGTAAGAACCAGGGCCCTTAGGTTCATCCGTCTAGAGGATGACAAAAGGATCCAGGAGAGATTGACAGGATCCTCAAAACAGGAAAAACAAGGATCCTACTTTAAGAATAACAAGTTCAAGTCCTACAACAAGTCTGACAACCAGAATGTGCATGCAGTAGAGCAAGAAGAGGATGATGAGGATTATCCTCCAATTTCTGAATATTGTTTTTCTGTTGATAACAATGAGCTAATTCTTGCAATGCAGAATCTAGGTGAGAAAGCTAGGTGGCCAAGAAAAAGTGATAAACCAGCTGCTACAAAAGACAAATCCAAGTGGTGTGCATATCATGAGGATTTCGGACATCTCACTGAAGAGTGTATTGCACTTAGAAAAGAAATTGGTTACTTGTTAAGCAAGGGGCACTTGAAGGAGCTTTTGGGACGAAAGAAGTCAAGGATCCAGGATCCTGAAAGGATCCCGGAAAAGGCTCCTGCTCCTCCAGCAGATACACAAGTTATAAACTTCACATCAGGTGGATCAGACATTTGTGGTACTTCCTTTTCAGTAGCCAAAAGACATGCCAAGGAAAACAAGATGGATAATGGAGACAGACCCATCCGGACCTCCACTGTCACCAAGGATAAGATCATAACTTTTGATGAGGATGATCGTCTTGATGTTCAGGATCCTCATCATGATGGTCTTGTTATTACTCTATTTATTTCTAACCATTTTGTTCGCAGGATCCTGATAGATGGAGGAAGCTCAGTAAACATCATCCAGCTTGATGTCCTCAAAAACATGAACATCCCTGAATCAGACATTGTCCCAAGATCCTCAGTACTTGTGGGATTTAGCGGGGAAACCAAAAATACATTGGGGGACATCAAACTCCCCATCTATATTGAAGGACTCCATTCTTATCAAAAATTTTGTGTTATAGATTGCTTATCTTGTTGTAATGTTATCCTTGGCAGGCCATGGATACATGACATGAAGGCAGTCCTATCTACCTATCATCAGTGTGTGAAGCTTCCTAGTCCATGGGGGTGGTGAAAATTGAAAGTGACCAGCAAGAAGCTAAGAATTGCTACACCTCATCAATGAAACCAGCCTCGAAACCAAGGGAGCAATAGCAATTAAAGCATTCTCCAAGAGATGTCTTGGAGGCAAGAGAGCAGGATGTGAAGGAAATCCTTATGGATCCTCATGATCCTGAATCCATAGTCTTCATAGGATCAGGGATCCTTAGCAACATTGAACAGGATCTAGTATCCTTCCTTAAGAGGAGGAAAACCACCTTTGCCTGGAAGCATGAGGATATGACAGGTATATCTAAAGATATAATTACTCATAAGCTTGGCATTGACAGGTCATTCAAGCCTATACATCAGAAGAGGAGGAAGTTTGCACCTGAAAGGAATGCTATTATCCAGGAAGAGGTAGATAAACTACTTCGAGCAGGTATAATAAGAGAGGTGAAGTATCCCATGTGGTTTGCCAATGTGGTTGTTGTTCAAAAGAAAAATGGAAAGTGAAGGGTATGTGTCGATTTTACTGATTTAAACAAGGCATGTCCCAAGGATCCTTTCCCATTACCCCAAGGATCCTTTCCCATTACCCCACATTGACTCCATGGTGGATGCTACCGCGGGTCATGAGTTGTTGACTTTTATGGATGCTTTATCTGGATTTCAACAAATTCAGATGGAACCATCTGATCAAGAGGATACAGCCTTTATGACCCCAACTGGTATATATTGTTATATTGCTATGCCATTTGGACTAAGGAATGCAGGTGCTACTTATCAAAGGCTAGTCAATATGATGTTCAAGGAACAAATTGGACACACTATGGAAGTTTACATAGACGACATGGTGGTTAAATCCAAGAAAGCTGAGGATCACCTTAGAGACTTGGAGGAAGCATTCAATATCCTTGATAAATTTAATATGAAACTAAATCCTTCCAAGTGTCACTTTGGTGTTAATGCAGGTAAATTCCTAGGCTATACGGTGACAAAAAGAGGCATTGAAGCAAGTCCAGAGCAAATCAAGGCTATTGTGAATATCAAATCTCCTGCCAATGCTAAGGATGTGCAAATATTGACAGGCAGGATTGCAGCCTTGAACAGGTTCATATCCAAATCCTCAGAAAAATGCAAGGAATTCTATGACATTTTGAGGAAGAACAAGAAATTTGAGTGGACTGAAAAGCACGAAAATGCTCTCAAAGCTCTTAAGGATTACCTATCCTCAGCCCCTGCCTTGGCAAGGAATATTTGCTGGAAGTCCATTTTCTGCTACTCCATTTCAGCTACATGTTGGTCGATAAGCATTTGCAGCTCAGCAAATTTCTGCATAAAAGGAGTGTGATGTCAGGATCTGTTATTCACATAAAAGAGGGTTCAAACTTAAGGATATAGGATCCTTACCTCGGAGACGTATTCTTCGAACTGGTGTTGGATGAGAGGCAGGCCTTCAAGAGCTTCAGCAGCTTTCCTTTTCTTGCCACCTTTGCCCTTTGTGCTGGCACCCCTAAGATTAGGGATGTTGGGGCTAGCAGAGAGTTCCTTCCTGATGGCACGAGAAGAGGTGTATTCCTGAAGATCACTGACGCTGAACTTTGAGGCAGATTTTGAGGATTTACCAGCACCTACAGATTCGAAATATAGATAAGTGTTCATACTATATACATTTATTACAACACTTATTTATATATGTACGAGTGTGGATACTTACTTGACATTGTGTAGGATGTGGTGGAGGTTTCTTGAATATCTTGTGCTTTACTACTAAATGTCCTCACAGCAGGGTCAAGCCTCCAGAAGGCAGCAAATCTTTCTTTTGTTGCAGGGGAAGTCTCTCGAAATTAAATGCAATTTGGTCCTTATCTCTAACCCTATATATATTGTTTGTTGTTACAGGTGGTGACTGTTGATGACATCAGCCTGTAACGGCTATATCTTTTGCTAACGGCTAGTCCGAGAAATGTTGAAACATGACTATCTAATTTGATTTCAACTAGTCATGTTTGGAGGAAATTGTTAGGGATAGAATTTCATGGCCTATGGATCATGGATCCTCAAGTGCAGCCAGGATCACGGATCCTCAGTTCAGTCTGAATTAAGGATCCTCAGAAGACGTTGCAGGATTAAGGATCCTGGATCCTCATTATTATCCTAACATTAACAATTGTTTCCTTTGAATTTGAACTTGTTTTGCAGGAGTATACGCATTGGACCTGGTCTCACCGAGATTCCAGGGGAATATGCTTTCTAATTTTACACGTGCATGAGCTCTTCGACCGTTGTGAAGATCGTGGGGGATTTGCACCTATTTCGGATAGCTAGTTAGTTGGTTTATTTCTATTTTTAAAGGGGATAACAAGCTTGAATAAGAACAAGTTAGCAAACACACACACTCGAGAACTCTCTGCAACATATTGGCGATTTAACACTATTTGCACACTAGTGATCTTTATAACAAGCTTGTTGTCATCCCGAGTTGTATACATATTTTGTCTAATACAATTGGTGATCGGTAGTTTCCATCACTCGAGGTTTCTTGTGCCGGAGATCATATATTGATCAAGGGCTTTTTCCTCGTATAAATCCTCGTGTCCAACATTCATTACTTTCATTCTTTGTTCTATCATTTGTTCATATAATCAAGCATCACACCTCACAAAATAAGATTTGGTTGTATTATCCTTGTCTGATTTTTGACCAAAACACTGTTGATAACAATGAACTAATCTTTACCATGTAGAATCTAGGTGAAAAAGCTGGATGGCCCAGAAGAATGATAAGCCAGCTGCTACAAAGGATAAATCCAAATGGTGTGCCTATCATGAAGATTTCGGTCATCTCACCGATTAATGCATAGCACTCAGGAAAGAGATTGGTTACTTGTTAAGCAAAGGACATTTGAAGGAGCTACTTGGAAGAAAAGAGTCAAGGATCCAGGATCCTGAAAAGATTCCGGAAAGGGCTCCTGCTCCCCCAACTGATGCCCAGATTATCAACTTCATCTCCGGTGGATCAGATATATGTGGCACTTCCTTTTCAGCAGCCAAGAGGCATGCTAAGGAGATGAAGATGGAGAATGGGGATAGACCTATTCGAACCTCAATCCTTACTCAGGAGAAAGTCATATCCTTTTGTTTTGGTCAAAAATCAGGCTAAGATAATGCAACCAAATCCTTTGTTGTGAGGAATGATGCTTGATTCAATAAACAAATGTATGAATAATTTGCAAATGAAATGAACAAGTGACACAAGGATTTGTATGAGGAAAAAGCCCTTGATCAAGAGTTGATCTCCGGCATAAAAAACCTCGGGTGATGGAAACTACCGATCACTAACTATAATTAAACAAATGATCTTTACAACTCGGGATGATAACAAGCTTGTTATAAGGATCACTAGAGTGCAATGTGTATGAAATCGCCAAATGAACTGTTAAGAGCTATTTTGAGTGTGTGTGTCTTTGCTAACTTAGCCAATTGTTCTAATTTAAGCTTGTTTTCCCCTTTTAAAATTAGAAATAACTAGATAACTAACTATCCGCTAAATGTGCAAGCTTCCCACGACCTCCATAATGTTCACAAAAGCTATGCACGTGTGGAATATTTAAGCATATTCCCCTGGAATATCGGCAAGACTTGGTCCATGGGTATACTCCTGCAAAACAAGCTCACATACAATGAAGACAACCGTTAGTACAAGGATAACAATGAGGATCCTGGATCCTGATGCTGCAACACCTTCTGAGGATCCTTAATTCAAATAGAATTGAGGATCTGTGATCCTGGCAGTACTTGAGGATCCGTGATCCTTAGGATTGGAAAATCCTCCCCTAACAATTGCCCCCAAAATATGAGGAGTAAAATGTAAATTAACGAGTTATATTTTTTGATCTTATCTGCAACTGACTAACGGATATATAGCCGTTAGAATCTAACTAGCCGTTGCTGGTCTCACGTCAGCGACATGACATCCTGCAAAATCATCATTATAAATTTGAGATTAGAGATAAGGATCGGCAGGCATTTAAATTCGTGCGTTACATCCTTTAAATCCTCATTCAAAGATTGATCAGGTATCTCTCTCCTCCTTCTCTCTTCATCTTCTTTCTCTGTTCTTCTTCAAAATCTGTAGATCACAATGAAGCTATGATCCTCCCCCGCCAAGGATCACCAGAAAGATAGCCCCTTAAAAAGCCAAGGGATTATCAAAAATCTCTCGAAGGAACTATGCAGCTTCACCGATCCGGAGATTGACCGGATTCGCCACTGTTTTCCAGCGAATACCATCTTTAAGCCTTTTGACCCTACTGCCAAAAGTGACTTCGTCTCTGAAACTTGGGTTGCTTTTCCGGCCACCCCATTCCTGATAGGATACTCCTATCATTTCCCTGCCTTCACTGAATCCTTCTTCTCCCTCACCGGCATGTGCTATATCCAGGCCATGCCAATGATGTGGAGGGTTTTATATACCTAGAGAACATCATTGAGCAGGAAGGCATAGAGTTGGGAATGTCGGAACTGTTTGAATTGTACAACCTTGTGAGCCATGGTTCACATCGCTTCTTGTTTAAACACAAACCCGGTGATGCACACCCAATCCTCAAGACCACAAAGAATGACACCAACTGGAAGAAGCGTTTCTTCTTTGTTAGGAGGGATTCTATCCCGAATGGGAAGGATCTCCCTAGAAAATGGACCACCCATGGTAGGATAGAGGATCCTTATAGAAGGATCATAGGATAACCCTGTTTCTGTTGAGGATAACTGACCCTTTTCTGTTTTGCAGCTATCTCTGTCTCTCATATCATTCAGTCACCTGCAACAAAGGAAAGGATCGCTGCTTTCTGGGACCTTGATCCTATGGTTAGAACATTCCAGGGAAATACAAAGGATTCACAAGAAGTATCCTCCGGCTCAGTCACAATGTCAAGTAAGTGTTTAAATTTATATATGAGTAAATAAATATAGATTAAGGATACATATCTACTATTTGTCCTTTGTAGGTGCTGGGAAATCCTCAAAGTCAGCCACTCGCTTCAGCGTCACTCTGCCCGATCCGGAAAGAAGAAATCTGCTGCTAGCCCAAATACCATAATCCCCAAGCCTGTTAGCACCAAGGGCAAGGGAGGAAAGAAGAGGAAGACCGCTGATGATCTCGAAGGCCTGCCCATCATCCGTCATCAGTTTGAAGAATACTTTGCTGAGGTAAGGATCCCTGATCCTTAATTCTATCCTGCCCATTTGAGGATAACAGATCCTAAGTTGTATCCTTCCTTTCTTTGCAGAAATTTGCCGAGATCCAGATGCTCCTTGATGCATATGTTGAAGAGGCTGAGCATAAAGAGCTGGACTTCCAGAAGATCTTCCTGGCTAAGGATCAAACCATCTCCAACCTCGAGAAAGAGCTCAATTTGGCAAAGAAGCAGGTGGTCATGGCCCAGATCACTGCTGATCAGGAGAAGAGAGAGGTGATGGAGGATGCCAAGCTGTCTGCTGCCATTGCTATGTACAAGATCAAATTGCAGATGGCCAAGGAGACGGAGGATCCTGACTTCGACAGGACCAGTTGGGATCAGGAGGGCTGGAAGGCTAAGCTGGCTGAACTGGATGATGAAGAGGAGGCTGGTGAGGTCCTGGCTATTGAGGCTGGTAGCAGTGGGGTTAAGGATCAGGCTGGTGGTGAAGAAGTTGGAGGCGATGGTGATGCAGCTAAGGTGTGAGCTGCAAAAATGGGCGATGATGGATTTATCTAGACGCGGCCAGAGCCCATTTTTTATAATTTGGTAGTTTTTTTGTTTTGATGGTGTTTTTCTTGAACAATGGTTGGTCTGTACTTAAACAATAGTTTCTAGGTTTAAGGATCACTGATCCTTCAGACAATAGGTAGGATTACAAATGGCGGAGGGATCCTCTGTTTGGGAGATGAAGCCATTGTGATCCTGCCGCCTTTATTTCGTGCACTTAGACCTCGTTAATATGGACACCTTTGCCAACCCAAGTGGACGGGCTACGTTTTGCTGGTAGAAACTTGGGTTGGCAATTTTGACAACCTTAAAAGGGTTTAACTTTTGGTAAATAAAATCTTAATCTTTTGACTATCTCATGTGTTGTTACATTTATGAATATTTTACCTTTTAGTTGCTATTATATACTTTGTTTGAATTTATAAGTTGAGAATAAAAGTTCAATAAATTATGTCAAAAAGTTTAGGATATGATCAAGGATCAAATATCCTATAATCGATAAATTCAAAAAAGCAGTGAAATTTAAGGATCATGTGTCCTGTTGTCAAAGAATAAGGGTCACTTAGATAAATAAAGTATAGAATTAAAGTGATTAAGGATCATACCTGAGAATCCAAGTTAGGATCCTATACCTTCAATACTTACAATCAGGATAATCAAAAGACAAACCTTAATAAAAGGTTAGGATCAAGGATCCTTAGTTGTTTAGCTCCAAAATCCTGAAATGGAACATAACTTGGGACTAAGCCAAAATAAGAGAAGAGTTAGCAACTGGGGACAAGCCCAACAATTCTGGGGACAAGCCCAATAAACTGGGGACAAGACCAAAAAACTGGGGACAAGCCCAAAAACTGGGGACAAGCCCAAAAAGCTGGGGACAAGCCCAAAGGATCTTGTGTGAACTGGAGTATGACCCTCACTGGCGACTATCCAAACTTAGTGACATGAAAATGCCAAAACCTTAGCTAACGTGAAAACGTTATAAACCTTAGGAACGGATGTATGGTACGTCTACCATTATACGTAGGATCCCGGATACAGCCAGTACAATGAAATTGTCAGCCCCTAAAGCGAGTACTGGTCCCATTGCCATGAACTGTACCAGGATCATCGTGCGCTACTGGCGATACTGAGGACAGGCCCAAAAAGCTGGGGTCAAGCCCAAATAACTGGGGTCAAGCCCAAATAACTGGGGTCAAGCCCAAATAACTGGAGACTTCTGTGGATACTCAATCTTTAGTTAAGGATATATCAATCTTCTGCAAAACTCAGAACTAAGTGAAAGAAGGATAAAGGATCCAGGATCCTTCTCCTTGTATACAGGTTAATTAAAGAATTAAATAGATTGAAATTAGATCATTACCAAAATGAGGATCACTTATCCTCTAAGGATCCTTCGAGGATATCGGTCATGAAAATAGTTTAGGATCCAGGACCCTTACAACATGAAGTATCTCTTCAAGTGGATAGCATTCCAAGCTCTTGGTAGTAAATCACCTTCCATTGTTAGCAATCGATATGCCCCCTTTCCTGCCTCAGCTTCAATCAGGTAGGGGCCTTCCCACTTTGGTTCCAACTTTACATCAGCAGGATTTGTGGTTTCTGAAATGCTTTCCTCAATACCATATCACCAACTTGGAATTTCCTGATCCTGACATTCTTATTGTAGGCTCCAGCCATCCTTTGTTGATAACTAGCCATTCTTATTCTTGCCAAATCCCTGAGTTCTTCTATGGTATCCAAGTCTTGAACCAAGTTTTCAGCATTTCCTTCAGGATCACGGATACTTGTTCTTGCAGTAGGAACCACCATCTCTGTAGGGATCACTGATTCTGCTCCAAATACTAAAGAAAATGGAGTTTGGCCAGTGGCATTCTTGGGAGTTGTCCTATCAGCCCATAGTACATAAGGTAGTTCTTCTGCCCACTTTCCTTTCTTGGATCCAAGCTTCTTCTTCAAGTTATTGATGATGATCTTGTTGGATGATTCTGCTTGACCATTAGCTTGTGGGTGGACTGGTGTTGATGTTATCATCTTAATCCCACAGCTGTCACAAAAGTTAGTAGTTCTACTCCCAATAAATCGGGATCCATTATCACAAACAATTTCAGAAGGGATACCAAATCTAGTAATAATATTTCTTTTAATAAAGGATATCACTTCTTTTTCTCTGACTTGAGCAAAGGCTTCAGCCTCTATCCACTTGGAGAAGTAATCAGTCATGGCAAGCATGAACAGTTTTCCACCAGGTGCTTTGGGAAGTTTACCAACTATATCCATTCCCCATCTCATGAATGGCCAAGAAGAGGATATAGGATGCAAGAGCTCTGCTGGTTGATGAAGGATATTACTATGTCACTGACAAGGATCACACCTCTTGGCATAATCCACAGCATCCTTCTTCATTGTAGGCCAATAGTATCCTGTCCTAAGGATCCTTGAGAACAATGCCCTGCCCCCAGTGTGGTTTCCACAATCTCCTTCATGAAAATCCTTTAGGACTTCTTGAATTTCAGGATCCTCTATGCACCTTAGATATGGACCTGCAAGAGATCGTTTATATATCATGTTATTCAATATTGTAAATTGAGATACCTTGATTTTGAAAGCCCTGGGGTTTTCTCCTGTAGGAATCTCTCCATGTTGTATATATCTCATGATTGGAAGGATCCATGATCCTGAACGAGACTGTGCACCATCACTAGGAACCATTGCAGAGTCCTCTTCTATCTCCATAGTTATGTGATCCTCAATAGCGGGAGCCAAAATATAGATGATAGGGATCTTGATATCCTCTGGAATCTTCAAGGATGATCCTAGGTTGACCAATGCATCAGCTTCTGCATTTTCTTCCCTGGGTACCTGTGTCAAACTAAAAGAAACAAAAGAGAGTGCCAATTCCTTGACTATCTCTAGATATTTGATTAGCTTTTCACCTTTAACAGCATAGGATCCATTAAAGTGATTAGTAATTAACAATGAATCTACATGTACCTCAAGATACCTGATCCTTATATGCTTGGCAATTTGCAAACCAGCTATCAAGGCCTCATATTCAGCCTCATTGTTAGTAGTTTGAAATTCACAAGCTATGGAGTGGGGTATTATGTCCCCCTGTGGCGATTTTAGTAGTATTCCAAGTCCCTTTCCTTTGACATTTGTGACAACCCGCACTAAACCAGGTATCCGTACAACTTAATTAATGATCAATTACTGCTTAATTACTGTGCTTGTTGAAACTAGCTGATGAACTGCTACCTGCATACTGATACATGCACTTACTTGCATCATACTTTATATGCTGTCACTACACTATTTACATACGGCACCTTAGTGACAAACATGATGCACAAAAAGCACAGTAGCACTAAACGGATACACAGTGAACATGCTGATATAACCAGCATCAGGCAGATACTGCCTCTAAGGCCTGTTAGGAGCCTCATATATTTTGACTACACTGGTAGCGAGTGTAGGGATATAAGGGTTGTGGTACCGCGTCTCTAGGAATAAGATACACTGATTCGGATGTGCCTAAAACGTACTTTAAGTACCAAACACAGCACTTTAATAAATAAACCAGCTTCTAGCTGACTAGTAAAGTGCCAGAACATGAGAAAATATTACTAGACACTTTCTAAAGTGTCGGGAAAACAAATTGTGTCACTAAAAATGTAATAACGACACTTTAAAGCGTTACAAAAGGCTTTAACGGATTACTATCCAACCGGACACCCGGACTTTACCCGGAACATGAAAATATTACTATTTTCACTATTTATAATTTTCTGAGCCAGTTAGGGTCCCTGATCACCCTAACACCCGTGGTAACGCATAACACACAAGTAACTAAGTTAAATACTTAACCTACCTATTTAACCTAAACTAATCACCTAACTACCTAGTCAAGATCGAACTAACCCCACCCCCCATACCCTAACCGGCCCTAAACCTTGGGGGACACCAAGTACTAATGTAGATTATTTAATTGTGTTGTGTCTAGTATCTACAAGACACTTTAACCTATGGATAATTACCTCTAAATTCCTTATAAGTAATACTTATGCACACAAGAGTTATCACTTTGCAAATCACAACAAAAATCTTTCTCCCTTGCCCTCCTCCATCTCGGCCGAACTCACCCCACCCCACCATCATACTTTCAAGCTTTGATCTTCACACTCCACCATCACTCAAGCATCAAAGGTCGCATACTAGGAGCTTTGGAACAAACGGAAGTGGAAGGACCTCGTTTGTTAGCTTTTATCCACGCGATTTTCATCACGAATCTTCCCTAGCCTCGAGCTAGAGGTATATTGTTTAAAACTTGTTCTTGAACACATCTAAAGTGGTTAAAAGGAATATTGTCGGTTAAACATCGTAAACATACATTTTGATGCATAAAAGTCTAGTAAAAACTATAAAAGTGGTGGTTAATAACACATGTGTTGTGTAAAAGTTGTAGTATTTGGAATTTGTGTTTATCTAGACCCGATCTATGATGTGGTAGCTCGGATCTCCGTTTAACCCGACTTTGTAAGATCATGTATCTTCACATAAGCTCGTTTTTTTGGTTACCGCAAGGGTTAAAAGGCGAAACTCTACCACACAAGATGCATGAACTTGTGTAGAAATATTTTACTTGTGTAAAAGTAATTTAACTTGTACAATGGAGTTTAAAACTAGCAGATCTACGTATCTGCAAGTGGTATTTTTGAAAGACCACACTTTAAAGAAATCATGTTTTTCTAAAGATGGATCTTACACTAATAAGTATGATTTTATAAACCACAAGTGTGTAGACACTTGTGAAATGAAAAGATCCGACAAATAACTATTTTTGGGAAAAGTGACTAGAAGTTGTAAAGACGGATTTCTCTAGTCACAAGGTTTTTACGAGATCAAGGTTACTTTATATAAAGATCTACATATATAAAGGGGATTTACACTATAGATTCGGAAAAACTGCAAGTTCATGCGATTATGCGATTTACATACTTGTCGACTAGTTTGATGTGTCGGAAATTGTTTGATTGAATAAAGAAGTTGTTGAATTGATTTGTTAAAAGAAAATGATACGCTTGAAAGCGTGGCCACCTCCAGTTACAGAGGAAACTCTGGCGAAATTTTCTAAAAACCTAACACTTAGAATTATTTACACAACAAGTGTTAGAACTATTTTTGGACATATTTTCGAAACATAAATTTCGCCAGCACTATATTTTACTAAATATTCGGAGGTGGGATTTTCACAAAGATTAACGTGATAAATATATTTGTCACAACACTGTTTATGATTATTTTGTGAAATACATAAATATTATTTGAGAGTGAAAATAATATTTACAAGCGTTAATGATTCCAAAAACTTTACGAACGCTTCCACAAACATATAAGTTACACCGGTAATTACATTACCACAAGATTGATAAAACGTAACTTACGCACATGTATTGTATCCCCCATCCTTGGGAAGAAGAATAACTACCAAGTGTATACGGAACATAAACACGAAATAGTTGTCTAACTATTTCCCAAAGACATAAACTGTAAAGCTAAGGCACGGCCGTCCGTCTAATAGAATTAGCACTTGTAGGTCGTTGCACAGCTTACTGTATTGGAGACACTTGGTAGAGACGCGCATTCACTGTGAGTTCATGTCCCCCTTTTCTCTAACTGTTTTCAGTTTACTTAACTGCGGGGGTGAAATACATGTTACTATGATTTACGAGTACTTTACAACGGTATGTTTAACGTAAGGAGGTGTTATACGATCATGTGAGTGGATAGGAACAACATGGGGCCATTAGTCCTCATGGAGGGACCGAGGGACAGGAGCGGTAGATCTATCTGGGTGTAGCGAGCCCAGCCCCCGGCCAAACTAGAAACGGACCGTGGGGTGACTTTGTCCACATACTTTGCCGTGGCGAAATCTGCTAGGTTTGAGTCTCCCTATTTGCACTTCACATATGTCAGTGGCCTTGCAAACCATTGGTGATCACAAGTCCTCTTACACTGCTACATACCACAACTATTTTTATACTCACAAGTGTTTTACATACTCACTTACACATGAACTCGCTCAACATTATTGTTGATTTTTCAACTCACATGTATTTCAGGAAATTAAACGGATCTGGCACGGTATGGAACGTTTTCCGCTGCACTTGTCATGGAGTCATCAGGGTTTAGGGGATGTGTCTCTTTCCTGGACAAGACACAGTCCTTAAACCACGTTTATGTTATGTTTTAGTTTGTAATGTTGTTGAACAAGGTTATGGTTGTTGGTTAAAACAATGGTACTGTATTTTGTTTTCAAAACTTAATGGATGACTTGCATGGTTTTTAATTCATATAGCTTGTTATGGTTAAGCTATGGTATTAAGAAGTCACACCAAAATTAACCACGCTTCTGCAAAGCCAGGGTGTGACAGCTTGGTATCAGAGCTCTGATCATAGCGAACTAGGATTCTTTCTCGAGTCTAGACTATGATCAGTAGGGCTCTCACGAAAACATTTTTCTGCATACCACTTAAGTCCAGATCCACACTTTTTACAAACAAATGTTGAGCACATTTTTTTTATAGGCTCAGCTTGGAGGGCTGAGGATCGGTCTGGAGGACCGAGGTAATCGAGGTAGTTAAGCACATTGGTTTATTATAGGTTCGATCTGGAGGATCGTGGCTTGGTCTAGGTGACCAAGGTAGTGGGCTAGCAAGGCTAGGAAGAAAAGGCTCAGCTTGGAGGGCTGAGGATCGATCTGGAGGATCGAGGTTTAAGTGAAGGATAGAGCAGTCTTGTAGACTGGATGAAATTGGCTAGTAAGACTAGGAGAATTATGTGATACCTTATTTGGTGACTTATGTGATTACTTGATTTATGATTGACTATTTGTGCATGATTGTGTATATGTTACAGACACATGGATTCTGCAGACACTGGTGGTTCAGGCACCACAGGCCCGAGGCCTATCGTTTCAGACGACATTGAGTCATCGGAGCACGAGGTTTATACGTCAGACTTCACCAGCACGGATGATGATGACTTTCAGCCATTCGCCTTACCCGACGGCGTTGATGAGCCCCCAGTTGATCTTCCAGCCGGGGATCTACCACTCGTTGTGATCCCTGCTCCAGTACCCCTTGCATCATACCCTGTTTTACCCATCGACGACGAGGAGGACGACGTCGATATGTTTGAGGAGGAGCCTTTGGAGGATGCTCAGGGCGAGGCCCTACCTGCTGTTGCTCCCTTACTGATCGCAGATGCTCCGGCTGCGGAGTCACCTGCACGTTCCCCAGTCGCGGACTCCTTTGAGTCTGTGGCTTCTGTACCCACACATGCTCATAGTGCGCAGCACTTTTCCCAGGGGTCCGATTCTGACCAGGCTTTTTCTGTTGCTCCTATACCCGGATTTGCTTTTGAC
Organism: Helianthus tuberosus; assembly: GCA_030545235.1. Lineage (NCBI taxonomy): Eukaryota > Viridiplantae > Streptophyta > Magnoliopsida > Asterales > Asteraceae > Helianthus > Helianthus tuberosus. Next base: position 177,676,481 of record CM060365.1, on the reverse strand, counting down.
CATGACGACGAGGGGGATTCAGATCCTGTGTTTCCCCCGGGATTTGATCCTGACCGTGACTTAGAGTTTGTTCCGATGGACGAGTTGATGGAGGATCCAGCAGATCCTATTGACCCTTTTGATCCGATTGATCCCGGTTTCGATTTTGACATGGCGTTTGATGACTTGGAGCCTGCCATTACTCCTGAGCAGGCAGCCGCTCTTGATCCTTTACCAGAGCATGACCCTGTGCATGCTGATGTACCTTTTGAGCCCATTGCTGATGATCACCTCATGGATGTTCCTGTTGATCCCATTGATCCTTTACCCATTGTTGCTGTACCAGTTGACCCCCCTTTTGCGCACTTGGCACCTGATCACCCTGTTGTAGCCCCTTTACTTGATCCTGTTCTACCAGAGCCCGAGCAGGCTCAGTTTGCAGCCCGTATGGATCCACCGGATGAGTCTGCACAGCATGGCTGGATACCGGCAGACGAGGACGTTCCCCCATTCCCTCCACAGATTCCTGTTGCACCACATATTGACTTTTCGTTTCAGGTTCCTATGTTTATACCTCCAGCAGGGCCTGGAGAGGGTTCGTCAGCCCACCCAACAGGGCATGTACCGATGCCCATGCCTTTCATGCCTCAGACGTCATTTGTTCCACCCGCTGTTGCACCGTTTCACGTGGCACCTTTCGACCCCACTAGCGAGCCATTTCTTTGGGCACCTGGCTCTGGTATGCCACCCACTGACCCCTATCATGCTTTTCACAGGGGATACACTATCGAGGACGTCTTGATGTCCTTTATCGCACAGCATGAGTCCCACACACAGCGTATACAGGAGCTCGAGAGAGCTCGGTTGACACCTTGTCAGTGCCATGGACAGGCACCCTCCCCTCTACAGCCGTTTCGACCATTATCTCCAGATATTGCTGCTCGTCTCTTTACCCTGGAGCAGCAGGTTGCTTCCATTATTCGTACACAGCAGGCGATGGAGGCGGACTGGTTACAGTTGGGCCGTTTGTTTTATACCCGTTTTCCTCCTCCTCCACCACCATCTGCTTAGAGCTCATCGGTGCCACTTGGGTAGGCGAAGTGAGAAGGCGGCGATTGCTTTTTGTCTGCACAGCATTTTGGGGAGACTACGTTATGACTTGACTTTTGTTATGTACTTGATGTTGTATTGATACTGATGTAGCTTTTGACAGGGGTGATGTAGCCCCTAGGGATTGATGATTGTATGTATACACTTACGATGTGGTCTCATTTATATGGCAATCGCAGTTTTCTCACCATATTTGGATTCGCTTGATTACTTGTTTATATTTTATGACATGGGATGTTGTGTGATTGATATATGTGATGTGTGATAACATGAGATGTTATGTGATTATACTATTACTAGCGTTATATACGTACACTATATTACGAACTGATTTACGTATTATAACAACGGAGCCTTACTATGGCCTAACCAACTTAAACCATCTTTTAGAAGATGCCGCCAAGACGCGAACCAAACATGCCAACAAATGAGGCAGAACTCCAGCAGATTATTGCTGCTGCCATAGCACAGTACGCAGCATCTCAGCCAGGAGCAAGCGGAAGTGTTAACCAAGGCAATAACAATCCACCTCACGGTAATACCACGCCATTCGAACCTACCATGAACTAGTTGGAGATTTTAGCGATGATGCTAATGCCAAACACATGTTTTAACATACGTGCAGGATGCACCTACAAGCAGTTCTTAGACTGCAAACCAGTTAACTTCGATGGCACAGGAGGTGCAGTTGCCTTTACCCGCTGGGCTGAGAAAACCGATTCTGTGTTACGCATGAGCAAGTGTGCAGAGGATCAGCAAGTCACATACATTTCAGGGCTGTTTCTAGATGGAGCCCTATCCTGGTGGAACCTACAAGTACAAACACTAGGCGAAGCTGCCGCCTACGCCCTGACTTGGGCCGAATTGAAAGAACTGATGCGCAAAAAGTACTGTTCACGCGCAGAAATTCAAAGGTTGGAGACTGAATTTTGGCACTTAAAGATGGATGGACCTAAGATTGCGGAATACGTCTAGAGGTTTCACGACCTATCTCAAGTGGTTCCTTACATGGTTACGCCAGAATACAAGCGAATCGAGCGCTTCATTTGGGGTTTGGCTCCCCAAATAATCAGCATGGTAACCTCCTCCAAACCAGCGACTATCACTGAAGCCATCGATTTGAGCGTGGCTCTCACCGAGGAGGCGATTCGTCTAAACAAGTTTGATGAAGTCAAGGCGAAGAAGACAGAGACTCACGTTGAGTCCTCAGGAGATAACAAAAGGAAGTTTTCAAACTTCAAACAAGGCGTCAGTATGGCAGTAAAGAAAGGAAAATCAGCTGGCAGTACCAAGAGAGGAAAAGGGTACCAGGGCACCCAGCCCAGATGCAACAACTGCCAACGCCACCATACTGGCCAATGCAACATGAGAGTTTGTGAATCTTGTGGAAAACCGGGCCACTCAAAGGAATCATGTTGGGCTAGTGCAGGCCGCGGAGGCCAGGGAGGATATGGAAATAGGAATGATAACCGTGGTGGAAATGGAAACCGCCTACCAGGAAATTTTGGAGGAAACAGAAACCGAGGCAACAATGCAAACCAGGCTGGCAATGCCAACCAGAACAACACCCCAGCTGGAAATGGGGATGGAAACGGGCAGAGACTCGGATGCTATAACTGCGGAGAAATCGGGCATTTTAAGAAGAACTGCCCAACGTTGAATCAGGCCCGTGGTAGAGTATTCCAACTAGAAGCTAGAGAAGCACGCCAAGATCCAAATGTTGTTACGGGTACGTTCCCTATCAATCAACGCTATGCATCCGTTTTATTTGATACTGGTGCCGATTATAGCTTCGTATCATTAGAATTTAAGAATATGCTTGGGTTAGCTGCTAATAAGTTAGACATTCCCTACTCGATCGAACTAGCTAATGGAAAGTTAGTTGGAGCCGACGAAATAATCAGAGGTTGTGTGATAGAATTGGGAGAACGCGAGTTTGCTCTGGATCTACTACCAGTCCAATTGGGAAGCTTCGACGTGGTGGTAGGAATGGATTGGTTATCCGGAAACAAGGCTGAGATAGTATGTCACGAGAAAGTTGTTCGTATCCCAACTGATGATGGTGAAACAATTGTGGTTCACGGAGAGAAGCGTGACACACCACTAAGGATTATCAGCTGCTTGAAGGCAAGGAAGTGTTTACAGAAAGGATGTGTTGCTTTTCTGGCACACATCGTAGATAAGAAGGCTGCCGAGCCAAGAATCGAAGACATCCCTGTCGTAAGGGAGTATCCAGAAGTCTTCCCGGAAGACTTACCCGGACTGCCACCTCAGAGGCAAGTGGAGTTTCACATCGACTTAGTTCCAGGCGCAGCGCCTGTGGCTAAGGCACCGTACAGACTTGCCCCGTCTGAGATGCAGGAATTGTCGACACAACTTCAAGAGTTGTTAGACAAGGGTTTTATTCGACCAAGCTTCTCGCCTTGGGGAGCTCCAGTCCTGTTTGTCAAGAAAAAGGACGGAAGTTTCCGCATGTGTATTGACTACAGAGAATTGAACAAGCTGACGATCAAGAACAGGTACCCTCTGCCAAGAATCGATGATCTGTTCGACCAACTTCAAGGCTCAAGCTGTTACTCTAAGATCGATCTTCGATCTGGATACCATCAACTAAGGATACATGAGGAAAGTATCCCGAAAACAGCCTTCCGAACTCGTTATGGACACTACGAGTTCCTCGTTATGCCATTTGGTTTGACAAACGCACCTGCAGTCTTTATGGACTTGATGAATAGGGTTTGCAAGCCATACTTAGACAAGTTCGTGATTGTATTCATCGATGACATATTGATTTATTCAAGGACAAAGGCTGAGCACGAACAGCATCTAAGAGCTATTTTGGAGCTGCTAAAGAAGGAACAGCTGTACGCCAAATTCTCCAAGTGCGAGTTTTGGCTACGCGAAGTCCAGTTTCTTGGACATGTGGTTAATGGGGATGGAATTCATGTTGATCCCACAAAGATCGAGGCAATCAAGAATTGGGAAACGCCTACAACGCCAACCGAGATTCGACAATTCTTGGGTTTGGCTGGCTACTATCGAAGGTTCATCGAGGATTTCTCAAAAATCGCTCAACCATTGACGCTCCTGACGCAGAAGGATAAGACGTTTGATTGGGGAATCAAACAGGATGAAGCATTTCAGATATTGAAGGATAAGCTTTGTAACGCGCCAATCTTAGCTCTACCAGAAGGTACCGACGATTTTGTGGTATACTGCGACGCATCGCGTCAAGGATTGGGTTGTGTGTTGATGCAACGCCAAAAGGTCATTGCTTACGCATCACGCCAACTGAAAGTGCACGAAAAGAACTATACCACACACGATTTAGAGCTTGGCGCAGTGGTTTTCGCTTTAAAGATCTGGAGACACTACCTGTATGGTACGAAGTGCACAATCTTCACAGATCACAAAAGCCTACAGTATATATTCAACCAGAAGGAGTTGAATATGAGGCAAAGACGATGGGTTGAATTTTTGAACGATTACGACTGCGAGATAAAATATCACCCAGGGAAGGCGAATGTAGTCGCCGATGCCCTAAGTCGTAAGGAAAGAATCAAGCCCATAAGGGTCAGGGCTTTGGAAATGATTATACGAACCGATCTTTCCTTGCGCATTCGTGCCGCACAAAAGGAAGCTCTCAAGGAGGGAAACCTTGAGGAAGAATATCTCCGTGGAATGGAGAAGCTTTTGGTACCAAACGAGGAAGGAACGTTATGTTTTGAGAAAAGGATTTGGGTTCCTCTGTTTGGTGGATTAAGGGAAGTTATTTTCGATGAAGCGCACAAGTCACGGTACTCTATCCACCCTGGATCGGATAAGATGTACCAGGATCTCAAAAATTACTATTGGTGGCCTAGGATGAAAGGCGACGTTGCTGTTTACGTGAGCAAATGTTTAACGTGCGCTAAGGTCAAGGCAGAATACCAGAAGCCTTCGGGACTTCTGCAACAACCTGAGATTCCCAAGTGGAAATGGGAACAAATCTCAATGGATTTTGTTACGAAACTACCAAGAACGCCAAGAGGCCATGATATGATTTGGGTGATTGTTGACCGCCTAACAAAGTCCGCACACTTTCTGCCAATCAAGGAGAAAGACAGTACTAGTAAACTTGCGGAAATTTACATGAGAGAGATCGTAGCACGTCATGGAGTACCACTCTCGATCATCTCTGATAGAGACGGAAGATTTGTGTCAAGAATATGGCAATCTTTCCAAGAATCTTTTGGCTCACAGTTGAATCTGAGCACTGCGTTCCATCCGCAAACTGACGGCCAGAGCGAGCGAACGATACAAACTTTGGAAGACATGCTGAGGGCATGTGTTATGGATTTAGGCGGTAGCTGGGATAAACACTTACCTTTGGTCGAATTTTCATACAACAACAGCTACCACACCAGTATTGGTGTCGCGCCATTTGAGGCCCTATACGGACGCAAGTGCCGATCACTGCTATGTTGGTCTGACGCCGGTGATAGGCAGCTTGCTGGTCCCGAGATCATCCAAGAGACGACAGACAAGATCGCGCAAATACTTAAACGCATCGAAGCCGCTCGCCACAGACAAAAGGCCTACGCGGATCCAGACCGGAAGCATGTGGACTTCCAAGTTGGAGAAATGGTGTTATTGAAAGTTTCACCCTGGAAGGGGGTGGCACGCTTTGGAAAGCGTGGGAAGTTAAATCCGCGCTACATTGGTCCCTTTAAAATTCTGGAAAGAATTGGAACTGTAGCATACAAGTTGGACCTACCTGCCGAACTGAATGGTGTTCACGATACATTTCATGTATCCAATTTAAAGAAAAGTCCAACTCAAATTGACGTTGCCATTCCTATCGACGAGATTCATATTGACGACACGCTCCACTTCGTTGAAAAACCTGTAGAGGTCACGGATTGGAAAGTTAACAAGACCCGCCGGAGCAGTGTCAAACTCGTCAAAGTTCGTTGGAATGCCAGACATGGTCCTGAATTTACCTGGGAACGTGAGGACCGGATGAAAGAGAAATACCCCCACTTATTTCCTAAGAACTCTGCATCTACAAGCAGGACTTAAATTTCGGGACGAAATTTATTTAACGGGGGGAGAATGTGACAACCCGCACTAAACCAGGTATCCGTACAACTTAATTAATGATCAATTACTGCTTAATTACTGTGCTTGTTGAAACTAGCTGATGAACTGCTACCTGCATACTGATACATGCACTTACTTGCATCATACTTTATATGTTGTCACTACACTATTTACATACGGCACCTTAGTGATAAACATGATGCACAAAAAGCACAGTAGCACTAAACGGATACACAGTGAACATGCTGATATAACCAGCATCAGGCAGATACTGCCTCTAAGGCCTGTTAGGAGCCTCATATATTTTGACTACACTGGTAGTGAGTGTAGGGATATAAGGGTTGTGGTACCGCGTCTCTAGGAATAAGATACACTGATTCGGATGTGCCTAAAACGTACTTTAAGTACCAAACACAGCACTTTAATAAATAAACCAGCTTCTAGCTGACTAGTAAAGTGCCAGAACATGAGAAAATATTACTAGACACTTTCTAAAGTGTCGGGAAAACAAATTGTGTCACTAAAAATGTAATAACGACACTTTAAAGCGTTACAAAAGGCTTTAACGGATTACTATCCAACCGGACACCCGGACTTTACCCGGAACATGAAAATATTACTATTTTCACTATTTATAATTTTCTGAGCCAGTTAGGGTCCCTGATCACCCTAACACCCGTGGTAACGCATAACACACAAGTAACTAAGTTAAATACTTAACCTACCTATTTAACCTAAACTAATCACCTAACTACCTAGTCAAGATCGAACTAACCCCACCCCCCATACCCTAACCGGCCCTAAACCTTGGGGGACACCAAGTACTAATGTAGATTATTTAATTGTGTTGTGTCTAGTATCTACAAGACACTTTAACCTATGGATAATTACCTCTAAATTCCTTATAAGTAATACTTATGCACACAAGAGTTATCACTTTGCAAATCACAACAAAAATCTTTCTCCCTTGCCCTCCTCCATCTCGGCCGAACTCACCCCACCCCACCATCATACTTTCAAGCTTTGATCTTCACACTCCACCATCACTCAAGCATCAAAGGTCGCATACTAGGAGCTTTGGAACAAACGGAAGTGGAAGGACCTCGTTTGTTAGCTTTTATCCACGCGATTTTCATCACGAATCTTCCCTAGCCCCGAGCTAGAGGTATATTGTTTAAAACTTGTTCTTGAACACATCTAAAGTGGTTAAAAGGAATATTGTCGGTTAAACATCGTAAACATACATTTTGATGCATAAAAGTCTAGTAAAAACTATAAAAGTGGTGGTTAATAACACATGTGTTGTGTAAAAGTTGTAGTATTTGGAATTTGTGTTTATCTAGACCCGATCTATGATGTGGTAGCTCGGATCTCCGTTTAACCCGACTTTGTAAGATCATGTATCTTCACATAAGCTCGTTTTTTTGGTTACCGCAAGGGTTAAAAGGCGAAACTCTACCACACAAGATGCATGAACTTGTGTAGAAATATTTTACTTGTGTAAAAGTAATTTAACTTGTACAATGGAGTTTAAAACTAGCAGATCTACGTATCTGCAAGTGGTATTTTTGAAAGACCACACTTTAAAGAAATCATGTTTTTCTAAAGATGGATCTTACACTAATAAGTATGATTTTATAAACCACAAGTGTGTAGACACTTGTGAAATGAAAAGATCCGACAAATAACTATTTTTGGGAAAAGTGACTAGAAGTTGTAAAGACGGATTTCTCTAGTCACAAGGTTTTTACGAGATCAAGGTTACTTTATATAAAGATCTACATATATAAAGGGGATTTACACTATAGATTCGGAAAAACTGCAAGTTCATGCGATTATGCGATTTACATACTTGTCGACTAGTTTGATGTGTCGGAAATTGTTTGATTGAATAAAGAAGTTGTTGAATTGATTTGTTAAAAGAAAATGATACGCTTGAAAGCGTGGCCACCTCCAGTTACAGAGGAAACTCTGGCGAAATTTTCTAAAAACCTAACACTTAGAATTATTTACACAACAAGTGTTAGAACTATTTTTGGACATATTTTCGAAACATAAATTTCGCCAGCACTATATTTTACTAAATATTCGGAGGTGGGATTTTCACAAAGATTAACGTGATAAATATATTTGTCACAACACTGTTTATGATTATTTTGTGAAATACATAAATATTATTTGAGAGTGAAAATAATATTTACAAGCGTTAATGATTCCAAAAACTTTACGAACGCTTCCACAAACATATAAGTTACACCGGTAATTACATTACCACAAGATTGATAAAACGTAACTTACGCACATGTATTGTATCCCCCATCCTTGGGAAGAAGAATAACTACCAAGTGTATACGGAACATAAACACGAAATAGTTGTCTAACTATTTCCCAAAGACATAAACTGTAAAGCTAAGGCACGGCCGTCCGTCTAATAGAATTAGCACTTGTAGGTCGTTGCACAGCTTACTGTATTGGAGACACTTGGTAGAGACGCGCATTCACTGTGAGTTCATGTCCCCCTTTTCTCTAACTGTTTTCAGTTTACTTAACTGCGGGGGTGAAATACATGTTACTATGATTTACGAGTACTTTACAACGGTATGTTTAACGTAAGGAGGTGTTATACGATCATGTGAGTGGATAGGAACAACATGGGGCCATTAGTCCTCATGGAGGGACCGAGGGACAGGAGCGGTAGATCTATCTGGGTGTAGCGAGCCCAGCCCCCGGCCAAACTAGAAACGGACCGTGGGGTGACTTTGTCCACATACTTTGCCGTGGCGAAATCTGCTAGGTTTGAGTCTCCCTATTTGCACTTCACATATGTCAGTGGCCTTGCAAACCATTGGTGATCACAAGTCCTCTTACACTGCTACATACCACAACTATTTTTATACTCACAAGTGTTTTACATACTCACTTACACATGAACTCGCTCAACATTATTGTTGATTTTTCAACTCACATGTATTTCAGGAAATTAAACGGATCTGGCACGGTATGGAACGTTTTCCGCTGCACTTGTCATGGAGTCATCAGGGTTTAGGGGATGTGTCTCTTTCCTGGACAAGACACAGTCCTTAAACCACGTTTATGTTATGTTTTAGTTTGTAATGTTGTTGAACAAGGTTATGGTTGTTGGTTAAAACAATGGTACTGTATTTTGTTTTCAAAACTTAATGGATGACTTGCATGGTTTTTAATTCATATAGCTTGTTATGGTTAAGCTATGGTATTAAGAAGTCACACCAAAATTAACCACGCTTCCGCAAAGCCAGGGTGTGACAACATTAGAGGCTCCATCAGTGAAGAGTATCCAAGGATCCTGAGTCTCTTCCAGCTGCTGAACTTCTAACTCAGCTTCTCTTTGCAAGTCACTACTAAAATCTGCCACAAAGTCAGCTAAGGCTTGGGATTTGATGGCAGTCCTTGGTTCATATCTTATATCATAAGCACTAAGCTTCACTGCCCATTTAGCCATCCTTCCTGACATTTCGGGTTTCCTGAGAACATTCTTAATCGGAAAATTAGTCTTAACAATAATGGCATGAGTTTCAAAATAATGTCTTAGTTTAGTAGATGCCATAATTAAAGCAAGTATAAGTTTTTCTAAATGTGAATACCTGGATTCAGCATCAAGCAAACTCTTACTTACATAATAGACAGGATGTTGTGTACCTTCGTAATCCTTAACAAGGACCGCACTTACTACTTTAGAGGATACCGCTAGATATAAGGATAATATATCCCCTTTTTCTGGTTTCATCAAGGCAGGAGCTGAGGATAGGTAATCCTTAAGGGCTTTGAGAGCATTTTCATGCTTTTCAGTCCACTCAAATTTCTTGTTCTTTCTCAGAATGTCATAGAATTCCTTGCACTTTTCTGATGACTTTGATATGAACCTATTCAAGGCTGCGATCCTCCCTGTCAACCTTTGCACATCCTTGGCATTGGCAGGAGATTTAATATTCATAATTGCCTTAATTTGCTCTGGACTTGCTTCAATGCCTCTTTTTGTTACCATATAACCTAGGAACTTGCCTACTTTAACACCAAAGTGACACTTTGAAGGATTCAACTTCATATTGAATTTGTCAAGGATATTGAATGCTTCTTCCAGGACTCTAAGGTGATCCTCAGCTCTCTTGGACTTAACCACCATGTCATCTATGTAGACTTCCATAGTGTGCCCTATTTGTTCCTTAAACATCATATTGACTAGCCTTTGATAAGTAGCACCTGCATTCCTTAGTCCAAATGGCATAGCAATATAACAATAGATACCAGTTGGGGTCATAAAGGCTGTATCCTCTTAATCAGATGGTTCCATCTGAATTTGTTGAAATCCAGATGAAGCATCCATAAAAGTCAACAACTCATGACCCGTGGTAGCATCCACCATGGAGTCAATGTGGGGTAATGGGAAAGGATCCTTGGGACATGCCTTATTTTAATCAGTGAAATCGACACATACCCTCCACTTTCCATTTTTCTTTTGAACAACAACCACATTGGCTAACCACCTTGGATACTTGACCTCTCTAATCATACCTGCCCGGAGTTGTTTATCTACCTCCTCCTGGATAATAGCATTCCTCTCAAGTGCAAACTTCCTCCTCTTCTGATGTATGGGCTTGAATGACCTATCAATGCCAAGTTTATGCGTAATTATATCTTTAGAGATACCTGTCATATCTTTATGCTTCCAGGCAAAGGTAGTTTTTCTCCTTTTAAGGAAGGATACTAGATCCTGTTCAATGTTGCTGAGGATCCCTGATCCTATGAAGATTTTGGATTCAGGATCATGAGGATCCATAAGGATTTCTTTCACATCCTGTTCTCTTGCCTCCAAGACGTCTCTTGGAGGATAATTTAGTTGTTATTGTTCCCTTGGTCTTGAGGCTGGCTTCATTGATGAGGTATAGCAATTCTTTGCTTCTTGTCGGTCACTCTCAATCTTTATAACCCCCCATGGACTAGGAAGCTTCACACATTGATGATATGTAGATGCAAATGCCTTCATGTCATGTATCCATGGCCTGCCAAGGATAACATTGCAACAAGATAAGCAATCTATAACACAAAATTTTTTATAAGAATGAAGTCCTTCAATGTAGATGGGAAGTTTAATGTCCCCCAATGTATTCTTGGTTTCTCTGCTGAATCCCACAAGAACTGAGGATCTTGGCACAATGTCCGATTCAGGGATGTTCATTTTCTTGAGGACATCAAGCTGAATGATGTTTACTGAGCTTCCTCCATCTTTGAAAATCCTACGAACAAAATGGTTAGATATAAATAAGGTAATAACAAGACCATCATGATGAGGATCCTGGACATCAACACGATCATCCTCATCAAAAGTTATCACTTTTTCCTGTGTAACAGTAGAAGTTCGAATGGGTCTATCCCCATTATCCATCTTGGTTTCCTTGGCATGTCTCTTGGCTGCTGAAAAGGAAGTACCACAAATGTCTAATCCACCAGATATTAAGTTTATAACTTGTGCATCTGCCGGAGGAGCAGGAGCTCTTTCAGGAACCTTTTCAGGATCCTGGATCCTTGACTTCTTTCTTCCCAAAAGCTCCTTCAAGTACCCCTTGCTTAACAAGTAACCAATCTATTTTCTCAGTTCAATACATTCTTCAGTGAGATGTTCGAAATCCTCATGATATGTACACCATTTGGATTTGTCTTTTGTTGCAGCTGGTTTATCGCTTTTTCTAGGCCATCTTGCTTTATCACCTAGATTCTGCATTGCAAGAATTAGTTCATTGTTATCAACAGAAAAACAGTATTCAGAAATGGGAGGATAATCCTCATCATCCTCTTCCTGTTCTACTGCATGCACGTTCTGGTTGTCAGACTTGTTGTAAGGTTTGGACTTGTTGTTCCTGAAGTAGGATCCTTGTTTCTCCTGCTTCGAGGATCCTGCCAGTCTTTCCTGGATCCTTTTATCATCCTCTAATTGGATGAATCTAAGGGCCCTGGTTCTCACTTCATCAAGATTCCTGCATGGGGTCATGAAAAGATCATCATAGAATAATGAATCCCTAAGCAAACCCATTTTAAAGGCTTCCACAGCCATAGCAATATCCAGATTAGGAATATCTAAGGATTCTTTACTAAACTTAGTGATGTAATCTCTTAGTGATTCATTTTGACCTTGTGTTACCCTATATAGATCACTAGTTAACCGTTCAAATTTTCTACTACATGAGAATTGGCTATTAAACAGATTAACTAAATTAGCAAATGAAGTAATAGAGTAAGGGGGAAGACTTAGCAGCCATTTAAGAGCTGATCCTGTGAGTGTGGATCCAAAACCCTTGCATAGACATGCTTCTTTTAACCTCTCTGGGATGGGGTTGATCTCCATCCTTTCCCTATATTGAGCTACATGTTCTTCTGGATCCGTCGAACCATCATACAGTTTCATAGTTGGTATTTGGAACCTTTTGGGTATCTCAGCATCACAAATAGGTGGTGCAAAATGAGATATCCTGTGGCTCCCATCTGCAATTTCAGGAATGGGCTTAACCACTCCTGGAACGCTGGATATCATATCCTTCAGTTTCTATAATTCTCTAGCCATAGCTTGATTGATACTTGTATCCTGCATAAAGCCATGGTTAGTGTTATAAGAGTTATTCAAAGTGTTACCTCCCAGAGGATTCAAGTTTGGAATTCCAGATGTGAATCCATATTGACGGGATTCTGGTATGACTGAAGGACCAGAGGAAGCAATGGTCAGCATTGGAATGAAGTCTCCTTGATGAACATCTGAACTTGAGGGCTGTACACTTCTTAAGAATCCCAGATCCTGAAAGATGTTGGATCCTTGATGTGCTGTGACTGGGGGTCTTGGAGGATAATCCATGGATCCATAAACCTGAGATGAGGATCCTTAAACCTGAAAGGAGGATCCTTGAACCTGAGAGGATCCTTGAACCTGGGAGGATCCTTGAACCTGGAAGGAGGATCCTTGAACCAGAGAGGATCCTTGAACCTGAGAGGATCCTTGAACCGTGTGCGTCCCCATAAATCCTCCTGAGCTGACGAAGGATCCCTAATGCTGGAAAGAGGATCCCGAAGGCTGAAAACAGGATCCTGAAGGCTAGAAGTGAGACCCTAAAGCCTGACTCATAGTTTTTGTTCCATAACGCCTTTCCAATGGTCCGCTCTGGTACTGGATGTCTGGAGCTGCAGATTGCAGGGCGGTTACAGCTGGAGTGTCAAAATCCAGTGATCTAGGTATCAGAGGAGAGTAATCCTCCGCTGACTTCTTCTGTTTCTTGATGTCACCAATCTCCTGGAGGATCCTTTCATTGGTTTTGTCCTGCTCTTGTATGTGATCCCTCATCTGCAAAATCAAAGTAAAAAGATCACTATTAGTAGGGTTAGAAGAAACAGCAGAAGTTGGTGGTTTTGGGAAAATGGGGCTTGGTCTCTTTGCAGCATTTTCAGCATTTTTCTGGGATCCAAAAGGTGGTGGAGGCAAAGGTGGAACGCCCTGTGAAGAAGTGACTGCCGGCATAGAGCTTGAAGTGTTCTTTGCTGAAGAAGCCATATGGTTGAAGATGATGAACCGAAATGAACACAATAAGCAAAGTTTTTCAGAAATGAAGCACCAATTGCCCCACGGTGGGTGCCAAACTGTTTTGGTCAAAAATCAGGCTAAGATAATGCAACCAAATCCTTTGTTGTGAGGAATGATGCTTGATTCAATGAACAAATGTATGAATAACTTGCAAATGAAATGAACAAGTGAGACAAGGATTTGTACGAGGAAAAAGCCCTTGATCAAGAGTTGATCTCCGGCATAAAAAACCTCGGGTGATGGAAACTACCGATCACCAACTATAATTAAACAAATGATCTTTACAACTCGGGATGATAACAAGCTTGTTACAAGATCACTAGAGTGCAATGTGTATGAAATCGCCAAATGAACTGTTAAGAGCTGTTTCGAGTGTGTGTGTCTTTGCTAACTTAGCCAATTGTTCTAATTTAAGCTTGGTATCCCCTTTTAAAATTAGAAATAACTAGATAACTAACTATCCGCTAAATGTGCAAGCTTCCCACGACCTCCATAACGTTCACAAAAGCTATGCACGTGTGGAATATTTAAGCATATTCCCCTGGAATATCGGCAAGACTTGGTCCATGCGTATACTCCTGCAAAACAAGCTCACATACAATGAAGACAACCGTTAGTACAAGGATAACAATGAGGATCCTGGATCCTGATGCTGCAACACCTTCTGAGGATCCTTAATTTAAATAGACTTGAGGATCCGTCATCCTGGCAGTACTTGAGGATCCGTGATCCTTAGGATTGGAAAATCCTCCCCTAACACCTTTGATGAGGATGACCGTGTGGATATTCAGGATCCTCATCATGACGGTCTTGTTATTACATTGTTTATTTCTAACCATTTTGTTCGCATGATTCTCATAGATGGAGGAAGCTCAGTGAACATCATTCAACTTGATGTCCTCAAGAAGATGAACATCCCTGAATCAGAGATTATCCCAATATCATCAGTTCTTGTAGGATTCAGTGGAGAAACCAAGAACACATTGGGGGACATCAAAGTTCCAATCCACATAGAGGGAGTTAATTCTTTTCAAAAGTTTTGTGTCATATATTGCTTATCCTGTTGCAATGTTATCCCTGGCAGGCCATGGATACATGACATGAAAGCAGTTCCATCTACATATCATCAGTGTGTGAAACTCCCTACTCCATGGGGTGTAGTGAAGATAGAAAGTGACCAGCAAGAAGCCAAAAACTGTTATACTTCATCAATGAAGCCAGCCTCAAGACCTAGGGAGCAATAGCAATTAAAGTGTCCTCCAAGAAAAGTCCTGGAGGCAAGAGAGCAAGATGTGAAAGATATCCTGATGGATCCTCAGGATCCTGAATCCAAAGTTTTTATAGGATTCAGAATCCTCAATAACATTGAACAGGATCTAGTATCCTTCCTAAAAAGGAGAAAAGCTACCTTTGCCTGGAAGCATGAGGACATGACAGGTATTTCTAAAGATATTATTACTCATAAACTTGGCATTGACAGGTCATTCAAACCTATACATCAAAAGAGAAGGAAGTTTGCACCTAAGAGGAATGCCATCATCCAAGAGGAGGTAGATAAACTGCTTAGAGCAGGTATGATTAGAGAGGTTAAGTATCCAAGATGGTTAGCCAATGTGGTTGTTGTTCAAAATAAAAATGGAAAGTGGAGGGTATGTGTCGATTTCACTGATCTAAATAAGGCATGTCCCAAGGATCCTTTCCATTACCCCACATTGACTCTATGGTGGATTCTACAGCGGGTCATGAGTTGTTAACTTTTATGGATGCTTCATCTGGATTCCAACAAATTCAGATGGAACCATCTGATCAAGAGGATACAGCCTTTATGACCCCTACTGGTATCTATTGTTATATTGCTATGCCCTTTGGACTAAGAAATGCAGGTGCTACCTACCAAAGGCTAGTTAATATGATGTTTAAAGAACAAATTGGACACACGATGGAAGTCTATATTGATGACATGGTGGTTAAATCCAAGAGAGCTGAGGATCACCTTAGAGATTTGCAAGAAGCATTCAATATCCTTGATAAATTCAATATGAAATTGAATCCTTCCAAGTGCCACTTTGGTGTAAAAGCTGGCAACTTTCTAGGTTATATGGTGACAAAAAGAGGGATAGAGGCAAGTCCATAGCAAATCAAGACGATTGTGAACATCAAATCTCCTGCAAACGCCAAGGATGTGCAAAGATTGACAGGAAGGATCGCAGCCTTGAACATGTTCATCTCAAAGTCATCAGAGAAATGCAAGGAATTCTATGACATTTTAAGAAAGAACAAGAAATTTGAATGGACTGACAAGCATGAGAATGCTCTCAAGGCCCTTAAGGATTACCTGTCCTCAGCTCCAGCGTTGATGAAACCAGAAAAAGGGGATTTATTATCCTTATATTTGGCAGTTTCTTCTAAGGCAGTAAGTGCAGTCCTTGTTAAGGATCATGAGGGTACTCAACATCCTGTATACTATGTAAGTAAAAGTTTGCTTGATGCTGAATCCAGGTATTCTCATTTAGAAAAACTTATCCTTGCTTTAATCATGGCATCTACTAAGTTAAGCCATTATTTTGAAACTCATGCTATTATTGTTAAACCTAACTTTCCAATCAAGAATGTTCTCAGGAAACCTGAAATGTCAGGAAGAATGGCAAAGTGGGTTGTCAAACTTAGTGCTTATGATATCAGATAAGAACCAAGAACAGCCATCAAATCTCAATCCTTTGCTGACTTTGTGGCTGATTTCAGTAGTGTTCTACAAAGGGAAGCTGAATTGGAAGTTCAACAGCTTGAAGAGACTAAGGATCCTTGGACACTCTTCACAGATGGGGCTTCGAATGTCAAAGGAACTGGACTAGGCATACTACTAAAATCGCCACAGGGGGACATAATACCCCACTCTATTGCTTGTGAGTTTCAAACTACTAACAATGAGGCTGAATAAGAAGCCTTAATAGCTGGTTTGCAAATTGCCAAGCATATGAGGATCAGGTATTTTGAGGTACATGTAGATTCATTGTTAATTACTAACCACTTTAATGGTTCTTATGCTGTTAAAGGTGAAAGACTAATCAAATATCTAGAGATAGTCAAGAGATTGGCAGATTCTTTTGCTTCTTTTAGTTTGACACAGGTACCCAGGGAAGAAAATGCAGAAGCTGATGCTTTAGCCAACCTTGGATCATCATTGAAGATTCCAGAGGATATTAAAATTCCTATTATCCACATCTTAGCTCCTGCTATTGAGGATCACATAGCCATGGAAATAGTGGAGGATTCTGCAATCATACCTAGTCATGTTTGGGGGCAATTGTTAGGGATAGAATTTTATACCTATGGATCATGTATCCTCAGTTTGGCCTGGATCAAGGATCCTCGGGAAATGGTGTAGGAAGACTAAGGATCAAGGATCCTCATTGGTATATTTATGCTAACAATCGTTTCCATCACCTTTTGGCTTTGTTTTGCAGGTGTATTTCTAAGAGGACTTATTCCAACCGAGATTCCAAGGGAATATGCTCTTTATTTTGGCACGTGCATGAGCTGAAGACCGTTGGTTGTGATCGTGGGTTGATAGCAGAATTTTCGGATAGTTAGTTAACGATACTTTTGGCGAACTTTAATAGGGGTATTGAGCTAATTTAGAAGGCACTTCGGTGATCGAACAACATTCCTGCTACTCTCTCTCTCTCTCTCTCTCTAATAAACACACACTAGAATTCATTGTAACAAGCTCAATATTTCCAAAGTTGTAATCTTGTTTGTTCAATATAGTTGATAGTGTTAGTTTTCACTATCCGAGGTTTTTTATGCCGTAGATCAAACATTGATCAAGGGTTTTTTCCTCATATAAATCCTTGTGTTCATTGCCATTTTCATTCAATTATTGTTCATACACTTGTTCGTTTAACCAACTATCCAACCCCACAAAAATCAAATTTGGTTACATTATCCTTGTGTGATTTTTGACCAAAACAATTCGTCGTGAGGGTTTCGATCTCGTGATTATCATAAGTGTTGTATTAAGTTAATAACCTAATTCGTTTGCATTGTATATTTAATTAGGTTCACTAGCTAAAAACCAGTAGGCGAGCTCTACCAACCTAAATCTACAATGTGAGTCATTATATTTTTATCAAAATTGCTTTGCAAAACCCTAAATGTTTTCTAGTTATACTTACAGTGATTAAGTCTTTGTAATCTTAAATTACTACCAGTGTCACTATTGGATGAACGGATCCAAATAGTGATATGACCACAGTCACAGGTCTTGTCGAGTGACAACTTGGTCAGATAGTTATAAGATATAAACAAATGTGAAAACTCTTAATGCTGTAATTTATAACAATGTGTCTTTTGTACAAATTGAATGCACCCGCTAGTATTTTTCACTAATCAAATATTTTTAAAACATGTTTCAGGTAATTTGCAATTTGCTGATGATAAGGAAAGTAAAAGATAGCAGTCGGTTTCGGCATATAGCATATATATGTTGCCATGATACTAATTAGTTATTTTCCAAGTTTAACTTTCACACATTAAAGACGTCTTTTTGTTCACAAATACCAATATTTTTGCAATTATAAATTCGTACCTCTTGTTCGTTCATACCACCATAAACCCTTCTTCCGACCAGAAAACATTCTACTAGTAACCATGCCTTCATTGTCATTCTCAAAAATCTTTTTCGCTTTCTCGGTTGTTTTGGTTACGGTGATATCAAACGCCGAATTGGTTGACGACGTTTGTAAGAAACTAGGAAACGAGCAATTCTGCTTGGAGGTTCTAAAATCCGATTCAAGGAGTAAGTTAGCAGAAGACATAACTACCCTTACAAAGATCACAGTCGATGTGGCAGCCAAAAACTCGACTGCGACCCGAGATTACTTCCTTAGTGTGAAGACCGGTCCTCCGGCTGTGTTGACATCTTTGAAAGATTGTATCAATTCATATAATGTTGTGATCGCGGAATTTAGTAATTGTTTCAAAGAAGAGGATTGTTCTTTGATCGGCTACGACATTCATGATGTTGGAGACGAGGTTAGACGTTGTCAAGCGATTACGGATTCGAATGGGGCTCATGATTCGTTTATAACTACTAGTAACAATGTCACCCTGGAATTTAGCGGGCTTGGTGAATCATTGGCCAACCTTATGTGTGACAAAACAGGTGCTTAATCGTTTTTTAACGACTAGTTGTATGAAATACTAAGTTTGTGTCTTTACTTTATATTATAAAGTTTCATTATCATAATATAATCCGTTATAGATAAATATGCTTTGTATTTTTTTCTTTATTTGTGTATCAATAAACGGTGTGTCTTTTTTAATTACAACAATGCTTCAATGCTTATAACAAAATCAAACCCCAATTAATTTGGTTTAAATTCATTCGGGAAAAATATATAAAGCTTAAAAATAGTGAAAATAATATGTCCATTCGGGGAAAATATATAAAAAAGCTTAAAAATAGTGAAAATAATATGTCCATTCGGGGAAAATATATAAAGCTTCAAAATAGTGAAAATAATATATGAATAATCTCATATACCTTTTTGAACAGCTAATTTCTTTACATGCGCCCTTTAAAATAAACAAATACTCTCATATACTTTTTTGAACACCTAAAACCTCTTCCTATCCAAATTAGATGTTTTAAAACCTCTTCCTTTCCAAATTAGATGTTTTAAAGGCAACTTTTGCAAATTGATCACTACCCCCATTGATTTAATCTCATATACATGATTTAATTCTCTTTCTATTTCACATTTTCTAATGACAATTTTGGATCACGGATGGACCCGTTGGATTATCATTGTGCTATCAACAGGGCTGGCTCAAGCCTAAGTATTTTGAGGCTTGGGCTTTAGGCCTCCAATTCTTTAGAGCCTCCAAGTTAAAAACAAATAATAATAATAATAATAATAATAATAATAATAAATACTATATATTTGGGCTTGGCTGCAATGGAGAATGATATTGTTGTAAAAAAAAAAAAAAAATACTATATAGCATATAATGTCATACAATTTTAATTGAATTACTCATTTACTTTTGGGAGATAAGTAATGGCAACATATTTTATTCTGAGAATTTATTATCTATGATATTTAAAGATAGTTACGGACTTGCGCCTATAAAATCATAATAGGGTAAGGTTTAAATACATATTTCTTTAAAAATATAAAGTCATAGAAAATGTATTAAATGGACTTTGATTGAACTCATTCAAGTAGCATTGGAACCGCTTCGTCAAACTTTACCACATGATATTTTAGGTTTTCGCTTATGCACTTTTATCTTGTAGATTTTAGAGTTTTTGTTTGAACATTTGTGTCTTTTTATTTATCATTGTGTTCTTGTATTTGTGTCATACTGTCTTTTCTGCGACTCATTGTGTTTTTTTTTTTCTCAAAATTGTGTTATATTTCTCGGTTTTGTTTTATATGTTACGATTTATTGTGTTATAACTGTGTCTTTGTACCTTTCCTAAATTTAGGAAACTTTGTAGGATAATTTTACCCTAATTAATAATTCCTATTTTTAGTTTGACACATTAAAGAAGTATTTTTGTTTACGAACATTTATTTTTGAAAAAAATAAATTCATTTATCATCAATACAAATAACTTAAATTATAAATACATACTTCCGGTTCATTCATAGCCGTGTAAACCATTTTCCCTGCTAGAAATCATTCAACTAGTAACAATCCTTCTTTGTCATTCTAAAAATGTTTTTAGTTTTTTTCATTTGTTTTGGTTTTTGCGATATCAAATTCGGTGGCAGCCAACGTTCCTAACGAGTATGAGTTGGTTGACGACGTTTGTAGGAAACTAGGAAACGAGCAATTCTGCTTGGCGGTTTTAAAATCCGATACAAGGAGTAGATTTGCAAAAGACATAACTACCCTTACAACAATCGCAGTCGATGTGGCAACAAAGAACTCAACTGCGACCAGAGATTACTTCCTTGGATTAAAAAGCGGTCCTCTAGCTGTGTTGAAATCTCTAAAAGATTGCATTGATCCATATAATAATGTGATCACGGGTTTCAAGAATTGTCTAAAGGAAGAAGATTGTTCTTTGATCGGTTACGACATTCATGATGCTGGAGACGAGGTTAGACGTTGTCAAGCGATTGCGGATTCGAACGGGGCTCATGATTCGTTTATTACTACTCGTAACAGTGTCACCCTAGACTTTTGTGGGCTTGGTGAATCATTAGCCAACCTTAAGTGTGACAAAACAGGAGCTTAAATATGATGAAGTTTTATGTTCATAATACAATCTGCTTAAGTGCTTAAAGATCTTATGGCATTCCTGTTCCATCATATTCTTATTAACTCATATTCATAACCCAATTCCTAAAGCGTGTTAACAACTCTATGTTGTATTATTATGTTGCGTGTATGCTGCAAATTGTGTCAATAACCCAATTCCTAAAGCGTGTTAACAACTCTATGTTGTATTATTATGTTGCGTGTATGCTGCAAATTGTGTCAATAATATTACAATGGTGTAATATACAGGGGAAAGTTCTTGTACAAATAATCTTAACATACTAAACATACAAATTGAAGGAAAAGTCAAAAAGACAAGGTGACATTTTTGTAATTATCTATAACTATCAAAGTTACTCTACAAATGTATCTAAAAAACCTAAAAAAAAACCTAACCCCCCCTCCCCCCCCCCCCCCCCCAAGCTAAAATGCTAAAAACTAAAAACCCCCCAAAAAACCTTAAAAAATCTAAAAAAAAAATAAATAAAAAAACACACACAAAATATATATATATATATATATATAGAGAGAGAGAGAGAGAGAGAAAGTATAATGTACAAAATGGCTTAACCTACATTAACATACGCGACAGAATTTATAACGTGCGTAATTATTTTTTTCACCATTATAACGTGCGTGATTATCACCTCCATGCGTGATTATCACCTCCCATGCGTGATTATCACCCAAAAACTGCTCCCATGCGTTATTAGGGCTCCCATGCGTGATTATTGCCCAGATCTGATGGTTGAGCGCGTCGCGTACGTGAAGTAGGATAAGGACTTTTGTATGTTAACCTTTCCCTATATATATATATATATATATATATATATATATATATATATATTTAATATTTTTTATAAAAAAATCGCTACTTTTAGTAGCAAAAAAAAAAATTTTGTAACAAAATGTATCGATTTTTTATAAAAAATATTAAAAAAAATTGTGTTTTTTAGGTATTTTTGGTTGAGTTCACATTTGTATAGTAACTTTGATAGTTGGTGGTAATTACAAAAATGCCACCTTTTTTTTTTTGACTTTTCCTTCAATTTGTATGTTTAGTATGTTAAGTTTATTTGTATTTGATCTTTTGACGTGATATATGTAGTGATGTCAACGGTACTTGTATATTTTTACAATTGTGTTTTGTAAGTGAATGGTGCACCTGTAATATTACAACATGAGTCTGATATATATAACAAGATATGAGTTAATGTCACGTACAAACAACATTATCATACAAAACGTACGAAAGGGATGGAAAAAAAACGCTGTGGCATTTTCGTAATTATTTCCTCATAGGGTAATTATCAAAATTACTCTACAAATGATCTTGTAGGATAATTTTGATCTTGTAGGGTAATTCTGTAAAATTGTTCTTGTAGGGTCATTTTGAAACTTGCAGAGTAATTTTAATGCACTTGTAGAGTAAATATAATACTCTACAAAATTACCCTACAAGATCAAAATTATCTTAAAATATCAAAATTACCATACAAGATCATTTGTAAAGTAATTATGATACTCTACTGAAGGGGTATGGTCCCAAAAAGCCGCGCAGACCATTTAGGTCGCGCGCTAGACTATACTCCTTACTCATTAATCTGATTAATCCATAAACCTTGCGCGAGCTACTCAGGTATAATCGAACCCCCGCGCAAGTCCCAAACATGAGATAACATCAGTTTCACACTTCGTATCCTGAAAAAGAGTCCTCAACTACCACGCCTCGCGCCGGCTCCTTGTACATACTTCAAGAGTTGCGCGAGAGTCATGGCGCGAGGGCGTTTCAGGAAGTATCAAAGGTACGAGTGGCAGAAAAGCGAGCCAATCAGCGTCCAGCAGACGGCACCTTATCGTGCTACACGATCCACGATTGTGCAGGTGGCAGAAGGTACACAAGGACGCCTACTTGGCACCAATCAGGAGGCGGCGACAACTGGCTCACGATCTCCACTCACCTGCTGATGTCAGAAGAACAGCAGAGTCGACAACCCTGACACGTGGCTCCAATCAAGGTGCGCCAGCACCAAGGATCTTCTAGAAGTCACTAACGGTCGTCACTTGAGAGACAAAGAGGTTATTCCTCATTTGTCGCCTTCCGGCCCAAGGCCCATCAGCCCATTTCCTCCTACACCTCTCCTGCTATAAATACGGACCTTCATACCACAGGTTAAACATTCCGTTCTCTTTACTCTCACTCTTAACACACACTTTATTATCCTCAAAACGGTTACTTATTCTCACGCCAGAGTCTGGTTAAGAGGGAAACCTCCATATTCCCCTCTTAACGAGCTAACGGTGTTGCTGTTTTGCAGAAAGTTTGGATCACATTTGAGCTCAGGATAGATTAAAGAAGATTAACCCTTATGTTTGAAACATAAACCACCTAATTAACCTAAAATTAGATACGGGTTTCTTCATTGGCGCCCACCGATTTTATACGATCACTTCATATTCTTTTTTCTGAGTTTTTTCCGTTTTCTTGATCATGGCTGGTCAAGGAATTCCAGATTTTGGCTTCGGCACCGCCTCTCAAGTAGGAATGGGGGAGGACAACTCGCACGTCCAACTCCATCCTACTGACGAGCTTGTCGAAGAAGAAGGAACAAACACCGGGGGACCCCGCGCGAGTATCACTTGTATCACTCAAACGGGTACCCCAGGAAGTAATGTTGCTGGTCCGTCAAACCCAGCTCCAAATCCGAACATTTCAGCGCTATTAGGGCTACCAGAAGGCGAAACTCTAGCCTCTTGGTAGGCCAATCAAATTGCCACTATAAATGCCGCTTAGCAATCATTGAGCGCACAACAAGCCATTCTGCAGGCGGAACCATCCTTGGTCACACCGCCAGGCCCAGCACAGGGGATGCGCCAAACACCCCCTCAGCAAAACATTCAAGGGCAAGTTAACAGACCTCCTCCACAAAGAAGAATGATCGTGCATGACACGCGCGACACGTACGGGGAGACAGGCACTTACTGTGACCACCCATCTTATGTCCAACACAAACGTCCAGTTCACAGCCGGCTAGGGCCGCGCAACATGAACAATGAATGGGATGGTACTGATCCGGATGATCCTACTTGGCAAGATGATGAAGGTTCTTCACTCTTCAACCGTTTGCAGAAAAATCACGAATCTTACAGACCAAGGTCGCGCGCCGCCTACAACGAAGAAGCAGAACGTGATTTCAGCCTTGTCTACAATCCAGCAAAGGCTGCTGAACACTCGAAGTTTATCCGAAGCATCGCCCTAGCTCCGCTAGAAAAAGCAAATATGTATACGCATTTCGTACCGGCCCCTCCGGCGGAACGACATAGTCACCACATGCGGCCAACTCGCAGGCCTATGGGTGGGGCTCGCAACACCCAATAGATCTATCACTCATGCCCCTCGGTCCTTATACAAGGATTAATGGTCTTAAGTTAATCGCCTACCCATTCACGTTATCTAGCAGTACCTTTCCTTAGCTAATCATACCATTGTAATTGTTTGTAAGCAGTATGTAACATGTATTTCACCCCCGAAGTTATAAAACTGAAAACAGTAAGAGAAAAGGGGGACATGAACTCACAGTTTTGCATTCCTTGTATCTAATGTAACTCAAAGCTTCCTCTAGAACGCATGACTACCTACATGCGTACTACGGTCCATTAGACGAGCGGTCCTGCCTTGACTTGGTAAAGATTAGTGTCTTTGAGTTACGTTTCAAAGTGTCTTCATTATTATTCCAAGTTATAATTACTTGTTAAAATAATAATTATTTTAACCTTAAATTATATTTATAAACTTTTGGAATAATTGTTAAACAATATTTTCGTAATAATACTTCTCAAGTATTTATACTCGTATTTCCTTCCCAAGGATGAGGCATCTCATACATGCATATCCGTATTCTTGTATTTGTATATCTTGCCATGTATTAGCGTCGTATTCCTGTGTGGATTTATACGTACGAGGATACGTATCTTCTTGTAATAGTTAAGTATTCTTATACTTAATTTTGTGTTAAACTTTCCGGAATATTATTTCTAATAAAAGTCCACTAATATATATTTCCCAAAATATATATATTTAAGGGTTATTACTTAGAAAAATTACTTATAATTTTTCCTTTCGGCAAAAATATTTGTAGTTCCAAAATAATATATTTTCAAGTCTCACTTAGAAAATATTTATAAACTTACTTTGTCCAAAAATAAGGTATTTCAAGTTTACCCAAGAAAATATATATTTTTCCCAAAAATAATATATCTTCTAAAAATTCCAAGAAAATATATTTTACTTCCCAAAAATAATATATTTTCTCCTTGTCAAAATACGATATAACTTGGTAACATTCATAAAATCATATTTTCATTTCTTGTGTCCAAAATATTATTTACCAAAAATATATTCATAAAGGTATTTTCCGGAATATTTTTGTAGGCTACATTCTTTCGTTCGGTTTCCCAATATTTCGTGTGTAACTTGTGTATTTATTCTTTGAGATTTTTGGTAATATTCTGGATTGTAATTTCTTGGTATTTTGTCAAGTTATATTATTTTATCCCTAAAATAATATAACTAATACACAAAGTATACAAATAATCACACACATGTGTCTTCTAAATATATATTCTTCAAATACCCATTTAGTTATTTTTATTTACAAAAACCAACCTCCAACATTTGTATTTTTGTAACAAAAATTATGGCAAAGTTTATATTGAGAACTCATGGTCAAAATACACTTGTAAATATTTGTAAGAAAATATTTTTCTAAGTGTTTATATTTTTAGAAAATTTTGCCATAGTTTCCCTTAAAAATGGGGGTGTCCATGCTATCAAAGCATATCATTTTCTTTTTAAAATCATCACAACCAATCACCAACTTAACCAACACTTACCAAGTGCCAAAACAATGCTATTTACATAACAACATGAACTTGAACTTTCATAAGGACTTGTAGTAACTTGGTAGTGTGCTTAGTTGGTTTAGTTACCCTTTGAAATGTATTTACTTCTTTAAAAACTTCATCTTTAAAGAAGTTAGGTGTTTACAACTTCCAAACACATTTTCTAAAAATGCTTCTTTATGTAATCTTTTTGTTACACAAGAGTTTCTACACTTATTTAACCCTTAAAAATAGTATTTGTTTATGTAAGAACCAAGTCTAGGTAAATCTTGTTATTTAACTTAGTTTCTTGGGAAAACTATTTTGGAAATCATCCGCTTACAAGACTTGTATTGTGTTTAAATCATTATCACATATGAAAACAACTTTTATTATTCAAGTTCATGTCTACATAAAGTATGATCATCTTGGTCTTTCACAAGATCATCATCTTACTTACTAGATCATGTGTTTAATCATAATCTAGTAGGTTTCTTATGATGTCTAGCACCATAAACACAAAAATCAACCATCAAGAAGCAAAACAATACTTAAACAACATAGTTCATCAAGATTACTTCATATATCAAGCTTATGTTCATGTTTCATGATTATGTTCTTTAGTGTTCCTCAAGTTATTCATCATGTAACATCTTTGAACCACTCAAAATAGAAGTAAAATGGAAAGATCATGGTTCTTACCACTAGCTCAAGGCTAGGGATGATTAATGGAGGAAATGAAGTGGTTAATAGCACTAGCAAGAGGTCCTTCAACTTCCAATGCCTCCACACTTCCTAACTTTGCTTCTTACACCATATTATCACCTTAGAATATATGGAGAGTGATTGAAAAAGGATGATGGTGGGTGGAAGTGTATGGCCATGAGTTATGGGAGAAGGAAGGAGAAAGAAGAGTGTTGGTGATGAATGGGTGAAATAAAGGTTAAGAACTTAGGGATTAATTTATAAACTTCCACCATTTTATTATCCAATGTATATTATGTTTCATAAGGACACAACAAGATCTAATAGGATATCAAAGGAGATCTAATGGAATCAAAAGAAATCACAAGTGGGGGACCCACTTGTGACCGTCCATTGAAGGGGGGGGGGTATAGGTTGGGTGGTGATGATAAGTTCATTTAATTAGTTAAATCTTAAGTGTAATAGTTAGTGTTTATGTGTATTAGGTGTTATATAGTGTGTTAGGGTGTTCGGGGCTCATAACTAGCTCAGAAATAATAAAACAATGCTTCTAGTATAATTTTGGTGTTTCGGGTAGTGTCCGGTTGTTCGGTTAGAAAATGGTTCGTTAAAGTGTCAAACTATTCCGTTTAGTGTTAATTATGTTACCTTTTGTGACACTTTTAATTCCCGACACTTAGGAAAGCATTCAGGACCATTTAGTCATATTTTTGCATGATACTAGCTTGTTAAAAAGTTGATTTTTGCTGATTTATGCAGAATTATGCACTTTGGGGGAGTTTTAGGCACTTTCCGGCACTATAACTATCACCTAGAAAAGTAGTTTTGTGGTCCTTACTTCCCTACACACTATACTAGTGTGGTACTTGGTTTCTGGCTCATACTAGGTCTCAAAACACTGTCTGTCTATGTACTGAACCCCGTCAGCATATTCCTGTTTTATCCGTTAACTGTGCTAACTGTGCTTTGTGCATTATTTATGTCAATATGTTTGCATGCAGTCAATGATATGTCATTTGAAATATGTAATGCACATGGTGATAATCAGAAAGCAGTTCAAGTAATTAATTGTAATTCAGCACAGTTATTAAGCATTAATCAATATTTAATAATTGTACGAAAACATGCAAATTTGACAGTTGTCACATTCTCCCCCTGTTAAGAAAATTTCGTCCTCGAAATTTGTACTACCTTAACTCCTTAGAGTTACATTATGCAGGTAATAATACAGAGGTTGATAACCACAAAACCGAATCAAGACTTAATCGAATCAAGTGAGTTCAGGAATGTATTACAACAATAAGAACCCAATGGTTAAAAGGTATGTGTTCCAGAATTTGATGTCATGTATAGAAGTATAGTCTAGTGTAACTTAGTTAATAGGGGTGCAACAGAGGAGTTTCGACCAATGGATTTCCAAACAATCGGTCACAGTACGCAAACGAGTTTTCACAAACCATAGCATCTGCTATATGAACTCAAAATCAACAACTTAAATATGAAAATGATCTGTCATCTTTCGAATAAATAAATGGTAAGGATTAGTGTGTTGACATTCTTGAATTGCGAAAATACACCGAATGAAATACAAGCGAATCTGGTGTATCATTGTCTTAATTCGTAGTTGCATCACGAATATTTAAATGACAAGTTAAACAAAAGTATGTGTATTTTCGTGTGAGACGGTTGACCGTGATTAGCACATGCTACAAATTTGTAATAGCACCACAAGGTGTCGTAATTGACATATCTCAATAATAGCGGTGACCGAACAAGCTTACCGTGTTTGAAATCAAAAGAAAGTGTACTGAAACAATCTGAAGATTTGATTTACACAATGTCATAGCGTTTTCAATTGAATACGGAACATCAAAGAACCACTGTTTCCAATGAAAAAGCAATAATTACTGCAAGACATTCGACCAATAATGAAAGAGTCGTTAGGAGGTACACTGTGATATGAAATAAATCGATGTACCATTTCCTTAACACACAACTATGTTGAGACTGCTTTAATTGTGATAAACAAAATGGATTTAGAGCAAGTCAATAAATAAGCAATTAAATCTGTGTATGAGGTGCATAACCAAATTAGCGCAAGCTTCAATTTTGTGAAAGTATCACCGCAAGGTGTCGAAACCAGCAAACGATTTAGTGGAGTCATAGACCAATCAAGTCTACTACGACTCGAAACAAAAGAACCTTTGCAAAATTATTTGAATATGATGCTCTCAATACATCATATGGTCTCTTAAATTGAATATGCGAAATGGATAAGTTCAATGCTTGAACTTGGTAACCTGACAATAAACGTATGTATCAACAAGGGAATCTCAGCATGGTTACGAAGATAACGATGAATGTATCTTGAAAGAAATGAAGTCTCAAGAAAGTGTGTTGACTTGATAACAAGGAAGCCAGCAATTACCATAATATAGGTCACTCGAATCACACATCAGTAATTAGATTTAGCAACATAATATTTGAACTTAAATGAAGTGTTTATTCGAAATGAAACCGCATACGTAGCAAATGGTGCATGCGTAACATATAAGTTTTCAAGTAATGAAACAATGAGTATTTGCTAAAATGAAGAAATGACCAAGTATCGAAGCAAATGTGTGTTCGCTCTCAGCGAAGAAGATTAACGCAATGCAACTACCATTAAGGGGAGTAGAGATGCAAACATCTACTCGCTAGAAGCAAAAGTGAAGGTTTTAAAGAAATTTGAGTACTTTCTGTTTGGTTTACTGAAATAGCATATATGTCAGGATAATGGGGTTTGCTTGAGTTAACAGGTGTGGTTCCTAAGAAACCTTTACGAGTTTGGTCCTGGGTCCCCAAAGGTCCTAAGTACCTGTTTTTCTAGATTCTCAAAGTTTCGTATTTTGTGTAAAACTGTTTTGTGCAGTGTGTAGGAAGCACAGTTTTTTTTTTTTTTTTGTGCATGTATAAAACAAGTTATTGTCCCACAATTTCCCTGGTATACTTTCTTCCTGAATTCGCAGCTAATGACACTCGATCATCGATCAGTCGTGAAATAGTAGTTAGATCCTCACAGTTAGTTAAATAAGTAATTCGTTAATCCTTAGCAAGAATCACCGACTCTTGTTGGTTAGCTCGTTCGGCTCCTGGTAGTTTAATGTTCGTACGAAAGCTATTGTCCTTCCTCTTGGTGAGCAAAACTGGGGTTACCCAAAGCGAGAAACTTGGTCTGTTATCTTCCTTCTCTATCAACTACTAAAACTACACTGTCAATCCTTGCATCTCCGAAGGTGTAAGTCGCTAAGGTGCATTGACTGTAGGCGCGGCGCCTGGAATCGAATCGATGCGAAATTCGACTTGTCGCTGAGGAGATAATTCTGGCAAGTCTTCAGGTAAGACTTTAGGATATTCCCTTATCACAGGGATATCTTCGAGTTTTGGTTCTTCGGTTCCCTTTTCCACGACATGAGCCAAGAAGGCAACACATCCTTTGTGCGAAAATTTTCATGTCTTCAATGACTGATACTCTGTAGGGGCGTATCCTGCTCTATGAATCACGATCGTTTCTCCGTTCGTCGTCAGGATGCGGGTAACAATCTCCACCTGCTTGCTCAACAACCAGTCCATCCCAATTACCATGTCGAAGTTTCCCCTAAGCTAGTTCTATCGAGTACTGGATATCTATCTTACTTACTACTAAAACAAGTATATTCTGAAGCTAAAATTTGACAACAATGTCAAATAGCACAGACGCATAACATTGACTATTATGAGACGTACCGATGGCCATGTTTGGATCCTGGCATGCTTCCCTAGCTCCAGTGTTAGACATTTTTCCCATGATCTTGTTTAATCTCCCTTGGGCAATCTTTCCTAAAGTGCTCCATGTCACCGCAGTTATAACACCCTTGACCTCTCTTTCCACGTCCCGTCTTGTGCCAACACGTTTCCCTGCAGTGCCCCACCTTGCCACAGTTGTCACACTTTCCATCTTTACATCGCCCGGTATGATGACGTCGACACTTGTCGCACTTAGGTAATTTACCCATGTAATCTTTTCCCTTTTTGGCCTTGTTGTTGTTATCTGCCCGGGTACCCATCTTGAAGTTTGCGAACTTTCTCTTGTTATCTCCAGCTGGCTCTACAGGAGTCTCCTTTTTCTCTTCAGGGATTGAAAATTTTCCTAGTCTAACCGCTTCTTCAGTGAGTGTCACACTTATGTCGATAGCCTCGGCGATTGTTGGAGGTTTAGATGTTGTCACCAGGCTTAGAATCTGAGGTGCCAATCCCGCGATGAAACGTTCGATCCTTTTAAACTCTGGTTCTACCATGTAGGGGACAACACGAAACAGATCATGGAATCTCTGCACGTACTCAGTTATCTTTGGACCTTCCATTTTCAAGTTCCAGAACTCAGTTTCCAACTTCTGGATTTCTGCTCTCGAGCAGTACTTCTTATGCAATAGTTCTTTCAGTTGATCCCATGTCAAAGCATACGCAGCAGCCTCACCCAACGTCTGAACCTGAAGGTTCCACCATGACAGAGCCCCATCTAGAAACAGTCTAAAATGTACGTGACCTGATGCTCTGGTGCACATTTGCTCAAACGCAAAACAGAATCTATCTTCTCAACCCAGCGCACGAAGGCTACGGCACCCCCAGTGCCATCAAAGTCCCGAGGCTTACAGCTCAAGAACAGCTTGTAGGTGCAGCCTGCGACATAAGCAACATCATTCACATAAGGCATTAGCCAAGCGTACTTTGGAAATGTCCAACGTTTTGTAATGTGTCTTTAGTGACTAAGCATTACCGTTGGGTGGGTTATTTCCTGAGGTACCTCCGCTGTGTTCGGAGCGAAGGGCCTCGTGCTGTGCGATGGCCTGTGAGATGCGCTCTTGTAATTCCGCCTCTGTCGTCGATAGAGGGTTGTTGGTATCGGTGTTCCTTTGAATCGACATCTTCTAAGAAGAAGATCGGATAGGTTAGGTCTCATTAAAGTCATAAGCACATAAGCACCTATTTAACGAGTAAGACCTAGGAGGTGTATTCCATATATGTATATACGCAGTCTTTATAACAAGCAATCATATAACATCACCCTTATAGCACAAACTTGTAGGTAGGCACATATTTAATGAGAACTTATCAAGCAAGCACGTAGCATTCAATTATAGTACAATCATGCAAATCAACAACGTGCTTAGTAAGGACATGGCGACTGAGCTTTCATTGTTTACCGACCACAATCACATTGTTTTACAAAGTTCATAACATTAAAAGGGACACAGGGTCACCCTACCCTCATCCAATAAGTCTATCAGTGTACCAAAATCGCGGGGTCAAAAGTGGTCTTCAAAAGTCTCTACAATCTCGGCTTATTAGTAATGTATTTTCCCAAAAGTAATGCAATCCACATAAAACCAAAAGCCAACTATACTGGTGTATGAGGTGGAGGAGTGAAGAAAAACAAACTGCTAACATGTGCGACTTTCTCCTCGAGCTTGAATATACGGTGAAGTAATTAACTGATCTGCTGCTCGACAGTAAAGAAACGAGCATCAAAAGTTCATAACATTAAAAGGGACACAGGGTCACCCTACCCTCATCTAATAAGTCTATCAGTGTACCAAAATCGCGGGGTCAAAAGTGGTCTTCAAAAGTCTCTACAATCTCGGCTTATTAGTAATGTATTTTCCCAAAAGTAATGCAATCCACATAAAACCAAAAGCCAACTATACTGGTGTATGAGGTGGAGGAGTGAAGAAAAATAAACTGCTAACATGTGCGACTTTCTCCTCGAGCTTGAATATACGGCGAAGTAATTAACTGATCTGCTGCTCGACAGTAAAGAAACGAGCATCAAAAACCTGGGAAGGTGTAATAGTGGCAGGTGAGAGTGCAAAAGGAACCTTTGATAAATGCGGATGATCAAAGTATACTGGCAATAGACAGGGTGGAGGATGTGGTGTCAGCTCAACCTCCAAAACTCTGCGACTCATGTCCTCAAACTGTAGCTGATGTTACAGGAACAACTCATCCCGTGTGTAGCCTCCATAATGTGAGGGATGGTAAAGGTCTAATATCAGCATAGTGTATGATAGGAACCATCGAAATGGCTCGTCCAGCGGTGTAGAGGTGAAAGTAGCAAGCGGTGCGGCCTGTGAGGTCGGGGAAAATGCTGATGTAGCAAAAGGATCGTCATGAGGGTGCTGACCTGGAGTACTTTTCCGGGGTGCGGGTGTGTCCTGAAGGAAAGCGATAGGTATGTCGGTGCAATGGACGTCGGTCTCCATAGGGGAAAAGGAGCAACATCAGCGGGTGCAGGTGCAGGAACATATGTCTCAACAAAAGAGAAGATCAACAGGTGCAGGTACTGGGTCTGGTATAAGGGGTGCAATGTCTGGTAAACCAAAAGAAATAGGGTCATGGTCAAGCAAGGGCTCAGGATCAGCAGGTGCAACATCAGGCTGACCCAAAGGAACAGGAGCCGGCTCAGGAGCAGGCTCTGGGTCGTATAAAGGTGTGGGTTCTCGAGCAAGTGATGGTGTAGTATTCATAGTGGCATCATCGTCTGAGTCAGTAGTAGAAAGCTGTAATCCGGCCGGCTGTAAGGCTGCAGATGTCACAGACTCAAAGGAGTCTGAAATCGAGTGTATACTAGATTCAGAGGATAGCTTGTTAACAGGGGTCTTAAGAAGTGAAATTAGTAACAACGTTCTCGTCTATCTTTCCATCATCATGGGCGTCATTAGGAGGACCATTGATATCAGGTCAACGTCATCATCAACTACTCGTCGAGTAGCCAATCTTCGGAAGGAATGTCCACAGGAGGCGCAACATCGAGGATTGGAGCCATGGTGTGCTCACCATCGGGATGACCAGTGATGAAGTGGTCATGGACTGAAACAAGGATGACAAAAAGATCCTTGTCGGGGAAGCCATCAGCAAGGGTAAATCATTATCAAAGTCTAGTAGCGCGGACGGTTGGAAGTCGTCCTCATCCTCGGTCAGCATTTCAGGATCACTCTCAGTGTCTGACGTAAATATCTCTGGCGCAGGTGCAATCTCATTTATCTGTGGCGGTGGCCATAGGGTCGTCAACGTCTGACAACTCGCTTTCTGAGGAAGGTATCATGTGTGCTGGTACATAATAATCATAGCATGTATATTCATAGTAATCACTTAGTGTATTGCAAACAAGAACAATTCATCATGTATTCACATTATTCTTCATGAAACTTTCTATCCTTCGTGGTCTCTCAGACTAAACTTCCCAGTCTCTCAGACTGAACTCCCTAGTCTCTCAGACTACCCTTCCTAGTCTCTCACACAGAACTCCCTAGTCTCTCAGACTACGCTTCCCAGTCTCTCAGACTGAACTCCCTAGTCTCTCAGACTAGACTTCCCAGTCTCTCAGACTGAATCATAAGCATAAACTTTGAAATGTGTTTCGTGTCTTTCATTGTAAAAATGTTTGTTTCCTGGATCTGGGCGTTTCGTGTATGCAATGAAAACGTGTTTGAAAAAATGTTTTCGTGGGAGCCCTAATGATTATAGTCTAGACTCGAGGAAGAATCCTAGTTCGCTACAATCGAAGCTCTGATACCAAGCTGTCACACCCATACTTTTGCGGAAGCGTGATTGATGTATTGTAAAATACATCTTTATTCGCGTCCGTTTTAGTCGTTAGATATTCGTTTTTGTCCTTTTTTAGCGTAGAATGTACATACTTTTGATATTTTGTGTTTTCCAGGTCTTTACAGCCAAAAGGAGCAGATACGAGTTAAATTCTGGAAAGGCGAAAGACGGGAACGGAAATCGAGGAGCTCGAAAGCAAGAACGAAGAAAAAATCAATTCTGGAGCATCCAGGCGGGCTGCGTAAGCTGTTACAACCATCTACGCACCCTGCCTCAACTTAAAACAAGAATTCAGGAATTGTGACATCCGGGCGGGCCGCGTAAGCTTATATTTACTTGTTACGCGGGCCGCGGGGGACATAAGATCAGAAACCGACTTGAATTCAGCAACGGCTATAGGGTTTTGAGATTATTTAACATCATCATCATCAACAGCCGACAGGGACACGAATTTTGGGAGTTCTCAAGCACCATTGAAGTCTGATTGAAGGTTTGGAGCATCTTGGAAGCTTGGAATCATTCGGGTAACATCCTGGAGCAATCGGGAGTGAAGATTCGGGTTTAATCGTCCTTATTCTTTCGTTTTCATTTGTTTAAATTTTGTTGCATGATGAATTCAGAATATAACTTGATTTTGTTTTTGTTCTTAATGATGTTTTCTGGCTAAAAACCTTACACTACCTAGGCTAATGACAATAGTTAAATAAAGTTTGAATCTTTATTCGATTTTTGGCGTGGTTGTGGCTTTTTCTTGTATTGTAAAAACTTCGGGAATTTAACTTGGTGCATATGCGTGCTTGACGATTATTTTATCACTGTTTATTGCTTCGTATAATCCTTGGTGACGGTCTTTATCACATAATAGGGTTGTATTAGGGTTTCTTGATTTAGGTGACGGTCTTTATCACATAATAGATCATTAATCCTTTAGGGTGAAAATTGCATAAGTACCTTAGAAGTAATATTCGGTAATTTAATAAAATCAAGTGTTCTGCTAAACTTGTCACTGTGAGGCTCGAGGTTATTAATAGGTCTCGGTTTGGTTATAAGTCCTTAACATTCCATTGTCTATTTAACCAAGATTAAAACCCGTAGTTGCTTTAGACGTTCGCGCTGAGAGGTAGAGCGTCTTATATAGGCACTTTCAAGAAACTAGAGGACTGAGAGGAAATCTAGAAAACCGGTGAGCGTAACAGCCTAGGTAGTGCCACAAGAATCGCTTTGAGAGTGTTTGAGGGGCTTAGTGGTGTCTTAATAGGTTTAGTATCCAAAGATCCCGGTTCCACACCACAAAATCATCGAATAGAGATCCATTCTGAGTTTAGCTTGCGTCTAGCCTAGGTAGTCTTCATTCATCACTGGTCAAAGTCTTCGTTAGAGTTCGTGTTAGTTATTTAGCTAATCTAGTTATTCGTTATTTGCATTCTTAGGATTTTTAGAAACCCCCCCCCCCCCCCAATCAATAAACAAATAGTTTGAGTCATGTCAGTCTTAGTCTTTATAGAGTCTTAGCGTAATCCTTAGAGTTTCGTGGGTTCGATACTCGGACTTGCTTTAGCTTTACTACATTGATCAGTACACTTGCCGGTTGTGTGGTTTAGGGTTTAGATCGAGTCTTAGTTTATAAATTTAAAGCTTAGAGTGTCTAAATTAGGGTTAATTTTAGTTGTTTTTGTTAAACCACTTTGTGCACATCAAGTTTTTGGCGCCGTTGCCGGGGATTCTTTGGCGATTGCGTTGATTACTCTGTTTGGACTTAGTTGACATATTACGTGCTATTTGTGTTCGTTGAGTCGTAGGAGTCTAAAATTTATAAAAAAAATCAAAAAAATTTTGCTTTAGTGTCTTTTTTAGATTAGTGAGTCATTGTTAGAGTCTTCTTACTTGTTTCGTATTTGGTTTTGCAGTTGATGCCCCATACGCGTTCGCAGGGACCTCTGCCGAATCCGTTTACGATCAAGTCTTCATTCTCGTCTTCTGCGTCCGAGGTAAGTTCTTCTAGCTCTTCTGCGGTTTCGCAGCCCACCCCCGCTTTCGATTTCACACCGAAGTCATCACCACATGTTTCACCACACGTTTCCCCACCACCCTCCCATTCTCGTACACCTAGTCCTCCACCCGTAGTTCAAATGGCGAACCGCACCGTTTACCAGCAGGCTACCACCGGTTTCACAGGCGCTACTTCACCCATCACCCTTCCGAACATCACGAATGATAGGTCCTGGCAGATTCCTTCCTACATCATGACGGCCAACACCAATTCGTGCCAGTTCCATGGTCGTGACGACGAGGATGCTCCCGCCCATATAAATCGCATCACTCGTCTTTGTGGCACCTACTCCATAGAGGGTGTCAATCTAGATGCCAGGTACCTACAGGTCTTCCCATTCTCTCTCGCTGGACGTGCAGCCGTCTGGTTCGATTCTCAGCCCGCAGGCACTTTCACTACTTGGTCTGGTCTTCGCGATGCTTTCATAGCCAAATACTTCCAACCAGCCAAGGCGTCTCGCCTTCGTGATCAAATTCACTCCTTCCGTATGGAGCCTGATGAGCCATACCACTTAGCTTGGGAGCATTTTCGGACGCTTCTCTCTCGTTGTTCGCAGCATGGTTTGTCTGATTGGGCGTTAGTTGAGAAGTTTTACAATGGTCTTACTCCTGAGATTAGAGCTCGTTTCGATACTTCAGCAGGAGGGCAGCTTATGGGAAAGAAGACGGTGAATGAGTGCAATGATTTGTTCGAGAGTTTTGCACATTCTGATATGGACTACAGCTCTACCAGCAGGACTTCCATTCCTGTTCGTACCTCCTCGGCCGGTCGAGGGGTAAACCAAGTTAACTTGGATCCTTCGGTAGCTGCTATAGTCGAGAGTTTGAGGCAAGAGATGAGGCAAGAGTTGAATGAGATTAAGAAGAAAGTTGATAGGTGTGAGGTTTGTAGGGGAGGTCACGACACGCTCGATTGTCCCACTATTACACTTGAGCAGGTAGAGTACATAGCCGGTCAGTCTAGGGGTCCCACGAAATCTTTCAATTCCAATTACAACTCCAACTGGCGCGGTAGTGGCAACAATAGTAGTTATCGTTCTTCTGGCAATCCCCCTGGTTTCCCATCTGGTCAGTATCAAAATAGGGGACCGGGTCTCTACACGAGTGGTGGTTCGGGTCGGAGTGGTCAGTATAGTGGTTCAGGAGATCAGTTTGCGAGTGGGGGGTCGAATCAAGAGGGTCAAGGTAGTGGAAAGGCTTCAGAGGGAAATTTGAGTAAGATAGAGGAGATGTTAGCCCAGATGATGACACAGAATCAGACATCGCAGAAATCCCTAACTGATTTTGTTAAAACTCAGGAGCAGATTAATAAAAGTCACGAACTTCAGCTCAAAAGTCAGTAATCCACACTTTTAGACCTTCAAAGAACAGTAGGTGGAATTGCTAAACAGTTGCAGGAGCATCCACCGGGTCAGTTTTCGGGAAACACCTTCACGAATCCCGCAAATCATTCAGCGAAAGCTATTACGACCCGCAGTGGAAAGAGTTTGGGAGAGGTTGTGAGAGAGAGAGTTGAGGAAGAGAAAGAGGATGAAGTCGATGAGGAGATCGAGATGGAGGCTCCAGGCAAGGTGCACATGAGGCTAGACCCAGCAAGTACCGCACACGCCGATGAGTCGCCAGTAGAGAAGAAAGTGGAGAAGCAGCCGACGAAGGTTCGGCCATCACCAGTGATTGATTATTCCCGCCTTCCGTTTCCCGCCCGCGCTAAGCAGCAGAAATATGCTCAGGAATACGGGAAATTCCTCGAGATGTTCACGCAATTGAAAATCAATCTTCCGTTTATCGAGGCGCTTCAATCTATGCCTAAGTATGCTAAATTTCTCAAAGATCTTTTGAAGTGTAAGGAGAGAATCGGTGAGCTTTCGAATATTCCATTGACAGGAGGTTGTTCTGCGGTAGTCTTGAATAAGCTGCCAGAGAAATTAACCGATCCTGGTACTTTCACGATTCCATGTTTCTTTGGGAGAGCCGTTACCCCCGCTCACGCTCTAGCCGATTTAGGGGCCAGCATCAATCTGATGCCGTTTTCGTTGTATGAGAGGCTTGGTTTAGGAGAGTTGACACCCACGCGTATGTCGTTGTCTTTGGCTGACCGATCAGTCAAGTATCCTCGTGGGATAGTGGAGAATTTGTTGGTGAAGGTTGATAAGTTTGTGTTTCCTGTGGATTACGTTGTTCTTGATATGGAGGCCGACGAGCGAGTTCCTATTATTCTGGGCCGTCCATTCCTTAGGACCGCAAAGGCGATTATCGACGTCTTTGACGGTAAGATTTCTCTTCGTGCTGGTGACGAGATTGTCACATTTGAGATTGATAGAGCAATGCAGCATCCTGGAGGTCGAGATGACGATAGCGGGCCGTGTCATTCTGTTTACTTTCTAAATTCTTTCATATCTTGTGTCGACACGTGTTTCGAGTACATCAGTGGAGCCGATTTGGAAGGTGAGGGAGTTGTTGACGAGCCTGATGAAGAGAAAGTTGAAGAGGTTGAGGAGGAGCAGTTGGATGAGAGTGATGAGTTGTGTGCTCCTGAGCCGTTGGAGCTCGACGCGATTAGTGATGAGAGTACTCCTGTAGAGATTCCACCGCCCTTAGAACTTAAGGTTCTTCCATCATATCTTGAGTACGCATTTCTAGGAGAG
Source organism: Helianthus tuberosus (assembly GCA_030545235.1). Taxonomy (NCBI): domain Eukaryota; kingdom Viridiplantae; phylum Streptophyta; class Magnoliopsida; order Asterales; family Asteraceae; genus Helianthus; species Helianthus tuberosus. The sequence continues at coordinate 177,637,532 of CM060365.1, read as the reverse complement.
AAGCCGAATATGCCTGTCATCATATCTTCGAAATTGACAGAGGAGAAAGTGAGGTTGATTGAGGTGCTAAGAGAGCACAGTGATGCGATTGCCTGGAGGCTATCTGATATCAAGGGCATTAGCCCTAATTTTTGCACGCATCGCATTCTGATGGAGGATGTTTACAAGCCTGTAGTGCAGCCGCAGCGTCGTTTGAATCCGAATATGCAGGAGGTAGTTAGGAAGGAGGTTAAGAAGTTGTTAGAGTCTGGTTTGATCTATCCGATTTCCGATTCAGCTTGGGTGAGTCCTACGCAGGTCGTCCCGAAGAAAGGGGGAATGACAGTTGTTCTGAATGCGAAGAATGAGCTTATTCCGTCTCGTACTGTTACGGGTTGGCGTGTGTGCATTGACTATCAAAAGTTAAATGACGCCACTCGTAAAGATCATTTTCCGCTCCCATTTATTGATCAGATGCTTGAGCGTCTCGCGGGTCAGCAGTTCTATTGCTTTCTCGACGGGTTTTCGGGTTATTTCCAGATTCCTATTGCACCAGAGGATCAGGAGAAAACCACTTTTACATGTCCATATGGCACGTACGCGTACCGACACATGTCGTTTGGTCGATGTAACGCTCCTGCTACTTTCCAGCGTTGTATGATAACGATTTTTCAGGATATGGTTGAGAGTTCGATGGAGGTATTTATGGAGGATTTTTCGGTCTACGGTAGTTCGTTCGATCATTGCTTGGTGAATTTGGAGAAGATGTTGAAGAGATGTGTTGAGACGAAGCTGATGTTGAATTGGGAGAAGTGTCACTTCATGGTGACTGAGGGTATTGTGCTAGGGCACAAGATTTCGAGAGCTGGCATTGAGGTTGATAGAGCGAAGATAGATACGATCAGCCAGCTTCCTCCGCCGACTAGTGTCAAGTCGGTTCGTAGTTTTCTCGGTCATGCGGGATTTTATCGACGCTTTATCAAGGATTTTTCCAAAATTACACGCCCCATGACGCGATTGTTGGAGAAAGACATTCCGTTTGTCTTTGATGAGGAGTGCCTTAGAGCGTTTGAGTTTCTGAAGGAGAAGTTAGTGAGTGCACCGATCCTCGTGTCACCTGATTGGAGCTTACCATTCGAGATGATGTGCGATGCGAGCTATTACGCAGTTGGTGCGGTGTTAGGGCAGAGACGGGAGAATCATTTTCACCCGATTTACTACGCGAGTAAAACTTTGAATGATGCCCAAGAGAATTACACCACCACGGAGAAGGAGTTGTTAGCGGTTGTCTTTGCATTCGACAAGTTTCGGTCGTATCTTGTTCTTTCGAAAACCATTGTGTTTACGGACCATTCCGCTCTGCGTTACTTGTTTCAGAAGAAGGACGCGAAGCCGCGCCTTATACGATGGATTCTGCTTCTTTCAGAGTTCGATATTGAAATTAAGGATAAGAAAGGGGCAGAGAATGTGGCGGCAGACCACTTGTCACGTTTAGAGGATCCGAGGAGAGAGGAGATTCGTGAGGAGGTGATAGGGGACAGATTCCCTCACGACTCTATTGATTCTGTCACGGCAGGGGCCGAGGGTTTACCGTGGTATACCGATATAGCCAATTATTTGGCCGGAGGATTTGTGATGGAGGGTATGCATCGCCAGCAGAGGAGAAAGCTTTTGAATGATGCGCGGAAGTATATTTAGGACGAGCCTTACCTCTTCAGGATAGGAGGCGATCGAGTTTTGAGGAGGTGTGTGAGTAGAGAGGATGGTTGGGACATTATTCGGCATGTTCATGAGGGTTTGACAGGAGGACACCATGGTCCGCATGCGACTGCGCAGAAGGTGTATGATTGTGGATTCTTTTGGCCGACAGTAGTAGAAGATGCGGGAGAGTTTGTGAGAAAGTGTGATCGTTGCCAACGGACCGGCAACATCTCATCCAAGGATGAGATGCCCCAGAATCCTATTCAAGTGTTGGAAGTCTTTGACGTTTGGGGCATCGATTTCATGGGGCCGTTTCCATCTTCGAGTGGGAATCGGTACATCCTCGTTGCGATAGACTATGTTTCGAAGTGGGTGGAAGCTCAAGCTTTGCCTACAAACGATGCACGAGTGGTGGTGAGGTTTTTGAAGAAGTTGTTCACGCGATTTGGTACTCCGAAGGCAATTATAAGTGATCGCGGTACGCATTTTTGTAATACCGTTATGGAGAAGGCGTTGGAGAGATATGGAGTTACGCACCGCTTGTCTAACGCGTATCATCCGCAAACGAGCGGTCAAGTGGAAAACGCGAATCGAGGAGTAAAGAGAATTTTGGAGAAGACGGTAGGGAAGAGTAGAAAGGATTGGTCCGACAAGTTGGACGATGCGTTATGGGCGTTCCGCACCGCCTATAAGACGACATTAGGTACGATGCCGTTTATGATTGTGTATGGGAAGGCTTGCCATTTACCGGTCGAGTTAGAGCATCGGGCTCTTTGGGCACTCAAAACGGTGAATTTAGATTTGACCGAGGCCGCTAGGAAACGATTTTTCCAAATTCATGAGTTGGAGGCGCTTCGTGACGCCGCGTATGATCGTTCGTGGAGTATAAAGGAAAAGTCAAAAGCTTTGCATGATAGAAGGTTGCGGAAGTTGAAGGAGTTTAAAGTGGGCGATCAAGTGCTTTTATTTAATTCGAGATTGAAGTTGATTGCCGGAAAGTTGAAGTCAAGATGGTCCGGGCCGTATGTCGTGAGGGAGGTTTTCTCGTACGGTACCGTGGAGTTGTTTGATGAGGAGAAGTTGGAGTCGTGGAAAGTGAATGGACATCGGTTGAAGCACTATTTAGGGGGTCCCATCGACACCGCCGAAGAGGAAACCGTTCCTCTTTCGGACCCGCCTAGCACCACCGCGTAGTTTCTTGAGTGAAAACTCAAGTGTAGAGTTTGTACATTGAGTCGTCATTCGTGTCGCGTCGTTAGTTTAGTGTTTGTGTCGTTTGCATCTTTTTGTCATATTTTTGCGTCTTTTGTGTGTCGTGAGTATTTTTGCAGGTTTTATCACCTTCACGAAGGCGGAGACGACAACCGAGCAGCTTTCCAGGTACGTATAACATTAAAAACGAAAAAACAGGTGCAGGGGGTAAATTGGGAATAAAAATTATGTAAAAAAATTGCATCTGCTGTTGCTGTCAAAAATACAGCTGCTGTTTTGTAATCCAGGCGGCCCGCATAGACTAATTGTTTACTTTAACGCGGCCCGCTTGGACTTAAAAAAAATTTTTGAAACCTGGGCGTTCGCGGCCCGCTTCAACTTCACCTAAACCTTATGCGGGCCGCGTGAGTCTTGTGAGTCGACAGCAGTATTTAAACCCCCAAATTGATTTCAAAACTCAAAACCCTAATATTTCACCTTTCATCTCCGGCGAATTCACCCACCATCACCATCCTCATTCCGCTGTTCAACCACCACCATTTTCACCATCATCTACCACCTACATCCAACACCACTCTCCGCCGCCGTTAACCACCATACATTACCACCCCTGTTACGACAACCCTGCACTGACCATCATCATTACCATTTACATCCTCAGCCAGCACTATTACCTCCCTTCACCACTGTTACACCCCCACAACCACTGTTTTTACACCGCCTTACGCCACCCCCATCTTCACCATCCCCACCATTTCAGCCACCGCGGACCACCACACCCATCACCTGGTTGCACACTCGGGTCTCACATTTTGTTCAGAGTCGTCGATCACAAGGTATCGTTCCTGTTTAATCTTTTCGAGTCGAGTCAGTAGGGTCGTTGAGTCAGTCCGGTTTATGTTTCGAGTCAGGTCTGTTTTTGTTTCGAGTCAGTAAATGAGTCCGTCTGTTTTGTGTTGAGTCAGTAGTCCTTATGTCAGTGGTTATTGTTTCGAGTCCGTAAAAACGTGTTTTTGGTATAGAGTCTGCAGTCGTTCACTGCTGTGTCCGAAATCGAGTCGGGTCAATAAACTTTGTTTATAGATTATGTAGGTCAGTTTGTTGTGCCATTGGTGCTTATTGAATGCTTTAAAGAGGCGTTCGAATGCGATTTTGATATAACAAACAGGGGGGGGGTTGTTTGTTGTTGCTTAAAGGTACATTTTATTTTTTGCAGCGGATTTTAATATGGGTGCGGGTGGCTCGGTTTGGTATATTTGATTGATTGCTTTGAGGGATGTGAGGTTGGGATAGTGATTAGTATAGACAAAAGGGGGGTGGATGTTTTGTTTGGATTTCATACAGGTCGTGTTTTAAGAAAAAAAAACGGGGGGAGGTTTTGTTCGCGCAATAAATTTTCTATGGTTTAGTTTTTAAAACGAGCGACGGGGTTGGTTTGGTTTAATTGGATTGTTTATTAGACGGATTTTGTGAAAGACTGTTTTGGGCGTAGTTCACAAATAAGTGTGGGGATACGGCTCGCGCCATTTCGAAAAAAAACAGTATACATTTTTCATTAAAAAGCGCGCCGTTATCCGTTGCTTCCACGCTTTGGTTTTCGATGATTTCTCGGCACTCAGATTGCTCGAGGGCGAGCAAGGTGCCGGGAGGGGGTAAAAGTGTAATTTTTTCGTGTACTTTGCGTCTTAGAGCCGTGTTTTGCGTCGTTAGTGTTTTTAGCGTCTTTTAGAGTCGTTTGATGTCGTTTAGAGTCGTATTAGAGTCTTTTTAGTGTCATTGTGCGTTTCATGTGCATCGCTTGATTTTAACCGCTTCGCTCGTACTCAATCTCCATTCGGACAACGGCCGCGAATGAAATGCTATACGGCCGTCGTTCGATTGTATATTATTATATTATTATTTATTCGAAGAAAAAAAATCATAAAAATTTCAAAAATTCATAAAAAAAAACAGAAAAATTCTTAAAAATTTAAAAAAAAAACTCAAAAATACCAAAAATAGTTTGTGTTTACTAACGTTTCACCTGTTTTGCACGTTTATTGAATTGTTTGAACAGGATGTCAGGTGAGGGATCTTCGTCGGGAGTGAAGCGCAAGAGGCGCGGTACTAGAGCTCGGGGAGCTGCTCAGGAGCAGCCGGCCGATATACCACTTAGAGAGATTACATATAGGGATGACGGGACTCCACATGGTCAGAGTAGGAGGTTGGTGGATAGCCTGTTGTTACGGTTTACTGTTGGGTCGGCTGAGTATTTGAAATTTGATATTATTAAGAAGCTGAATCTGCTGGAGTTTCGAAGGATAGATTGGGATTTGGTTGGTCAGTTGGGGCAGGGTGAGAGGCTGCAGGAGCTATTAGGGCCCAAGTTTAGGATGGCATTGGATTGTGACGCGCCACAGTATTATGAGCTCACCCTATAGTTTCACTCCACATTTTACTATAGGCATCCAGGGGGTTTTGATGAGCCGGATGTAGTATCATTTGTGTTGGGTAAAAGGATTTTCAACATGAGTTTACCACAGTTCGCAGAGGCGACTGGGTTTTACACAGTTCAGGAGGTTGAGTCGGAGGAGTTTAGGGGATTGCTGAGGCAGGTTGTGAAGGAGTGGCAGGATTTTTGTGTGTTGAAGGATGATTTAGAGAGGTTTTGGCGCACTATTGAGAATGCACCATATTCAAACAATATGGTGGCATCTGATATTCGAGATCCGCTCCATAGGTTTGTACACAAGATATTGGCGGCGACATTGATTGGTAGGCACGAGGGGGATAAGGTGAACCAGCATAGCCTGTTCTGTCTTATGTGTATGGTTGAGCAGAGGCCAGTGAATCTGGCAAGTATTCTGGCATGGTCGTTGGTGAGACCGAAGAAGGGAGGAGGAAATGCGAGGTTATATGGCGGGCCGTATATTACGATGTTGGCGGCGAATTTGGGTGTGTCTGCTGATTTTCCGGCTGAGTTGATGCGTACAGGACCAGCTCCATCACTCATGGAGCTGAAGAGTCTACAGTTGGCGAGGATAGTGACGTGGGATGATCCACCGGCCTGGGAGGCTGTGATAGAGGGGCAGCAGGTGCCAGCTCCACCAGATTCAGCTGCCGCAGAGGTGATGCAGGCTGCGATTCCTCAGCGCTATCAGGTGCCACTGCAGAGGCATCAGTTGCCGGCACGTGAGCACCCTATTAGGCAGCCGCGGCCAGAGCCGTTGACGTTAGAGGCATTGTATGACAGAGTGGAGCAGGTTAGGCAGGAGATGCGGGATGGTATTCAGGTTCTTCTTGATCATTTTCAGTTACCACCGCCAGCGTCTTGGCAGCCACAGCAGGAGGACCCTGCAGGTGGGCAGCAGGGTGGAGCAGGAGGAGCTTGAGGATATGCAGCAGCTTTCATGGAGTTTATATCTTTTGTTTTTATTTTATGCTGTTTTGATCCTCATATTTTGGCCTGTACTGATATTATAAACAGGTCGGTAGGGTTTTGGGGGTTGGTCGATACTTGGATGATGGGTGAGCTGATTTGATGGTATATATTATGTTTGGTTTGGTATGATTTGTTTGTTAGGTCGTTTGTTGTTGCCGCTTCCGTTCGCGTGTCCGAGTTAGTACAGTTTGCTGAGCGCGTTTTGGATTGGAGGGCATATGTGGTATCGACTGGCATAGTGACAGTCTCACATATTTATTCAGCTAAGCCGTTCCACTTGTATATTTTATTTTATTTTTCGTTTTTCTTTTTGTTTTTAGGTTTTAGGAGTCGTGCTTTCATCCTTGCATTAGGGACAATGCAATATTTAAGTGTGGGGATGGGACATTTGAGTCTTGAGTCGTTAGTTTAGTGAGTCTTGAGTCATACAAAAAAAAATTGAAAATTTTTCAAAAATCCAAAAAAAAAAATTAAAAAAATTGGAAAATGTCTTTTGAAACGAGAAGTTTGTAAAATAAAAACGGAAAATGATAGAAAAGTCGGATTTTTGTTCGGGTTCAAATAATAATAATATGAGAATAAAATAATCATGCTTGTGTCTAGTTTGGGATGCGTGGGTAGGCTCGATTCGGTTCTGGGTTTCTTTGATCTTAAAATATACCTAATTGTCGGTCTACTAGTGGGTTCTCATCTAGGGAAAGTGGGGAAATTGAAACCGCCAAAAATAGTATAAGGGATGCCGTTATAAGCTAAGATTGTTAGAGTTTTTGGTCATTATCTCGTTGAAAAAAAAAATGAAATAAGTGAGCTAGAAACTAAATGAAAGTAACACAGGTCTATGTAATCCGAGTTGGGGATCGCGACTCTACAGCCGGAATGCCTCTGGGATGTGTGAAATCGAATTGCCGATTAAAAGTACCGAAACCTAAGTAATCTGTGGTTGGGGATAGCGACTCTACAGCCGGAATGCCTCTTGGTTAGGGAAAGCATCGTCTAGACTCACGAGAGAAAAAAAAAGAGAGAGAGAGCAAAAAGCAAAAAAAAAAGAAAAAAAAAATATAGATTTGATTTTAAACTCTCTTGATCTTGGTATAAGGCGGTTAGGAAATAGCCCAGTGGTTGTTCCTTTTGTCCTATAAGCTTGAGGGGGGATTCGGTGGACTTGCAATTCTTAGCGTGAGACCCTAGGTAGATTGACCGAACTTGAACTAAATTGCATGATAAGGGCTTGGAACCGGGTTGGGTTTAAGAGGATCGATATACTTGCAATCGCGGCTAACACGAGTTTCGGTTTTAATAAAATAACATAAGCTTTTGGCCCATTCGACTATTCCGACTATGATTCCGTTTGCATAATTCTTTTTCGAGGACGAAAAAAGATTAAGTGTGGGGATATTTGATGTATTGTAAAATACATCTTTATTCGCGTCCGTTTTAGTCGTTAGATATTCGTTTTTGTCCGTTTTTAGCGTAGAATGTACATATTTTGATATTTTGTGTTTTCCAGGTCTTTACAGCCAAAAGGAGCAGATACGAGTTAAATTCTGGAAAGGCGAAAGACGGGAACGGAAATCGAGGAGTTCGGAAGCAAGAACGAAGAAAAAATCAATTCTGGAGCATCCAGGCGGGCCGCGTAAGCTGTTACAACCATCTACGCGCCCCGCTTCAACTTAAAACAAGAATTCAGGAATTGTGACATCCGGGCGGGCCGCGTAAGCTTATGTTTACTTGTTACGTGGGCCGCGAGGGACATAAGATCAGAAACCGACTTGAATTCAGCAACGGCTATAGGGTTTTGAGATTATTTAACATCATCATCATCAACAGCCGACAGGGACACGAATTTTGGGAGTTCTCAAGCACCATTGAAGTCTGATTGAAGGTTTGGAGCATCTTGGAAGCTTGGAATCATTCGGGTAACATCCTGGAGCAATCGGGAGTGAAGATTCGGGTTTAATCGTCCTTATTCTTTCGTTTTCGTTTGTTTAAATTTTGTTGCATGATGAATTCAGAATATAACTTGATTTTGCTTTTGTTCTTAATGATGTTTTCTGGCTAAAAACCTTACACTACCTAGGCTAATGACAATAGTTAAATAAAGTTTGAATCTTTATTCGATTTTTGGCGTGGTTGTGGCTTTTTCTTGTATTGTAAAAACTTCGGGAATTTAACTTGGTGCATATGCGTGCTTGACGATTATTTTATCACTGTTTATTGCTTCGTATAATCCTTGGTGACGGTCTTTATCGCATAATAGGGTTGTATTAGGGTTTCTTGATTTAGGTGACGGTCTTTATCATATAATAGATCATTAATCCTTTAGGGTGAAAATTGCATAAGTAACCTTAGAAGTAATATTCGGTAATTTAATAAAATCAAGTGTTCTGCTAAACTTGTCGCTGTGAGGCTCGAGGTTATTAATAGGTCTCGGTTTGGTTATAAATCCTTAACATTCCATTGTCTATTAAACCAAGATTAAAACCCGTAGTTGCTTTAGACGTTCGCGCTGAGAGGTAGAGCGTCTTATATAGGCACTTTCAAGAAACTAGAGGACTGAGAGGAAATCTAAAAAACCGGTGAGCGTAACAGCCTAGGTAGTGCCACAAGAATCGCTTTGAGAGTGTTTGAGGGGCTGAGTGGTGTCTTAATAGGTTTAGTATCCAAAGATCCCGGTTCCACACCACAAAATCATCGAATAGAGATCCATTCTGAGTTTAGCTTGCGTCTAGCCTAGGTAGTCTTCATTCATCACTGGTCAAAGTCTTCGTTAGAGTTCGTGTTAGTTATTTAGCTAATCTAGTTATTCGTTATTTGCATTCTTAGGATTTTTAGAAACCCCCCCCCCCCCCAATCAATAAACAAATAGTTTGAGTCGTGTCAGTCTTAGTCTTTATAGAGTCTTAGCGTAATCCTTAGAGTTTCGTGGGTTCGATACTCGGACTTGCTTTAGCTTTACTACATTGATCGGTACACTTGCCGGTTGTGTGGTTTAGGGTTTAGATCGAGTCTTAGTTTATAAATTTAAAGCTTAGAGTGTCTAAATTAGGGTTAATTTTAGTTGTTTTTGTTAAACCACTTTGTGCACATCAGTGATTATGGTATGACTTTCTTAATACCATTGCATTCAATCATAACAACAACTATATGATAAAACCATAGATTTGTCATCCATTAATTGAGTTTAAAACATAACAACATTGTTTAAAACGTAGGCTTCAAATTCAAGTTTTACAAACCATACAAATTGTTTATGAGTTCACTAAGGACTCGTCAAAAGATATTAGATGAAACTAAGGTTTGGAAGACGTGTCTCGTCCAGGAATAAGACACACTGACCAAACCCAAAGACCATGGATGACATCTTTTATTCACAACGTGACTTGAAACTCGAACGCCCGCCAGATCCATACTTAGTTTCCTGAAATACATGTAGTTTGAAAACATCAACAAAAGTTGAGCGAGTTCATGTGTTTAGTAGGTGTGCACGAATAAACCTTGAAAACCTTTGTATGTACATATGTATGTACTTGTATACTGGTATGTAGCAATAAGGAAAAACAGATCGATTAATGTGTAGCTAATACATTAATAAAAGTGACATGGCATAGGAAGTACTCAATCCTGTATGCGTATTTCGTACCGGCCCCTCCGGCGGAACGACATAGTCACCACATGCGGCCAACTCGCAGGCCTATGGGTGGGGCTCGCAACACCCAATAGATCTATCACTCATTCCCCTCGGTCCTTATACTAGGATTAATGGTCTTAAGTTAATCGCCTACCCATTCACGTGATCTAGCAGTACCTTTCCTTAGCTAATCATACCATTGTAATTGTTTGTAAGCAGTATGTAACATGTATTTCACCCCCGAAGTTATAAAACTGAAAACAGTAAGAGAAAAGGGGGACATGAACTCACAGTTTTGCGTTCCTTGTATCTGATGTAACTCAAAGCTTCCTCTAGAATGCACGACTACCTACATGCGTACTACGGTCCATTAGACGAGCGGTCGTGCCTTGACTTGGTAAAGATTAGTGTCTTTGAGTTACGTTTCAAAGTGTCTTCATTATTATTCCAAGTTATAATTACTTGTTAAAATAATAATTATTTTAACCTTAAATTATATTTATAAACTTTTGGAATAATTGTTAAACAATATTTTCGTAATAATACTTCTCAAGTATTTATACTCGTATTTCCTTCCCAAGGATGAGGCATCTCATACATGCATATCCGTATTCTTGTATTTGTATATCTTGGCATGTATTAGCGTCGTATTCCGGTGTGGATTTATACGTACGAGGATACGTATCTTCTTGTAATAGTTAAGTATTCTTATACTTAATTTTGTGTTAAACTTTCCGGAATATTATTTCTAATAAAAGTCCACTAATATATATTTCCCAAAATATATATATTTAAGGGTTATTACTTAGAAAAATTACTTATAATTTTTTCTTTCGGCAAAAATATTTGTAGTTCCAAAATAATATATTTTCAAGTCTCACTTAGAAAATATTTATAAACTTATTTTGTCCAAAAATAAGGTATTTCAAGTTTACCCAAGAAAATATATATTTTTCTCAAAAATAATATATCTTCTAAAAATTCCAAGAAAATATATTTTACTTCCCAAAAATAATATATTTTCTCCTTGTCAAAATACGATATAACTTGGTAACATTCATAAAATCATATTTTCATTTCTTGTGTCCAAAATATTATTTACCAAAAATATATTCATAAGGGTATTTTCCGGAATATTTTTGTAAGTTACATTCTTTCGTTCGGTTTCCCAATATTTTGTGTAACTTGTGTATTTATTCCTTGAGATTTTTGGTAATATTCTGGATTGTAATTTCTTGGTATTTTGTCAAGTTATATTATTTTATCCCTAAAATAATATAACTAATACACAAAGTATACAAATAATCACACACATGTGTCTTCTAAATATATATTCTTCAAATACCCATTTAGTTATTTTTATTTACAAAAACCAACCTCCAACATTTATATTTTTGCAACAAAAATTATGGCAAAGTTTATATTGAGAACTCATGGTCAAAATACACTTGTAAATATTTGTTAGAAAATATTTTTCTAAGTGTTTATATTTTTAGAAAATTTTGCCATAGCTTCCCTTAAAAATGGAGGTGTCCATGCTATCAAAGCATATCATTTTCTTTTTAAAATCATCACAAACAATCACCAACTTAACCAACACTTACCAAGTGCCAAAATAATGCTATTTACATAACAACATGAACTTGAACTTTCATCAGGACTTGTAGTAACTTGGTAGTGTGCTTAGTAGGTTTCGTTACCCTTTGAAATGTATTTACTTCTTTAAAAACTTCATCTTTAAAGAAGTTGGGTGTTTACAACTTCCAAACACATTTTTTAAAAATGCTTCTTTATGTAATCTTTTTGTTACACAAGTGTTTCTACACTTGTTTAACCCTTAAAAATAGTATTTGTTTATGTAAGAACCAAGTCTAGGTAAATCTTGTTATTTAACTTAGTTTCTTGGGAAAACTATTTTGGAAATCATCCACTTACAAGACTTGTATTGTGTTTAAATCATTATCACATATGAAAACAACTTTTATTATTCAAGTTCACGTCTACATAAAGTATGATCATCTTGGTCTTTCACAAGATCATCATCTTACTTACTAGATCATGTGTTTAATCACAATCTAGTAGGTTTCTTATGATGTCTAGCATCATAAACACAAAAAATAACCATCAAGAAGCAAAACAATACTTAAACAACATAGTTCATCAAGATTACTTCATATATCAAGCTTATGTTCATGTTTCATGATTATGTTCTTTAGTGTTCTTCAAGTTATTCATCATGTAACATCTTTTAACCACTCAAAATAGAAGTAAAATGGAAAGATCATGGTTCTTACCACTATCTCAACGCTAGGGATGATCAATGGAGGAAATGAAGTGGTTAATAGCACTAGCAAGAGGTCCTTCAACTTCCAATGCCTCCACACTTCCTAACTTTGCTTCTTACACCATATTATCACCTTAGAATATATGGAGAGTGATTGAAAAAGGATGATGGTGGGTGGAAGTGTGTAACGCCCCAAAATCTGAACGTTAATATTTGTCGTGTGTTCCTATATGACACGTTATGAAATTAGTAACTAGGCTATTTAACCTAGTCAAGTGTATGGTCAAAAGTATTAAATGATAAAGGTAGTGTCGGTTATGTTTTAAAGGCAAACACGAGGGGTTAAAGTGGAACAAGATGGAAGTTAAGTTATTAAAAGAAAATATCTACACACACTACACACACTTCGTGTGTGTGTGTTCTGGATCGATCCAGAACTCCCAAAAGGAGCCAAAACCCTAACTCACTTAAATCACCAAATTGAAGGGTGAATCGAAGCTTAAACTCAAGAAGGAACACGGATAAATGATCACCTTGTCGAGGGGATCATAAGGTATGTCTTAAATCTAAGATTCGTGATCATGGGTGAAGTGGGTTATGTTCTAATCCGTGAGTTAATATGAAATTGATCATGTACAAGGGTTAGAATCTTCGAATAGAACATGGGTTATGAATGGTTTGCGTTAATTTGATGATTAGGAGGGAAACCCGTTAGTGATGGTGAGGATGATGACTTGAATCACCATTTATGTTTAATTCTTGTTGAAAGAATAATGTATTATGTGGGTATGATGAAGTCTTGTTAGATGAATTAGGAGAAATATGATGATGTTATGTTTGATGTTTATTTGGAAATGAAACATGATGATTGTAGTAGGTTTTGATGGGTTATGTATGAGTTTAGAAGGTTTATGTATGAATTAGTTGTACGTTATGCTTAAAAGGTGGTACGCACACCAAGCGTATGATAAGATGTATATAGTGTCGTCTGTATAGTCGATTATGATGTTACGGGTATATGATGATATGTCGATAGTAATATGGTTAATGGTTGACTTTCAAAAGTCAACTAATTATACGAAACATGATTTGACTCGTTGTCGTAAAGGCATGATTATAGGAGGTCGTATGGTACATGTTATGTTAGTATGCGTTAATTTTGATTATACGATGAATTACATGTGTTGGAATGGATATGAAGTGGATTATATGTTTTTATGCTTGTTAGGAATGATTAATGAAAGTTAAGAGTGAAATATGCGATTGGTATGATCGTTAACATGTGCAATGAGTATGCTAATAAGAATGTAATTTCGATGACATGGAAGTATAGGAATCATGTCGAGACGGAATCAAGCACGGAAGGCTAACGGGTCAAGAAGTGGCGAGGAAACGAGTATAAACATGGATGCATGAGGTAAGTGATTTCTGTAATCACTTCTTATGTTCGATTAAGTTATATGGTGTTTTAATTAACTAAGCATGATGGTTGAGGTCAAATATGTGTCGTAGTCTTACGTCGTAAAGGATGGGATTTAAAGTTGACCAAAATGCCCTTGATGGGTATTTTGGGCAAATGAACTTAATAAGTGGTTTATAAACAAGTTATACGATTAGTGTAAGGTTTTGGACAAGTATGGAAGTGGGAAGTATGGTTTTGTTAGTCTTAGATCAATTAATGCGCAAATACCCATAACGGGTCAAATGATTAGGAAATGACAATAAGTCGATAGAGCGTAAGATAAGAATTTCCTTAATCCGGATGTGGGATTTTAAATTTATATGATAGAATGTGAATTTACAAGCATGTAGGAAGAAACGGGAGGTTAAACGGGTAAACGGTTCGAAAGTTATGCGCGTTTTAGTGCGTACAGACGACGAAACGAATCTGCAGAAAAGTGCACTTTCTAGAGGGCGTCGCCGACGGGTAGGGTGGCCGTCGCCGACGGGCACGGGAAAATCAGTTTTTCTCCGACGGGTTATCTTCCTGTCTACGGGGTTTTGGCTACGGGAAAAACTACGGGCCGTCGCCGACGGGCCCTAGGGCCGTCGCCGACGACCACCCCAAGTCCAAAAGTCTAAAATTTGGTATTTAAGTTGATTTATGTATCGTAGGCTTCGGTTTGTTATCCGTGGACTATGGCAGACTTTCTAAACACGGTTTTGATCGATCCTTAGATGTTTATGGGCTATAAATCAAAGTTTAAGTCTCATGTAAATAATGTATGAGTATGTAAGAGGTATGCAAGATGTTGTACGTGCATGTAGATGCGTATTTATGTATGTAGGTATGTATAAGGATATGTATGAGCGTATGCATGTATGTAAAGATGTAGGAAAGGTATGTACGTATGTAGTTGTGTATGTAGGTATGTATAAGGATATGTATGAGCGTATGCATGTATGTAAAGATGTAGGAAAGGTATGTACGTATGTAGTTGTGTATGTAGGTATGTATAAGGATATGTATGAGCGTATGCATGTATGTAAAGATGTAGGAAAGGTATGTACGTATGTAGATGTGTATGTGTGTATGTATAAGGATATGTATGAGCGTATGCAAGTATGTAAAGATGTAGGAAAGGTATGTACGTATGAAGTTGTGTATGTAGGTATGTATGAAGATATGTATGAGTGTATGTACGTATGTATAGTTGTAGGAAAGATATGCACGTATGTAGATGTAGATGTGTATGTATGTATGTCAGTACGTATGCGTGCATGATTTAGACACATTGAGTGTTAACGTTATAAATGGTGTACCTTGAGAATGAAAAGTAATGCAGGTACATTCATGAAGCCTCACCAGGAAATGGATACGCAGATGAAATGCTTAAAGTTTGTTAAAGAACGAAACGTAAAGTGTACGCAAATGATCTTGTTTATATAATGTGTGCTAATGTTATGAATGTATGTGGTGAGTGCAGGTTGTACGGATCACAGGCGATTATCACAAGGAATAGAGATCGAAGATCGAGTCACAAGATAGATTGTACGGGAATAATCGAATATGTACTTTAATAAATGGAACTTATGCTGTTGTTTTGAGAAAAAGATATGCTTGAAATAAACTTTCAAGTAAGTTAAGACGTTTGTAATGAAAGAAATTTTATGGTACGTTTTTCCGCTGCGACTTATGGTTAGTTACGAATTAGGGTGTAACAAAGTGTATGGCCGTGAGTTATGGGAGAAGGAAGGAGAAAGAAGAGTGTTGGTGATGAATGGGTGAAATGAAGGTTAAGAACTTAGGGATTAATTTATAAACTTCCACCATTTTATTATCCAATGTATATTATGTTTCATAAGGACACAACAAGATCTAATAGGATATCAAAGGAGATCTAATGGAATCAAAAGAAATCACAAGTGGGGGACCCACTTGTGACCGTCCATTGAAGGGGGGGTATAGGTTGGGTGGTGATGATAAGTTCATTTAATTAGTTAGATCTTAAGTGTAATAGTTAGTGTTTATGTGTATTAGGTGTTATATAGTGTGTTAGGGTGTTCGGGGCTCATAACTAGCTCAGAAATAATAAAACAATGCTTCTAGTATAATTTTGGTGTTTCGGGTAGTGTAAGGTTGTTCGGTTAGATACCGGTTCGTTAAAGTGTCAAACTATTTTGTTTAGTGTTAATTATGTTACCTTTTATGACACTTTTAATCCCGACACTTAGGAAAGCATTCAGGACCATTTAGTCATATTTTTGCATGATACTAGCTTGTTAAAAAGTTGATTTTTGCTGATTTATGCAGAATTCTGCACTTTGGGGGAGTTTTAGGCACTTTCCGGCACTATAACTATCACCTAGAAAAGGAGTTTTGTGGTCCTTACTTCCCTACACACTATACTAGTGTGGTACTTGGTTTCTGGCTCATACTGGGTCTCAAAACACTGTCTGTCTATGTACTGAACCCCGTCAGCATATTCCTGTTTTATCCGTTAACTGTGCTTTGTGCATTATTTATGTCAATATGTTTGCATGCAGTCAATGATATGTCATTGCAATATGTAATGCACATGGTAATAATCAGAAAGCAGTTCAAGTAATTAATTATAATTCAGCACAGTCATTAAGCACTAATCAATATTTAATAATTGTACGGAAACATGCAAATTTGACAGTTGTCACATCAGTCTAAGGCAAGAAATCGAGAAGGCGCTGAAGAGCGGCAAATTAAGCCACCTGGTTAAAAACATGCGCAAAGAGACGCGCCAAATCCAAAGGAACGATGAAGGAAACCAGAAGAAAGTCAGGCGCCTGGAAATTCATATGGTCAATGGACCAAAGAATAGTGCGAAGAGCAAGGGCAGGCGCCCATTTGAACCAGTATGGCAAGAACAACAAGTCATTTTCCCGATGGTGCACGGGGGACCACGCGCTACGCGCCCCGTTTTCATCACCGACATTATTGGCCATTACGAAACAAAATACGTCTTCATCGATCCAGGGAGCACAGCTGATATTATCTACGAACAATTCTTCAACCAATTTGATTCGGAAGACAAAGCGCGCCTCGAACCTGTTGACTATCCTTTATCTGGATTTTGCAATGAGACAGTCTTCCCATTGGGCCATATCAGTTTCCCCGTCACGCTGTCTGATGGAAAACATTCAAGAACTACGAATGTTAATTTCATGGTGATGTCGGTCAAGTCAAGGCATGATGTCCTAATCGGTAGAGAAACACAGGGTGAAATGAATATGGTAACTTCCACGCCCCACTCAGCCATCGGTTTTCCAACCGAAACAGGGGTGGCAATTATCTATTCAAAGAAAGAAGTAATGTCAGCAGAAAACGCGCGACCAATCTAAGCAGCTAAAGTCTCTACAACAGAGCCAGAAAAATGGGTCTTGAACCGCAAGTACCTAGAACAAACGGTGACAATTAGTCATGCAAGTTCACCAAATATCAGAACACATCTCAAGCAATTGATATTCAGAAATATGGACATCTTCGCCTGGACCCCGTCAGACATGATGGGCGTCCCGCGTGTGACAACTGTGCTCTTTAATCGATGAACAATGTAAAACAATTTTAATTATTAATAAAACAATTTGTTTTAGTGTTATTATATGTGTATTTGTGTTTGTTGATTTTACAATTCGATTCGATTCCGATTTCAAGCTTTAAATCGCTTTCTGGAAAGTTATACGCAAACTGGTGCGTAAACGCAGTCAGTTTAATACGACAAACACTCTGGAATAGTGACATAGGCTTAACATACCTAAAATAACCTTTACATAACTTAGAAATAAGTTTTGGATGGTTTGGTGTGTTGAAAACAAGTCTATTCGATCGTAGGGACTATTTATGTCAAACTGCGAAACTATACCGATTCGTATGGTATCAAAGAGTCCGGGACTTGATCATAAGCTAAACATACCATAAATAACCTAAACATAGCTTAGAAATAAGCTTTGAGTGGTTCGGTGTGCGAAAACATGCTTATTTGATCTTACAGGGACTAAAAGTGTCAAAAACGACGTAAGTTTGCATTTCCGCGCATATCTTACGTTCTGACCACATTTGGACATCCAAAATTTTTGTACACACTAAAATATTTTTATTTTAGTGATCGGCGTGCAAAAATTCCATTCGTTGCTTTGGTTCGTTTTCGCGTCCGTTTGAGTTTCGTCGTAATTTAATGAACAACGCAACCGTACGACCAAACGAGCCGACATCCGAGATGTTTTTGAGCATATTTTAAGTTCCCTATACTTTAACTTCATTTTAGAGCCTTGAAATGAGGCTAACGGGGCTTAAACGTGTCAAAAATGCATCAAAACACAAGTTTTACAAGTTCAGGGGCTAAACTGCAATTTCTGGAAAGTAGGCCAGGCAGCCCGCGTGAGCCTAGCCATATCCTTACGCGGCCCGTGTCAAACTTGCAGATTAGAAACATTGAATCTGGTCATTTAGCTCGAATTTGATGGTTTTGATCTCTAGTTTTCAATGCTATGGGCTGGTTTGTGTGGAGAACAAGTCCCCCAATTCTTCCTTGACAAGTGTAAGGCCTAGATCATTCCCTCTTCTCCAATGAATGATCCTAACGGTTTGCGAAAACTATAAATAGCCAAGCACTTTCATTTGTTCATTGCTCATTTCTTCTCATTCTCTTCTACATCTGAATTGGGGAGCTTTCTAATCAGATTGGAAATTTATTCTTGGTAGAAAAGATAGCTAGGACCTATTGTAAGTCTTCTTTCATGCTTATTCTTTAAGTTTAAGCAGAAAGTCAAACAGTTTGGCCAACAGTTTGACTTTCGGTTTTGACCATCAATTGGTTAAGTCAAATTCAATTGAACTTTGCAACGTGATCGTAATCACGATGGTTATCATCCTTAGCGATTATACCTACTGATTACCACGTTAACTAAGCGTAGTGACGAGTCAAAGTTTCGGTCAAAATGCGTTTTAGCAAGTATTTTGCAACGGAACTATTTTCGGGTATCAAAACCCATTTTTTTTATACCAAATCAGTTTTCTAAGTAGGTTAAACATGTTTTGACATGTTTAGCTCGTCACTATTAGTTTAGTGCTTGTTTAGGGTCGTAAGTTAAGCGGTCTAAACAACCGCTTAGACTTTCGAACCTGACCCGTTTGGTCGATCATTAGGATCCAACCAAGCTTGATTAGTGATCATAGTTGCATAGGGAATAACCACTGAGGTTATACCTTATGATCACATAGGATTGGTTACTTATTTGTTAAGTAGCTTGTATGCCCATAAGAAATGACCAAAACGCCCTTTTGAAGCATAAATACATATTTTACATATGTGAACATGTTTTTGACATATATTCTGATTTAGTAACATGTTTAGGTAATATTGGGCATGTAAGACTTGACGTAGCACATAGTTAACCATCCGAACATAGTTTCATGCGAACAACGCGTTAAAGTAGCATAAGCTACCTTAATGGGTCGTAACGGGTCGAAAGCACTTAGATTAGGTTCCGATTTAGAATGTAGGCTTTGTTAAACCATATCACATGAGTTCCTACACTCATTTGGTTTACAAGACCTCATTCTATCCGATCTTCCGATTTAGGTGTCGATTTATTTACTAGTGATCCGATTACTAGGTACTTCTTGAATTTCCCTGGTTTGTCTGAGCTTCGCTAAGTTCTTTAGATCAAGGATACCCTTCCATTCAATGTGAGTACATAGTTCCCCTATTTTACTGTTTTCAATTGTTTTGGGGTGATTCATATGTATTAAAACGATTTCAATAATTTAACGATGTTTTTCAAAAACGATTAAGATGGTTTATATTAAACTAATAACGATTTCAATAATGTGAACGAACTCGATGGTTGTAATTACATAACGAATGGCATTCATTATCCTTGATCAAGCCGACCAGTATTAGGTTATGGTACCATAGGATCTGACAAATCCCGTTATCAGACTACACCCATGGTTATGTGTGGGGGGTTATGTAGGTAACGACCGAATCTGATGATTGTTAACTTACCCTTTGGTGGTTTGTTAATACGATAAACGAGGTAGTCAAGTCACGAAGGTTTGAATGTTATTAGCGAGGCGACCATAAGTAGTTTCACAATTAAAACGAATACGATTTTGGGACGAATTAAAACAATTTGGAACGACTTAAACGAGATAAAACGATTTGAACGAACGATTGGTTTGGGTTGTGATTAGGTAATGGGATGGGTGTAACATGATAGAAGCATGGTAGATACGCCGCTGGTACATCTTATATATAAGTGCTTTTATCATATTACATTTCATGTCATTATTTAGTTCACTTGGGAAACGATTTTGGAACGATATCACACAACGAGGTTTTCGAAATGATACAAACCATACGAGTTTTATTAACGAGTTTTAACGAGATGTTTTACGAAATGGTTTTCTAAAACAAAATGTTTTCGAGTTAAGAATCATGGCTACGAGATTTTATAAATTTTAACCATCTTGATTTGAGTTGGTTAATCATGTTGCAATACTATATACTTTTCAAAACAAGGTTTTCGAGGTATTGCAATATATATAAATGAGCCACGATTCCGATACTCTTACAAAACCTATGTGCTCGCCAGCATTTCTTTGCTGACTTTGTTTTTACATATGTTTCAGGTGATGTTGCGTGATGATTGCTAGGGAGCATGTTCACTTAGGATTTGGACGTGGCCTTAGTGACATAAAAACGATAGTAGACGATGTTTAATTTGTTTGTTTGGTTTTAAGACAATTTAAATTACTTAATGAATCAATAAAACGAAACTTTTAATTTCCATGGTTGTGAAACGATGATTCTGTTTCAACACTCCCCGACGTTTCCGCCACGGTTTGTTGTTTTAACGTGGTCGGGGTGTGACAGAAGAGTTGGTATCAGAGCCAATGGTTATAGGGAATTAGGTTATTAGCATTGCTTTGACCTATACTATAACTTTCTAGGACCCCAATGCAAGTTTACTTGTGTTTAGATTTTAAAATAATACCATCACCTATCCTTAGGTGATACCCACAACGAGAACACAATAACAAATCCGCTTCGAAAATTAATCATCTATCCTTGGATGATTGATTGTAAGGTTTTGAACACTTTCAGTTTGATTCATTTTCGGCTTTATGCCCTCTTAGTTTTCAAAATCTCGTCAAAGTTTGGGTCTAAATAATGTGAACACGTGCAAACTGGAAGAGTGAATGCCTGTACTCTGAGTTTTCTGTCTAAGGCTAGAGTGTTCGTACAAATCCGCAGTATCGGACCAGTCACTCTTACCTAGGAACTCTTGGGGTGAGTGTTCACTTATAGGCGAGCATGTCTTCAGTGATACATTATTATGACCCACTTACTTTGATTAGTCACTGCGTATCTTTTGTTTGTTCGAGGTAACAAACAAATGATCGCCTTCCTTGCGTTTTGGCGATGTTTTCAATACCTCTTTTGTTTTTCCAACTATCGACCTCACTCGTTTCTCATGTTTCCTTGTTAGACAATGCCTCCTCGATGCGATGCTCAAACTTTTACTGCTGAGGAAGTCGCAGCCCTTGTCTCTCAGCAAATGGCTGCTGTACTTCCAGGCGTTGTGACCCAAATCCACGAGCTATACAACAACAATAATAACAACAACAATAATAACAACAACAACAATAATGCACAGTGTAATTTCAAGAATTTTAATTCTGCTAAGCCGCTAAAGTTTTCTGGGTCGCAAGGAGCAACCGCGCTCCTGCGGTGGTTCGAGAGTATCGAGAGCACATTCAGACATGTGCAGTGTCCGAATGCGCGTAAGGTTGAGTTTGCTTCAAGCGTGTTTGAGAAGTGAGCTCTTACATGGTGGAACGGAGTGATGCGTGATAGGGGTGCCGAAGTGGCATTAGCACAAACTTGGGAAGAGCTCCGAGCTCTCTTGATGAGAGAGTTCTGTCCCCGTCACGAGATTCGAGCTTTGGAACGAGAATTCAATGATTTGAAACAAGACGGGGGAGAACACCGTGCTTATACGGATCGATTTGAGGAGCTCAGTTTGTTGTGTCCCACTATGGTTACTCCACTGGAGAAAGCAATCGAGAGGTATATCGATGGTTTACCCGATTCCATTCAGGATATTATGACCGGCGTTAATCCTACTACCGTCCGTCATGCGATCGAGTTGTCGGCTACCCTGACTGAGTCCCAAGTCAGGAAGGGTAAACTCACCCGCAACGGTGATAAAAAGAAGTCGACCGATTCTGAAAAGGGTAAGGGTAAGGGTAAGAAGCAGGGTGAGTCTTCTAAAAAGTCGAGGAAGCGCAAGGCTTCCCGGAACTTTGCTGTCACCAACCAGACTGCTCAGAACCCACCGGCTCAACCACCTGCAAAGAAAGCATATGCTGGTACCGCACCTCACTGTGCTCGATGCAACGGTCACCATGTTGCCCAACAGGCCTGTAAACAGTGTGCTACGTGTGGTAGACTTGGGCATTTGGCCAACATTTGTCGTTTTGGTCAAAATCAGGCTGCTCAGGTTCCAGCACAAGCTCAAGGGAATGTTGCAAGGTTTCCACCTGGTTCGTGTTTCAATTGCGGAGAAATGGGTCATTTCTGCAACAATTGCCCGAGATTGGTAAACGCGAATGCAAATCCGAATGCAAACGCGAATGCAAACGCGAATGCAAATGAGAATCCCGCTCGTGGATGAGCATTCAATCTGAATGTGAACGAGGCGAGGGCAGACAACGAGGTTGTTAATGGTACATTCCTTGTTAACAATCAACTTGCATCTGTTCTTTTCGATTCTGGTGCCGATAGGAGTTTTGTTTCGTTATCTTTTGAGCCTTTACTTGCGATACCTAGAAGTAAACTGAGGTAACCCTTATCTGTCGAGGTTGCGACTGGTAAACCCCTTATTCTTGATTCTGTTCTTCGTGGTTGTCAATTGAACCTCGATAACCATCTTTTTCCCATTGACCTCGTGTCGATGCAACTCGGGAGTTTTGACATCATCGTAGGGATGGACTGGTTAACCAAACGTCACGCCGAGGTTGTTTGTTTTGATAAGATGATTCGTATTCCTCTTTTGTCTGGTGATGTCCTAGAGGTTCGTGGCGAGAAACCGTCTGGTGGATTGAAACACATGTCATGTACGAAGGCCCAAAGTTATTTGCGAAAAGGATATGTTGCCTTCCTGGCACATGTCACCGAGGAGAAAGGCAAGAGCAAGAGTATTCAGGATATTCCGATTGTTCAGGATTATCCAGAGGTGTTTCCTGATGAACTGCCTGGTTTGCCTCCAGTTCGTCAAGTCGAGTTTCATATTGATCTTGTACCCAATGCTAACCCGATTGCGAAAGCACCTTATCGTCTTGCACCGTCTGAGATGCAAGAGTTATCGAAACAGCTTCAAGAGTTATCTGATAAAGGATTCATCCGTCTGAGTTATTCACCTTGGGGTGCTCCTGTCCTCTTTGTGAAAAAGAAAGATGGATCTTTTCGAATGTGTATCGATTATCGTGAGCTTAACAAGCTTACCATCAAGAATCGATATCCCCTACCCCGATTCGATGATCTCTTTGTTTAGCTGTAAGGTGCTACCTGTTTCTCCAAGATCGATCTGCGTTCTGGGTATCATCAGCTTCGTGTATTCGAAGAAGATATTCCCAAAACTGCTTTCCGAACAAGATATGGGCATTACGAGTTTACTATCATGCCTTTTGGTTTGACGAATGCTCCAGCTATCTTCATGGACTTAATGAATAGGGTCTGTAAACCTTATTTAGACAAGTTCATCATTGTGTTCATCGACGATATTCTCATTTATTCGAAGTCTCGAGCCGAGCACGAGCAACACCTTCGTTTGACTTTGGAACTCCTGAAGAAGGAACAACTTTTTGCTAAATTCTCCAAGTGTGAATTTTGGCTTAAAGAAGTTCAATTCTTAGGTCATATAATCAGCAAGCAAGGTATTCATGTGGATCCATCCAAGATTGTAGCAATCAAGGATTGGAATACACCAATGACGCCTACAGAAATTCGTTCTTTCCTTGGTCTCACTGGATATTATCGTCGTTTCATTTCGAATTTCTCGAAAATTGCGGTTCCACTCACTGCTTTGACTCAAAAGAATAAGCCTTTTGAGTGGGGACCCAAACAAGAAGAAGCGTTCCAAACGCTGAAACAGAAGCTATGTGATGCTCCTGTTTTATCTCTACCCGAGGGAAACGATGATTTTGTTTCCTACTGCGATGCGTCCAACTTAGGCCTTGGTTGTGTCCTCATGCAACGAGGCAAAGTTATAGCATATGCGTCTAGACAATTGTAAGTTCACGAGAAGAACTACACGACTCATGATCTTGAGTTGGGAGCTGTGGTTTTCGCTCTCAAAATCTGGAGACACTATCTCTATGGCACGAAGTGTGTGGTTTTCACAGACCACAAAAGTCTCCAGCACATTCTTAATCAGAAGGAGTTGAACATGAGGCAACGACGTTGGGTTGAACTCTTGAACGACTATGATTGCGAAATTCGCTACCATCCTGGTAAGGCGAATGTTGTAGCCGATGCGCTTAGTCGAAAAGAGCGAGTTAAGCTTCATTCTGTTTGAACTCTGTCTGATCTTCAAACTCAGCAATTTTTTGTTTCATAAAATTTGATGGGTAAGGAATTACCATGTCAACTTGAGCTTATGCTCGAAGCGAAGGACGATGGTTTGCTCTACTTCAAGGATCGTTTGTGGATTCCGAAACAAGACGATCTTCGCACTTTAGTGATGAATGAATCTTATAAGTCTCGATATTCTATCCATCCTGGTGCCGGTAAAATGTACAAGGATCTTCGTACTAAGTTTTGGTGGCCTGGTATGAAGAAGGATGTTGCCTTGTATGTATCGAAATGCCTAACTTGTCTCAAAGTCAAGGCTGAACATCAACGACCATCTGGTTTGCTCGTACAACCAGAGATACCGGTTTGGAAGTGGGAGAACATTGCTATGGATCTCATCACTAACTTACCACGTACATCCAAAGGTCATGATGCTATTTGGGTTGTCATTGATCGATTAACGAAGTCAGCTCATTTTATTCCGATTCGCGAGGATCTATCTGCTGATAAACTTGCAAAGATTTATGTTGATGAAATTGTATCACGACATGGTGTTCCTTTGGACATCATATCTGATCGTGATGCTCGATTTTCATCTCATTTTTGGAAGGCCATGCAATCTGCTATGGGAACCCAACTAAATCTAAGCACTGCTTATCATCCCCAAACAGATGGACAATCTGAGAGAACAATTCAAACTTTGGAGGATATGCTTAGAGCATGCGTGATAGACTTTGGTGGTAATTGGGATTCTCATCTGCCATTGATCGAGTTCTCTTACAACAATAGTTATCATGCTAGCATTAATATGGCACCATTCGAGGCTCTCTACGGTCGAAAATGTCATTCACCTGTCTGTTGAAATGAGATCGGTGAAGCTCAGCTTACTGGACCTGAGCTCATTCTGGAAACAACAGACACAATCAAGAAAATTCGTGATAATCTTGTGACAGCTAGATGCCGTCAAAAGAGTTATGCGGATTTACGACGCAAGCCCTTAGAATTTCAAGTCGGAGACCATGTCCTACTCAAGGTGTCACCTTGGAAGGGAGTGGTGAGATTTGGAAAGAAAGGAAAACTTGCACCACGATATGTTGGACCATTTAAGATTGTTGAAAGAGTTGGAAAGGTTGCCTATCGACTAGAGCTACCTCCAGAGCTTGGAAATATTCATCTGACTTTTCACGTGTCCAATTTTCGAAAGTGTTTAGCTGACGCTGATCTTCACATTCCTCTCGATAAAATCCAAATCGATGAAACGATGCACTTTGTCGAGAAACCTGTGGAGATAGTGGACCGAACATACAAACAGTTGAAGAACAAACGAATTCATTTGGTCAAGATTCGCTGGGAATCCAAACATGGCCTAGAGTTTACTTGGGAACGTGAGGACCAAATGAAGGCGAAATATCCGCAATTATTCTCACAAGTTTCCTCTAGTTAAAATTTCGGGACGAAATTTCCTAAAGTAGGGGAGACTGTGACAACTATGCTCTTTAATCGATGAACAATGTAAAACAATGTTAATTATTAATAAAACAATTTTTTTGGTGTTATTATATGTGTATTTGTGTTTGTTGATTTTACAATTTGATTCGATTCCGATTTCAAGCTTTAAATCGCTTTCTGGAAAGTTATACGCAAACTGGTGCGTAAACGCAGTCAGTTTAATACGAAAAACACTCCGGAATAGTGACATAGGCTTAACATACCTAAAACAACCTTTACATATCTTAGAAATAAGTTTTGGATGGTTTGGTGTGTTGAAAACAAGTCTATTCGATCGCAGAGACTATTTATGTCAAACTACGAAACTATACCGATTCGTATGGTATAAAAGAGTCCGGGACTTGATCATAAGCTAAACATACCATAAATAACCTAAACATATCTTAGAAATAAGCTTTGAGTGGTTCGGTGTGCAAAAACATGCTTATTTGATCTTACAGGGACTAAAAGCGTCAAAAACGACGTAAGTTTGCATTTCCGCGCATATCTTACGTTCTGACCACATCTGGACATCCAAAATTTTTGTACACACTAAAATATTTTTATTTTAGTGATCGGCGTGCAAAAACTCCATTCGTTGCTTAATTTGGTTCGTTTTCGCGTCCGTTTGAGTTTCGTCGTAATTTAACGAACAACGCGACCGTACGACCAAATGAGCCGACATCCGAGATGTTTTTGAGCATATTTTAAATTCCCTATACTTTAACTTCATTTTAGAGCCTTGAAATGAGGTTAACGGGGCTTAAACGTGTCAAAAATGCATCAAAACACAAGTTTTACAAGTTCAGGGGCGAAACTGCAATTTCTGGAAAGTAGGCCAGGCGGCCCGCGTGAGCCTAGCCATATCCTTACGCGGCCCGTGTCAGACTTGCAGATCAGAAACATTGAATCTGGTTATTTAGCTCGAATTTGATGGTTTTGATCTCTAGTTTTCAATGCTATGGGCTGGTTTGTGTGGAGAACAAGTCCCCCAATTCTTCCTTGACAAGTGTAAGGCCTAGATCATTCCCTCTTCTCCAAGGAATGATCCTAACGGTTTGAGAAAACTATAAATAGCCAAGCACTTTCATTTGTTCATTGCTCATTTCTTCTCATTCTCTTCTACATCTGAATTAGGGAGCTTTCTAATCTGATTGGAAATTTATTCTTGGTAGAAAAGATAGCTAGGACCTATTGTAAGTCTTCATTCATGCTTATTCTTTATGTTTAAGCAGAAAGTCAAACAGTTTGGCCAACAGTTTGACTTTCGGTTTTGACCATCAATTGGTCAAGTCAAAGTTCAATTGAACTTTGCAACGTGATCGTAATCACGATGGTTATAATCCTTAGCGATTATACCTACTGATTACCACGTTAACTAGGCGTAGTGACGAGTCAAAGTTTCGGTCAAAATGTGTTTTAGCACGCATTTTGCAACGGAACTATTTTCGGGTATCAAAACCCATTGTTTTGATACCAAATTAGTTTTCTAAATAGGTTAAACATGTTTTGACATGTTTAGCTCGTCACTATTAGTTAAGTGCTTGTTTAGCGTCGTAAGTTAAGCGGTCTAAACAACCGCTTAGACTTTCGAACCTGACCCGTTTGGTCGATCATTAGGATCCGACCAAGCTTGATTAGTGATCATAGTTGCATAGGGAATAACCACTGAGGTTATACCTTATGATCACATAGGATTGGTTAGTTATTTGTTAAGCAGCTTGTATGCCCATAAGAAATGACCAAAACGCCCTTTTGAAGCATAAATACATATTTTACATATGTGAACATGTTTTTCACATATATTCTGATTTAGTAACATGTTTAGGTAATATTGGGCATGTAAGACTTGACGTAGCACATAGTTAACCATCCGAACATAGTTTCGTGAGAACGACGCGTTAAAGTAGCATAAGCTACCTTAATGGGTCGTAACGGGTCGAAAGCACTTAGGTTAGGTTCCGATTTAGAATGTAGGTTTTGTTAAACCATATCACATGAGTTCCTACACTCATTTGGTTTGCAAGACCTCATTCTATCTGATCTTCCGATTTAGGTGTCGATTTATTTACTAGTGATCCGATTACTAGGTGCTACTTGAATTTCCTTGGTTTGTCTGAGCTTCGCTAAGTTCTTTAGATCAAGGATACCCTTCCATTCAATGTGAGTACATAGTTCCCCTATTTTACTGTTTTCAATTGTTTTGGGGTGATTCATATGTATTAAAATGATTTCAATAATTTAACGATGTTTTTCAAAAAACGATTAAGATGGTTTATATTTAACTAATAACGATTTTAATAATGTGAACGAACTCGATGGTTGTAATTACATAACGAATGACATTCATTAGCATTGATCAAGCCGACCAGTATTAGGTTATGGTACCATAGGATCTGACAAATCCCGTTATCAGACTACACCCATGGTTATGTGTGGGGGGTTATGTAGGTAACGACCGAATCTGATGATTATTAACTTACCCTTTGGTGGTTTGTTAATACGATAAATGAGGTAGTCGAGTCACGAAGGTTTGAATGTTATTAGCGAGGCGACCATAAGTAGTTTCACAATTAAAACGAATACGATTTTGGGACGAATTAAAACGATTTGGAACGACTTAAATGAGATAGAATGATTTGAATGAACGATTGGTTTGGGTTGTGATTAGGTAATGGGATGGGTGTAACATGATAGAAGCATGGTAGATACGCCGCTGGTACATCTTATATATAAGTGCTTTTATCATATTACATTTCATGTCATTATTTAGTTCACTTGGGAAACGATTTTGGAACGATATCACACAACGAGGTTTTCGAAATGATATAAACCATACGAGTTTTATTAACGAGTTTTAACGAGATGTTTTACGAAATAGTTTTCTAAAACAAAATGTTTTCGAGTTAAGAATCATGGCTACGAGATTTTATAAATTTTAACCATCTTGATTTGAGTTGGTTAATCATGTTGCAATACTATATACTTTTCAAAACAAGGTTTTCGAGGTATTGCAATATATATAAATGAGCCACAATTCCGATACTCTTACAAAACCTATGTGCTCGCCAGCATTTCTTTGCTGACTTTGTTTTTACATATGTTTCAGGTGATGTTGCGTGATGATTGCTAGGGAGCATGTTCACTTAGGATTTGGACGTGGCCTTAGCGACATAAAAACGATAGTAGACGATGTTTAATTTGTTTATTTGGTCTTAAGACAATGTAAATTACTTAATGAATCAATAAAACGAAACTTTTAATTTCCATGGTTGTGAAACGATGATTCTGTTGCAACACTCCCCGACGTTTCAACCACGGTTTGTTGTTTTAACGTGGTCGGGGTGTGACACCGCGTGACATAAAAGAGCATTGCTTAAACACATATCCATCTGTTGAACCCAAGGTCCAGAGAAAGCGCAGCCTCGGATCAGACAAGACAAAAGCTATGAATGAGCAGGTGTGTTAATTACACTGATCTTAACAAGGCGTGCCCAAAGGACTGCTACTCTTTACCAGAGATTGATAAGAAGATAGAATCCCTCGCGCCGTTTAGATGGAAGTGTTTTCTAGACTGTTACAAGGGATATCACCAAGTCCAGATGAAGCTAGAAGATGAAGATAAAACAGCCTTCCGCACTGACTTCGGAATCTTCTGTTATACAAAAATGCCCTTTGGGCTCAAAAATGCTGGCGCAACCTACCAGCGTTTAATGGACAAGATATTTGGTGATGACATTGGGAAACATATCGAAGTATACATTGATGATCTCATAATCAAAAGTCCTGAGGAGGACCAAATGTTAAAGGACATAGAGAAGACGTTCAATTCTCTGAGAAGCGTAAACATGAAGCTGAATCCAGCAAAATGTTCTTTTGGCATGGAGGAAGGCAAGTTTCTGGGTTTTGTGGTCACAAACGGCGATTTTAAAGTTAACCCTGAAAAAGTTCAAGCCATCGAACGAATGCCGTCACCGCGCACGATCAAAGAAATGCAAAGATTAGCCGGCCGCTTAGCCGCGCTTAATCGTTTTCTGTCAAACCACGCAGCAAAGTCATATCCTTTCATTAGTACATTGCGCAACTGCGTCAAGAAACAAGAGTTTAAATGGACACCAGAAGCGGAAGCAGCCTTCCAGCAGATGAAAGAATGTTTGATCAAGCTTCCAACCTTAACAGCTCCATTCAAGAAAGAGCCGCTTATTTTGTATTTGTCCTCTTCGAAAAAGGCAATTGGTTCAGTACTACTGGTAGAAAGAGATGGAGTTTAAACTCTGATTTATTATGTTAGCAGAGTACTCACCGATCCAGAAACAAGATATTCCACAATGGAGAAGCTAGTGCTTGCGCTACTCCACGCCTCCAGAAGGCTGCGCAGGTACTTCACTGGCCATGTGATCACGGTACTAACTAACTTCCACATTGGCACGATCTTACAAAAACCAGAGACATCAGGCCGCTTGGCAAAATGGGCAATCGAACTGGAAACAGGCCGCGCCCAGCTTTCAAGGGCCAAGTTTTAGCAGATTTCATCACAGAAGTACGAGAAGACAAGATCAAAGAGTGCGAAGCAGTAGATACTCCCATCAAAGACACATCAGACGAACTGTGGCTGTTGTTCACCGACGGAGCCTCAAATGAGGACGGCGCAGGAACTGGTTTACGCCTCGTCAGCCCAGAGAAACATGAGTTCACCTATGCCATCAAGTTGGATTTCAAAAATACCAACAACGAGGCGGAATATGAAGCGTTCTTGGCAGGCTTGCGCCTGGCCATAAAGATGGGAGCACAAAATTTACAAGCGCATGTTGACTCTCTCCTGATCGCGAGTCAAATAAATGGGTTGTATAATGCGAAAGCCGAGGTCATGGCTTTATAATTGGAACAAGCAAAAGAGGTACTCCAAAAGTTCAAATCATACAAGGTTGTTCATATCAACCGATCAGAGAACAAGCCCGCAGACGCGCTGAGCAAATTCGCTTCAACAGCTTTCCAACACCTTGCCAAGGATGTAAGAATTGAAGTTCTGAAAAACCCATCAGTATTACTCCACCAGGTCAATGTGATTGAGATAGGGCCAACTTCATGGATGACCCCTATCATTCAGTATCTCCAAGAGGGAATTCTCCCGGAAAATAAGGCGGAAGCGAGAAAGATACAGAACAAAGCGTTGTTTTACGAAATGAACGAGGGCATTCTATACAGAAGATCTTTCTTGGGCCCATTACTACGATGCGTAGACCCACAAGACGCAAGTTATCTGATCAGGGAAATACATGAAGGCATCTGCGACATTCATGCAGGCCCGCGCATGGTAGTCGCAAAGATAATGAATGCAAGTTACTATTGGCCAGGGATGCATGTCGACGCTTTGAAAGAATTGCGCAAGTGCGACTCTTGTCAGAGGCACGCGCCAAAGACCCTGCGCCCAAAAAACAATCCGATCCCTGTGTCAACAGCTTGGCCTTTCCAACAGTGGGGGATAGACATGGTGGGTCCATTTCCTGAAGCCCAGGAACTGTAAAGTTCATAATTGTTTCCGTTGATTACTTCACCAAGTGGGTGGAGGCTAAGGCCCTTGCTTCAACTTCCGCAATGATGGTGCGAAAATTCATCTAGGAACACATCATTTGCAGATTTGGCCTCCCACTCAAGATCGTTACTGATAACGGCACCAATTTCGCCTCAGAGGACCTCCAAGAATGGATGAAAGAGCTTAACATTGAGCACACTTTCTCTTCCGTTGCGCACCCTCAAGGCAACGGTCAAGTAGAAAGTGTCAACAAAAGCATCGTTGAAGGGATAAAGGCCCGTCTGGGCACCAAAAGGAGAGGCTGCGTAGATGAGCTCCCTAGCATCCTGTGGGCCATCGAACCATGCCAAAAACAAGCAATGGCGAAACCCCCTTTAGCCTTGTGTATGGCTCAGAGGCGGTTATCTTAGCTGAAATAGGCTTCCCCTCACCTCGCTTATCAGCAGTCAACAAGATTGATAACGAGGCGGAGCGCCGCTTAGACTTGGAGCTGCTCAAAGAAAGGCGCGAAATAGCGCGAATCAAAGAGGCCAAGTATAAGACGCAATTGGAGAGGTACTACAATGCAAGGGTGCGCATTTGTACCTACACTCCAGGAGAATACGTGTTTAGGGACAACGAAGCTTCCAGCGCTGAAAGCCCCAGAAAACTAGCACCGAAATGGGAAGGCCCATACTTGATACATGAGGTGCTAGGAAAAGGGGCATACAAGCTGCGCACCTTGGATGGCCACATCGTCCCGCGCACATGGAACGCGCAACAATTGCGCAAATGCTACATGTGATTACCCCTGGCCACACGCCTTTTTAATTATCTATGTCGGCCACGCGCCTTTTTAATTATCTATGTCGGCCACGCGCCTTTTTAATATCTATGTCGGCCACGCGCCTTTTAATTATCTATGTTGGCCATGCGCCTTTTCTTTTCCCAATTATGTATGATGGCCTTGCGCCTGTTTCTAGCTATTTAATGCAAAGGTTGGCTATGCCTTATGATTATTACCATATGTCTTCTACGTTACAAATGCATGTTAAACTTTTGATTAGCACGAAAACACTACAGTAAATTACGAGCTCTTAAATTATGCCTCCAAGGTCATCCGCGAACATAGCGCGAGACCGGGTAATAACACTCATAAACGAGCCACACTTACATTTATTCGCGCTAACTTAAACAAAGTTTCTAACAACAATGCAATAATTGTAACTTGGGAAAATAATAAGAGCCAAACTTAACACTTCATTCAAAACGTGCAAACGCGCAACGATTACATAAGATGAAAACATGAAAAATTACATGGCATCAGCCTACAAATCCTACCACCTATTCATACCCATCACCATCATCATCACCATCACCATTACCATCACCATCACTGCCACCGCCACCGCCGACTTCATCTTCTTCATCTGTCAGCTCCACAGTCTCTGGAGGGTCAATGATAGACTTTAGCCGTGCAATCCAGTCATCATGCTTCAACGCATCAGTGATCAACTCCATGACTGGCAATGAAAGATGGTCATAAACATGTTCAGCGCGAGCAAGCAGAGAGTCAGCTTGGTCAGTCACCGAGCAGTGACGAGTATCGAACGGCTGGCCAAGCGCTTCTTCAACGTGATGAGCACATCCTAGATAACCACCGCGGTGCCCAACGGCACGCGCGACATCAGTCAGCACGGCAACAGCCTCATCCGGCTCGGTAGCATTCAATACAGAATTAGCAATCTACACAAAAAGAGAGAAATCATGAGAACAAAACAACAATAAACAAAACCTAAGGCAAAAGAGGAGAAACTCACCTTGGCTACCCCTCTACTGCGCATCCATTCGGCCTCTGAAACAAGCATGTCAACGATTGTTTGAGTCTCAGCATAATTATTCTGAGCCACATTTAAGGCAGAAGTGCTGATATCGCGCGCTTCCTCGGCTCTTTTCTTCGCTTTCTCGGCGGTCTCATCCTTCACCCTTTCGGCCTCAAGATCTATCTCTAACGATTCATTCTTATCATGGGCCTCAAACAATCGGTGCTTCAATTCTGCAATTTCCACATCCTTTGCAGCCAACTCCTTATCCTTACTCTCAACCCGCGCATTCAACTCAGCCTGCAAATGTGAAATACGGAGTTAGAAATATTTTGATAAGGTAATGTAAGAGGAAAAAGAGTCAAGTCTGTTAAACCTCAGCACGCTCTTTGTCTGCCTGAACTTCCTCAACCTTCCCTTTAAGAGTAGCGATTTGAGCCTCAAGGTCGGTAATTTTGGAGCGGGCAGCGTACATGCGCTGATTATCTTTCTCGCATACCTTCTTCCATTCGACTCTTTCCTTTGACAAAATCTCCTCAGCGGCTTGGAGTTTGCTTTTTAGGCCTTAACGCCCCCACTCCTCCGACTTCTACTACGCCTCAAAAGAGGCTTTCTCTTCAGTAAATGCGTTTTTTTGATGTTCAAAGTCCTGGATTTCCTTCAACAGACGCTCCCGATACCTCTCCCAGCTAGTACGCTCCTTACACATTGTGCGCCACTCGCGCACAATCTGGTGATTGGCAGAGCGAGCGTTGGCCTCCCCAACGACATATGCACGGTATAATCCCTCATGGGTGCGCGCTCTTTGCCGATTCACCTCACCAGGAGGAAAAGAGCCTAAGTACCAGTCACGGTAAGCTCCGAACTCAATGAATGTGTCTTTTTGTTTCAAACCCCAAACAGGCTGATGGGGAGCATCACCTCGAGCCTACTCAGTATAGCTTTTGTAATAAATATCCCCCAAGGTGTCATCTGCACCTATAGGGGATCGAGGCCTTGACGAATTCTTCCCATCACCTTTTTGGCAACCAGCGCCTGATCCTCCAGCACCAGCACCAGCACCAGACGCAGCAATAGAGGTATCTTTAGGCGCCGACTGCTCTGGTACGGTGGCAGCAGACCCCCCAGCAGCAGATGTAACTTGTAAGTTTTGGGTGGGGGCGTCATGTTGCGCAACTTCTGTGGGCTTCACAACCTCCGGCTCTTTTCTCTTCAAGGGTTGGTCAAGCCCCGTGATGTGTACAACCTCCAGACCCTGCGCTTTATCTCGCTTAGTGGTAGCAACGGTCTCGGTCCCTTTCGATTTCTCCTTCTTAAGCGTAATATCGCCCGCGGGCTTCTCAACTACCTTCTCAGCTACCTTCTCAACCTCCTTCTCAACAGTCCTAGGAGGCTTGATGATGAACTTGGTCTTCTTCACCGCCGGCTCCTTCGGTTTCTCCACCTCAGCACCCTTAACCTTTTCAGGGGTTTTCTTCAAGGCCTCTGCAGAAGTCTAAGTATAAGAAAATCTGCTAAGGAAGAGTTTTAACATAAAAAACATAAGTGTCATTACAATAACCTGGGGAAAACTTGTAGAGGGAGCGCAACCTGCTTTGCTTCCCTATCACTAGGCCCTCTCCAGCCTTCTGCGTCGGCCCAGCTCCAGCGGCAGTCTCCTCTCTCGACCTTTTCCTGGTCACCAGCTTAGCAGTAGCTCCTTCTTCAAGCTCTTCCCCTTCTTCATCCAAGGCGATTGAAGAGGGAGTCGCGCCGGCCTCAGGGATCCTGGACCTCGCACTTCCAGAGCTCTTAGAACCGACCGCGCCAGTTTTCTACTTCTCACCTATATGGGACAAACCCTCTAGTGAGTCATTTGTAAAGTAATTATGATACTCTACTGAAGGGGTATGGTCCCAAAAAGCCGCGCAGACCATTCAGGTCGCGCACTAGACCATACTCCTTACTCATTAAGCTGATTAATCCATAAACCTTGCGCGAGCTACTCAGGTACAATCGGACCCCCGCGCAAGTCCCAAACATGAGATAACATCAGTTTCACACTTAGTATCCTGAAAAAGAGTCCTCAACTACCACGCCTCGCGCCGGCTCCTTGTACATACTTCAAGAGTCGCGCGAGAGTCATGGCGCAAGGGCGTTTCAGGAAGTACCAAAGGTACGAGTGGCAGAAAAGCGAGCCAATCAGCGTCCAGCAGACGGCACCTTATCGTGCTACACGATCCACGATTGTGCAGGTGGCAGAAGGTACACAAGGACGCCTACTTGGCACCAATCAGGAGGCGGCGACAACTGGCTCACGATCTCCACTCACCTGCTGATGTCAGAAGGACAGCAGAGTCGACAACCCTGACACGTGGCTCCAATCAAGTGCGCCAGCACCAAGGATCTTCTAGAAGTCACTAACGGTCGTCACTTGAGAGACAAAGAGGTTATTCCTCATTTGTCGCCTTCCGGCCCAAGGCCCATCAGCCCATTTCCTCCTACACCTCTCCGACTATAAATAGGGACCTTCATACCACAGGTTAAACATTCCGTTCTCTCTACTCTTACTCTTAACACACACTTTATTATCCTCAAAACGGTTACTTATTCTCACGTCGGAGTCTGGTTAAGAGGGAAACCCCCATATTCCCCTCTTAACAAGCTATCGGTGTTGCTGTTTTGCAGGAAGTTTGGATCACATTTGAGGTCAGGATAGATTAAAGAAGATACCGGTCGGTGAAGGTACCGAAAAAATCCTCATTTTCATTGTCGGTCCAAAAAACGGTTTCCTCAAAGGTCAAAATCATCTCTCTCAAAAGGTTTTTCATAAACTTGGGCAAATTCCAATATATGGCAACTAGAGTTGCATCTTGTTGGAACATTTCTAATCAAGTGTTTAGAAACCTTGATTGATTTGTCAATTCTATACTTTTTAATGCCATCGAATTAAACATTTCTCAACCTTTTTTTCCAATATAAATCCCAGGTAATTCTCTTGTTAACAACTTTTTACAACATATAGATTCTTTTAGAGTGCAATAATCAAATACAAAATAAGTCTTAACATATATTTTGCTTAGCGTGAGAAGTAAAGAAGGATTTTCTTTTGAAATTTTTTTCAATCTACTTAAAAATGATGTTTAATTGCAAAATGTATAAAAAAATTCATAAATTTAGTCTTGTAGAGTAATTAATTATTTAATTACTCTAGAGTAATTATGTAATTGCTCAAAAGTTTTTTGAAAAGAAAAATTCTCATCTATTAAGTATGATGTTTAATTATAAAATGTATAAAAAAATAAATCATGATTTTACTCTAGTAGAGTAATTACTCTATATTAATCACATAATTACTCTACTAGTGTTAAAACACAAATTTATTTTTTATAGGGCTAAAAAGATTCAAAAAAAAAAAAAAAGCACTCCTTCACTTCTCACGTTAAGCCCAATTTTTATGTTAAGACTCATTTGTACCGGAACCTAACTCTTCTTTTACAACATTTTCCCCTCAATGTATGTTTTTTTTTTTTTTTTTTTGGTGGTTGAGAAATGTTTTGTATTGTTAAATAATCATTGTTTTGACTAGTTAGGTTGGTTTGCTTTGCTTTGCGATCAGTGTAGTTTTTCTTCTTAATCAATGGCATTGAACTTTTAATTCGTGTTGTTATATATTTAGCATTATACGCCAAGTTTGGCACACGCAACAAAACATATGAGCTGATTACCGAATTATTTCCCCTTGTTGTAACATATACTTGATCGAAATAGCTTTATAACTCATGCGTGGTGTTTCATTCATTTACTCCACTTTTGGGCATTTAGTTCCCTGTTTTGCTGTTATGTTTACTCAATATGATTAATCATGGTTATCATGAAAACATGAGGTGTGAAAAGGAAAGACGTTGGATTATTTTTCTTATGTCTTGTTTACTGAAAAAAGAAAATATTTATGTTACCGACTTTAAAAATAAAATAAAGAAGAGACATGTATTTTGATAATTAACTCTTCATCATTTGATTAATTAAGTGGTTTAAAAGCTCTCAATTATCTTGTCACACGCTATTTTGGAACAGACATTCCATTATCCATTAAACTTGCTATAACCATAATATTAATATTGCATGATAAGTACACACTATGTGTAGATGGCCTCTTGCCTGGCCTAGTAGCACAAGATATTTATCCCCACTTAAGTGGGTTGAGTTCGACTCCCACACAGTGAGCAACATGTGAATTTTAGAAGTAGATTTTAAGTGAGTTGAGTGCGACTCCCACACAGTGAGCAACATGTGAATTTTAGGAGTAGATTTTAAATGGTGTGTGTGCCGTTAAAAAATCACTCTTTGTGTTTTAGTCTCTAAATTATTATTGCTAGTTATGGTAGTTAAATCATTTAAGTCACTACTAGATCATAATACTTGATATGTAACGTTAAGTCGCTATTAATCAATAATTAAAGCGTGCATTTTCACGTATTAAGGGTGAAGGGAACACCTTCAGGATTGGGGGTTCAGGTTCATCAGGTTAGACGGGATAGGCGCCGCAAATGGCATGGAATAGGATTTGGGGTGGGAGTTCATGATAGTGAACCCGAGAGATGAAATCCAGAGAGATGACTGTTGCACAACAATTTGGGAATTTTAGATGGAATTTCAATTCTATTTATAGTGCCTCATTCAATTTTGATTCATTAGGTTCAATCTAATCTAAATCTAAATATGATAATAGAGAAACTGAATGAATACTGTTTTGAGATGGTGTTGTACTGTGATTGGCTATTCAGGCGGTTCTCACGTGTGTCAAGTGGTGGCATCTGATGGTTGAGACACATACGCATTAAGAGGCATGGCTTCCCATATTGCCCAACTCCTGATTCATGAAATTAATCACCCACGACCACACAGATCCAAAACCTAAGTTATATCTTTGACAATCGCCAAAACCGAACAACATACGTCGCTAACCTAGAAGGTTAACCGGCTTAGGGTTAGAAGGGGTGCTAATGGTTCACTAGGGATGGAAGGGGGAGTGGTTCGACGCTGGGTTTAAGGGTGGTTTGTGGTGAGATATGGTGGTTGATAGCGGCGGCTAGGGTTCCGATGCGCCTGGGAAGCGCCAGCAACCCATCACTTATAATATACGTTTATAGGTTGATGATTATTTTGAAATTGAAATTTGTTGATTGTTACAGTTACTGTTGTTGATAGCAGAAGCAGACCACTACAATATCTATGTTTACAGGAAAAGTCGAATTCTACTTGATTGGTCGTAAGTTCAAATATGATTTATCATCAGAACCGATTGGGTTATATACTTATATCATTCAGCAGATGTATGTTCTCTTTTTAATTATTAGTTTTATTTTTAAAGATTCCAGGATTTGAACAGAAATGATGAGCAATGGCAAAGTTTTGTGTTCTATTTTTGTTGGTGCTATTGCAAGTTTTGATAGAGTTTTGATGAGGAGAGTGATTTTGTAGGATTAAAGGCATTGGTGTTTATGATCTCTGGTTTCTTCTTATTTTGGTTTCTTTAGTCCGCATGTATCCAACTTTATACCATTAGGAGCTATATAGAATGTGTATCTACTAATAATGTGGGGTTTCATGCATCATTTAACCATGACTGGACCTGATCCATGTATGTATTGTTCATACTGTCTGGTTATAGAATCTTTTGAGAACACACACAAAGATTATGAATCTATAAGTTTACTATGAACCATTTTAATTATTTATGCGTGATGGTAGCTTGTGAATGAATGTGTGTATGCGTGAATGGTGATGGATTGGGTGTTGACAACTTTTGTGTTGGTGGCTGCCGCCGCCATTGATGGTGCTCATGGAGATACGACGGTCACCGGCACTGTTTTCTGTGACCAATGCATAGATGGCCAGTTTGGCGCTCTCAAGTATCCTCTTGGTGGTGAGTTTTAGTTTGGTTTATGAATGTCGATTTCTTTGTTTTGAACATTATAGCGTATAAGTATTGTGTAGGGGTGAGAATATTGCCGGCTTGTCCGGGGGGAGAACGGGCAGTGCACGAGGATGTGATACTTGATCTCAAATCTATAACTGTATGCCAAACTTTCTGAATTCTATTTTAAAAAATCCTTGAAAAATATATTATATTTACAAAGCTGTTACATTCATATATAATATGTAAAACTAAAAAAAGATTTGAAATCTTAAACTGTCCAACCGACTCGTTTCAACATACATTAAAGTTGACCCTTTACCCTACCAAACAGTCTAGCCGTTGAGTCACCTCTACGAATTTGTTTGCATATATGTAATGGCTTACGTACTAATTACCTCTATAATTTAATCATTTTTAAGGGGCTACATGAGGAATCGGGGCAGAGACCCCATGTGTGTTAGCAAAGAGTGGGGGTGAGGATTGTGATTCCTGCAAGGGATCTACGGAAGGTGGGTCAAGTGAAGGAAAATATACAAAGGGAGACCGAACACTGATATTGTAATTTTGGAAATCGATCACGGTTCATTTGCTTCAATCAGAGAAAATTTTGCTCGAGTTTTTGTCATTAGACATGCCACTTAATATTCTCATGTAAGGTTTACCTTGGTTTCATTCTCTTTTGTATGTGTTTGGATAAGCATTGACGGAACCGGGGGGTTTCGTAGGATCTCTTGACCCTCCACCAAGCTATTTTTTTAAAAAGGGATATCGAATACAACCGTGTTTTACCATCAAATCGTCGCTAGAAAGTTAAAAAGATATAATTCCATCGCTCTTATAATTTCTCAAATTTAATTATCTAGGTAAGTTACTTACGATGACTATATTTTTTTATTAGAAATAACGCAGGGAAATTTTTTTGGAAGTTGGAGTTCTTGGAAGACAATTTTTTGGATGACTTTTGCTACAAATTACTTGGGTCCATTCTATGTGTTACTTGTATGTTACTGGAGCCTTTAGTCAAGTTGTTTTGGTTGATTAGTTTTAGATTGTATTCTCATATGGATGGAGTAGGGATCATATATTGTATTGGCAATTTCTTTGAGATTTAATAAAGTGTTATCAGGGTTTAAGTAAAAAAGTTGAACCACTCTTAACTCACTTGAATCACCTGACATGTTTTGTTTGCAGTTAAAGTTTTGAGTTTCGCCAGTTAATCTAATCGGCACGTTTTTGGGTATGTAAGTTATGAGTTGTTCCGTTCTTATGCTGCATTGTCATAGATATGTAAATGTATTATACATTTTATCATAATAAACTCCGCAGCAACGCGCGCCCGGGAAAAAACCTAGTTCACTTAAAATGTCATTCTCTCATTGGCGTCGTTTGGTTCATTTTGAAGTACTCTCACACCCATGTGTGTATGTAAGATTATAAATAAATTATTAATCTAACTTATAATAAAAGACTCCATATAATGTCACATGGCATTCTCTCCTTCAACCTCATAAATTTTATTTATATTTATTTAATTTCTTTTAATATTAATATTAATTAATAACCAATATATAGATATCACTTATTTTTATCCTTATCTTTATCTAAAATTAATAAATAACTTTGATTTTATAATTTAGACCCTTTGTTTTTTTACTTTCAACCCAAAGTTTTTCATCTTTTGCAATTTATCCCAACTCTTTTTTATTTTCAATTTTGGTCCACCATACTTTTTATCTTTCTCAAGTTTTTCGTTTCGTTCTAAATTTTGTGAGTTAACGCACTACAACGTGCGTGTGGGGTTCAACATTTTTTCGTATATTTTTTTCTCATTTGACTGGGCCGTCGCGTCACATCTATTTTTCTGCGTTTGACAAGTTCGTCCAACACGCGGGTCCCGGATGGACTTAGTTATTTTTTCTATGTTTTACGTTTCGGTTTAATTTCTCAGCAACGAGCGTGCGTGATTCAAAGATTTTACGTCTACTTTTCGCTCGACGTTATTTTTTACCCGTTTTTATTTATTTTGTTTTTACGAGCTTTTCCGGCGTTTGTGGTCGCTGACAATGTTATAGTATTGCTACTACTTAACACAGTTTTATGACAACCACTGCAACGCAGGGGCTTAATACTAGTTATATAATAAAACAAATCTAATCTAACTTATAATAAAAGACTCTAATTAATGTCATATGTTATTATCTCCTTCAACTTAACAATTATACTAATATTCCATTTAAAAATATTTTTGTTCTTATCCTTATTACTATTACTATTAAATTGCTTCTTTATTATCGTGCTTCCAATGAAAAATCATCTTACAAAATTATCTATGCACCCATAAGACGGTTAAAATTGATTGGTTTCATTGAAAATTTTAATATAAAAATAAAACGTATAAGTTATTTTTTCGCTGTTATTTGACTTAGCAAAAGAGATGAAAACTTAATTACTCATACATCTTTTTGTAACAATAAATAAAAGGTGCTTATTTTTTCCAAATTTTATTTAACTCCAAGAGGGCTTTTTTTTAAAGTGTTTATTGAATTATAATTTCTCAAAAGGAGTTTTAAAAAAAGTATTTATATTGGCTTTTATGATGGAAAAAGTAATTTACATGTTTTATTGCTATTTTAAAGGGTGAAGGTAGGTTGATAATTTTATATTCAAAAAGTCAAAAGACAGGTTTTTGTGGTTTTTGAAAAACAGTTTATTACCGCTTTTAGAAAAACCAAAATAAAAACATTTTTATCGATGCTAAACATTTTGTTTTAACTTATTGGCTTTTTGAAAAAGACAATAAGTCATTTCCAAACTAAATCCCAAACAAATATTAATTGAATGGAATTTGCAGTTAAGCTTCTCTTTGAAGAAGATTCTTTACATAAATCTTTAAATCGAGTTTTATAAAACTTTGTTTTTTAGTTTATCACACTGAAATTTTAAATAGTATTTACACATATTCAACCTTATGATAAGATTATAATATTATAACATCTATTAATGGTATTACACATTTATATAAGATTATAGTTTATATAAACTGAGATGACACCCACTCATTGGTGGGTTCATTTTCGAGTGTCCTCTACATCCTAAAAGTGGAGGGGCCACTCCTAGCACAACCCACATGAACCCACACCACTACAATAATATTGTGCCATCTTATTTCAACTCAATTCAACCCAAAAGACATGGGCACTCCTACCCGAATCCACACCTTATTTATTTATTAGAATTAGATAAAAAAATCAAATAGTTAAAAACGCATTTTTATCGATTAAGAAACAATTATAATAATTTAAAGAAACATAACTTGAAATTTATATAAAAAAAACCCTAAAGGTTGCAAGGCCGACTCCATGTTTTTTGTTATTTCTCATTTACGTTGTAGTAATATTGACAAGTACGGTTCGAGCACATTTTCATGCGGGAATGACAATTGGTTGGGTCACCGTATGGTTGGTTTTGGTAGTCGCGATTTGGGTCACCATTCGCGTAATGGTCAATGGTTGGTTCTTCAAGTGGAATAGTGAAGCTACCACATCCAACTTGAGGTGACATGTTTTGCATATGTGGACGTTGAGGGTAGTATAAAGGATATTGTTTAGACTAGGTTAGCAGAGCCGGCCCTGAAGGAGGGCGGGGAGGACAACCGAACAGGGCCCGTGATTTCGTAGGGCACATAATTTTTAAAAAAAATCCGATATTATATATGTAAATTTTTTTTTTAATAGGGTATAACCAAAAAAATATTAACATAGGCCCACTTAAAAAAAAATCATATTGCTTAAACTATTTAGCCCATTAGGTTAGTGAGCCCAATACCCAAATATTTTCTAAAAACTAATAAAAAAGAGAAATAGAGAATTCTGGGCGGCATAAGGAATACACAGGAACAGAAACGTCGCACACTCGCACTGCAGGCCTTCGATCGATTCGATCATCATTCATCATCATTCTGCCATTTTTTAGGTGTTGTTTGATCAGAGACACAACCAGCAGGCCTTCGATTTCAGTATTTCACAGTCACAGCAGTACAACAATTGTCGGATCGGTTCACAGGTAAATCTGTTTATTTTGGATGTATAAGTAAATTATGATTTAGGATTTAAAGGTAAATCAATATTTCACAGTCATGATTTACGGTTGATATCACTTGTAACTTTGTTATCAAATTCATCAATAATCTGTTTATTTTGGATGTATAAGTAAATTATGATTTATGATTGATTTTCGATTTCAATTATTATGTCGAATTCATTTATTCAGTTATTATGTCGAATTCATTTATTCAGTAAATTATGATTTAGGATTGATTGTCGAACATTATTTAGGCGTTAACTTAATTTGATACAAACTTTGTTGTTTATCGAATGCTATATTTTTGTCAACGGTTCAAAGTTGTATGAAAAACTAGTTAAAATTTTTTATTTAGTTAAGACCTAAGGGCACGTTTTTTCGAGCTCGAACAGGGTATATGAATTCTTAGGGCCGGCCCTGTAGGTTAGACATGGTTCATTTTGGTTAGCTCTAACCTTTGGCCTTGTTGGTTTTCGCTTAGAGGATGTGAGTTTTTCACCCTCCATTTGAATCATTGTTATATAGTGTAAGAAATAGATTAGTTAAGAGGTGTAAAAAATTGTGTAATAAACATGTGTATTTATAATGTGAAAATAGGGGGTAGTTTTTTTTGTAATATAATGCCCAATGGCTAGAAGACTGTTTGCAATCAACAAAATTTCTATTCCTCATCGACTTCATGAACTCAAATTTCAGCACACACTAGTTGTGGCGGTGTACCCTCCTCAACTCACACAAGCCGCATACTTAATCCTAAAATGCATATTTAGCTTAAGACTAAACGGAATGGGGCGTGCAGAGGGGAGGGTAAAGCCCCTCCACGCCACCCACACCACCCTGCCTCCATTTCCCTTGTGCGTTGTCCCTTCCCATTGTGGGAATCTCACAGGCGTTGGGGGCTTTAACCAATAAGTTGGCCATTTCAAAAAAATAGACGTTTCGAAAGGCTAGTTTTATAATAAAAAAGAAAATTCTAAAATTACTTTATGAAATAAACCAACTACTATCACCTATATCTCAACACAAACTACACCAATTTCTATCACCAGAAAATTCCCTTTTGCTTAAAAAATGCAATCATTAAGATCAATTTTGTCACGGCCCCGACCCGGTTTGACCCGTTTCAGGAGCCGCGGAACAGAAAATCCCGTGGTATTTATTTAATTAATTTGACAGCGGAAGTTTTCTTCAGGATCTTTTTAAAACTGAAATTTCCCGATTATT
Organism: Helianthus tuberosus; assembly: GCA_030545235.1. Taxonomy (NCBI): domain Eukaryota; kingdom Viridiplantae; phylum Streptophyta; class Magnoliopsida; order Asterales; family Asteraceae; genus Helianthus; species Helianthus tuberosus. The sequence goes on along the minus strand of CM060365.1, from coordinate 177,593,225 downwards.
TTATTTCACACTCGGGATAAAACCCCGGTAATTTACAATCTTATGATTTCACGGAGAAATCTTTATTTTACAAAACATGTTTCTTTATTTTATATTGAGCCACTTCCTTAAGTTTGTAGTGCTTCACAGCACTTTTCCTGGATCACAACAGATCACCTGAAACATGTTTGAAAAAGGTTTTGTCAGCGGGAAATACTGGTGAATCATTCTTTTTAATAAAACGACACGTTTGTTATAATTTACAGTATTAAGAGCGATTACAATGTTTCCATATATCAACCAACTACCCACGATATTTATCACTAGACATTCATTGGTAACCTCATTGTCCAATGGTGTCTGTGACTATGGTCATATCACCCCTTGGCTAACTCGTTGTCCAATTGTGACGGTTATCAAGTAATGTATACAAAACCCCACATACCGGCTGTAATTTTGTGTTTTGTGACTACAAAGACTTAATCCCTGTAATTATAACTTTGAAAACAAACATGATTTTGAAATCAAATTTGATAAAAAGAGAATGACTCACATTGCAGATTTAATATGAATAGAGCTTAGCCTACTGATTAGCCTTGATAACCTAATTTAATAACATGCACACGAACTCGGTTAGTAACTAATACAGCATTTACGATAACACACGAGATTAAACCTTCACAACGAATGACAAAGTGCGATACTTAAACATCCATCGAATTAACGACGAATGACAAAGCATAAACCCTAATGTGGGCAGCACTTAAACATCCATTGGATAGTTTAATCGATCGGACATTGAATCGTAGCAGCGATCGAGTTAATACCCGGTATCGGAGCAGCGCCTCGCTAATAATATATGAAATTTCGACTTCAGAGTATTGTAACTTCGTTTTTAGGAAAAGATCTCGACACCAATGGACTGTGCAGGTGCCTAGCTATTTATAGCTGATTTTGAGGTCTCACGCGGCCCGCGTAAGCCTTCGGCTTACATTTACACGGCCCGCGAGGCCGCCTAGTCTACGAGTAGCCTTGACTGGTCACGAGTAGGTTAGCCAGGTGGACACCACGTGGATCCGGAACACTTATCCGGTCAAACCAGTCTTGACGCGGCCCGCGTAAGACATGGCTTGTCTTTTACGCGGCCCGCCTGGGAACCAGAATATTGTTTTTCTTGATTTTTAATATGGTTTAGGGTTTCAGGGGTCCGGGTTTATACTTACGGGTATTTTTAGGACAATTTTGAGAGTCCTTACATCCTCCCCACCTTATTTAAAATCTCGTCCTCGAGATTCATTGGAATAAGTGAGGATACTTTCGCTTCATCTCTGATTCCAGCTCCCAAGTGTATTCGGTTCCTCTCTTTGAATCCCACTTGACCTTGACAAGTACTAACCGTTTGTGTTTGAGAAATTTCACCTTTCTGTCTTCTATCTGAAGAGGTTTCTCAACAAATTTTAACTTTTCGTTTACCTCTATATCTTGGAGAGGTACTACCAAAGATTCGTCTGATAGGCATTTCTTGAGATTGGATACATGAAATACGTCATGTACTCCATATAACTCTTTTGGTAGTTGTAAACGATAAGCAACTGGTCCTATACGTTGGATCACCGGAAATGGTCCTATGTATCTTGGACTTAGCTTTCATTTCTTACCGAATCGAACTACTCCTTTCCAAGGTGAAACTTTTAATAATACTTTGTCTCCCACTTGGAATTCTAACGGCTTGCGTCGATTATCAGCATAACTTTTCTGGCGATCTCGAGCCGTCTTCAATCTTTCCTTGATCTATGTGATTTTGTCGGTCGTTTCTTGCACTATTTCAGGACCTGACAATTGACTTTCTCTTATTTCTGCCCAACAAACTGAAGTTCTGCACTTTCTTCCATACAGTGCCTCGAATGGAGCAGTTTCAATGCTTGCATGATAACTATTGTTATAGGAGAATTCAATTAAAGGTAAGTGGTCATCCCAATTTCCACCAAAATCTATTACACATGCTCTGAGCATGTCCTTCAAGGTTTGGATCGTCCGTTCACTTTGTCCGTCTGTCTGATGATGATATGCAGTGCTTAGATTTAGTCGAGTTCCCATTGCTTCTTGGAAACTTGTCTAAAAATGGGAAGTAAAACGACTATCCCTATCTGATATAATGGAGAGTGGAACTCCATGTAAGGATACTACTTCATCTACATACAACTTTGCCAACCTTTCCATGCTAAAGGTTTCTTTCATAGGTAGAAAGTGAGCTGATTTGGTTAATCGATCCACAATTACCTAAATCGCATCATTACCTTTTCTGGTTTTGGGTAACTTAGTAACAAAATCCATTGTTATAAGTTCTCATTTCCATACAGGCATTTCTAATTGTTGTAGTAGACCTGAAGGTTTCTGGTGTTCTGCCTTAACTTATGAACAAGTAAGACACTTAGAAACATATTGAGCTATGTCCTTTTTCATTCATATCCACCAAAAGTTATTTCTTAAATCTTGGTACATTTTATTGTTTCCAGGATGCATGGTATACCTAGATTTATGGGCTTCTTCTAAAATCTTATTTCTTAATTCTCCCTGCTTAGGTACCCAAATTCTTCTTTTGTAGAATCTCCAAATTTCATCAACTCCTTGTTCTAATTCTTTTATTCGTCCCTTCATTCCTTCAGCATCATCCTTGATTGCTGTTTCTTGAAAATGCTTTATTTGTTCCATTAAATCTAACTGTAGATTTAATCTAAGAGCACGAACCCGTCGATGTTTCTCATGGTACTTACGACTTAAGGCATCTGCAACTACATTTGCCTTTCCTTCGTGATACTGAATATTACAGTCGTAGTCACTTAGAATTTCCATCCATCTCCTTTGCCTCATGTTTAACTCTTTTTGCCCAAATATATATCTTAAACTTTTGTGATCCGTATAGACAGTAAATTTACTTCCGTACAGATAATGTCTCCAAATCTTAAGGGCAAAAATTATGGCGCCTAACTCTAAGTCATGAGTTGTATAGTTTTCCTCGTGCTTTTTCAATTGCCTTGAAGCATACGCAATTACCTTCTTGCGTTGCATTAGCACACATCCAAATCCTAGTTTTGAAGCATCACAGTAAACTTCAAAATCTTCAGTCCCTTCTGGTAAAGCTAGGATTGGGGCATTTGTTAACTTTTGCTTTAAAATCCTAAAAGCTTCTTCTTGCTTAGGTCCCCATTCAAACTTAACTGCTTTACAGGTTAGCTTAGTTAATGGTACAACTATCTTGGAAAAATTCTTAATAAACCGTCTATAGTATCCGGCTAAACCTATAAAACTTCTAATTTCCATTGCAGATTGCGGAACCTTCCATTTGGTAATTGCCTCTATTTTAGAGGGGTCTACGTGAATACCTTCGTGATTCACCATGTGTCCTAGGAATTGCACTTCTTGCTACCAAAATTCACACTTCGAGAATTTGGCGTAAAGCTTTTCTTTTCTTAACAAAGTTAAGAGTGCATGCAAGTGCTTACAATGCTCGTTCTGACTTTTGGAATAAATAAGTATATCGTCGATGAAAACAATTACAAATTTATCCAAGTACGGTTTACAGATTCTATTCATCATGTCCATGAATGCTGCAGGTGCATTCGTTAATCCGAAGGGCATGACTGTAAACTCGTAATGACCATACCTAGTTCTAAAAGCAGTTTAAGGTATGTCTTCTTCTTGTACCTTCAATTGATGGTATCCGGAGCGCAAGTCGATCTTAGAAAAATATCTAGCTCCTTGAAGTTGATCGAAAAGATCATCAAGTATAGGTAATGGGTATCGATTTTTAATTGTAACCTTATTCAGTTCTCTATAATCAATACACATTCTCATTGAACCATCCTTCTTTTTCACAAACAACACTGGTGCTCCCCACGGGGATGAACTAGGTTGTATGAAACCTTTACTTAGTAATTCATCTAATTGCTTTTTCAGTTCTAACATTTCTGTGGGTGCTAACCGATAAGGTGCCTTGGCTATCGGTGTAGTTCCGGGAATTAGATGAATTCTAAATTCTACTTCCCTATCTGGTGGTAATCCTGGTAACTCTTCTGGGAATACATCTGGATATTCTGAGACTACAGGAATCTCCTTAAGTTCTTTACCCTTAGTACTAATGATTACTGAAATCATATATACTATTCCTTGATTTCGTTCATAACTAGCAACTTTCATTACTGATATGAACTTCATGGGTTTACGTGGTTTATCTTCTGTAATCATGATTACTTCTCCAGTAGGTGTCTGAATCTCTACAGAATTTTTATCACAAAGGATTCGAGCATGGTTGGCTACTAACCAATCCATTCCTAATACGACATCGAATCCGGCTAAATTCATTGGCAATAGGTTTGCATGAAATTTATGACCTGAAAGTTCTATATTTTCCTTTTGCAAAACCTTATCTATTTTGACAGAATTTCCGTCTGCCGTTTCGACTGTAAAAATATGCCTAAGGTTAATTAAGGGTAAGTTAAGAGCTTGGCAGAATGAAGTATTTATAAAATTTTGATTTGCACCAGAGTCAAATAATACTTTTGCGTAAATGTTGTGAACTAAGAACGTACCAGCTATCACATCTGGAATGAGTTCTGCCTCGTGGGTAGTTAATTGGAATGCACGAACATTCTTGTTGGTAGCTCCGTCGGCTGGTTTAACTTTATTGTCTGCTGGTTTAACCAACTTAGGGCATTCTGGCTTAAAATGTCCTGTTTCTCCACAGTTATAGCAGACTCTTGTTTTCTTTCTACAGTCTTCTTCGCGATGTCCTATGACTTTGCAAAAGTTGCAGGTTACATTACATCTGCCATAATGTTTCTTTCTGCAATTCTTGCAAAACGGCGGAGTTGAAGATTGCCCTGTTCCTCTTCTCCTGAAACTGCTATTATTACCCGTACGAAATCCTTGGGTAATTTTCTGAGCCAGTTCCTTTTTCCTGTTTTCATCTCTTGTGCGTACCAGTTCGTCAGTTAGGGTGTTAGCTAATTCTACCGCATCGTCAATAGTACGAGGTCTCGCAGCTTTAACTATATTACGGATTTCGCTAATTAATCCCCAAATATAGCGAGAAATGAGTACCGGTTCTGGCGAAGCCAGTGTTGGTACCACTCTAGCATATTCAAAGAATGTCGAAGTATACCCGCGACAATCTACACCCATCATTCGATGATTTAGGAACTTATTCGCCATTTGATCTTTTTCATATTCGGGACAGAATTTTCTTTCTACAAGACTCTTAAATTCTTCCCAATTCATGGCATAGGCCACATTTCTTCCTTTGGCTTGAAGTACTGTATTCCACCATTCTAGCGCCCCTTCTTTGAAAAGATTTGACACGTACATGACCTTGTCGTCATTGTCACATTTACTTATTGTAATCACTGCCTCGGTTTTCTCTAACCAACGCAGTGCCGCAGTCGCTCCTTCATTGCCTGCAAATTCAGCGGGTTTACAAGCAAGAAATTCTTTGTAAGTGTAACCAGGCGTTGCAACTTTCATTTTCTTAGGGAGCGGAGCCTGCCGTGGTTCATTATCGTGATTAGTATGATTACCGCCTCCGTTTACGCTGTTACTGAAGTTATCTTCAGAATTCCGTTTGCTATGAATGATTTGTTGAGGTTCAACAGGTTTCTGGGCAGCAGCAAGTATTGCTGGAATAGCATTGGCTATTCCTTGAGCAACGATATTTTCTATATCTTGCCTAGTCATAAATTGATCTTCCGGATGTTGCTCAGATTGGTTAACCTCGTTTACTGGTTCATTATTAGCGTTTTCCATCTGATAATTAATATATATAATTTATTAGTATCAAATAAATAACAATCATACATAAAACAGTCATACAAATTTCACAACACACATATATCCAAAACTATCGATTTCACGATTCCCATTTTATATATTATATATTATGCATCAATACTCACTATTATCTTACAAAGTTTTATTTGTAGTTATTTTACAAGATTATAGTTTACTTTTATTATACAACCACAGTTTCATAACCCTACTATCCTCGTCAGTTGGTTTTTCAGTAACGACGTTCCCTCTCGTCGTATTTCCAGGAGATCTGTTCTCCTACTTCCCTGATCCTATTTTCTGCATCCACCAGCTCCTCGCCAAAGTGGCGGAGTTCAGCTAGATTTTCAGTGCTCATTGGTGGGTTTGGTATAGGTTCTGGGTCGAACTGAGGGAGAAAAGTATAAGGATTGTTGAGCAGGTTTTGGAACTGCCAATCATTGGTCCACCACTCGTCCATCCCTAGCGGTTGGGTGTGGATTATAGGTTCTGGGATTGCTGGTTCCAAGTTCATTGGAAGTTGATTTTCAGCAGGATAAGGGTAAAGATTATTATTGATAGGCCTGACGATATCACAGCTCGCCAATACACGATCCAATTCCTCCTGAAATGGTAACTCCCCAATCTGTCTAGAGCTTTCCCCAATTTCCATCTGGGTTTGCCTAGAACCTTCCCCAAACTCCATTTCCATCTGCCTAGAAATTTCCCCGAACTCCATTTCCATCTTCCTAGAACCTTCCCCGACTTCAATCCCATTTCCTTTGTCTAAGGGATTTTCTATTTTAGGAATCTTCCTAGTTGCGGGTTTCCTCCTGCGTACACGCATCCATCCCACAAATCTTCTACTTTTCTTAGGCTTGGGTTTCTCCGGAGGTGGAGCGTTGAATTCCATAGGTTCTTCTATATCGGGTATATAACCAGTAAAATCTCTAGAAACTTCTATTTTCACTGGATAGAGATTTAAATTCTGAAGGGCTTCAGACAAGTCGTTCATGTTGTTTAACATATATGCAAAATACACAAAATTTGCTAAGTTAAAATTTTATAACAAAATTTCATAGATAACCTTTAAATATTATTGCATACCGTGTGATTAATTTAATACAAAGAACAACTGACAATTAAAACATTTTAGGGTTTACTGTAAACTTATTTATTTACTGGATAAGGTTTTTGGCTTGTAGGTGATATGGGTGCTAGAACTGAGACAGGGTATTTAAAAATTTGCATTTACTGCTACAGTGGCTAGCATATAAAGATCTGCCCATTTTTCATCTAACTTGTCTTCCCATGGTGGTTTACTGCCTAGTTCTTGGGTTTTCTGATTAACTTTCTTTTCTTTTGATTTCTTTATTTTCTCCTGACTTTTCCTAATAATTAAACTTCTTTTATTAGGAGAAAGTGGTTCCTCATAGTGTGCCTTTCGAACAAATATTCCTTCATCAGGATCTGTTGGGTATTTTGAGGAATTTGTTTGGGATGAACTTCCCTTCTCGTTTGATGACCTATCTAATTTAAGATAGATGTTTGAAAGCTTTTGCTTACCCATACTGTACACAAATATTCAAATAATAAAACACATAATCACAAAATACCAATTAGTAATATTAAGTATTTTCTAAATACTTAATTGGCTTAAATCAGTGGCTCTGATACCACCTTTTTCTGTCACGGCCCCCGACCCGGTTTGACCCGTTTCAGGAGCCGCGGGACAGAAAATCCCGTGGTATTTATTTAATTAATTTGACAGCGGAAGTTTTCTTCAGGATCTTTTTAAAACTGAAATTTCCCGATTATTTTATTTCACACTCGGGATAAAACCCCGGTGATTTACAATCATATGATTTCACGGAGAAATCTTTATTTTACAAAACATGTTTCTTTATTTTATATTGAGCCACTTCCTTAAGCTTGTAGTGCTTCACAGCACTTTTCCTGGATCACAACAGATCACCTGAAACATGTTTGAAAAAGGTTTTGTCAGCGGGAAATACTGGTGAATCATTCTTTTTAATAAAACGACACGTTTGTTATAATTTACAGTATTAAGAGCGATTACAATGTTTCCATATATCAACCAACTACCCACGATATTTGTCACTCGACATTCATTGGTAACCTCATTGTCCAATGGTGTCTGTGACTATGGTCATATCACCCCTTGGCTAACTCGGTGTCCAATTGTGACGGTTATCAAGTAATGTATACAAAACCCCACATAACGGCTGTAATTTGGTGACTACAAAGACTTAATCCCTGTAATTATAACTTTGAAAACAAACATGATTTTGAAATCAAATTTGATAAAAAGAGAATGACTCACATTGCAGATTTAATATGAACAGAGCTTAGCCTACTGATTAGCCTTGATAACCTAATTTAATAACATGCACACGAACTCAGTTAGTAACTAATACATCATTTACGATAACTCACGAGATTAAACCTTCACAACGAATGACAAAGTGCGATACTTAAACATCCATCGAATTAACGACGAATGACAAAGCATAAACCCTAATTTGGGCAGCACTTAAACATCCATTGGATAGTTTAATCGATCGGACATTGAATCGTAGCAGTGATCGAGTTAATACCCGGTATCGGAGCAGCGCCTCGCTAATAGTATATGAAATTTCGACTTCAGAGTATTGTAACTTCGTTTTTAGGAAAAGATCTCGACACCAATGGACTGTGCAGGTGCCTAGCTATTTATAGCTGATTTTGAGGTCTCACGCGGCCCGCGTAAGCCTTCGGCTTACATTTACGCGGCCCGCGAGGCCGCCTAGTCTACGAGTAGCCTTGACTGGTCACGAGTAGGTTAGCCAGGTGGACACCACGTGGATCCGGAACACTTATCCGGTCAAACCAGTCTTGACGCGGCCCGCGTAAGACATGGCTTGTCTTTTACGCGGCCCGCCTGAGAACCAGAATATTGTTTTTCTTGATTTTTAATATGGTTTAGGGTTTCAGGGGTCCGGGTTTATACTTACGGGTATTTTTAGGACAATTTTGAGAGTCCTTACAAATTTCATCTTCATTTGACAAATTTGTTTTACCATCTTCGTTTGACGAGGGTGTCGGGCTAATAATATCATCAGTTCAAAGAGCCGTACAACGTATTGTTGAAGATGTCGAGAGTTCACAACCCAAATAGAGTAAATGAATTGTACGTGATTGGGTCGCCGCACATGAACTGTTTGTATGATTATATTTAACCCAACCCCTATATGATCTTAATAATTTTTGGCGACGTTTCGTATGAGCCAACAATTATTTCCAAGAATCGTAAAGAATTTAAAAGATATATGACTATTTTAAACAAAAACGTGATACGCATGGTGATATTGGTTTTAGCCCGTTGCGAAAAGTTATGGCCGCTATTAGACAATTAGCTTATGGCACTTGTTCCGTCATAATAGATGAATATTAATAAATATCGGAACGAGTGGTGAGGGAAAGTCTTTGTTGTTTTTGTGAGTATATTATTGAACTCTACGCAAAAACATATTTGAGAAAACCTAAGTTTACTGATACACAAAAAATTTAGAGTTTCATGATGATAGACAAGGTTTCCTCGGGCCTGGTTGGTAGTGTCGATTGTATGGAATGAGAGTGAGAACTTTGTCCAACTGTGTAGTGTGGCCAATACACAAAGGGACATCATAAAAAACCGGCTATGATGTTCGAAGTGGTTGTATCATAAGATCTTTGGTTTTGGTATGCATTCTTTGGTGTCACCACTTTAAATAACGGTATAAATATTGTCGATTAATCACCCATTTTCAACGACTACATAAACGAGGTTGGACCAATGGCCTTTTTTTTCATAAACGACGTGGAGTACAAATACGGGTATTATCTAGTGGATGGTATTTACCCTGAACATTTTGTATTGGTAAAAACATTTACATGAGATACAACATTAGATGAAAAGAGAACAAAGTTTTATAAAGCTCAAATGATGGCAAGAAATGATGTTGAATGATCTTTTGGTGTTTCACAGAAATGATGGTACATTATGTGCATCCCGTGTAGGATTACAGTAAAATATAGAATTAGAAATGTGATATGTGTGTGCCTTATTTCACACAACATGATTTTGGAGGATGAAGAATACACAATTTGCCAAAACTCTGAAGAGGGTACGCAACCAAATATTGTAGACATCGGTGAAGAAGTGAGACGTTTAAACCAATGCGAAATTTTTAACAAACAGACGCATAAAAAAATTCGAGCGGATTTGATTGAACACATTTGGCGTCTTTACCGGTAGAACGACAATGATGATAATTAGACCATGTAATTCGGTTTTCTTATTATTTATGTAATTTTTTACATTTTTTACCATTTATTATTTCTTAAAAAATGTTATTGTCTTTTTTGTTATAATTAAAAGAAACTAGGTTCGTAGTCACCCACGCGTTGTGCAAGGACGTTGTTGAAATTCAGAACGTATCGCACACCACGATAACAGATGAATAAATTCGTAAAATTAAACAAAATGATATCTAAATGTGTTGTTATTTGTGTCATAACTCGGCTCTAAACATCAAATTAATAAGAAGAGGCAAAACAATATAATAAATAACAAAGGTAAAAAAGGTAAATAGAAAAGAAAACTATAAGAATTCAGTCGATTTTGATGCACTCGTTATAGCAAAGAAAAAGAAAGTTAAAAATATATGTCCAAAAGAGTATCAACGTTTTCATTAAAAAAAAACTTAAAAAAACACTTCTGCACACTCGTTAAATCAAAGAAAAAAAGTTTAAAAAATATGTCCAAAACAGTACTAACATGTTTGTTAAAAAAAACTAAACTAAAAGAAAAAAAAAGTTGAAAAAAGCTTAAAAAAACAAAAAAAAAAAGTTGGTACAAGGTAGCAAAAAGACAATGTCTCACATTAGCATGAGTTCACTATTCATTTTCTTTTCTTTTATTTTTATATATAGATAACTAGTTAATGCCTGCCCAACCCGTGTTGCGGGGCGATGGCCGAATAATTCTCAATCAATTAAAAAAACACTATTATAGTTTTGTTAGGAAAAAAAAAACTAAAACGATGAAAAGAGCGTAGTTCTGAGCTTAGGGCAAAACTGTAGTTTGTCAGAATTAATAAGCGAGTGTTAGGCAGTTCCTTGACATGGAAAAAAATTAAATCCTGTCAACCAATTAAAAAAACACTTTTATAGTTTTGCTAAAAAAACTAAAACGATAGCAATACTGTAATTTGAACTGAGTGCAAAGTTGTATTTGTTGACCTGGGTAAAATCGTAATTTGTCAAAAGTTAAAGTGATGGCAATACTATAAATTTGAACAGAGACAAAATCGTAATATAACTTTGCACTAAGGACAAAATCGTAATTTTAAGCTGGGGACAAAACTATATTTTTAATTTGAACTGGGGCAAAATCAAAATTTTGAACTTATGGCAAAATCGTAATTTTGAAGTGGGGGCAAAAGCATACTTTTATTTTGAACCGGGCAAAAACATAATTTAAAACTGAAGGCAAAATCATAATTTTTGAAACGGGGCGAAAATGCAAAATCTTCATTTTAAGTTTGGGGCAAAAGCAAAAATTTATTTTGAACTGGGGCCAAAATTGTAATTGTAATATGGGGATAAAATCATAATTTTGAACCGAGGGCAAAAGCGTAATTTTGACCGAGGGAGGAAAACATAATTTTATTTTGAAGTGGGACAAAAACGTAATTTTATTTTAAATTAAGGACGAAACCGTAATTTTAAAAGGAGTATAAAATAATAAAATGGTTGGTCCAATATGGGAGTGTCAGGCAGCTGCCTTTAAAAGGAGTATAAAATAATAAAATGGTTGGTCCAATGGGGGAATGTCAGGCAGCTGTCTGGCACTATTCCCCCATTTGGGAAATGTATGTATAGGAAAATTAAGGACGAAACCGTAATTTTAAAAGAAGTATAAAATAATAAAATGGTTGGTCCAATATGGGAGTGTCAGGCAGCTGCCTTTAAAAGGAGTATAAAATAATAAAATGGTTGGTCCAACGGGAGAATGCCAGACAGCTGTCTGGCACTATTCCCCCATTTGGGAAATGTATGTATAGGAAATTTTTTTATTTAGTTAATTGTTTTGTTTTTCAAAAAAGAATATGAAATAAATAAATAATTTAATTTTAAATATTGGGCTTTGTCTTTACCCTTGATCAACGTATGGTTTTTGTGATGCTGGGGCAAAGCCTCCATGTTTTACACAGGGTCTATCTGTGATGCTGAGGGCAAAGCCTCCATGTTTTACATGGGGTCTATGTGATAGTGTTTTGTCATTACCGTCATGACTTCTAACTCCTCTTAGACTGCCTGTTGTGCAAGCCGCTAGCGGGTGGCGATAGTTACGCGGTTGCCATGTGGCTTGTGAACACCACAACATGGTCAACCTAACGTTGGTGCGAGCGAGCGAAGTGAGTGTGGTAGCCTGGGCAAATAGGCTTGTTTATGGGTGTTTTTGGGGCGCTATTGGTGAATTTATCACAACAAGTTCAAGTGAGAGAGCGCGAGTGGGCAAGGTGATGAGTAGGCGTCTAATCAGTGTCATGTGTCACAATATTAAGGGATGAATCTGAATGCTCACCTGAACCACAATGGATGGTTTTATGGGTAAGAAATCAATAAATACGCTTAATGATGATTTAGGGAGTTTACATATGTTGTAGTTGAGTAAATTGCATTTATGAATATTTTGAAAATTAAAAAAAGTAAATGTAAGAACATTAAATACTTACGGAGTTTTCAATTTTTATGTATTTTTATATTTTTTTCTCTATCATAAATTCTAAACTAAATTACACATTTAATCTTTGTCTCCCCATCTAAACTAAATTACACAAGGGGTGGTCACTAGTGATAGAATTCCATCACTCACAAGCACCCAATCAAGTTCCGCCAGTCATCAATCATTTTTCCATCACTCACAACCTTTATTAGTGGCAATGGTCATCACTTACCACCACACCCAACAATTTCCCCAAACCAACAATTACCCTCACAACACACAAACCATCACGCGTTGAAGAAATCACGCGTTAAACTTCTATGGTGGTGGTGGGAATCACGGAACTTCAGCTCGTTGAAAATGGCCATCACGGTGCTATAACTGACCGCCCCCACCGCCCTAAGGGTTGAATATTTGTCACCCCATAAGAGGTAACTCTCTTGACCATTAGGTCAAAGCCTAAATAGGTTTATTTATTAATATTTATAGTTAAATCTATCCCTTTATATAATATGTATTTTATTTGATAATATTGAATTATATATGTTTTATTACTAATTTTTTAAGTAATTATAGTTAAATGTATCCCTTTATATAATATGCATTTTATTTGACAATATTGAATTATATATGTTTTATTTCTAAGTTTTTTTAAGTAACTCCCTTCTATTTTCAAATTTTATTCCTGTTACCGACAATAAATTATGTTTTGTTGTTAGACCACCCGTAGTGGTTTAGAAAAATAATGCCCCCACCATGGGGCATTATCCGACACGTGTCATCCCAGTCAGCATGGGGCGTTATTGCAAAAGTGGCGTAGTGGGAATAATGCCTGATAATGTCACTTCCAATCATTAAAAAAAAAAAAAAAAAAAAAAAAACTAACTATTTTCTCATTGGTGGGTCAAACCCAGTCAAACCTTCCTTCTTCCAATTTAGGCGTTTTAATTATAATGCCCAAGCAATTTTTTTTCAAAAATAATGCCCCATAATGCCCTATGTAATGGGGGAGTGGACGTTTTTTTTTGGAAATAATGCCTCCATAATGCCCCACTACACATGGTCTTATAACTAGATAGTTGCTAAGTTATCTTTAAGTCCGGTTGTTTCAATTGTTTTATCTTACTCACTAGGTTAGAGCCTGCGTATACACGCGGTTTAACAAATAAAAATACTTTAAATTTGTTCGAATTTAATAAAAATAAAATGAAATATTATTCAATATTAATAAAATAAACTCAAAAATGCATAGAATAGAAAAAAATCAAAAAATAATTCAAATTTCAGTAATATTTCCTTGTACACCAATGGATAGTTAAAAAATACAGAAAAATATACAAAAAAAAAAAAAACTCAAATTTCATTAAGATTCAAACTATTGGGATGATCTATCTATCTATGATATGCCTCGTAGTAATAACTACTTCATCTAACATCTTACAAAATGACACCCGCACTCCAAACATCGGCTGCCTGGTTGTAACCCGCCCATAAGCACCTCTGGAGCTATATAAAACGGACTCCTAACAATTCCATGTAACCTTGACCTGTTTTAGCCAAATAGTATAAGATTTAAGCCCAACCAACTCCTCCACAAATAAGTCGAAATGCACAACTCATAAATAGAAAATCAAGCATCGCTGTTATTTTGACATCTTAATAAAGCTTTTGTATGTTTTCACAAGTGAATAAAAGACTAAAAGGGCATAGGCCAATATGGAGATTTTTATGCAAAAGAAGAAAAACGACAAAACTTTAAGAGAGTAAATTACTAAATTTATTGTTTCCTGTTGCTCATAACAATTTCCACCACACTAAACAACATAGAATACAATATCCTAAATTCAAGATTTTACAACAAAAACATAATATATTAGATGAGAGATTAGTACCTCGCTTGATGTAAGTAGTAATACCAAAATCAGCCAACTTTATATGCGAAGAGGATGCTTCGGTTGCTAATAGAAAACCTCCCCTGATGTTCCAACTGATGACAAAGTTCTCCACCTACACACAACTCCATAATCAAATGAACACAACCCTCTTCCTCATAAACTGCTTTGAGATCAACAACATTCGGATGCCCGAATAACTTTGTCATTATCTCAATCTAAGTTTGATGCTTCTAACATCTTCATTAGTCACAAGTCAAAATAATTTATTTTCATTGAACTTATTTAAAATTTGCAAATGCATTTTAGAGGTAACAATTGGGATGATCAGATGCCAGAAGTCCAACATCGACTTTTTTATGAACCAAGAGAGAAAAACGTAATAGACATTTAAGTTAGCGGTGCGTAATCCATTATAGTGATCATTGATAGAATCTTCTATCAATGGAACTTTCATTCAAATTGATTGAATAAGGACTATTTGACCTGCAACTTCCATTAAAGGATTTCAAAACGAAGCTACCAAAAAGCAACTAACCTGCAAGCATGTCGGTCCAAGCTATGGTTTTTTAGGGCGGCTATTCAGTCTTATTCAGACAAAACTAAGAACTTGTTTAAGATAAAAAGTGATTAATATCTATACAAAACAAAAAAATTATGCAGAATACATACAGGGAACATCAATAAAGATTAAAATTTAAAATCCCAACCATATACATACACAATAAATAAATAAATTAACAAACAAATAAATATGGTATTCAATCTGAAAGTCATGCAGGGGCGGTTCTTAGTATAGCCATGGCAGGGCCACGGCCCGGGCAAGTTTTTCGGCCGTAGTGCTAATTTTCCGCATTTCGATCGAAATTTTTTTATATATACTATGTTTGGCCCGGGCTTGTCCGGGCTTTTTTTACTGCCCATGTCTTTCGGCCCTGGCATGTTCAACGGGCAAGATCCGCCACTGAAGTCAGGGATACTCACCTATTTGTCTTCTTCACATAATCAAGATCTGATCTAAATAGTTTTAATCTCCATCAGTTTGAAAGTATATTAATAAAGTAAATCAGCTAAGATTTTTTTTACCCAAATCCGTAAAAACCTAATAGTGTTCTATAAAATAGTAGTGATTCTTGTATAAACCCTAAAATTGAAACATTAATCCTAGAAGATTACTGATACTAAACATCAATTGAAAGTCCAATATTAGGCATACAAAGCTAAAGGTTAGAATCAGTTACCTGTACGGCGTGCCATCTGATGAAATCGAAATTTAGATGAACGTGAACTGCCCCTAGAAATAGAAATCTGATCACAGTGGTTTAAAATTATTACAATAGAATGCAAAAACAAACAAAACAAAACTAATGGATTACGAAACCTTAGGGAATGCATTAATGGTGGAACATGGAGTAGAAAACTGGATTTTTAGGAGTTTAACTTCACATCTTTGATTTCGCCATTAGGGTTTGTGATGGAGTTTTAGGAATTAACAAATTAGCACTTACCAAGCTGTCATTTAATCTGCCACAAGATTTATTTGCTGGTATAAATAGAACAGAGGAAGGTTTTTGTTAAAATCGCCATTAGGGTTTTGGAGGATGAGGAGGGAAAGCAGCGGAGAAAGTAGGTACACGATTTTGGTGATAAGGTAATGGGTCGGGTTCATTAAACGTGGGGGTTAGCCTAAATGTGTCTGAAAAAATGAGCGGGTAAAAGAAACGGGCATGGCCTCAGAACATGACACCTGTCCTATAATAGGTTTCTTTTATTATATGTATAGATAGATGATATGTTATATACTTATGTGTGTCATGTGTTTAGCTAAATGTATATTAACGTGTCTTTTTTTAACGTGTCTTGTATATGAATTGTCGTTTACAAACATTTTAGATTTTTTTTACAAGAGTTAACTGTCACTTTTGTTCCAGTGGTTTGTTTACTTTTGCCATTTTAGGTCAATTTTAAAAAATGCACCAGTTTCTTCCCTGACATTGGAAACGTGACACTTCAGTCCAAAAATTAAAACCCAGTTAAGTCAGATAGGTTAAATTAAGGGTATTATTGTCAATTCATAAAATAAGGTGAAAATAAAAGATATATGAATTGACAATAATATCTTTCATTTAATTTGTCTAACTTAACTGAGTTTTAATTTTTGGATTGAAGTGGCACGTTTCCAGTATGTCAAAGAGGAAACTGGTGTATTTTTGAAAATTGGTCTGAAATATCAAAAGTGAACAAACCATAGAGATGAAAATGACAGTTAACTCTTCTTACAAAGTGTGCCTTTGCTTCGGCTCCCATCATCTCGCCTCGTATTTTTTTTAAATAGTTTTGAACTTTTTGCATTTGTTATATGTATGAGTAGGGCGTCGACCCAACCCAAGTGTGTAAACAAAAAAACTATGGCGTAAAGCAAGGTTTTCAAAACCGGACTGGGCCGGCCGGTCGGACCGGGAGCCGGGCGGTCGGGCCGGCCGGTCGGACCGGGAGCCGGGATCCGGAGCACATACCGGGCCGGTTCAACACTCAAATCCATTTCAACATTAGCCCGGCGGGTCTTCGCGTAGGGTTGGCCCGGCGACATCTGCAACCTCCTCCGGCGACATCTGCGACCTCCGGCGACATCCGCGACCTCCTCCGGCGACATCTGAGACCTCCTCCGGTGACATCTGAAAGTTAGGCGCTCAAAGTTAAGGGCTTGGTTTATCTCGGTTCATGATAAAGCTTCATGGTAAAGCTTATGATAAAGCTTTAATGGAGAAACCATTTGGAAAAAATGACTGCACGGGGAAATGTAAAAGTAGAGAGAGTTTTTGTTTTATTATAAGAAAATTTATATTTAGCCCTTCAATTTTGATGTATACATATAGTAACCCTTTAGATTGATTTTAATTTTTAAAAATCTCTCTTTCTGTTTTGAAAGGTGTAAAGCAATTTTTATGCTTATACATTTTTTTAAATCTAGTTTACTATAGGTTTTACTTATATACTTATTATATATATTTTTTATATAATTCATAATGTAATCCGGGTCTTAAATCCGGTCGAACTGGTCGGACCGGTCCGACCTTTGACCCCGTAAGGCAACCGGGCCGTAAAGCCATTAGATATTTAGGGCTCCGTTTTTTGCTATTTTCTCATATATACGCCCAGGCGTGAATCAGAGTTACCAAATAACAAGCATGAATCAGGAATGCATTCACCCTTGTCTTCTAAAATTCTAGATCTTGGTTATTCAAATTCCAACTCTACAAGAAACGCTAATCGTTCCTGGGTTATGCTCTTCAATCTTTATCATAGAAAAAAAAACTTGATTTTTATTGATTTTTCTGTTCTTCACATACCACGCTCAATATTAGAATCAGACATAGTCTTCCATTACCAACCCTCATTGGGGTTCTTAAACTCGGTTAGATTCATCTTATACTCCCAAGTGTTCATAAATTTCTTTAACTCTTTCGCATTGATGATTTTAAGGTAGTGTTCGTTTCATGGAATGTAATGGAATTGAAATTTGCATATGAATTGGAATTGGGAGGAATTGGATTTAGAATTTAAACATTCCGATAGGAATTGGAATTTATAGGAATTGGAATCTTAATTCCATTTTGGATGTGTTCCGTTGTCAAATGAATTGGAATCTACCGATCTCGGCCCGCCAATCGGGTGCGCTAGTCGGGTCGTTAACGGGCTGGGCCGAGTCGGGTCATTAAAGGGTCGGGTCATGTCGAGAAGTTTCGGGTCGTTAATGGACCGGTTCGGTTCGGTTCGAGACGTGTTGGGCCAACGACGTTCCGGGTCAGATCGAGATGTGTCGAATCTCGTGTAGACGTTGCTGGTCGGCGCAGGCTGATCGGGTCGAATCGTTGTGGGTCGGAGGTGGGTTTGGTTGGGGTGTGTCACGGCCCCCGACCCGGTTTTACCCGTTTCCGGAGCCGTGGGACAAAAAATTCCGTGGTATTTATTTAACAGCGGAAGTTTTCTTCAAGATCTTTTTAAAACTGAAATATTTCCCAATTATTTTATTTCACAACTCAGGATAAAACCCCGGTAATTTACATTCATATGATTTCACGGAGAAATCTTTTATTTACAAAACATGTTTCTTTATTTTATACTGAGCCACTTCCTTAAGCTGATAGTGCTTCATGGCACTTTTCCTGGATCACAACAGATCACCTGAAACATGTTTGAAAAAGGTTTTGTCAGCGGGAAATACTGAGTGAATCATTCATTTTTACTAAAAGACACGGTTGTTATAATTTACAGTATTAAGAGAGATTACAATGTTTCCAGATATCAACCAACTACCCACGGTATTTGTTACTCGACCCATTGGCCCTCCCGTTGTCCAATGGTGTCTGTGACTATGGTCATATCACCCCTTGGCTAACCCGTTGTCCAATGGTGAAGATTATCAAGTATTGTATACAAAACCCCACATACCGGCTGTAACTTGGTGATTACATAAACTTAATCACTGTAATTATAACTTTGAAAATAAACATGATTTTGAAATCAAATTTGATAAAAAGAGAATGACTCACATTGCAGATTTAATTGAGCAGAGCTTAGCCTACTGATTAGCCTTTTAACCTAAATTAATAATAGGCACACAACGCGGTTAGTAACTTAATACAGCATGTACGATAACTCACGAGATTAAACCCTCACATCGAATGACAAAGTGCGATACTTAAACATCCATTGAATTAACAACGAATGACAAAGCATAAACCCTAATGTGGGCAACACTTAAACATCCATTGGATAGTTTAATCAATCGGACATTGAATCGTAGCAGCGATCGAGTTAATACCCGGTATCGAAGCAGTACCTCACTAATATAATTGCTATTTTCGACTTCAGAGTATTATCAATTCGTTTTTACGAAAAGATATCGACACCAGTGGATTGTGCAAGTGAAGGGCTATTTATAGGTAAAATTAGGGTCTCACACGGCCCGCGTAACCTACCCTCTACATCTTACGCGGCCCGCGTGGCCGCCCAGTCTACGAATAGGCTCAACCAGTCACAAGTAGACTAGCCAGGTGGTCACTACGTGTATCCGGAACACTTATCCGGTCAAACATGAGTTGACGCGGCCCGCGTAAGACATCCTTTGTCTTTTACGCGGCCTGCCTGGAACCCATATTTTTGTTTTTTCTTGCTTTTTAATGTAGGGTAAGGTTTCAGGGGTCCGGGTTTTAACTTACGGGTATTTTTAAGGCATTTTTTAGAGTCCTTACATCCTCCCCACCTTAATTAAAATCTCGTCCTCGAGATTTATTGGAATAAGTGAGGATACTTTCGCTTCATATTTGATTCCAGCTCCCAAGTGTATTCAGGTCCTCTCTTTGAATCCCACTTGACCTTGACAAGTACTAGCCGTTTGTGTTTAAGAAATTTCACCTTTCTGTCTTCTATCTGAAGAGGTTTCTCAACGAATTTTAATTTGTCGTTTACCTCTATGTCTTGAAGAGGTACTACCAAAGATTCATCTGATAGACATTTCTTAAGGTTGGATACATGAAATACATCATGTACTCCAGCTAATTCTTCTGGGAGTTGTAAACGATAAGCAACTGGTCCTATACGTTGGATCACTGAGAATGGTCCTATGTATCTCTGACTTAGCTTTCCTTTCTTACCAAATCGAACTACTCCTTTCCAAGGTGAAACTTTCAATAGTACTTTGTCTCCTACTTGGAATTCCAACGGTTTCCGTCTATCGTTTGCATAGCTCTTTTGACGATCTCGAGCAGTCTTCAATCTTTCTTTGATCTGTGTGATCTTGTCGGTCGTTTCTTGCACTATTTCACGACCTGATAATTGACTTTCTCCTATTTCTGCCCAACAAACTGGAGTTCTGCATTTTCTTCCATACAGAGCCTCGAATGGAGCAGTTTCAATACTTGAATGATAACTATTATTATAGGAGAATTCAATTAATGGTAAATGATCATCCCAATTTCCACCAAAATCTATTACACATGCTCTGAGCATGTCTTCTAGAGTTTGGATCGTCCTTTCACTTTGCCCGTCTGTTTGTGGATGATATGCAGTGCTTAAATTAATCGAGTTCCCATTGCTTTCTGGAAGCTTGTCCAAAAATGAGAAGTGAACCGACTATCCTTATCTGATACAATGGAGAGTGGAACTCCATGTAAGGATACTACTTCGTCTACATACATCTTTGCCAATCTTTCCATGCTAAAGGTTTCTTTCATAGGTAGAAAGTGAGCTGATTTGGTTAATCGATCCACAATTACCCAAATGCATCATTACCTTTTCTGGTTTTGGGTAACTTAGTAACAAAATCCATTGTTATGAGTTCTCATTTCCATACAGGCATTTCTAGTTGTTGTAATAGACCTGAAGGTTTCTGGTGTTCTGCCTTAACTTGTGAACAGGTAAGACATTTAGAAACATATCGAGCTATATCCTTTTTCATTCCTATCCACCAAAAGTTATTTCTTAAATCTTGGTACATCTTATTGTTTCCAGGGTACATAGTATACCTAGATTTATGGGCTTCCTCTAGAATCTTATTTCTTAATTGTCCCTGCTTAGGTACCCAAATTCTTCTTTTATGGAATCTCCAAATTCCATCTGCTCCTTGTTCTAATTCTTTAATCCGTCCCTTCATTCCTTCAGCATCATCCTTGATTGCTGTTTCCTGAATATTCCTTAATTGTTCCATTAAATCTAATTGTAGATTTAATCGAAGAGCACGAACCCGACGTTGTTTCTCATGGTACTTACGACTTAAGGTGTCTGCAACTACATTTGCCTTTCCTTCGTGATACTGAATATCACAATCGTAGTCATTTAGGATTTCCATCCATCTCCTTTGCCTCATGTTTAACTCTTTTTGCCCAAATATATATCTTAAATTTTTATGATCTGTATAGACAGTAAACTTACTTCCGTACAGATAATGTCTCCAAATTTTAAGGGCAAAAATTATGGCTCCTAATTCTAAATCATGAGTTGTATAATTTTCTTCATGCTTTTTCAATTGTCTTGAAGCATACGCAATTACCTTCTTGCGTTGCATTAACACACATCCAAATCCTAGTTTTGAAGCATCACAGTAGACTTCAAAATCTTCAGTTCCTTCTGGTAAAGCTAGGATTGGGGCATTCGTTAACTTTTGCTTTAGAATCCTAAAAGCTTCTTCTTGCTTAGGTCCCTATTCAAACTTAACTGCTTTACAGGTTAGCTTAGTTAATGGTACGGCTATCTTGAAAAAATCCTTAATAAACCGTCTATAATATCCAGCTAAACCTATAAAACTTCTAATTTCCATTGCGGTTTGCAGAACCTTCCATTTGGTAATCGCCTCTATCTTAGCAGGATCTACATGAATACCTTCGAGATTCACCATGTGTCCTAAGAATTGCACTTCTTGGAACCAAAATTCATATTTCGAGAATTTGGCGTAAAGCTTTTCTTTTCTTAACAAAGTTAAGAGTGCATGCAAGTGCTGACAATGTTCGTCTTGACTTTTGGAATAAATAAGTATATCGTCTATAAAAACAATTACAAATTTATCCAAATACGGTTTACAGATTCTATTCATCATGTCCATGAATGCAGCAGGTGCATTTGTTAACCCGAAGGGCATGACTGTAAACTCGTAATGACCATACCTAGTTCTGAAAGCAGTTTTAGGTATGTCCTCTTCTTGTACCTTCAATTGATGGTATCCGGAGCGTAAGTCAATCTTAGAAAAATATCTAGCTCCTTGAAGTTGATCGAAAAGATCATCAATCCTAGGTAATGGGTATCGATTCTTAATTGTAACCTTATTCAGTTCTCAATAATCAATACACATTCTCATTGAACCATCCTTCTTCTTCACAAACAACACTGGTGCTCCCCATGGGGATGAACTAGGTTGTATGAAACCTTTACTTAGTAATTCATCTAATTGCTTTTTCAGTTCTAACATTTCTGTAGGTGCTAACCAATAAGGTGCCTTGGCTATCGGTGTAGTTCCTAGAATTAGATGAATTCTAAATTCTACCTCCCTATCTGGTGGTAATCCTGGTAATTCTTCTAGGAATACATCTGGATATTCTGAGACTACAGGAATCTCCTTAAGTTCTTTACTCTTAGTGCTAATGATTACCGAAATCATATACACTATTCATTGTTTTCGTTCATAACTAGCAATTTTCATTACTGATATGAACTTCATGGGTTTACGTGGTTTATCTCCTGTAATCGTGATTATTTCTCCAGTAGGTGCTTGAATCTCTACGGAATTCTTATCACAAAAGATTCGAGCATGGTTGGCTACTAACCAATCCATTCCTAACACAACATCGAATTCAGCTAAGTTCATTGGCAATAGGTTTGCATGAAATTTATGACCTGAGAGTTCTATATTTTCTTTTTGCAAAACCTTATCTATTTTGACAGAATTTCCATCTGCCGTTCCGACTGTAACAATCTGCCTAAGTTGGGTTAATGGTAAGTTAAGAGCTTGGCAGAATGAAGTATTTATAAAACTTTGGTTTGCACCAGAGTCAAATAATACTTTTGCATAGATGTTGTGAACTAAAAACGTACCAGCTATCACATCTGGAATGAGTTCTGCTTCTTGAGTAGTTAATTGGAAAGCACAAACATTCTTCTTAGTAGCTCCTTCTGTAGCTTTGGCTTTGTTGTTATCAGCTGGTTTGACTAGTTTCGGGCAATCTGGCCTGAAATGTCCAGTTTCTCCACAATTGTAACAAATTGTGGATTTCTTCCTGCAATTTTCTTCCCGATGTCCTATAGCTTTGCAAAAATTGCAAGTTATATTACATCTTCCAAAATGTTTTCTTTTGCAATTCCTGCAGAAAGGCGGAGTTGAGGATTGCCCTGTTCCTTTTCTCCTGAAACTGCTGTTATTACCCGTACGAAATCCTTGGGTAATTTTTTGAGCCAATTCCTTCTTCCTGTTTTCATCTCTTGTGCATACCAGTTCGTCAGTTAGGGTGTTAGCTAATTCCACTGCATCGTCAATAGTGCGAGGTCTCGCAGCTTTAACGATATTACGGATTTCACTAATTAGTCCCCAAATATAACGAGAAATGAGTACCGGTTTTGGCGAAGCCAGCGTTGGTACCACTCTAGCATATTCAAAGAATGTCGAAGTATAACCGCGACAATCTACACCTGTCATACGATGGTTTAGGAACTTATTTTCCATTTGATCTTTTTCATATTCGGGACAAAATTTTCGTTCTACAAGATTCTTAAATTCTTCCCAATCCATGGCATAAGCCCTATTTCTTCCTTTAGCTTGTAATACCGTGTTCCACCACTCTAGCGGCCCTTCTTCGAAAAGATTTGACGCATACATGACCTTGTCATCCTTGTCACATTTACTTATTGCAATCACTGCTTCGGTTTTCTCTAACCAACGCAGTGCTGCAGTTGCTCCTTCATTGCCTGCAAATTCAGCGGGTTTGCAAGCAAGAAATTCCTTATAAGTGCAACCAGGTGTTGCAGCTTTCATTTTCTTAGGGAGCAGAGCTTGTCGTGGTTCATTATCGTGATTAATATGATTATTGCCTCCGTTTACGCTATTACTGAAGTTATCTTCAGAAATACGTTTGCTCGGAATGATTTGTTGCGGTTCAACAGGTTTCTGGACAGCAGCGACTATTGCCGGAATAGCATTGGCTATCCCTTGAGCAACGATAGTTTCTATATCTTGCCTAGTCATATATTGATCCACCGGTTGTTGTTCAGATTGATTAACCTCATTTACTGGTTTATTATTAGCGTTTTCCATCTGATAATTCATATATAATTTATTAGTATCTAATGAATAACAATTATACACAAAATAATTATACTAATTTCACAATACACATATAACCAAAACTATCGATTTCTCGATTTTCATTTATATTTAATAGTATGCATCAATACAAACCATTATCTTACAAAATTTTATTTTAGGTTATTTCACATGATTATATTTTGTTATTTATTATACATCCACAAGTTTACCATCCCACTATCTCTCATCATTTGTCTTCCTAAAAACGAAGCTCCCTTTCATCATACTTCCAGGCAATTTGTCCCCCAATCTCTCGGATCCTATTCCCAGCATCCATTAGTTCTTCGCCAAAATGGCGGAGTTCAGCCATATTCTCATTACTCATCGGTGGATTTGGTAGAGGTTCTGGATCGAATTGAGGAAGAAATGAATAGGGACTGTTGATCAAGTTTTGGAATTGCCAATCATTTGTCCACCATTCATCCATCCCTAGAGGCTGAGTGTGAACTATAGGTTCTGGAATTGCGGGGTCCAAGTTCATTGGTAATTGTGTTCCAAGAGTAGGGTATAGATTATTATTAATTGGCCTGACGACATCACAGCTTGCCAATGCCTGATCTAATTCCTCTTGAAAAGGTAACTCCTCCACTTGTTTAGAACTTTCTCCAACTTCCCTCTGGGTTTGCCTAGAACCTTCTCTATATTCCATTCCTGGTGGCCTAGAATCTTCTCCTAATTCCATTTCCAGTGGCCTAGAACCTTCACTGACTTCAACCCCCTTTCCTTTGTCTAAAGGATTTTCTATTTTAGGAATTTTCCTGGTTGCAGGCTTCCTCCTACGCACACGTCTCCATCCCACAAATCTCCTCCTTTTCTTGGGTTTAGGTTTCTCTGGAGGTGGAGCACTAAATTCCACAGGTTCTTCTATGTCTGGTATATACCTATTGAAATCTCTGGAAACCTCTATTTTTACTGGATAGAGATTTAGGTTTTGAAGGGCGTCAGACAAGTCGTTCATGCTGTTTAGCACATATGCAAAATAAACAAAATTTACTAAGTTAAAATTTTCATAAATAATCTTTAAATTTTATTGCATACCATGTGACTACAAAACAACTAAAATTTAAAATACCCTATGGTTTATTGTAAATTTATTTATTTACTGGAAGGATTTTCTAGCTTGTAGGTGATATGGTTACTAAAACTGAAACAAGTTAAAGATTTGCATTTACTGCTACAGTGGCTAGCATATACAGATCTGTCCATTTTTCGTCTAACTTGTCTTTCCCAAGGTGATTTACTGGTTAATTCCTGGGTTTCCTGTTTAACTTTCTTTTCTCGAGATTTCTTTATTTTCTCTTTACTTTTCCTAATAATCAAACTCCTCTTATTAGGAGAAAGTGGTTCCTCATATTGTGGCTTTCGCACAAATATTCCTTCTTCAAGGATTGCAAAGTGATTTGAGGGTTTGGTTTGGGATGAACTTCCCTTCTCGTTGGATGACCTATCTAATTTAAGATAGATATTGGAAAGCTTTTGCTTACCCATACTGTAACTAACAAATAGTCAGTTAATAAAACACGTAATCACAAAATGGCAATCAGTAAAATTAAGTATTTTCGAAATACTTAATTGGCTTAATTCAGTGGCTCTGATACCACCTTTTTCTATCACGGCCCCCGACCCGGTTTTACCCGTTTCCGGAGCCGCGGGACAGAAAATTCCGTGGTATTTATTTAATAGCGGAAGTTTTCTTCAGGATCTTTTTAAAACTGAAATATTTCCCGATTATTTTATTTCACAACTCGGGATAAAACCCCGGTAATTTACATTCATATGATTTCACGGAGAAATCTTTTATTTTACAAAACATGTTTCTTTATTTTATACTGAGCCACTTCCTTAAGCTGATAGTGCTTCATGGCACTTTTCCTAGATCACAACAGATCACCTGAAACATGTTTGAAAATGGTTTTGTCAGCGGGAAATACTGAGTGAATCATTCATTTTTACTAAAAGACACGGTTGTTATAATTTACAGTATTAAGAGAGATTACAATGTTTCCAGATATCAACCAACTACCCACGGTATTTGTTACTCGACCCATTGGCCCTCCCGTTGTCCAATGGTGTCTGTGACTATGGTCATATCACCCCTTGGCTAACCCGTTGTCCAATGGTGAAGATTATCAAGTATTGTATACAAAACCCCACATACCGGCTGTAACTTGGTGATTACATAAACTTAATCACTGTAATTATAACTTTGAAAATAAACATGATTTTGAAATCAAATTTGATAAAAAGAGAATGACTCACATTGCAGATTTAATTGAGCAGAGCTTAGCCTACTGATTAGCCTTTTAACCTAAATTAATAATAGGCACACAACTCGGTTAGTAACTTAATACAGCATGTACGATAACTTACGAGATTAAACCCTCACATCGAATGACAAAGTGCGATACTTAAACATCCATTGAATTAACAACGAATGACAAAGCATAAACCCTAATGTGGGCAACACTTAAACATCCATTGGATAGTTTAATCAATCGGACATTGAATCGTAGCAACGATCGAGTTAATACCCGGTATCGAAGCAGTACCTCACTAATATAATTGCTATTTTCGACTTCAGAGTATTATCAATTCGTTTTTACGAAAAGATATCGACACCAGTGGATTGTGCAAGTGAAGGGCTATTTATAGGTAAAATTAGGGTCTCACGCGGCCCGCGTAACCTACCCTCTACATCTTACGCGGCCCGCGTGGCCGCCCAGTCTATGAATAGGCTCAACCAGTCACAAGTAGACTAGCCAGGTGGTCACTACGTGTATCCGGAACACTTATCCGGTCAAACATGAGTTGACGCGGCCCGCGTAAGACATCCTTTGTCTTTTACGCGGCCCGCCTGGAACCCATATTTTTGTTTTTTCTTGCTTTTTAATGTAGGGTAAGGTTTCAGGGGTCCGGGTTTTAACTTACGGGTATTTTTAAGGCATTTTTGAGAGTCCTTACAGGGTGAGGCGTTGTGGGCCGGCGACGAACCAATTCGGGTCGCGACGTTTTCGACATCGGTGACCAGTCAAAGATTCCATTGGCTTTACTTGAATTCCTTCAAATTTTGGAAGGA
Source organism: Helianthus tuberosus (assembly GCA_030545235.1). Taxonomy (NCBI): domain Eukaryota; kingdom Viridiplantae; phylum Streptophyta; class Magnoliopsida; order Asterales; family Asteraceae; genus Helianthus; species Helianthus tuberosus. Next base: position 177,565,857 of record CM060365.1, on the reverse strand, counting down.
TTAGCATTCCTTTGGTTAAAGGAATTTGAAGGAATTCATTTCCAATTCCAATTTCAATTCATTTGCTAACCAAACACAATTAAGAATGGAATTGAGATTCTAATTCCTTCATTTGTTTAATCGAATAACATAAAGAATGAAATCCAAATTCCAATTCAATCCAGATTTCATTTCATTCTATTATGTGAAACGAACTCTACCAAAGTGTTCATCTTTTGCTTTTGCTTTTGCTTGACGATGTAACCCTTGTTGAAAAATGTTTGATGAAAAATATTAATTTTTTTTTATTTCTTTATATTATCGATTCTGAATATATAGTATAAATCAGAAATTGCTCCCTTGGCAATAGTAATATAATAAATTACTCGTAATAGATTATTTGAAAGCTAAGGAGATTTAGTACGGCCTCAATGTTGCTCTTGCAATGGTGGCCACTACATTTTACTTTCGGTCTCACAAGACAACTTCTGCAAGTTTGGTTTCATAGTCATCCTTTTCTTAGTTTGGTTTCATAGTCATCCTTTTCTTTTATTTCATGTCACCTTGTCAACAACGTTTTTAGTACTTCCACTTCTCTTGTCATTTTATTTTGTATTTTGGCATTTTTAATCAAGTAATAATTGTCGTTTTCTGATGATTTTTAGAAATACACTATACTTTTTATCAGACTATAACTTTTATCTAAAATTAAATGTATAAGACACTACTATTTTTTGTAACTTTACTCGGCTCTCCTAACATGACGTAAAAGAAATCTATACGTTTGTATATTGGTTGTTTGATATATACAAAATATAACGAAACCTTTTACGATATGAGAGTCAATTAGACTCAACACATTATCATCTCTCCTATGTTTAGACAACAACTTTTTCTTCTACCTCCTCTTTCTCTCTAAGAAAAGCAAAATGAAAAACCCTCCGGTCCCAACACACTCACTCCCTACATCTGGTCTTAGATCTATACACCTACTGCCAAGTTACATGACACCGCTGCAACCATTGTGTCAGGGCTAGTGTTTCGAACCACATATAAAAAACTTATCGTTGTCCGACTGTCAATCATAACAATGTCAATGTGGTTTATTTGTCTACTAACTCGGTACAACATTTAAAAACCAAACAAATTGAGATGGACATTAACTTTGTTCGGGAAAAAGTAGCGATGAGCCACCTTCATTCTTCACCAAGGGTTTGTCATCGTCATTGTTTATTGACTTTTATTCTAGTGTGAATGTTCTTCTTCCTCCTCTTTAAAATTTTAAACTGTGTGGAGTATAATAAACGTGTTATGTAATTCAGGATTAAGCTCGTTAGAGTTAGGCTTTAGGTTAGTCTTGGTCTCACTATATATACATGTTTGTATATTGGTTGTTTGATAATTAAATATACGAAACCTTTTATGTTTTCAACTCTAATTTACAAACCATCATCCTCTTTAAAATTAAATAAGAAATCTTCTATAAGTTCAACCTGCCGTCTTGTTACGACCTGATCAACACCTTTGTAATTGCCATTTACAAACCGTAAACTCGTTTACAACATGTCAAACCCACATAGACAAAAATGTCACAAATTATGTTTAGTTTATACCCTTTTAAAGGTATACGAATCTTGGTTAAAGATTTTAGCATAAATAAATAAATAAATAAATGAAACGTATCAAGTTCATTACTTCCATTCAAATTCACCAACTCAACTCTATTGTTACCATGTAAACATATACCTAACCCATACTTTCTAATTCCTTCATCGTTGCGCATTGAAAGACGATGACTCTCTTCTTCACGTTAGACCCATCTCAAACGCCCTTTCCTCTCTCCTCTCACATTTCTCTTTGTACCTATCTGTGTAGACGGATTTCGATGCTTCTTTCCTCACCAATCAGCAAGAAGGTCTAAAACCAATATTTTTTTTTCAACGCCGTCCAAAACCAAATATTCGAACTTTTGTGTTCAGTTTTTTAGATATTGACACGTGGATAGTTGACTTTGCAACCACTGTCCTCCTCTTCTATCATTGGAAAACGAAGCATTCAAAACTCATTTATATTAGGCCACACGGGTGGTCCGTTATACCACCCCATCACTCGTTGAAACATCACGCTACACCGCCGCCGACCACCCCATCACTCGTGATAAAGAAAACGCGTTGGATTTCGAAATTTTGGACCGTTTGTTGATTATTTGACCGTTTTAAAACGGTAACATTCTTTAAAAAAAAAAAAAAAAAAAAAAAAAAAAAAAAAAAAAAAAAACCTTAACCATTTTATCTATTTATATATCTCCAATTTAAACCATTTTACACACACCAATCTACATATTTTAAACCAATTTAAACCCATTTCACACAATTTTTATATCTTTCTCAAATGGAATTCCCTACGGATTCGACGTTTCCGATGTCTAGCGATAGCGATACCGAGTCGTCTTCCGACAACGAGACGCTAAAATATTTTGTGTCGGTGTATAACGAGCTCGATGCCGAGTCGTCCCGCCCAAAGAAGAAGATGGTCGACCGTGATCGTATACGTGCCAACGAAGTTTTGATGAACGATTATTTTGTGGAAAATCCGCTCTACAATGCCGAAACGTTTAGAGATCGGTTTCGTTTAACCAAAGAATTATTTTTAAAGATTGTTGGAGACATCGAAGCAAGCGAGGAATGGTTTCAAGAAGGTTACAATGCGAGGGGCAAAGCAAGCTTCACGCCGATACAAAAATGCACGTCCGCCATTCGCCAACTAGCGACAGGTAACCCTCCCGATCAATATGATGAATATCTAGCTATGTCGGAAAGAACTTCACGTGAATGTTTGCAATTTTTTTGCAACGCGGTCATTAAGTTGTATGCTAACGAGTTTTTACGTAAACCGAAGAGCCACGACATCTCACGTATTTACGCCGCACACGAGGCTAGATGGCATTTTCCCGGGATGCTCGGTAGCATTGATTGTACACATATCGAGTGGAGAAATTGTCCAAGAGAGTTGCGAGGGGCGTATGTTAGGGGAGACATCAAAAGACCAACCATCATACTAGAAGCGGTGGCGTCGAATGATTTATGGAACTAGTAGGTTCTCTAGGTTTGGAGTTTCATGATTCGGACGAGGAGTAGGTTTTTTTTTTTTTTTTTTTTTTTTTTAAATTGTATGTTTCTAGTATGTTTAAATTTAATGAAATTTTTAATTTTAGTGTTTTATTGTTAATTTCTAATTTAAAATAAAAAATTTAAAAAATTAGTGAAATTTAATTTTAAAATGAAAATTAAAAAAATTTGGGAGTGATAGAATTTCATCACTAGTGATACCACCCCCCCTACATTTCTATCACAAGTGACAGAAATTTGGTTGATGACATGGCACGATTTTATTGGACAGTGTGAGTGATAGAAACTATCATTAGTGAACCACCCCTCCCCCCCTTACAATTAATTAACAAAAGAGTAAATTACGATTTTGTCCCTGTGATTATATCACTTTTAACCTTTTAGCTCAAAAAATTTATTTTAACATTTGAGCCCCTAACGTCTTTTTTTCTAACCATTTTGGACTCTAACACTAACCTCATCCATTAAATGTTAGTGGCCAAAAGTGTTAGAAAAAAAGACGTTAGGGTCCAAAAGGGTTAGAAAAAAAGACGTTGGGGGCTCAGATGTTAAAAAAAAAATTTTGGGTTAAAAGAGTAAAAGTGATATACCCAAAGGGGCCAAAAACATAATTTACTCCTAACAAAAATATATAATCTTCTATACTAATAAATAAAAAAAATGTTGACACGTGTCATTTTCTGGTGATTTCTCATTTTATTTTCCTATTTATCTCTCATATTAACTAATAATTGTAGAATAAGTATAATGTACAAAACCGCTTATCATACATTATCGTACGCGACAATAACTATAACGTGCGTGATTATTTTTTTTGCCAGTATAACGTGCGTGATTAACATACTCATGCGTGATTATCACCCCCAATGCGTGATTATCACCAAAAAATGGATCCCATGCGTTATTTTGTGTCTTATGCGTGATTAGGGCAATGATCCGACGGTTGCGCGCGTCGCCTACATAATGTACGATAAGCCTTTTTGTATGTTAACCTTACTCAATAATTGTATTATTGTTTTTTTTTTCACTAGAGAAAATAATTATTCTAGGTCTGGGGCATATGCTTCTATCAAATTATATGTATTCTTAGATGCATCGCTATAATGGTTTGAACTCATCATTATAGTCGCACAATTCTTTCAAATGTTAAATCTAAACAACTTGGTTTCACCTTTCTAATGTTAGGCGTACTATTATAATTGGTTTAAACTCATCATTTATCACACATTACAACTGGTTTAGAAATAACACAATTTATAAATATAACAATTATATACTCCATTCAAAGAGAACTTAATTCTCGATTTTACGGTATAATGCATAAAAATGATGAAATATATAAAAACGTGAGGTTCGATCTCCACCTTTTTGTACCGTAAACTCTCTTGAATACAAATTTGAGACGAGTGTTTTATGAATGAAATAAACAAATAAGCATAAAGGTGCTTAAAACTAACTAAAATCATTATATCTTATAATTTGAATGTATCATAAAAACGGGATTCGGCCACATGTAATACATGTGTTTTTTACATAATAATAATAAATAAGAAACAAACTAAAATGTTATAATAAGTAAATAGTATATCAAAGTTCATTTTTAAAAGATAAATCATGATGACTGTATGTGTGAACATGTGACATTATATTTTAATCAACACGTGCAATACGTTTTTTTAAAGATATATTTTTTATTTGTTATATAAAATTATATTTATGCACCCGTATAATACATGGGGTTCAAATCTTTTATTTATAGAGTAAACTGCCATTTTGGTCCCTGTGGTTTGGTCAGTTTTGCCATTTTAGTCCAAATCTCAAACTTATTACATCTGGGTCCCTGTGGTTTGCATTTTGTTGCCATTTTAGTCCAAAATCCAAAAACCCTATTTTTTGACTGTTGAAAACTGACTATTTTGTCCTTTAGTGCAGGGGCATTTTGGTCAATTTTTTTTTACTCTCTCTCTCTCTCTTATTAAAACCCAATCTGCTCTCTCTCTCTTATTAAAACCCAGATCAAACAATAGCTCTCTCTCTCTCTCTCTCTTTCTTCTCTCTATCTATAGCACCACCACCACCGCCACCTCCTCCACTTCTCACCACCACCACTCCGGCGTCACCACCACCACCACCGTTGTTGACTTTCTCTCACCATCTTCAAAAACACCCACCCAATAAATAGTGTTAGCCAGCACGCTTTTAGGGATTTCACCATGATTTTGCTTCTTCAATAAACCCAGAAATCATCTCCACTCTAACCCTTTTCTTTCAACAAAACCCATTGCCATTCAAACCCACTTCATCTTCTTCAATTCTCTGACAAAAAAAACTATCTTGAAAGCTTCAGTTGTGTGTGAATTTGGTGGCCCAATAATGGCCAATCAAGAAGGAGGAGATTTGGTGAGTCAACTCGTTGACTCGGTCAGAGAAATTTCAGGGTTACCCGAGTGCAGAAACGCTGTAAGGAAGATGTATGGGAATTTGATGAGGAGAGTGAAGCTTTTGAGCCCTTTGTTTGAGGAACTTAAAGATAGTGAACAACAGCTTGATGATGGTGATCTTAAAGGGTTACAGGCTTTGAGAGTTGCTTTGAATTTGGCTTTGGAGGTTCTAAAATCGGTCAACGATGGCAGTAAGATTTATCAGGTAAAGTTGTTGATTATTTGTTTAGAGAGAGAAAATGGAAACGGTCAAGGTGTTTCTCTCTCTAGAACTTGTGAGAAAAAATGGAATTGGTGGAGGTGGTTGAGAGAAAGGGGTTTTATGGCGGTGAGGGTGGTGGAACAGAGGACCCAAAATTGCACTTCAAGTTTCCATTTTTATTCAATTTGGTTTCTGGGGTTTGCTTAATTTTTGCAGTTTTGATGTTCTTTGATCAAATCTTGGACTTTGATGGGTCATTTTAGTGATAGGCTTGTTTACATTTGAGTTCTTGAAGTTTCAAGTTTGCATCTTTATTCAATTTGGTTTCTGGGTTTGGCTAAATTTTATAGCTTTGATGTTCTTTGATCAAATCTTTGACTTTAATGGGTCAACTGAGTGATGGGTGTGGGAGATTTTGAGGGCTTTATTTGATTTGTGGTTTAGATGGTGTGATGTATTGGGGAGTGAGAAATTGTAATAAATTTTGAGGGCTTTATTTGATTTGTGGTTTAGATGATCAGATCATGTTAGTGTAATAAATTGTTACATGGGGAGTGAGAAATATTTGATTTTGGAAAAATGGTTTGTGATCTTGAGTGATCTGTACTCTGTATTGGTTTGTAGATGAAGATCGGTAAATTTGGCGGCAGGTGGTGGTGCTTGGCGGCGAGAGGTTGAAGATGATGATGATCAGGGGGTTTTTGAATAAATGAATTGCTTTAATGAAAATTAAATGACCAAATTACCCCTTCATATAAGGACAAAAAAGGGTCATTAAAACAGTCAAAATTCAGAGATTTTGAGTTTTGGACTAAAATGACAATAAAATGCAAACCACAGGGACCCAGATGTAATAAGTTTGAGATTTGGACTAAAATGGCAAAACTGGACAAACCACAGGGACCAAAATGGCAGTTTACTCTTATTTATATGATAAAACCCTTGTCTTTTTCATCCCATACATCCAGATGACGTGGCGAAATGGGTCTTCATCATGCATGAACTTTTATTAAATTCACCATTATCATCTTCTTGGGACCTTTCTTTCTTGACAGGAATATCCCCTAAACCCCCCCCCCCCCCCCCCCCCCCCCCCCCCCCCATTATACAATTTCTTCTATCAACATTTTTGGTCATCATATTCCTTGATTATGAACCGGAATTCAGACATTTGTGTACAAAAATAAAATATTGAAGTGATCAACGTCAATATATTCAATATTATATCTGCCTCATTCACATTAAAAATCCTCCAATAATTCAGGGTTCTGCAGTTTTTTATTCTTCAGAAAATCTTGCAGATTAAAGATGGTAAATTGATTTCTGGGTGCTGGAGATTTTGAAGTTTAAGTTGTCTGCTTGATAATCCAATTCAGGTTTGATCTTGATTATCAGTTTTTGGTTTTGAGCATGCAGAATTTTGGTAAAATTAACAACTTTTGGTGATAAATTTTACTGAAAATTTTGTTATTCTGGTTGCTGGTTTTTATTTAGAAGTTAATTTTCTAATGATAAAATCTTCAAATTTGGTGTTGAAGATTTTGAATTGAAAAAATCTTAAAATTTTTTTTATTTTTTATTTTTTTTGTAAATGTGTTTAAAAAAGAAGTTCAATTATAATAGGATCAAAGTATGTTCTTGAATTTATTTACTTTTTGGCTTCTTCCATCTTTTTTTTTTTTTTTTTTTTTTGAATTTGGTAAAAAAAATATATATTTGATTTTAATAGGATCAAGGTCTGTTACTGAATTTATTCATTTTTTGGTTTCTCCATCCTTAAAAAATCTTACATTCTTTTTGGGAATTTTAAAATCAAAAAGTTTAATATTTACAAGGGTCAATGACTGGGTTCTTGACCCTAAGGTCTGTTCCTGAATTTATTCATTTTTCAGTTTCTTCCATTCTTAAAAAAGAATTTACAATTTTTTGTAAATTTGGTTTACAAAAAATGTTTAATTTTGCAAGGATCAAGGTCTGTTTTTGAATTTTCTGCACCTTCTGTTTTCTTGCATGCATAAACATTAAAGGTTGATCAAAAATCTTGAGAGTTAAGTTTTTTTTTTTAGATTTTACTTATTTTTTTCAGACAGTTGAGGTTCTTCTTGATTTTTTTTAGATAATTTCCATTATTGCAAACACTTTTTTTCTCAAAATTTGTGAACTTTTCTTTTTTGTCAATTTTCTTAATTTGATCAAGCACCAGTCTAAGCATGTTCTTGAATTTCCAGGTTTATTTGTTTCCTGATTGCAGTTAGCAAAATTGTTGACTTTTTGGTAGTCAATTTTCTTGAAAATTATGTGAAAGAAAAAGTCAACTGCTTGCTATTTGATCTTCCCTGCAATGTTTTCAGAACCGGGCTCTGGACGTCGAACCGGTCTTTTTACCGGTTCAATAGTCCGACCGGTCGGACCGGACGTAAGAACCGGAAGGTATCGTAAAATTGTTGACTTTTTTGTAGTCAATCACTCTGTCTTGGCTTGTTCTTGAATTTCCAGGATTATTATTTATTTTCTGCTTGCATCAATAACACAATTTCAGTCAATTTTGTTCAACCTTTTGTCAATCAAATTTCTAACTGTTTTGTTGTTTGATCCTCCTGTTTTTGGGTATTGCAGTTTTTGATCTTTTTGTTAATTTGATCAATCACCCACTTAAGTTAAAAATCTATGATCAATCACCCACTATTTGGTGATCAATTTTTTAAAATAAAAAATTGGTTAAAGTGAAGTAACTGATTGAACAAACAATTTTTAATTTTGTGAGTTGGCAATCCAGAATGGTCTTAGATTTCTGTAATTATTTATTTCTTGAATGCATTCATGTTCTAAATGTGGTCAAAATTAGGGCAGCAAACTGACTGATTGTTCGTGTTTGTTTGTTAAGGAAATATATGTGCTCAAGAACTGTTCATGAACTGTGTTCGTTCGTTAAGGAAATGAATGTGACTGTGTTCGTTTGTTAGTTTTAGGTAACGAATGCAAACAAACGTTTATGAACACAAACTAATGTTCATGAGCACAAATGAACACAAACAAGCGTTTATGAACAGAATATATAATACACTAATAGAAATAGTTTAGTTATCGGAATTTTGAAGTATTTAAATAAAATATAAAAAAATTAAAGCTTTAATGAACTGTCGAACACGTAACCGTACGTTCATGAACATAAATCATGAACTTACCTGTGCTCAGTGTTCATGATACAGGATGTTTGGAAGATTATACTAATTCCCATCAATTAAGCCCTCTATTTTTTCAAGTTTTTAAAAGATTTGATGGTGATTTCATCTTGGATTTTTTTTTTTTTGGATAATGAGCTTTGCTCGGCAAATATATTCCAAAAAGACGTGTTACAGGTTTTAAGGGGCATACCCCCGAAACTCCTAAAAGAGGACACACCGAAACAAGCATCGGGAACCTCTACAACGAGAAATATATACTAAACCTACTGAGCTAAGATTACAACTTTAGTAGGAAAAATATATACATCTACCAAAAACGAACAAAAGGAAAAGGTTAAATTTTTTATGTTTTTCCAAGCAACTTTATTTGGTTAATTGATGAATACAATGAATGTTACACAAAACAAAAGTTAAAACATGATTCTCTGTCAACTTCTGAATGTAATGTCCTCTTTTTACTATAACTAAACATAAGTAATTACCATATTCTCCCTTTTCTGTAGTTAAGAGTCCATCTTTGACTTCAAAATTTTAATATCTACATTGGGGCATTTAGAATTGTTGGTCATAATGTGAACTGCCATAGTAATCTTACTGTATGCTAATATATTGTTAAGATCCTTGTGTCAAATATCAACTCAATACGTAATAATTTCGAGGTTAAAAATCGATCGATTTGACTCTAAAAGTCAATATTTAAGTCTAATTTTTGGAATAAGCTGATGTATTATTCCTAATAAATATCTTATTTGCAACTTGTATTCAGAATTTGGTAGATTTATAGGCTCTGTATCAGACATTAGAATTTTTAAATATAAAAAAACTATTGGATTAAAATCAAAGTCCACTTTTGACTCTGGAAATTTGAAATTTACATTGATATCTTGTAGCTTCTTGATTCATAATATGTTCTACTCATTAATCTTTTTTGTATGATAATGCAACTCTAAAGTTCGATGTCGATAATAAACTAATTCTTACCAATTTTGAAGTTAAAAATCAATCTATTTGACTTCAAAGTAAAAACTGAATTATTATTTTGGAATCATTTACTTTAATATATTCTTAACTAATGTCTTTATATATTTGCAACTTGTGTACAGAATTTGGAGGCATATAGAGGCTCTAAACGACATTAAAAATTGTAAATCAACATTAAACCATTTGATCAGCGATGAGGAGAGCTTTAGTCAAATCGTTGGGACCAATTCACTTGGCTTTTCGTCATTATGAAGCGAAAAGACCTTTATTAAATGCAAGCGCGGTGTTATATGATGTAAGATACAAAACTGATGTGTGTAATTATGCACATTCATCATATATGTTTTCAAGAGCTATGTCTGCAGGTGCTGCTAATGTAAACTTTGAAGGTTGTGAATTTATAATATTTTCTAGTTTATTTTTTTATTTTTTGGTGATAAATATTGATTTAAATGTGTTACATCATGAACAGAAGTTAAAAGAATGGGCCCTCTTGTGGAGTATGAGCGTAGAATAAGTGTTGGCGAACTTGAAGACGGTGATAATTGTCAGGTACATGTGTTTACATGGTGTTTCATAGTAACCGTCAAAACATGCAAGTTTTAAGTACGAATTGGGTTGACCCAAAACACTTTTTTATCCTAAAGTATTGTAATGAATACTTCATGTTTGAAAGATGATTACAAAAACTAATTTTATTTTAGAAGTGATGCAACTTTTTATATAAAATGATTTTAGGAGGTTTTATGCGTAAAAAATATACTTTGGTTGACTTTTGACCCATTTGACCCATTTCCCTTTTAGTTGTTTCTTACTTGTATGACGTATTAGAGGTAAGCTATAACCAAAATCTAACTATTTCATAAGTGAAAAGGTTTAAAAAAAAAAAAAAAAACTACAACATTTTTATGACATACCATTTGAAAATTGTGATATTTTTTTTTGTGGAAAGATTCCAAGTATTATCTTGGCAATTATTATGATTCTTGACAACTTTATGGTGTTGTTTTGGTCCCATGAGATTCCTTTTTATGCTCTTGTGAAGGGTATTTAAGGTATTTCAAATGCTACAATTCTTTTGCAGATAGGAACCTTGAGAGAAATTCAAAGACTCTATGATGAGCTCGGTAACTCGGTCCATGCGTGTCACTTGGATCGTGATTCTGATCCTGGGAAAACCGGGAGGTAAATTTTTTATTTACCAATTTTACCATTCAACTTAAAAACTTTATCAAACATGAGGCGTAGTTATTTGACACTCAAAAGTCAAACATTGACTCAACAGTCAACTAACGGCCGTTTGAATCAATTTCAGGAGTAGGTGGTTATGGTCTCGTTTTATGCCTCAATCTTTGGTCTCACCGGTGAAAGGACTCTATCTTTATGGCGGGGTTGGCACCGGAAAAACCATGTTAATGGACTTATTTTTTGATCAACTGTAAGGACTATAGTTGTTGAGTTGGTTTATTCTCTTATTAATGGGCGGGTTGAATAAAAAGTCAGTTGTGTGTTGAATATCATTAAAATATTATTGCAATGCAACAGTAATCTAGTTTTTTGAATAAAGTGATTTAAGAGGTTGTAAACATTAACAACATGCTTTACAAAGTTATAACTTGTTTGAACCATTTGACCCGCTTTCTTTTAACTATCGTTTTTTTATTTTACCCTTTTGATCCGATAGTGATGACACCTAACCCGAAATGTACTTCCAACTTCTGTCCTTAGGCCTTGCAGTTGGAGGAAAAAAAGGATTCATTTTCACGACTTTATGTTGAACGTTCACAGCCGCTTGCAGGTCAAATGCTTACTCTCTATTTTGTTTGTTTGTACTCGATTATACACAAGTTTGACTTCTTAAGTCAATCTAACAAATTTCAAGCTCAACATACATACCATAAGATAATGAACTTAATTAAAGTAATAATGCTATGAAAATGTTGGTATTCATTTTGTTGCAACATTGATATACAATAAGCTAAAAATAATAATAATTTGACTTATAATTGTTTGTGATATAGAGGCACAAAGGAGTGTCGGACCCCCTTGAAGTTGTTGCAGGCGAGATTTCTCATGAATCTATATTGTTGTGTTTAGATGAATTCATGGTACGTTATGACTCGCGCCATGATGTCTAAACAACTCTTTAGATAGTTTGTTTATATCTACATATTTATTATGTATTTCTTTTTTGTTTCTTTTATTTTTTGTCAGGTTAATGATGTAGCTGATGCATTAATATTAAACCGCTTATTTAAACATCTTTTTTATAATGGTGTTGTAAGTGATCAAAGTTTTTATTCTATGACTATAATTTATCATAAATTTTAAATGTAGTTAAATGTTGCTGTTTTCATGCATTTATGGTGCAAGTATAGATACTTGTTGCTACATCAAACCGAGCTCCGGATAATCTTTACGAACGTGGATTGCAAAGAGATCTTTTTCTACCCTTTATCTCCACACTTAAGGTAATCTCGACCGTTTTCATGCAGCTTCACTCCCATGAAACTTGCAAGGCATAAATAACATGTTTCACTGCCTACAACAAATGTCTAAAAGATGCTTTAACAATGGCAAACGTAGTCAATATCGTTTGTTATCTAAGTCAAAATGTAAATTGTTACAATTTTCATGGTATTGGATAATTTTTCTTTCAATATGCATGATTCTTGTTGTGATGGTTATCTCTTATTGTCCCCTTTGGATGCAGGAAAGATGCATAATACATGAAATTGGTTCTTCTGTAGACTATAGAAGAAGGACCTCGGTAATGCAACTATTTCCACCTTAAATTCAGATTATACCTAATTTTAGAGGTGGCAAAATGGGCGGGTGAGATCGGATTGGATTGACATAAACACTTTTTTTATTAATTTCTTGTGAATAGTTAGTTTGTTAAATACTATTACAATAATAAACAATTCCTTAAATAAAGTGAATTAGGACGTTATATTTATCGATATTCAATATTACAATTTGGTCAACTTGAGGCCCGTTTCCATTCGGGCTATAGGTTTTTATTTTACCCATTTGACTCATTAAGATAAAAATAATACAAAGCTACACATTCATAAGTAAATGGGTATTGATTGTCACCTCTGCTAATTGTTTTTTAATACTCTTCTTGTAGGCCGAAGAAGGGTTCTGCTTCATACAAAATGGTACATCCGACTTCCTTATGCAAAGGTTCAAGGAGTTGATTGGGGAACATATAGCGCGTCCTCAAGAGGTGGAAGTTGTTATGGGAAGGAGACTAGAGGTACATATAATCATCAATAAGCTGGTTTTATTGAAATAATATGTATGTATGCGCGCGTGTGTGTGTATAGGGGTGGGATCTGGTACAAATGAATTTTAACGTGCAAAGGTGCACAAACACTAGTGTAATAATCATTACGCAACAAATTTGTTGTAAAGTAATTATTTTGCTTAATAGTGTAGTTACATTATTTACAATAATGCCACTGCACGTTTTTTTTCTATTTGCTTGGTACAATCCACACATTAACAGTCATTTGTATTTGATCCAAACACTATATATACACAAAGTGGACAAGTTTACCCTTCCCAAAATGATATGCTAATTTTCTTGTTAAGGGCAAATTTGTCAACCCCAGTGTCAAATTTTTACGGAATATTAAACTACACTTATACTTATGTATTTATGCATGATGGATAGGTACCTTTGGGTGCTAATGGATGTGCTTATTTTCCATTTGAGGAACTCTGTGACAAACCTCTTGGTGCTGCTGACTATTTTGGATTATGCAGTAAGTAAATCAAAATGCTATGAAAAGTTATTCTGTAGTAAAGTGAGGTATACTTTGACTGTTGAGGTCTAATAAACTATTTTCAACAATGAAATCGATGAGGATTATTTAAACTTGAATAGTAAAATACAGTGGCATATCAAAACTTCTGGATAAAAGTACATAAAAGAGAAATGTTGAGAAATCTCTATGAATTTTGATGTTGAAAGTCAAAATATACAAATGTTTGACCTCAAAAGTCAGTTTACGTGATGGAAGAAGTCAAAACTAACATATATTCAATGGCAGAGAATTTTCACACACTGGCTTTGGATGGTGTCCCGATATTCGGGCTACACAACAGGACCGCAGCGTATTGGTTTGTCACATTGGTTGATGTTAGTCTCTTCTCATTTTCTCTTGACTCGTGAGCACGTGTTTGGTGCCCAGTTTATGAAATGATATTATTGCATGGCAATTGTAGGTTATGTATGAGAACAAAGCTAGGTTGATATGTACTGCTGAGGCAACTCCTTTTGAACTTCTTGAAAGGATCATAACAATCGCGGATGCACAGTATGTTGCACCTAGAACCTCTTCGAGATCAAGGAAGAATGACGATTTTGACCTTTGTGTCGACAACGAGTTGGGGTTCGCGAAAGATCGTACCATTAGTAGGTATGCATTGTTACATAGTTTTATTATTCTTTCCCATCTCATTAGAGGCGATTTTTACATCATCAAAAATAGGGTTGACAATCATGTCAGGTCCGATGGAATCGTTGATCCCGAACGAACACAACCCATATATTTATTTGTGTCAACGGCATCAACCCTAACCCGGATACACTTAAAATCATATAACCAGAACACGACCCGTTTTAACCCATTTATTCAACAGAGTCAAATGGGTTGACAGGTTGTAAATGGGTTGTTATCAAGTTGTAAATGGGTTGATATGTTGTAATAAACGAGTTGAACAGATCACCCAAACACGACCAGGTTAATTAACAATTTATATACAGGTTGACAGAAATGAACAGCAAAGAGTATCTCGAGCAGCATAGTGAAATGATAGCAAACAAGTGGTTTGAAGTTCCGAGGAATGAGACCAAGAATGAGAATGCGGTGCATGCATGAGCCCAAGTAGTCGATGGCAGTTAGATACTCCTAAGTCGAGCCATCATGCATCTTTGAATAGTTAGTTGGTTGTGTGCGAGTAGGTGGATTAGTTACTTGGTTTCGGAGTCTCCTGGTCTTGCTGTTTATATGATCTGATTATGAGTCGTGTTTAACTTATATATAAAATAAAATGAAAGAAAATAATTTAGGGTCGATCTTGTTGCTTTTACAATTTCGTTCCGAGTCTCGTATAAAAAACATAAGTAGCAAACAAACCACTAACGAAGTAGCGAATACAGTGTGTAAATAGTCTTTACTAAAAACAAACTTCGGAATATTATGTGAGAACGTTTAAAAAGTTTCCAACCTCCTGATCCAATTTAGAGGTTGGAAAGTACTAATGGAAATTTTTTTGATTACTGAAAACCATCGTTGACTAATTTGGTGCAACAAATTCACATTTTTTCCGATTCATGTCCAACGTTAGTTAATTTTGTGAACACAACTTTCATAAATCCTGGCCAAAATTAGTCAAACCGGTATTTAAACCAAAATACATGCCTTAGGAAAGTTTTGATTAACGTAGAGTTGTCAATATTTCTGAACAAAAAATTTGCATGCTTGAACGCAGCCAAATACTTGAGCAAGCCCTGCTGCTACTAAGTGCAAAATCCAACCAACAAGATGATTAAATCCAGAGTACGGATGCAGTTGTATCCACGTTTTAGTGTCATATATTATCTTATATATTATAAACACGTGAGCTCCATTTATCTTTAGCGCTGAAATGAGAGAGAATACGAGCCAGTATTTGGATCTTTGACTGCTTTAAAGTTGTCGACACTCATCCCAAATCGTCCCAGAATTGAGTTCCCCATATCTTTCAACTTCCCTGCGCAAACATAAAATTCAAATTTAAAGTTGTATGATTATAATAATAATAATACTGTTTTTGAAATCACAGTTAACGAATTATTTATTTATTAAAAAACGGATGTCGAACAAAGAGTGTTCGCAGGTCAACCCAAACCCTAATAAAAATGGTATGTTGATAAGTGGAAATGGAGCGTGTGGCAAAAAAGGTTTACACGTTCAAATATTAACATAGAAGGATATCTAGATAAAGTTTACCGATCATCTCTTCCTTCATTTTTTCGCGCTTTTCTATGGCCAACGGTTCTAAACGGAAAATGGCTCTCTTAGATTGGTGATTTGAAGGATCCAGTTCTAAGATTTTCTTCATATCTGCCAAAACAAACATATAGGTAACTTACATCAGGACTAAATCAAGTCCTGGAAGAAGTTATTACAATACCGACATTACATTACAACTATGTACAAAATGTAACACGAAATATCACTTTTAGGCAAATTACAATCTTTTGAAAAAAAAATAGCAAAACTTACCTCTACATTATATTTTAGAAACAAAAGTACTCACCCGTAATAGCCTCATCATAGTTTTCGAGTTTTTCATGGGCTTCTCCTCTTCTGATTAAAGCTTTCATGTATGAAGGATTTAGTTCCAATGCTTTCGTACATTCTTTCACTGTGTCCTCATACTTGCCCTACAAGCAAGGAAATGGAAGGGAATCATAATCTCTCTTTTGGTACACTAATAATATACATACATGTGTATGACTGTGTGTGTATGTATGCATATAGCATTTAGTTAGGCTACTTCATAGTTCACAGTAGAGGTGTCAATTTCTGACATGATGATAATCAGATTTTGGGTTGTCATATTTAACAATAGACAAGTCAACCCATAAACCCACTTAATTCAACGGTTCATGTTAGTGACTTGTTTAGCGCATTTAATTAAAAGATCAACAAGTTCAAAATTAGAATATATACAAAAAATATTGTTTTAGAAGATCAGCAAGCCAACACAACGACCAATTAACCCATTTATCACACCTGTCAACACGTTTACAACATGACTACAACTCATTTATAACCTGCTAACCCATTCTGACCCGTTCAGATAAATGGGTAACACGCGTAAGTGTGAACAGGTTAGGGTTGATGTCTTTGACACAAATAAATATAAGAGTTAGATTAATTTAATGATTTAAGTTTAATAAACATGATTTTTAACAACCAATTTCTAGATCATACATGATTTCATGTAGAAAACCTTTTTTTACAGAAGTTACGTGGCAATGAAAACTTTTATTGTTAATATGCTCATTTATCAAAATTTGGAGACTATTAATTAATAGTAAAAAACAACAATGGCTTCAACCCTAAAGTTGTAACTGTTAAGGAACAAGAGATTCTAAGCTAAACCCTAGCAGTTCATGTCACAATTTTTTATTTGTGAGTTTCTACTTATAACCATTTAAGGGCATCTGTTTGAAAGATGTGGAGCTTGAAATTTAAAAATATAACCAAATTAAGAGAACAAGAAGTTAACTAACTTACCAGCTTGAAGAAACAAGTAGCACGATTATTATGACATATGGACCTAATTTCTGAAGAAGACGGCATCTCAGGTGCAAGTTGGATAGCATAATCATACTTCAATAATGCCTCTTCATACAATCCATCTCCAAATAACTTATTTCCTTCAACTTTTGCTTCATTCATTTGTGTCAAAATTTTCTGCGTGTGGAGAAAAAAAGATAAACAGGGTAAGACGAGGTTATTGTGCTTTTAAAGACATCCTCGGAAACAACATCATTTAACCTTAACGGTCATGTTGAACAAGCAAAAATACAGTAGCATCAAGACAATTAGCTTCCTTAATGAGCTTAAAAATTGGGGGTGAACTTCCAATTGACTATATTTGTTGGAAAAACATCATCAAAGTATTTGAATTGAATTGTATCAGAACGTTTAACTTCCAAAGCAGAGATTCAAGTTCTTCAAGTCTGTAGTGATGCGGTATTGGCTTCTATCTTTAACAAATTACGATTGGTGTAGCCAAAATATTTACAAAATAGCATGCCACATCCCAAAAGCACAATTAAAGAATCACATTAGGTCAACTGCTCTTTTGCTTTTGAAAGATTGTTCCAAGTAAGTGAATTCATAGATACATGCTTAATTTAACCACAACCATCGATATAAACTTACATGAAGTCACCAATCATAACAATATACAATTAAGCACATCTCGAGTATCCAATCAATGAAGATAAGTAGCTCCTAGACATGAGGTGAAATTATCTTACATACCAAATGCCAACATCTACCAATCAGCAGTTAAAACATTAATGATCCATCTGTTGATGAAACTGTTTTGACACATATGAAGTGCACACCCTTCGACCTACGCTTACCACTGGACAATGAGACAATCATTATAACAAAATCCATGGTTCTCATGAATCCAAATACCTAATTTCATATCTATGAGTAAACTTTTTTCAATCTAGAAAGAAACTCTTACATGAATCAAAAAGAAAACCTGCGTAACTCGCTTCATTACTGTTTTCAACTTAATATAATAAGAAGCCTGAGATTCTTCTCTATCCTACTAACCCAATCCCTATGGGCTAGTAAGTCGGCATTAAGCCAAATTCTTCCTAGAAACACACATATAACTCCCTTCAGTCACCTCATCAACCATATATGACAATCAACATCATTTTCAGCTCTATTCATCCTCAACGGCCTCGGTGTTCTCAGTTATGTGCATAACTAACCCATCAATGACAAGAAAAACATCTCTACAGTTGCTGGTGTTTAATTCAGTGGCGAAGTATAGAAATGGCGGGGAGGGGCGCCCAACCCCCCCAAACTTTTCGCTCAGTAGTGTTATATATGTAGTTTTTGTATAGAAATTTTTGGGTATATACGTTTTCGACCCCCGGTTCTATAGAAATTTTTTGGTATATACGTTTTCTAACCCCCGTCATTCGGGTCAAGCTTCGCCACTGGTTTAATTACAAGTCCTTTACACGTATTCGTCATTTCGTACTACAAGTTTGCAACAAAATCAAAAAACCTAGAATCTGCCAAACGTAATTAGCTATTCAAAGCATCATAATCTAAAAAACTTGACACTATAATTGACAACAAGCGTAAGTTTACAACAAATATCAAGAGGCACTCATAACAACAAACATGCATAATCACTCCAGAAATTACAATCTGAGGCCTAATAACAATTCACAAGAGGTATTATCACAGCATCAAATGCTACAAAATGAAAACGATAAGCAAATATATAACAGATTTAAGTCACCTATAACCAATAATCACAAACCTAACAGAAACAAAAAACCGTAACCCTAAAATTCACACAAAATCAAACTTCAAATATAATAAACAGTAAACCTGCTTAAGTTCCTCATCATTTAACGCATCTTCATACGTCTGATCCTTAATGACCGGAGCAACTTCGTCCGAAATCCGTTCAGATTCAACGGCGTGTGGTTTATCGGAAACAGTTTCATCATCTACAACTTCCGTTTCGCTTGCCGTTTCGTATCCGTCGGATACGTATCCGGCGGCTGTTGATTTATCTCCGTCGCCGGAAGATGATACGTCGGCGTTTGGTTTATTGCCATTGCCGGAATCTGCTCCGGTGACGGTTGATTTTGTAGGTTTTGATTGGATGTCGGTGGAAGGTACCGGCTCAATCACCACCATTTTCGACTTTGCAAATTCATCTGGGGTCTTCTTTTTTTTACTGTCATAGGGAAGGTGGGGCACGTGCAATCACGTGACTTTTCATTTATTAATAAAAAAAGGGAAGAAGAAGAAGATCCTTAGGGTACCCGGTGTTGTTCGGCGAACCCTTCGGTGTCTTCATTTCACCGATCGATGAATCACCCCAGCCCATTTTTGGTGTTCGATGATTGAGGTGTTTCGGTGTATACTCGCCGATTGTTTGAGTGGATTGTTTGGCGATTGAGGTGTTTCGGTGTATACTAAAGTGATTGAACCATACTCTCTGATTGAGTGCAAAATGAGGAGTGAAATGGGCAGTTGACATGGCATGAAAGTATTAGCTAGAGAATAACTCAAACACCCTAAAGTGATTGAATGATACCCTCCACCCTTATGATAAATGGTTTGGTAATTTTCCCTTAAAAAAATGGTTTGGTAATGAACTAATGATTATTAAGTTGTTGGAAGCTAATAGTTGGTAGGTTATTTATTTATTTTTATTATTATTATTATTATTATTATTATTATTTTGAAAAGTTAACTTCATAAAAACGAGACCAGCCCAACAAGGCAACTACAAAACAACAAACTACAACATATACATAGGATATTTACACCAATTACTCCACTCAATCCCTTTATGTTTCGATCTATTACTTAACCACAAAAAACTCAACGCCTTAATATCCCCCGTAACATCTTCGCTCCTACCTCTGCCATTAGAGAAAATCTTATTGTTCCTCGCCTTCCATATGCACCAACAACCCAACCTAATTAATCCTTTCACCACCATTCTTTCATCCTTTCCTAGGTTACATGTTTTGTGGAAGTCCGTTAAATCTTTAAAAGCAAAAGCGAACATAGGAGGGATCCGAACCCAAGTACAAAAGCATTGCCAAACCTTCAACGCCACTATGCATCCGGTAAAAATATGATCAGTAGACTCGTCATACTCCCTGCAAAAGCTTTCTCACTAAAGCTACAGAAAAACTCCCATTTTGGTCTCCTTTCCAGCTCCACCGATCATCCCAATTAGATAAAATAGCATCTTCCACAAGTCTGCATAAAACCTGCAAATCTGTACTATCATTCACACTAGATGGTCCATGCGTCCATTGCCACGAGCATACAATTTTATCCTCCTATTTAGACAGCCTATCTGAGATCCTACAATCTTTATCACTTTCCAAAGCAAAGAGATGAGGCCATACGAGCATCAAAGGTCTCTCCCCGATCCAGACTATGGTATCTATATTTAATAAGGGTACACCCAACATATTGTTTTAACACCCTATATATTCTGGTCAGTATACGGCTCGTATAACGTTCCCATAATACCTTCTAAACCACTATTCATCACAATATGCCTACGCATCTCTACTCGCAAGGCATACATCAAATACCAAACCCTACCCATCCATGTAACTCTTTTAAAACACAGTTTCGTCAATAAGTATTTAGTGGATGTCACTACCATAAACCCCAACGTTTAATAAAACATAGTAACATATGTATGACAACCCAAAACATGTAAAAAGGGCATTAGAACTCACTTGGTAGGAATGATCTTCTTCGTGAAGCTTGTCATCCCATGCAACGTAACCTAACACAGACATGTTGTCATACGAATAAGTTTACTAATGTCCTAGAGTTACATTACCCACTCACATGCTACTCTTAATCAAACCCCAAAACGGTGCCTAAGGTTTGGTAATCACGTACTAGCATGCACCCATGCACGTCCACTACCAACTCATGCGAGGTGGTGTCTGTGGCACCCAAACCCTAGCATTACTCCCACTCCCACCTTTCGGCCATAAACACCACCAGGTCGGCCACTGAAACCCTATCCTCTAACAAATTCCACTTAGGACACCCATGACCCCCGTAGACCCAGGTCGGTCTGGTCTCACGAAGCCGTGGCCCACACAAGCCTCGCCAATCTTAAGTCAAATCTAGGAATCTTACGTCGAATCAAAGATTAAAAGGATTGTCATATATACGACCCATATGAAATTATACGAACTATATAGTAGGCTCGTATGACATATACGACTATAACAAGGTGACGTTCCGTTGTCAGGTATGGTAGGTAGGACCTTAACTGTTGGCGGTCTTAGGTTGTTACATGCTTAAATGTTGATGGCTCAGAGAATGTAGACAGGTTCAATTATTACTTAAGTGTAATTAATCATGAGTCATGTGTTAGGAGTCAAGATATACTAATACATGCAAGTGCATGTGGTGTCGGTCGTGCCCTTTTAGAATAAAGGGACGGTTTACATGCCAACTAGGAGGTTACGTGATTAATCCACGATGATGTGTTGTGATGAGATCCTTGTCATTTGTGTTTGTCTCTGTGATTATGTGTGAGAAGTAACATCCTTGTGATGCTGAGGATTGTGTCGTTGTACCTTTCTGATGTTAGGAAGGTGTTAAATGGCACGACTAGTTGTTTTTATGACATCGATGGGAAGGAACTCGTTGTCTTTATGACTTCGATGAGATGATGTTGGTACTTCTTTATGATGTTAGAAAGATGTTGAGGATGTGGGCATTTGTTATTTTTTTTCTAGCAATGAGTCCAAGTCACATCATTGTGAAGTGACTTGTGTTAGCTTTTTACATGATGTGATTTAAGTGTTTACTATAGTTGATTGTGGTAAACCCAGGTGTATCTTATATAGTAGTGATGTTAATTAGTATTCTATATGTTGTGGCATAGACTTGGGTGTCTAATGATGGAGGGAGTCAATTTTAGTCGTGTTGTATATATGATGTTACTTGTTGTGTATGAAGAACATGTGGGTAATGCCTAAATAAGTAGCAGGTCAAGCAACGGGTCAAGTTGATTGTGGAGACTTGAATGGGCTATCACCGAATTACGTATAGTGAGGAATACGATGTTTGTATGAATCTGAGTTTAAATGTTGAATATTTTTCTTGTTACTTTCACTCTTTTCAGTATCAGCGATGATTTTGGGCCAACAATAGCATCAGAGAATCAAGCTATTGATATTGATTCACTGTAATATCAAAATCATGAGGCACAAGGATCGCAGGAGGCTAATTCGCGTAACTAGGGTTTCAATTGTGAAGAATGATTGTTCGTTTGAAGTATGCAATAAGATTATGGTTTGTGGGTATAGCGAACCAAGGAGCAACTGCGTCCGAGTAAATTAATAATATATTATTATTAATTACACTTCCTGACTTTGATCCTTTCACTTTGCAAAAAACACTCATGTTTACTCAATATGTTTTCTTTTGTTATTTTGTGTTTTTTTTTTCTTTTTCAAAAGCTATAATTAATTCGTTTTGATTAAACAAGTCCATTTTTCCTTTATACACGTTTTATGTTTTTTTGTATGTTTTCTATGTATGAATCGGATAAGATATAATACATTATGATTGTATGGTATAAATTCAGTTTACTTTACGCTTTGATCTAACCATAATGCTTATATAGGTTACGGTGAGTTAAATCGAATACGCTGAAACACACATTTTCTTAAGGTTAACGCATCAAATAACGTGTGATCAAATTCGTTCGATATTCGGGTCATATTACTCCTATATTAATAACACTGTGATTCAATCGTGTATATTCAAAATAATCGAGAGTTTAAGAAATATACAGGAGAATGGGGCAAAAGAAACATTATTCTAAAGGGTAAATAAAAATCATAAATTATCCAAAAGTAGTATTCGGACCCGCCCTCGATGAGTTGCGTTTCCCAATACCATAAGAAATAAATTTACAAACGTGACTCGTAAATGAAACAGGTCATTAAGAAACGTTATGCTTACACTAATTAAAAAGCGAACAAATCAACACTAAGGTGTTCAATTTATTTGACCTTATATGAACATACATTGTGCTCATGACCATCCGAATCATCCATGGGATGATTTATGCATTGGTGAAATCTTAAAGTTAATGGATTTACCCAACTTATGCTTGACAATACATGACTATATTAATATATGACTTAAACATAATAATATATACATAATATAAATCTCCAAAACCGAACCATGGGTTGAATGTTATGTGTTAAGGTGAAAAATATCTTAGTTTCATATTCCTTAGGTAGGACTTCTAATGGGTGACTTAGTGCCCATGAAAAACACAATTAACAATAGTGTCCAACTTAAGTGTCCAAAGCAAGTTATGTTTTGTGTACTTTCATATGCATATAATTCCCATTTACTTTCCAACCTCCAACTCATCAAACTCATGCGCCTTTGTTTATCCTTTTTAGGGTAACTTGGTGATTCATCCTCTCAACCCGCTCACTCGCATTTGTGGAACTTATCTTTGCAAACTGTGAGTATACTTGACCCATTTTCCGTTTTAATCACTATTTGGGTTGTAACATGTAAACATACTAAATTCAGATAAACACGCATAGAAATAATCTTATACAAACACTCAATCCTTTAACATGTGATTTGTTATGTGATGTGTGTAAAATGCAACATATAAATTACATCAAAAGAGGCATAAAACTAACCATTTTTTAGTACTAATGTTGGAAAAGTGTGCTTTTGTCTTCCTTTTGTATTTTTAGGGTTAAATGAGCGTAAATGAACAAAAGAGGCAAAAATACAGCTAAATCTAACACAAATACAAGAAAAGAAATAAACGTAGCATGCCCGACCCCTCGACAGCATCTTCCCAAGCAAAAATAGAACAACAGAAGGCTGAACACGCCCCGTGCCCAGCGGACACGGGGGCGTGCCCAAGTGTCTCCAGAAAAGACAAAGTTGTAGAAGCTTCTATTTCCCAACACGGGGGCGTGCCCAGCGGACACGGGGGCCGTGGTCAACGCTAAGATTCGCAGAATCCAAGCAAATCTTGATAGTACAGATACGCTTCTGCACACGGGGCCGTGCCCAGCGGACACGGGGGTGTGGTCAACTAATACAGACAAACTGCATTAAATGAAGAAAGAGAAAGTGGATGGACACGGGGCCGTGTTCGGGCTTCTGTGCAGGCTATAAATAGGGGTGCTTGGTTCATTTCAAAGGAATCCCTTGGCAAACCACCTCTCTCCCACTTCACCCACACTCCACCACCATCACAACACCCACATCCACCACCATCATCCATCATCCATCATAAAGTGTGTGTAGTAGTCTCGGGATCCAAGATTGATAGTAAGAGTTCTTGACAATCAAAGGCCATGTTTGCCTAAGTCTCTTACATCACTTGGTGAAGACAAGCATTTAGTGTAATACTTTTGTTTTTTTTTAATCTTTTCGCACTTTTTATTTGGTTTTGTATTAATGACTTTAATAACTAGTTTCTTATGTTGAAGGTGAAACTTTCTTATCATTTGTCCGTGGTGTCTTGGCATTATTTTACTGTCTATATAAAATAAAAGATTTACACCATTCATATCTCCACGGCCTATATGGAGATATGTTGGCTACCTGGCCGGGGGTTAAGGGAATGGTTTGGTAAGGTTCTTGCCTTGTTCAGTGTATAGATCCTGCAAGGACCTGGGTCAAGCTTACTAGGAGCTCCTTCAATATCCACTGGTATTGGATGGCGGGGGTGCGAATGGTTTGATCCCCTCATATGTAAACTACTATTAATATATTAACCCGGCTACTTGGGATTGTATCCCTGCTGACTCAAACCACTTAGCCAAGGGTAACGTCACCTTCAAAAGAGGGGCCTACCACATTACGCATTAATAACTTAATTAATTATCTTCCAATAATCCAACCCTTTAGGATTGTATCCTTGCTGACTCAAACTACTGGGTTGAGGGTAGCATCACCTTCAAAAGAGAGGCCTACTACTATAACTAAGATAATCTCTTAAAAAGTGCAAAAGTGCAGAAAACATCAAAGGTTACACGAAAGGTGAGTCGGATCCAAGTGATTCATCTTGTCTATCTGTTTTATTTTCAGCATTTTTAGTTAGTTTTCATTTTCTTGTTTAAAACTTTTTTTCTAAATTTTTGATTTGATTAGACGTTGAGGATAAACCGGTATTAAAAGCTCTTGTGTCCTTGGACGACCTCGGTATCTTACCAACGCTATACTACGCTCACGAGGGGTGCACTTGCCCATATGTGTGTTTAGTGTTAGTAAAATATCGTGTTTTATAAATTTAAAACTTGACTAAAGTGTCTAAAAGGGCTAAACTCTAGACACCCATCAAGTTTTTGGCGCCACTGCCGGGGACACAAGGAATTTAAGAAAGTCAGGAATCAACGGCCTAATCGTTTTCCTTATTTTTCTGTTTTTTTAGGATTTTTTCTTAGATTTTCAGCTTCTGCAGAGCTCAGCACGGGTCGTGCCCGCTGAACACGTCCGTGCCCAATCTTTGGTACTAGCAATCCTGTTTTAAGTCAGACAGTAGCTGAACACGGGGCCGTGCCCAACCAACACGCCCCGTGCCCAAGTTTCAGATACTGTAAACAGAACCGTAAGATCCCGACGGTTGGTAATTTATGACACAAACATGAGCAATACTGATTTTTTTTACTACCGTTCCTCTTATGGTACGTGGTGTCAAATATGTGGCGGAAATCATGAAGAATTAAAATGTTACTTTTTAAATTATACTCCCCACTATATAGACCCATTGTTTTCCTGTAGCCTTAAGAGGGAAGAGAGTAAAAATAATCCCTATCTCTCCCTCGAATGCTCTCAATCGTCCCTTCTAGATGAAATGCTTCTGGAAGAATTCTTTCAACTAGAAGAACTAATTCTTCGATGGATAAAAGAACTTGAGATGGATATAATTAATTCATCCCAAGACGACATCCAAGAAGAATTATTGAGGTCGCATTCGGATAAAAACAACATCGTCGCACCCGAAATCACCTCTAACTCTTGCGAAGACTTGAGCGATAGTCGTCCCTGTGTCGATTGTGCCGTGAAGGACTCCCCATTGACTTCTGTCGATGCATACATAGACCTGAGCGATTCGACATACACCTTCTTTAACGAGAGCCCGGATAAGGGTTGGGCTTGTCCACCTACATTTAGCATAGGAATCACCCTTTCCGATAACCTCTTGCATTCTCGTCTAAATCTAGGGCAACTTAGGTATCTCAGGCACTTCGGTGTTGTTCCATCCAGTAAGGAACCACCCGATCCGGATAAATTCCTTAAAGATAAACAAAACTTCATAAACAGCCTCTAGGCAAGGGGCCGTGTCCAGGTCAGCACGCCCTCGTGTCCACCAAAAGATTCCCGTCTGACTTTCTGTCAAAATACAGACAAAATGTGTCAGAATCTTGTCTGCACACGGGGCCGTGTCCAGCGTGCTGTTGTTTTCTATAAATGCAGCAAGATTGCTGCACATTTGGACCACCCCAAAGACAGAGATTTGGTGGGATCTTCACACATACCATCCTAGATATATTCTAAAGAAGGTTCTCAACAACCATCTTGTCTTTTCCACTTTTGTCCATTACCTTCTTCTTCATTTTTTACCTCAAACACCTCCATTAGAGCTTGAAATCACCATGGTTTCAAGCTTTATTGTGATAGTTGTTAGATTTTTATTCAAGGAATCTTGTTAAAAATAAGTTTTACAACACTGTTTTAGATTATTTCTTCTTAAAAATGCTTCAAAAGTCAGAAAAATAACTTAAAGCTCCAAGATTCCTTGTTTCAAAAATCTGCAGAAAGGTGAACACGGGGCCGTGCTCAGTGAGCACGGGGCCGTGTTCGAGGTACTGTTTCACTAAAATGAATTCTTTCCGGTTTGTTTTCTTAGAATGTCGAGCAGAAATAGTGGAACATCATCATCACACTCAAGAAACAACCGACAAGGGAGGAGGTCATCGGTAGAAGACTCTCTCGTCAACTATGTCTATGCCTTGAGAGAGGCCATATATGAAATGACGGGGGTTGAGGAAGCTCTGGTCGACCGTATCAATCATTTATCGGTGGGTCTAGAAGGGTGTCGTAGGGAGGTCAACCTTTTGCACCAAAGGTTCAATTTCCTCGCTTCCCCTCCTTTGGTACCAATCATTACATAAAGGGCGTGGAATGTGGTACCAGAAGTGATCATACTGGCCGAGTGGTACGCCATGCATGCAGAACCCCTTCGAGACATACTCCCCGGGGTCCCGGTCGCCGCCACTCCTCCCCCACAAGATGTTGAGGAAAATGAGCCCGCCTTCTTCCTCCCGAAAGAGATAGAGGAATGGCTCAACGACATCTAGGGGATACCTCTCGGCTTTGAGTTCAACAATACCTACAAAATACCGGGAAGCTATTTCTGGGCTTTTGATATTCCTATAATAGGGGGGAACTCGTTAGGATGATTTCATGTATCACTTGACCTAACTATCTTAGGAATTTTCTTTTTAACTTTCTTTCTTTCTTTATTTTTCTAGGACCTTATTGTAATTCACTCTATTTAATGAATGATGGTTTTCAAAATTATTTGGTGTTTGGATGTTGTTGTAATGGGTAAAACACACTTGGATGGTGAAGGATACTAAGGGAGACTTGAACCAACGCCCCATGCACAAAAATAGAGCCTCCCGAACATTTTTCTTCACTACAGCAAGTTCAGCACGGGCCGTGCCCCGCCAACACGGCCCCGTGCTCAAGGGTCTACAGAAAAACGCCCAGTTCAGGTAACTGGACACGGGGCGTGTTTGTTAAACACGCCCCTGTGCCCAGCCTTCTGTTACATTTTGTTACTGGCAATCTGAACACGGGGCCGTGCCCGGTCACCACGGCCCGTGTCCAGGTACCTAGTAACATAAAATTTTTGTTTAACACACCTTTTTACACATTCAATCAACCTAAAAACTTATTTTTGGGACACATTGAGGACAATGTGTAATTTAAGTGTGGGGGGATGCTAAAACCTTGAATTTTGCAACTCCTAATCACAAGCCTTACACAAAACTCTATTGGAACCGCTAAACACCCCAATTTTTTTTTCAAAAATTTTTCAATTTTTTCTTTACTTGTCTTGGTTTAATTTGGGAATAACAAGTTCTAAAAAGGTTATATATTTATAAATTTACAACCGATAGCGTCGTGATAAAAAGAACCAACATAAGAAAATTATGAAACGGCATGACAAATCTAGTTAAAATTTGATTATATATACTTGATCACATTAAAAACCCATTCCCACAAAAAATGAGTTTTGAGCCTTTAATTGAGCATACAAATACACATCTTTAAACTAAATGCTCATTTTTCGTTTCTTGTGTGAATAGCCGCTTGGTTTCTTACGACTCTAGAACTTGCCATGACGATACATTCCCGGTCCTTACCAACTTAAACCCGAGTAAGTAAATGATGGAGGCATTAGGACTAACCCTTTTTATTTCAACACCATTATTTTCTTTTCTTTTTTTTTTACCACTTACCCAAAATCCCCCTAGTTAACCCCTTTGAGCCTAAACCTTTTCATTTCTAAACCTAAAACAAACACCCTTTACCCACCAAAATCCTTTTTTCATTTTAAACCCTTTATTTTAGTAAAAAGCTCAGTTTTCTTGTGACATCCTTATAAAAAAAAATGATGAAGTTTAGCAATAAACAAACAAGTTCATCAAAAGAAAGTTTGTTTGAAAAATGCTTCATTAAAATAAAAAGTCACAAAAACAAAATGTTTTACGAAAACCGACGCTTTTTACGCCTTTCGCCCTTTTATACTAACCACTAACCCAAAACCACCTACCTTTAACCCAAGCCTAACCCTTCCCCAAAGTCCTCTTGATATTTACAAAGGTTTATAGTTAAAAAGGAGGAGGATTGATTGCTTGGCAAGCATATGGTAGAAGTAAGTTCCATGCCGGTATCGAGTGTTTCACAAAAATACATCTTCGGCCGAGTGTTAAGTGATCCCCGGTGAGGTATGTGAACTTGTATATAAATGGAATTTTAAAGAGGCATGTTATGCCCAAATAAGTAATTTCTCTTATGCAAATGTTCTAAATAAATCATAACGAATAGGATCGTAAATAACATAAAAATAAAACCTAATAAAGATCTTGGAATCCCGACACTCTAGACAAGCCCAAAACTTCTCTTCTACCCATTCCATTTGGGTGTATAAACCACATTATAAGGAGTTTTGCTTGAGGACAAGCAAAGATTCAAGTGTGGGGGTATTTGATGTGTGTAAAATGCAACATATAAATTACATCAAATGAGGCATAAAACTAACCCTTTTTTAGTACTAATGTTGGAAAAAGTGTGCTTTTGTCTTCCTTTTGTATTTTCAGGGTTAAATGAGCGTAAATGAACAAAAGAGGCAAAGATACAACTAAATCTAACATAAATACAAGAAAAGGAATAAACGTAGCATGCCCGACCCCTCGACAGCATCTTCCCAAGCAAAAACAGAACAACAGAAGGCTGAACACGCCCCGTGCCCAGCGGACACGGGGGCGTGCCCAAGTGTCTGCAGAAAAGAAAATGTTGTAGAAGCTTCTAATTCCCAACACGGGGGGGGGGGGGGGGGGGGGGGGGGCGTGCCCAGCGGACACGGGGCCGTGGTCAACGCTAAGATTCACAGAATCCAAGCAAATCTTGATAGTACAGATACGCTTCTGCACACGGGGCCGTGCCCAGCGGACACGGGGGCGTGGTCAACTAATTTAGACAAACTGCATTAAATGAAGAAAGAGAAAGTGGATGGACACGGGGCCGTGCCCAATGGACACGGGGCCGTGTCCGGGCTTCTGTGCAGGCTATAAATAGGGGTGCTTTGTTCATTTCAAAGGCATCCCTTGGCAAACCGCCTCTCTCCCACTTCGCCCACACTCCACCACCATCACAACACCCACATCCACCACCATCATCCATCATCCATCATAGAGTGTGTGTAGTAGTCTCGGGATCCAAGATTGATAGTAAGAGTTCTTGACAATCAAAGGCCATGTTTGCCTAAGTCTCTTACATCACTTGGTGAAGACAAGCATTTAGTGTAATACTTTTGTTTTTTTAATCTTTTCACACTTTTTATTTGATTTTGTATTAATGACTTTAATAACTAGTTTCTTATGTTGAAGGTGAAACTTCCTTATCATTTGTCTGTGGTGTCTTGGCATTATTTTACTGTCTATATAAAATAAAAGATTTACACCATTCATATCTCCACGGTCTATATGGAGATATGTTGGCTACCTGGTTGGGGGTTAAGGGAATGGTTTGGTAAGGTTCTTGCCTTGTTCAGTGTATAGATCCTGCAAGGACCTGGGTCAAGCTTACTAGGACCTCCTTCAATACCCACTGGTATTGGATGGCGGGGGTGCGAATGGCTTGATCCCCTCATATGTAAACTACTATTAATATATTAACCCGACTACTTGGGATTGTATCCCTGCTGACTTAAACCACTTAGCTGAGGGTAACGTCACATTCAAAAGAGGGGCCTACCACCTTACGCATTAATAACTTTATTAATTATCTTCCAATAATCCAACACTTTAGGATTGTATCCTTGCTAACTCAAACTACTGGGTTGAGAGTAACGTCACCTTCAAAAGAGGGGCCTACTACTATAACTAAGATAATCTCTTAAAATGTGCAAAAGTGCGGAAAACATCAAAGGTTACACTAAAGGCGAGTCGGATCCAAGTGATTCATCTTGTCTATCTGTTTTATTTTTACTTTTATTTTCAGCATTTTTAGTTAGTTTTCATTTTCTTGTTTAAAAGCTTTTTTTCTAAATTTTTGATTTGATTAGACGTTAAGGATAAACCGGTATTAAAAGCTCTTGTGTCATTGGACGACCTCGGTATCTAACCAACGCTATACTACGCTCACGATGGGTGCACTTTCCCATATGTGTGTTTAGTGTTAGTAAAATATCATGTTTTATAAATTTAAAACTTGACTAAAGTGTTAAAAAGGGCTAAAAATATACTTAAATATATATAACGCTAGACACCCATCATTATGCTATATGTTTATACATATTAGGACAATCTTATGCATGTTATCTATCATTAACTTGAATAAACATCCCTTAACATGTATAGTGCTATAGGATTTGCACACCGCCCCATTTGTTGGGTCAGTGTTAAGTATTCAAATAATACAATCTTATTTACCTCAGCGGTAATATTACGCTAGTGGACACTTTTGATTGATTTTTAGCTTATGCATGCTAGTTTGATCTGTATAACTTAGTATACAATTAACATGTATATTTGAGACTTTATTCATACTTATGCCATGTAGACAAACTTATATGCTCACTTATGTGTGTAAAATGCAACATATAAATTACATCAAATGAGGCATAAAACTAACATTTTTTAGTACTAATGTTGGAAAAAGTGTGCTTTTGTCGTATTTTCAGGATTAAATGAGCGTAAATGAACAAAAGGAACGAAATTGCAGCCAAATCTATCATAGATACAAGAAAAGGAATAAATGTGGCATGCCCGACCCCTCGACAACATCTTCCCAAGCAAAAACAGCAGAACAAAAGGCTGACCATGGCCCCATGCCCAGCGGACACGGGGGCGTGGCCAGTTGTCTGCAGAAAGGACAAAGCTATAGAAGCTTCTATTCCTGACATGGGGGCATGCCCAGCTTAACACGGTCGTGGTCAACGCTAAGATTCGTAGAATCCAAGCAAATCTTGATAGTACAGATATGCTTCTGCACACGGGGCCGTGCCCAGCGGACACAGGGGCGTGTGGAGCTAATGCAGAGAAATTGCAATTAATGAAGAAAGAGAAAGTGGATGGACACGGGGCCGTGTCCGGGCTTCTGTGCAGGCTATAAATAGAGGTGCTTGGTTCACTTCAAAGGCATCTCTTGGCAAACCACCTCTCTCCCACTTCACCCACACTCCACCACCACTACAACCCACATCCACCACCATCATCCATCATCCATCATCCATCATAGAGTGTGTGTAGTAGTCTCGGGATCCAAGATTGATAGTAAGAGTTCTTGACAATCAAAGGCCATGTTTTCCTAAGTCTCTTACATCACTTGGTGAAGACAAGCATTTAGTGTAATACTTTTGATTTTTAATCTTTTCGTAATTTTTATTTGGTTTTGTATTAATGACTTTAATAATTAGTTTCTTATGTTGAAGGTGAAACTTCCTTATCATTTGTCTGTGGTGTCTTGGCATTATTTTACTGTCTATATAAAATAAAAGATTTTCACCATTCATATCTCTACGGTCTATATAGAGATATGTTGGCTACCCGGTCGGGGGTAAAGGGAATGGTTTGGTAAGGTTCTTGCCTTGTTTAGGGTATAGATCCTGCAAGGACCTGGGTCAAGCTTACTAGGACCTCCTTCAATACCCACTGGTATTGGATGGCGCGAGTGCGAATGGCTTGATCCCCTCATATGTAAACTACTATTAATACATTAACCCGGCTACTTGGGATTGCATCCCTGCTGACTCAAACCACTTAGCCGAGGGTAACGTCACCTTCAAAAGAGCGGCCTACCACATTATGCATTAAACTTAATTAATTATCTTTCAATATTCCGATTAGGATTGTATCCTTGCTGACTCAAACTACTGGGTTGAGGGTAACGTCACCTTCAAAAGAGCGGCCTACTACTATAACTAAGATAATCTCTTAAAAAGTGCAAAAGTGCGGAAATCATCAAAGGTTACACTAAAGGCAAGTCGAATCCAAGTGATTCATCTTGTCTATCCATTTTTATTTTATTTTTATTTTCAGCATCTTTAGTTTATAATTTTCATGTTTAAACCTTTTTCTAAAATTTTGATTTGATTAGACGTTGAGGATAAACCGGTACTAAAAGCTCTTGTGTCCGTGGACGACCTCGGTATCTTACCAACGCTATACTACGCTCACGATGGGTGCACTTACCCATATGTGTGTTTAGTGTTAGTAGAATATCGTGTTTTATAAATTTAAAACTTGACTAAAGTGTTAAAAGGGGCTTAAAATATTAATAAAAATATATACACCGACACACATCGCTCACTGACATTATTTTGTTGACGGGTATTTTATATACATGTTGCAGGAAATGTATGATGACCATATCACAAGAAATCTATTTAGGGTGGACTAGAAACTTACTAAGTTTTATTTATGCATTTTTTTATTTTCTAGTTGTGAAATTTGCAAAATGTTGTACTTTCCTTTCGAAACAATGTATCGTATTATTCAAATTAATAGAAATGAAATTTTGAGTTTAATTATTGTGGTAATCTAGTGTTGTGATGCTTTTGAGCAATCTATTACGTCTCGCCTCGATGTTTCCACCATCGGTGGGGGTGTGACAAATTGGTATCAGAGCCATAACTATTGGGAATTAGAAAAAAATGCCATAATTTGACCTAGTCTATAGTTAAGAAACTTGCATAAGTGTTACTTGTGCCTTATTTGACCATTCCCTCATTATGCTTGAAAATACTTGATTCTCCCCAAATTTGCTTCTATCTTATCTTTTGGTCTTAATACATTGCCTTTCCTAAGGCAAACTTATGCTATGACATGAAGACACTCGTATATCACAAACGAAATGACCTTACCAAAATAGGAGTGATTTCCTCACTTTGGTGACGACTTTCAATTCGCTAAGTTATTATTTTTATGAAATTATACCATCGAGTTGGGAATGATTTCCTTACCTTGATGGAAAATTTCACCTATCTCATTCTTGTGGACCCTTATCAACGAGTAGGGTGAATTTCCTTACCTCGACGAATAATTACCAACCACGTTTCAGAATGACACCATCAAGTTAGAAGTCATATCCACATCTTGATGACTAATTTCATTCCTCGTTTATCTTCGCACACGAAGTGCCATTGGCGTCTTCAAGTCAAGGGCGCTTGAGTGGTGGAAGAATGAGAGGAACGTTTATGGAAAAGAAGTCGCCTTGGCCCTACCTTGGGATAAGGTGAAGCAAGTCATGTTAGTGGAGTTTTGTCCGCCACATGAAGTGCAAGAGTTTGAGGAAGAATTTTGGAACCTCAAACAAGTGGGTGGCGACAACCTCGGTTACACCACCCGCTTTAAGCAAATTAGCATACTAGCCCCCCATTTCGTCAACACACCCAAGCGAGCCATCGCTAAATACATCAAGGGTCTGCCATTGTTTGTTTGAGATCCCGTGATAGTGGCCGAACCCCAAACGTTGAACGAGCTATCCGTTTAGCTGCTGCACTTTCCAACTATTGTGTGAAAGCCGTAACTTTGACCCTAAAGAGCGTATCAAAGGCCGTCAATCACGCTATCACCGAACACCCCGACAAGCCCAAAGAACCCAAAGCCCCCACCAAAAACAATAAGCAAAATGACAATAACACAAGTTTCAAAACCGTAACTACGTCGTGGTAACCCTACCAAACCAAACCCCCGCCAACTCAAACCAAGACCATGCCAAAAAGGCCTACACCGGGTCCTTCCCCAAGTGTATACTGACATTGCATTATTTGCAATCAGTAAGGACATATTGCATCCTCTTTCCGAAGTGGTCCAAAACCACAAGGCAACCAAACCCAACCCAACCTCAACCCCAAAACCAAAACCAACAACCACTGGCTAACAATGGTCGTGCTTGTTATAAGTGTGGCGATCCTAACCACCATATCTCCTAATGGCGTCAAGTCAACCAAGGTCACGCGCAGATGCCCCGTGGACGCGTTTTCAACATTAACGCGAACTAAGCTCAAAACATCAAGGATGTCGTGAACAGTATGTTTCTCGTAAATGGAATTTATGCTTTGTTACTATTTGATACAGGTGTGGATAAAAGTTTTGTGTCTGTTGAATTTGAACCATTGCTTAACTATACACGCTATAAGTTGCCGAAATCTTTTACCGTCGTAGTCTCCAACGGAAATCTATCAGTGTGATTCCATTCTTTGTGATTGTGTCCTTAATCTCAACGAACTTGAATTCCCAATCGAACTTATACCCATGCAATTGGGTAGTTTTGACATCATAGTAGGCATGGATTGGCTTGCCAAGTTTTCTGCCCAAGTCGTTTGCTTCGAAAAGTTTATTCGAATCCCGCTTCTTTCCGGTGAGACCTTGCAAATCTATGGCGAGAAACCCTCCAAGGGACTCAAGCTCACGTCTTGTACTCAAGCCCAAAAGTACTTACGTAAGGAGTACTTTGCCTTTTTAGCCCATGTTGTGGATGAGAAGGGAAATGGAAAGAGTGTGAAAGACATTCCGGTCAATCGTGACTCCCAAGAAGACTTGCCCAGTCTTCCTCCCGCTCGTTCCGTTGATTTTCGAATTGACCTCATACCCAGTGCTACACCGGTCATGAAAACTCCTTATCGTCTCGCACCTTCGAAAATGCAAGAACTATCTAGCCAAATTCAAGAGTTACTTGATAAAGGCTTCATACACCCTAGCACATCCCCTTGGGGCTCACCGGTCCTTTTCGTCAAAAAGAAGGATGGTTCGTTTCGCATGTGCATCGATTATTGTGAACTTGACAAACTCACCGTCAAGAACCGTTACCCTCGTCCTCATATTGACGACCTCTTTGACCAACTCCAAGGAGCAACGTGTTTCTCAAAAATCGATCTTCATTCCGATTATCATCAACTTCGTGTTCATGAAGAAGATATCCCCAAAACCACATATCGCACAAGGTATGGTCACTATGAATTCATGGTTATGCCTTTCGGTTTAACCAGTGCACTTACGGTTTTCATGGATTTGATTAACCGTGTGTGTAAACCTTACATCGACTGTTTTGTAATTTTTTTCATCAACGATATCTAAATCTATTCCAAAACCGAACACGAGCAACACTTATGTTTAATCTTGGAACTCCTAGCCAAATGATTGTACGCTAAATTTTCTAAATATGAATTTTCGCTACAAGAATTTCAATTCCTTGGTCGGATGGTAAACGAAAAAGGTATCCACATCAATCCAGCTAAAATCAAAGCCGTCAAGAATTGGATTTCTCTGAAGTCTCCTACCAAAGTCCGTTCTTTCCTCAAAATGGTAGGTTATTACCATCTATTCATCACCAACTTCTCAAAAATTGTTCTGCCTCTCACCTCGTTGACCCAAAAGGATAAACCTTTTGCTTGGGGTCCCAAGCGAGAGGAGTCCATTCAAACTCTCAAACGTAAGCTTTGTGATGCTCCAAACCTAGCCTTCCCGAGGGAAACAACGTTTTTGTTGTCTATTGCGATGCTTCCAACAAGTTCTTGGTTACGTTCTTATGCAACGAGGCAAAGTCATCACCTATGCATCAAGGCAACTTAAAATCCGGGAGAAGAACTACACCTCCCATGATCTCCAACTTGGTATGGTTGTTCTTGCCTTAAGGATTTAGAGACACTACCTCTATGTGTGTGGTCTCCATCGACCGTAAAAGTCTCCAACACATCTTTAACCAAAAAGAATTCAACATGCGTTAGAGACGATGGGTCAAGTTGTTAAACGAATATGATTGAGAGATTTGCTACCATCACAGTAAAGCGAATGTCGCGATCGACACTCTTACTCGAAAGAGTCACGCCAAGGCTCTTGGCATACGTGTAAGCGACCATTCTCCTTGTATTTAAATCCAAACCGACATCTAATCTCGTATACGTGAGGCACAATACTCGTCCGTCAAAGAGAATAATTTGTATGACGAGACGTAGTATGGTGTCTTAATCGAGTCTAAATCTAATGGTATCCTCCACTATGTCGACCTTATTTGGGTTCCCAACCATGACAACCTTCACGATATTCCATTCATCCTGGTGTGGGAAAAATGTACCAAGATCTCTGTCGAATCTATAGGTGGTTCGGAATGAAAAAGGACATGGCCCTTTTCGTGGCAAAGTGTCTCACGTACTCGAAAGTCAAAGCCAAACACCATCGTCCTTCGGGTCTACTTGTACAACCCAAAATCCTGATGTGGAAATGGAAGAGCATTGCTATGGACTTCATTACCAAACTCCCACGAACATCTTCTGGGCACGATAGTATTTGCGTAATCATTGCTTGGTTAACCAAATCGACTTATTTCCTTCCCATCTGTGAAGATTATTGTCACACCCTGATTTCCCGGTAGGCTCGAACTTGGGGTTTATGCGTGACGATTGATAACAGATATTCACATATAGCACAACGAAAGTCTTGGGATTATATATTAATATTACAAAGTACAATCGTGCGAAAGTTCAAAAAATAAATATACAGACCGAAAGTACTAAAAAGATCCACAGGTGGATCAGACTAACAAAAATGAATATTAAGACTACTAGGCCTTGCGTGGAGTTGCAAATTTCAATATGCATAAACCGAGCAGCTCCAGCCTAATCCGTATTTACTATTAAACTTGCGCTTAGTCTTTTGAAAATACATCAGTTTTCACTGGTAAATACAATTAACCGACTCGTTTTGAAAATCTTTTCCAAAACATTTTATACCATGAGGTATATCATTTTCATAAATAACTTGGGATAAAGTAATATCTCTTGTTACCATTTTTACATGCTTGTCAATACATGTGGGGCCCGGAACTAAACTCCGATGCATGATAACCGACACGCCACATTTTCAATAAAAATATAATATAGCATCAACGTCTATCAGGTGTATGCATACACCCCGCGCTTAGGTCGTGGCCACTTGCAATTAAGTGAGCCGAGGATATCCAGGACACGGGCTCATTAACCCCCAATGTTTAAGTTATCAAGCAAAATGGATTAAAACTAGTTATTTAAATTTTAAGCATCATTCACCCATGATTTAATGCCCAACCAAGCGACTAATGCCGTATCCCAAGCCCGTATAGGAAAAATAAGCTTAAAGTATTTACCTTTACTTTTCCTTTTCCTTATAAATCAAGGATGCTAAAGCACAACCGTAATCAAAATAACCTAAACACAGGCGCAATTTACTGGAGGCCCCTCATCTGGAATGGACGGAACTATGATCCGTTAGAATGTTAACGGGTCTTATTCAAGTCATATGACTTGGACCGGTTAACTTTAATAAATAGGTACGGTTTGCTAGATTAAGCGGAGACAGAATAAAATGTGGTTTAAGAACTTACAAGTATAATGACTCGTATAATACGGGTCAAACAACCAAACATTCTGATTAGAACTAATTTGGAAAAGTTTTGATCCGATTCGGCTAACTTATATAAACTATGCTATATAAGTCAACAGTACGTGCATATGCGGCATCGGATGGTCGAATGGGTCTGGTAAGTCCAATATTCCAAAACATGTTTATTATAATGTTACATTAGTTTCAAACTCAGATTACATGTTTATTATGCTCTAAAATCATTCTATGTGCGAAAAGGGCATTTTGGGCATTATTTAGGCATAACATATGGACTTTTCATAAAAACCCGACAAATGATATGATCAGAAGGTATAACCCTTATGGGGTATTCCTTACAATAATATGATCATATTATGACTTCAAACAATATCTAAACTATCCTAAACAGGCCAGAATCGAAAGTCAAAGCAGAAGTCAAACAATTTGACTTTCGGTTGCAAACCGAGCTCTAAGCAAGAAATGGCGGGTTGAACATGATCTAACATGTCCTAATATGTTATATAAACTGTTATAATGTCAAAATTAAGGTTTTGGTACTTCGAAGTTCATTAAACGTTAATTACGAAAATCTGCGTTTTTTACTTTTATATAATAAAACTTTGACCCGTCATTTGACCAACTTAACGTGATCTCTAGAAGGTGCCCTCTTATGGGATTAACACCTACATTATTACGATCACGTAGCCATGTTTTATTCGAACATTGGCCTAACCGAAATGGTCATAACTGAAAGTCAAAGAAAAAGTCAATTTGCCTGATTTTCGGCTAGTAACTAGCCTATAAATGAAACAGGACTGGGGAGAACACTTAAAAGTGTTCAAGGAAAGATTGGACTACAAGAAAGAGACCACTTTTTAAGCAGAAACAACTCCAATATAGAGAGAAATAATTTATAAAAAAGGTGCAAGTCTTGAAAATGCAAGAACAAGGCTATTTATACTTGCATCCAAGCCCTCAAATCTTGCCAACTGGCTACTGAGGTGGTATGGAGGAGATTCGTGGCACCCCAAGTGTCACAAGGAGAAAGAAATGTGTCCAATTCATGACACAAGTGGCAGGAACAACAGTTGCAACTGACAGCTGCCATTAAACTGCCAGCGAAGGCCTTACGGACTGTAAGGGTCCGGTCTTACGGTCCGTAAGGACCTTCTGGCGCGCCCCTAGTTTTAAAAGCCTTGCGGTCCATAAGGGACCTTCAGAAGCTATAAATTTGGCATTTTGTCATGTTTGATCCCTCAACTCCCATGCTTCCACATTTTTACATAATTGGTCCCTCTCGTCCAACTTACCGGAAATATTTGAGAGTTAAATGGACACGTGTTGCCCACTTATTCGTTATAAATTTTTGAGGTGTTACATCCTCACCCCCTTAAAAGAAATCTAGTCCTCGAGATTTATTCCAAATAGATAGGGGTACTTTTGTCTCATATTTACTTCAACCTCCCGTGTATATTCTGGGCCATGACGGGAATCCCATTTGACTTTCACGATGGGGAAGATTTTCTTTTGGAGCCTTTTAACCTGTCGATGCGCGATCAAAATTGCTTTCTCAATGAACCGCAGGTTTTCATCAATTTGCACTGTGCGGCATTGCTAGTGACGCATCAACTAGACATTTTTTTTAAATTTGAGATGTGGAACATGTCACACCCCGATATTTCCACGTATTATCGGTGGGCGCGGTGGGGGAGTATCGTGACGTAGTTGATATCATCATAGTCAAACAACACAATTTAAATGCACAGCGGAAGCAAAAGATAAATATATTACAATCCGATATGAGGTAACATCAAAGTATTAAAACGGAAAGTAAAGGATCCACAGGCGGATCAATTAAAAATGAAAACTGTTCAACAGACTTTGACATCTAGAGCTTGCGAGACTTGATTATTGATGCCTGGAGTAGCCAGCCTATTACGTATAGTACCTGCACTTAACCTTTTTGGAAAATACGTCAGTTTACACTGGTAAATACAATTAACTGACTCATTTGAAAAGGTTTAATAAAATTGATTTGAATGCACGTGGCACAAACTTTTATAACTTGGGATAATTATTTGAATATAAACTTGTAAAAGAATTACATGTTCGTTATGCGTTCAGTAGCCCGGGTCATGCCGGGTTAAAGATTAATAGACACACCACATTATTTATTTATGCACTGACGGGTGTACGCCTACACCCCGCGCTCAGGTCGTGGCCATTTCATAAAATGATGCCAAGGATATCCGGGACATGGTCATTAAACCCCTAAAGGCGGTAAACAAACAAAACAATATTTTTAAACGGGTCATCTCGATAATACTTAACCACCATACGATTAAGGTCGAATGCCCGACCAAGCGGTATTTTATATACCGTACCCCAAGCCCGTATAAGGGAAAATAAGTTAAAAGTATTTACCTAAGCTAGCTCCTGTCTTAAATAGCAAGAATTATAATAACTCAGCCGTATTCACTTAAGTAAGCGTAGGTACAATTTACCGGAAGGCTCTAGTCTGGAATGATGGTATAAATAACCAATTAGAATACTAACGGGTCTTAATTATGTCATAGACTTAGACCGGCTAGTTTTTAAATAGAAAATACGGTTCGTACGCATGATTAAGCGAAGACCGGAATAGAATGTGATTTAGACCCGACAAGTTTGAAGACTTGTATAATATAGGTAAACTGAACACATTCTGGATTTTGAGATAAAAACGATAAGGTTTGACCCGTTTCGGCTAATTTATGCAAACTAGTTACATAAACCGAACCGAACGCGCGAGAGGCGTAACGGGTAACCATAAGAGTCATATACAGGTTTCCTAAGTTAATATGCTTTAAATGTGATATGATATCAGTAGGATATCTTCCATTATGCCCAAAACGAGTTTAATCTCAATTTAAGCCCCGTAGGGGTATTTCGGTCATTTTAAAGATATAAAAAGAGTTTAAGTATTAACTTGAGTTACAGGTCTGATATCATTAGTAAAAATACTTAATTTAATAAGTTATAACAGTAGGGTATTACATATATGTGAAATTTATCAATTATAACCAAACTATGCACAGTGGGGGCATTTTGGTAATTTCACATAAGCTTAAAAGGTCAAAATCGGAAATCTGAGTTTAAAACTTTTGGTTACTGTTAGGGTACAATTATTTACTAAAAATATCAGTAGGCATCAAACCTTATATGTTAAAAATAGCTTTAATGCATACTATGCGTTAAAAACGCTTAAAAAGGCGATTTGGAGCCATTTCCGGGTTTTCAAAGGAAGGCTGATATTTTTATTATTCCAGAAGGCTCAAAATATTTTATTTATCATATTAGATCAGTAGAAAAAGGTTTGGTGTCTAAATGTTATGTAAAACTCATTTTATAAGCAAAAAGGGTATAATCGGTATTTACCGAATCAAGGCAATAACCTTAGGTTATGATCAGTTTAAAATAATTAAAAATCTTCAAAAATCCCAAAATATTATATTACATCGGTGGTAAAAAGGTTTGGGTCAAAAATTGGGTTTAGATAGGCTTTATGCTAATCACGCCGTTTATTTAATAAAAAGCGTTCTAATTACGCTATTGAGCATAACTCCTAATCTAGACCTCAAACTGATGTGAAATTTTAGGGACATGTTCATAAATCAGTAACAAAGATTATTATCCTCTCACATTTCCAAAATTCTCGTTTTAGGGTCAAATGGGCATTATGGTCAACATTAAGCAATTAACGGAACATCGGAATAAATCAACGGGTCGAGTAGTATAATCACAGAGGGTTATACTATCATATAACCCGGTCCTAATGGAACTTTAAGGCATGTCTAAACCCATCTAAATCGGGTCAGAACTAAAAGTCAAAGCGACAGTCAAACTATGCGACTGTCGGTTCCGAATCGAGCCTAAATTGAAAATTGTCGGGTTGAACATGTTTAGACATGTTCTTACATTAATTACCAAGTTATATGAGTGGCAAAACAGGTTACACATCTTCTACATTGCTAATTATGTGTTAATTCGAAAATTAAGTTTCTGTTGACTTTTTAATATTGGGTTTGACCCGACATTTGACCAAGCTAGGGTGATAATCAGTAGGTGCCCTCTTAGGGGTTTATTACCTACATAATTACCAACTTATAACTACTCTTAATTTGACTAATGACTGGATCATTAGTGTTTAATTACCAATTCAAACCTTAACTATGATAAGTTTGACTTTTGACCATTAAACTAATCAAAACTGAATTAGGAAAGGTTAAGAATACTTACCAAGGTCCTAAGCACGACCAATGATCACTAGGAAGTGGTCTTGTGCTCCAGGAAGTTCTAGGAATGAAGATGGAATGAATGATCAAAAGTTGGGACAATGTGGGTTCTTATATAGTGATCTTGATTGATCAAGATCATGCCAAACAACTCTATGGATGTTATGGGATCATTCCAAGTGTCCCTAAGCCCTCCTAAATCATTAAACAAGTCCCTAGAATCAGGAAATGGCGATTTGAGGCGGTGTAACAAGATGGAATAGGAAACTGACTGTTTTCCGCATCTAGGACATGCTTACGGACCATAAGGTCCAGAGTGTTACGGTCCGTAAGGACCTGGTCAGCAGCAAAGTTTCAAAAGTTGACATATTTGGCCCCTGAACTTCCAAATGTCATTTCCGACACATCTAAGGCCCGTTAAACCA
The DNA here is from genome assembly GCA_030545235.1 of Helianthus tuberosus. Classification (NCBI taxonomy): domain Eukaryota; kingdom Viridiplantae; phylum Streptophyta; class Magnoliopsida; order Asterales; family Asteraceae; genus Helianthus; species Helianthus tuberosus. The sequence continues at coordinate 177,522,756 of CM060365.1, read as the reverse complement.
TTTTTAAGGCTCTACAATGATGCCTAAGCATAGAGAACATGAAACATGCTTTAAAACATGCCGGATGTCGGTTCGTTTGGTCGTATGGTCACGTTGTTCGGCTAATTACGACGGAACACTGACGGACGCGAAAAACGATCCAAACGACGCAACGAATGGAATTTTATCAAGCCAAACACTAAAATAAAATATTTTAGTGCTTACTTAAATTTTTGGGTGTCCGGGGATATTCAGAATGTACGATATGCGCGTAAACGCAAACTTGTGCGCTTTTTGACACTTTTAGTCCCTGCATGACTTAAAAGTTTATTTTTGCGCACCTAACACCTCTAAGCCTATATCTAAGCTATGAAAAGGATAAATAGGGTATGTTTAACTCATGGTCATATTCCGAAAGGTCTGATAACATACGAATCGGCATACTTTAGCAGTTTGACGCTTTAGGTCCCTCTAATGCGCAAACTTGCGTAAATCATCATTTAATAGCATTGAAGCCTCATCTAATCTTTATTAGGCATTCTTGAAAGTATTATTAAACATCATAATGCTTCGGGCTCGATAAAAGGTCATTCAGAGGTATAATTAAACATATTGACACTTTTAGTCCCTAATACTTGCAAAGTTGCGCGTAACTTCACTTTTAGGCATAAAAGCCTTGGATGGCCAATGCTTGGCATTCCCGAGAGTATAATCAAATATCATGAGGCTCTCGGTTTGTTAAAAGGTCACTCAGAGGTAAGAATTAACATTTTGACGCTTTTAACCCTTTATTGCACAAACTTTCAATTAATTACGCAAACGGCTACACTTGATCAACAAGTGGCTTATTTGTGAATATAAAACCGTAAAAGGTTATTTAGAAACTTATTTTAGGTATGACAATACTTCCAGTTCTTTCATAATTAATGTTTTTCGATTTTTCAAAAAATTAGTCCCTTATATTCAAGGTTTGACTTTACTAGGGTTTATTACACGTGTCGATACATCATTGGACATGATTTTATGAGGTGTTACATCCTCACCCCCTTAAAAGAAATCTCGACCTCGAGATTTGCTAAAGTAAAGGAAGTACTTTCTGTCTTATATTGAACTTAATCTTCCCCAGTACATTTGGGCCTCTAAGGCACCCCAGTTGACCTCTATGATAGGTCATGTATCCTTTTGGAGCTTCTTTACCTATCGATCCTTAATTGATACGGGTTTCTTGTCCAATCATAAAGTTTCATTAATCTGGTTATCATTACATGATAGTGTGTTTCAACTTATTAGCGAAACCTATCCTTAAATCATCAGTGTGGGTCGCATTGCGAGCTCCACTAAGCTCCTTATATAGGTTTTAGCTTATAGGCTATTGACCTTTGTTGCATTCGAATTCCGATTGCTCCTATATATCCAGGACTTAACTTATCCAGAGAAATTTAAAATTTGGTATACCCTTCTTAGGGCGATACCTTCGATTGAACCTTATTCCTTATTAAGGACTTAAGAAGGTTGCGACTTTTATCAATCCTTAATTTTCTGCCGTTTACTGGCAAATTTAAAGTGATTACGAATTCGAATGATCTTATTCGTTGTTTCCAATGCAACTTTCAGATCTTGGTAATTGGACTTACCAATCTATTGTTCTAATAATAGATTTTTAACCTTCCATCTATACAAGGTCTCCAAAGGAGTAGCCTTGATACTTACATAATAATTGCTATAGAAAAACTTATTTTATGGTGAGATGGTTATTCCATCCACTGCTTAAAACTAATCTCAAGGAATAGCTAATCCTTACAGCTAGTCGACAAATCGACGATCCTGGGCAGCTAATGGCGATTCTTAATTGTTGCCTCAATAGGGTTGCGGTAATCAATGCATAAGCAAGATGAACCATCTTTCTTATTTACTAAAATCGGAGTTCTTAGAACTTTGAATTTGGCTTTATGAAACCTTCTCTAAAAACTTATCGATTTGGCTCTTAGTTCTTCCTATTCCGTTGGCACTAACAGATATAAGGCTTTTATAATAAATGCAGCTCGAAGCGGGATGTTTGTCCTAACATCCACTTGCCTCTCAGGAGGTAAACATAGTAATTCTTATAAAGGAGATAATTATGACACACAGAGATGTCAGAGATGTCCGTATTCTCAGGCTTTGGTTCATCTATCGATGTCGGTGTCAGATAAATGGCACATTCTCTTTACAAATGCAAGGAGGCCCTAAGTAGAGATACTTATAAGGACATTTTATATTGGATATCTTCTTTGAATACTACTAGTCGACTTTAGTACAATATGACCATTGGGATATCTTAGGGGTTCCATGCATTAAACCTCCATACTGATCAGGCATGGAAGCAATCTATGGGACACACTAGGATACGCCAATCCTCATATGGCACTTTTATCAAACATAGTTTGGCATTCGCAGGCGATAGAAAACAATGAGAAAAATAAAATAAAATAATATATATTGTCGTACTCTTTTTGGGGAAGAGTACTCCAGATTCTTATGCAAGGATTTTCTTCGAGGATGGGAGAGATGGTCATTATAGATTCCATTGGTAAGTTATACCTTATATTTAATATCTGGGGTTCTTATGAATGTAATCAAAAGTTTGCTAAGCTTATGGTTTACTAAAGGTTTATTATCCCTTGCATTAACGTAATATAGTTAGCAGACACTATCAATGCTAAATGGTAAGGGACGTACCTAATGCTATTATTGATATGCACTGTCTCTGGCATTCAACCGGTAGTTCAGGCGTTTCCTTTCTTATCCTTCCTAGACTTAGCTGCTCCTTCCTTGGCAGCCTTAGGGCAATTAGTACTATGTGGCCCTTTTCGCCACAGCTGAAACAGTTTGCATTCTTTATGTCCCTACATTCGTGGGACTGGTGGCCAGTCCTTTTACAGATGCCACATTGCTTTAACTTTTGGTTTGATCGACACTGTCCCCAGTGTCTTCTTTTGCAGGTTTTGCATGTAGGCTTTTTGTTGGAATCCTGTTGGTTATTGTTGAACTCGGATTTGTTCTTCTTAGGATTCTGGGAGTTATCCTCCTCCCTTTGTCTTTTCTCATTAGTTTCAATCTTGATTGACTTTTGTCTCACTATATCTAGAGTGAGAGGCAAAGATAGATCTACAGTTGATCTGAAGGTGATTGGCCTTGAAGCCATAACATTCCCTTTTATTTCTGGTGCCAAACCACCGATGAAACGCGCAATGCGTTTTGGTTCAGGGGTAATTAAATAGGGTACCAATCTAGACAGGGAGTTGAAGTCGGTAACATATTGCTGACAATTTAGGTTCTTCATTGTGAGAGTCAAAAAATCTGTCTCCACCTTTTCCACTTCGTGTTGTGGACAGTAGTTCTCTTTGATAAGGTCCACAAACTTGGACCATCCCATATTGTATAGGGGAAATTTCCCCGTGGACTGCATCATGGCCCTCCACCATGCAAGAGTCTCGCCCTTGAAAGATTGTGAAACAAACTTTACTACGTCCTTATTAGCACAATTGCTGATGTCCACAACAGTTTCCATTTCCTCAAGCCATTCCATGGCATCAATTGCTCCTTTTTCGCCATTGAAATCTCTGGGTTTGCAAGAGACGAAGTATTTGTAGGTGCACCCGTCTTTAGTTGAACAGGGCTTATCATAGAGTACCAACTTCTGAGGTTCGCTCTTTTTATCTGAAGAGTGAACGGAGCTCTCCTTACGAGCTGATTTATGTGTTTCCGTATGGACCTTTGAGTGAGTGTCACTCGGTTCCTTTTTGTTCTCAAGGATCTTATTCACAGCTTCACTAATTGCTGCGTCAATCAAGGCCTGAAGAGCAGTGCCATTAACATTTATATTTACATTTGCATCCTTGTTTCTAGCCGCAGTACTGCTGTGTGCTTCGTCGGAATCCACCATTTTGAAGCTTTGGTACTAAACACCAAAAATAACATATGCTTAGCCACATACTATTATGGAATCATCGTAATGGATGATTTATAAGCCACGGTATTAATAAACCATAATGGCTGTTAGGTTTCTAACTTCATTATAGTATGCCACTAGAAAGTATGTCAATTATATTTAGCCTAGGTCAAATAGGACCATCAATTGTGTTTAAGGTTTGGACCGAGTCCATTACCTTTTGACAGGGAATCACAATGTTACAACTGTCCTTGTCATGACGACAATCTTTAGATAGTTGGAAGGCTTGTCACGAAGGACATTAATAGTCATAGGCACGAAGGCCTTGTCACAAAGGACATATAAGATATGGCACTTAAGGCATTAATATATAAGCCGCAATCTTATTGGATTAGAGATCTTAAGGTTCGCACATAGTTCTTCACCTTTGGACAGAGAGTCAAAGACTACAGCCGTCATCTCTTTGGAAGATAATTTATTTTGCCATAGAGGCTAGTCAATGGACATCATTCTGATTAACTGGATGATTGTGAGCTTCAGAGGAGTCAGCCGTGGTGAAGCTTTGAAGGCTACTAACCAAGTAGTAATAATTTATTTAATCATATAGCGAATTGTCGAACTTGACGATTAAATAGCCATGGTGTAACTCAACCATATAGGCCAATAGATAGTATTAAATTTATTTGATTATGTTTGGCCTAGGTTTTTAAATAAACCATCTTTGGCGTTTAAACGGAATATGATTCTTCATATTTATTAGACAGGGGACATAAGTCACGACTGTCAATGTCGTACCGACATTTTATATAGCATAAGGGCTTGTCCCAAGGACTTTTTGATGGCAGAGAGGCCTTGTCACTAGGGAAATTTTAAAACGTAATCAATGATTCCTTTGGATCGGAAAATTTCATAATTCATTGTCTTGACAAGATGTTATGAAATAAAACTATCTTTTCATGTATACATCTTTGCCCGTAGGTATACATCCCAATGGATGTTTTGATGTGTTCATCATGTTCGACGTTTATTAGCCATGATTCCTCTTGATCATTTACGCTAAAAATAAGGGGTTTGGAAAAAAATTCCTAATATAAGGATGACAAGTGTGATTTTATCGCATCACCTATTGTCAGGAGTGTTAACATGTTTTTAAATGTTAACAAGGATTGAAATCTTTTAAATAGGTTCTACCATCGTAGCCAGGTCTTTAATGACATTCAAGCTAGGTTATACCTTTTTAAGATTCTCTTTTAATATGAACACAGGCAGGAAATGAATGATATTTATTTTATTCAGGATTTTCATTATAATCCTAAATTATAAGTTAGTAATAGCACAAAAGGCCTAGTCACGTGGACAAGTTTAGTTTATAAGCCCAGATTTTATAGAATCGAGGCATTAAGGTTTGAGTTAATGTTCATTACCTTTTCTTGACAAGGAGTTGTAGGCTACCACTGTCTTTAGTCCCAAGGACGTTAATTATAGCTGTGGCATCTGGGGAAAACCTGCAGCAACCTTGATTTCTCACTTCACTCCTCTGTGCTTACTAAATTTCGGGACGAAATTTCTTTCAAGTTGGGGATGATGTGACAACCCGTATTCCCAAGGTTAGCATTGTCCGACCTCGTGGCACTTGACTTATATCACTACTGTCATGTTTCACTACACGTCGTCACTACGTATATGTGGCGTAAACACGTTAAACCTGTTTAAATTACATTAGATCACTAGGATTAATTGGTTGTGAGTTAATTAATGTTAAATACTAAATATTTATGTTATACGAACATGCATTTTAGCCAACAATGTACTCACTTTGTTATTATTTACCTTTGGCCCAAATCTCTAATTAGTGTGATAAGATCCTCGGCCCAAAAGAAGCCCACCCCTGGCCGATTAACCCCCTGTATGTATATACGCATGAGACATGTAAGTTTGCATTGTTTAGTAAACACATTACCACACAAAAACCCTAATATTCTTCTTTTCTTCTCCCTGTGCGATCGGCGACATCCCATTCCCCTCACTCGAGGCACTTCTAACTCTCGTGTTAAGCACCCTATATTTCGGTTAGTATGATTAATTATTCTTGTAATCTGCTTGTTGTTCATGTTAATTGTGATTGTATACATATACATACTGTTGATTGCTTATTGCTGAGGTCCATCGTGATTAGATATATGGACTGTGGAGTATTCTGTTGATGATATGGATATAGTGATTATCTAGGGTGAATGATAGAAACAGTTATACGTGAAATAATCGATGCGGAATCCTGAAACTTGTTACTACTAGTGACGATCTCGTTGAGTGTTGATCACCGTTTTAATGACAATTATGTGTTCAGGATCAAATAATAATCGGAATTATGTGAACGTAATTGATGATCGAGTAATGATTTCAAGTGGATGAATGAAACAGTTCAGTAGGGTTTCGCATGATCAGTAGGTTAGGAGGATTAAGTTAACTGCATGAATCATAGTAATTGTTATGATAATAAGACCATCGTACCCACTTATAATGATATTCATTGATGATTATGTTTATGCTATTGGAGCACGTGAACAGTGAAGTAGGATAGATTGACTTTTATTGATGGGTGATCATGATTATGTTAATAAAACATGTCAAGTGTAGACTGCATTAATTAAACACATCAGAAGTCATGTGATGCATAGTACACAATCCATGTGATTCAAGTTGGAGGTCCAATCAGAATGTGAAAGTATTGTTTGTTGGCCATGTGATTAAGTTGAGTGGCCCAATGAAGCTTTATCATTAACTGATGTTTGTCGGCTATCTTTATTAAAGATAGCATATGTCCACGAGAAGTAATAGTGTAGTCGGATTTCATATGTTTGTTAGTAATTCATATTCAGTTTGAGTAAACTCATTTGGGCCGAATTTAGATGGGTCGTGTCTTGTATGGAAACTATATCAAACAGCTAGTGTAAGTATGACATGTGACTAACTTTATGATGTGCCATACCATGATGTCAATGTCAATTGAAATTGTGAAACTGTTTTATGAACCGAAACGTGTACTGAATGACTAAAGTTATCATAAGATCATGGGCATGGAATGTAAGATGTAATTATGTGATTTAGGTGTATGTGAATCGGTTACTTGCTATGGGTTGATCATGAACTGTGAGGTGCGTAATTAACTGTTATGAATAGTATCATGTTATGTGCATTGCTGGTATATTACTAGTGAAATATGTGCAGCGAGTATGTGATTTATGTGTTACGAAACTAACTGTCTCTGGTAACCACGGTAGGGTTTGGTTGACCAACTGGGAACGGGTAATGTATCAAAACATACCGAGCAAATCCAAGGTGAGTTCACTGCTCTTTTCCAAGCATGCATCCCGGGAAGGGATATCGGGTAACGTTCCAGGGAGGAATGCAGGTTAATGGGATGTTTGTTATTACTCAGTTTCTATTATGTAAGACCCCCTACATCTACCGATAGTTGCCGGTAAGGCAACGAGGTATTTAGTTGATAGCGCTATTAGGATTGGCACCCTCACACCGTGCCGAAAGGACGGGCGTGAACTAATTACCTTGACCACTTGACCAATGCCTAGATAGAGGCATTGGGGTTGGGCATTCACATCGTGTATCATATAAGACCCCTTACATCTACTCGAGGTTGTTAGTTGAACTAATTACCTTGACCAATGCCTAGATAGAGGCATTGGGGTTGGGCATTCACATCTTGTAGCCAATTGCGGTAGTCGAGCTAATAACAACATCAAATCAAATCATCGAAACTGCGCAACGTTTTAATCTGGTAACTGGTATCTAAACACGTTAACAAAACTTTGAACTCACCAGCGTCGTCTGACACACTTGTTTGCATGCTTGCAGGTTTGTAGGTTTATATCACTGGGACTTGCTGTCTGGGATGCTGGAGTGGTCATGGGTCAAGACACATGGAATCTCAATACAAGCTTAATGGTTTATACACACATGGTTTACGAAACGCTTAACAACTGAGTTATGCTTCCGCTGTATACAATGAATGATATGTAACGTTTGTAACACTTTTTGTTAATGAATGAAAGTTTTATTTAAAAATATCTATGAGTTCAATGTGATTGGTGGCTTGGATCCTGGTACGTCACACGCCTCGCGGGGGTTTTCGCATGTGGTATTTTGGGGGTGTGACAATAGCCCGTAGGCACTTCATCTTTTCTTGACAGGGAGTTGTAGGCTACCACTGTCTTTAGTCTCAGAGGACGTTAATTATAGCCCGTAGGCATTTCCCTTCTAAGGGATATTCATAATATGATAATCTTATAGGATGATATAAGCCATGATTTCTAGATCATAAGGCAAATTAGGAAATTTAAAAAAAAAAATCCAATATAGGGATGACTATTGTGATTTTCTCGAATCGCATTTGTCAAGAGTGCTAACATGTTCTTAGGTGTTAACAAGGATTTGAATCTTTTGAATAGGTTTTACCATCTTGGCCATGTCTGTAATGACATTTAGGCTAGGTTTTTACCTTTAATATTCTTTTTAATATTTAACGCAGAGCAATCCTAATTTGAGATGTTAATATGGATCTGAATCTAATTATGGAACTACCATCTTGGCCCGGTCTTAAAATGACACGTGGCTAGGTCTTGTCCTTTTTAGATTTTGCCATTTTATTATAATGGTAGATCTTATAAAAGGAATGTTATTTTTCATTTATTTCATATTTCATGTTTAGGATGAAAATTTAAATTTAGTCATTCCACTATAAAATTAAAAAGTTCAGGTTTGCCCTAAACGGGACTTGAAAGAAAATAACGTTGTCCTCGAAGGGACTGAAAGATAAATATGTCCTTATAAGGACTATCAAGGAAACGATCTTCAGCAAAAGGAGTTTCTTTTTCATTTTATTTCTGAATGCTTTCTCCTTGGTTGCACGTTTCATCCTAGCCGCGGTACGAAGCTCAACATTTCAAGGCTCCGGGTGTGGAGAATTTCTAATACGGCTTCTTCGCTTTGCGACGTATCCAATATATATAAAGAAAAAAAATTGGAAGCAATAATTTCCAGATTAGGATTGAGAATATTCCTATGTTAAGTCTAGACTCAGAAGGTCAAGGAATGTGCTAATGTGTCATTGAGATTAAACACAAAAAGGCTAGTGTTTAATTCACTCAATGTTAGCTCTGATACCAACCTGTCACACCCCGATATTTCCACGTCTTACCGGTGGGCCCGGTGGGGAGTATCGTGACGTAGTTGATATCATCATAGTCAAACAACACAATATTTAAATGCACAGCGGAAGCAAAAGATAATTATATTACAATCCGAATTCAAAAGTAATATCAAATATTACAACGGAATGTAAATTGGATCCACAGGCGGATCTTGAAACAAAAGAAGACAAAAGAAGTTATCAGACTAATGGCTTATGTGAAGGAGTTGCAAAGTCCTCATCTAACAAGTCCTGAGCAGCTTCCAGCCTATTACGTACTTGTACCTGTCACTTAGACTTTGGAAAAATACGTCAGATTTCACTGGTAAATACTCTTAACCTATTTTCTCTTATACGGGCTTGGGATACGGTAATATAAATACCGCATGGTCAGGTATGGGATTCAAAGACCAATGAGTCAGGAAATCCAAATAACCTGTTTTAATTCGTATTGCTTGACTGAAACATTGGGAGTTAATGCGACCGTGTCCTGGATATCCTTGACTCATTAATTGCAATGGCCACGACCTAAGCACGGGGTGTAGGCATACACCTGACAGATGCAATATGCTTATTAATTAATTATACCCAATATGGGATTCCCAATAAGGGAATAGTGGTGTGTCGGTTAATCTTGAACCGGCATAGAACCGGGCCCCGTATGTAGAGCAAGTTATGTAAAACTGATAACATGAGATATAGTTTGTCCCAAGTATAAAAAGATTAATTTTGCCTTGTGCATTTTAATCAAAGTGTCAAAATATTTACGTGCCTTGTGGCCCTAAACCAATTTTCATAAACATTTTCAAATGAGTCGGTTGAGTGTATTTACCAATGAAAACTGACGTATTTTTCCAAAGTCTAAGTGACAGGTACAAGTATGTAATAGGCTGGAAGCTGCTCAGGACTTGTTAGATGAGGACTTTGCAACTCCTTCACATAAGCCATTAGTCTGATAACTTCTTTTGTCTTCTTTTGTTTCAAGATCCACCTGTGGTTCCAATTTACATTCCGTTGTAATATTTGATATTACTTTTGAATTCGGATTGTAATATAATTATCTTTTGCTTCCGCTGTGCATTTAAATATTGTGTTGTTTGACTATGATGATATCAACTACGTCACGATACTCCCCACCGGGCCCACCGGTAAGACGTGGAAATATCGGGGTGTGACAGAACACATCCTGGATTCCACTGAGTTCCTCAAGTAGCTTTAGCTTATAAGATACGCAACCGACACATTCAATTATCTCGAATAGTCCTATATATCTGGGGCTTAACTTGCCCTTCTTTCCAAATCTCACGACACCTTTCCAAGGTGATACTTTTAACAAAACTTTATCCCCAATTTGGAACTCAAGAGGTTTCCGCCTCTTGTCTGCATAGCTCTTCTGCCTATCACAACCAGCTTTGAGTCTCTCACAGATCTGTATAATCTTGTCCGTGTTCTCATGGACTATCTCAGGTCTTGATTGTTGGCTTTCTCCAACTTTAGCCCAACAAACGGGCGTTCTGCATTTTCTCCCATACAAGGCTTCAAATGGAGCGGCCTTAATACTTGTATAGTAACTATTATTATAAGAGAATTCAATTAGGGGTAGATGGTCATCCCAGCTACCACCTAGATCAATGAAACATGCTCTCAGCATGTCTTCCAAAGTTTGGATTGTACGCTCACTCTGACCATCAGTCTGTGGATGGTAAGCCGTACTAAAATTTAATCGTGTGCCTAAAGATTGTTGGAAACTCTTCCAAAAATGAGATGTATACCTAGTATCTCTATCGGACACTATGGATACTGGCACTCCATTAAGGGACACAATATTGTCCACATATAATTGGGCCAATTTGTCGGAACTAAAAGTTTCCTTAATTGGCAGAAAATGGGCTGACTTAGTCAATCTATCGACTATCACCCAAATCGTGTCATTGTCACGTTTAGTCTTTGGTAACTTGGTAATCAAGTCAATTGTTACCATTTCCCATTTCCATGTAGGAATTTTGAGTTGTTGTAGCAGTCTTGATGGTTTCTAATATTCAGCCTTAACTTGTGAACACGTCAGACATTTAGCTACATAGGTGGCTATGGATTTCTTCATACCCATCCACCAATAATTCTTTTTCAGATCTTGGTACAATTTGTCTCCTCCAGGATGTACTGAATATTTGGAATTATGTGATTCTTGGAGAATCAGATCTCTAAGGGGCTGTTTGTTTACCTCTTAATAAGGCTCTTAATGATTCAGACCTCTTACTGGTTCAACACTTAATGGTTCAGACTGTTTGTTTCACGAGCATATGTCTGAATGATTCAGACATTTGCCTCTGAATGGTTAAGATTTATACAGAGTCTGAATGGTTAAGACCTCTAATGTGAATTGGTCAGACATTTGCCTCTAAACGGTTAAGCATTATACAGGCTTTTAGTGGTTTAGACCTCTTACTGGTTCAACACTTAATGGTTCAAACCTTTTATTGGTTCAACACTTAACCATTCAGATGTTGCCAAACAACCCCTAAGTCCTTCGAAGATGGGAACCCAGATTCTGTCATTGAATCTCAAAATTCCATCTTTTCCAGGTGTTAACTGGTCTACTGTTCCACCTAATCCTTCGTTAGAAACATTTGTTTTTAATAAAGCTTGCCTTTGAACTTCTAGCAGTTTCTCACTCAAACTAGTTCTAAGTTCAATTCTTTTAGCATGAACCCTAATTGGTTTAATTCTTTCTTTACAGCTCAAGGCTTCAACAACAACATTTGTCTTACCAGGATGATAACGAATCTCACATTCGTAATCATTCAATGTTTCCATCCAAAGGCGTTTTCGCATATTTAAATCCTTTTGATTAAATATATGTTGGAGGCTTTTATGATCAGTGTATATTACACACTTTGTACCATATAGATAATGTCTCCATAACTTTAGTGCAGATACAACGACACCCAGTTCTAAGTCATGGGTGGTGTAATTCTTCTCGTGCACCTTAAGTTGTCGAGATGCATAGGTTATCACCTTGCCTTTTTGCATCAGCACGCACCCTAATCCTGTGTGCGAAGCATCACAATAGACTACAAAGTCTTTAATTCCATCGGGTAAAGATAATACTGGAGCATTACTCAATTTCTGTTTAAGAATCTCGAATGATTCTTTTTGTTTTGATCCCCAATCAAATTTGGCATTCTTACGAGTCAATGCAGTTAAGGGAGTGGCTATTCTCGAGAAGTTCTCAATGAACCTTCTATAATAACCAACCAATCCCAATAAGTTGCGGATTTCAGATAGGGTTTTGGGTGCTTCCCAATTCATTATTGCTTCAATCTTAGCTGGTTCAACTTGGATTCCACGTTCACTAATCATGTGTCCTAAGAATTGGACTTCTCTAAGCCAAAACTCACACTTAGAGAATTTCATAAAAAGCCTTTCTTGTTTTAGCAAATTGAGAATACATCTAAGATGATTCTCGTGATCATTTTTAAGATGTGATTTGTGGTTCCAAAGGCAAAAGCTTGTGATACGGATCGCCACATACGCTATAATGATACGCTATAATACGATACTTAACGATAAAAAAATAATAAAGATGTGATACGATAAGCCACGATACGCTATAATACGATACTTAACGATAATAAAATAAAGATTTTAAAATCATTAAAACAAAAATAACCAACAATAAACCCCAATAACCAAACCAAACCAAAAACAAAACACCAAAAATCAGGGCATTAATACGCATCATATAGACCTATACGATGCGCATATGCCTATACGATGCCCATAGGCCTATACGATGCGTATAGGCCAGCCGCCAGACAAGCACTACACCTGTCAGTCTGCCATTTCTTAACTTTATTGATGTGGATTGTTATTGAATCACCTTCTCTCATCCAGGTATTCACAAGCTCACGAATAAAATAAACCTTATTTGCTGCAAAAGGCTTCTCATACGTGTTCGATGATGTTGTCATCACTACTCTAGCTAAGGTCTCCTTTTGGATATTAAATGCAACATTCTCAGATAGAGAAAGATAGACAAAGCGTTATCATGGCTCTGGCTTTCTTATCTAACTTATCCCAATCTGCTTGGGATTTTTTTTCTGGCTTTTCATCCTCGAGCACTACATCTAAGTTTTTCTAATAAAGTAGTGCTTCAACTTGCATCTTCCACCAACCAAACTTCTTCCCATCAAACTTTTCGATCTGAATTTTCCCATATTCTACCATGATAACACAAACACGACTAAACGAAAACTGAAATCAAAATAAACATAAAACCAACACTGAAATTCTAAAAAACACACTGATCTCAACCAATTATTTTTCTTGGCTACACTGCCCACTAAAACCTTTAGCCCACTAAAACCTTTAGCCCACTCAATTTAAATACGCTAGGCTACTGTCCTTTGTATACATGACCTAAAAAATATATCTGGTAAAAACTGCTAAACGCTAAATAAAAATAAATCAAGACAAGTTCACTTTTCTTCTTGATTCTTGATCTGCGCAAAACTCCAAAGCAAAAAAAAAAAAAAAAAAAAAAAATGCTCCTGCTTCCTTTTTTTTAACGATCAACAAATCAACCCCGAGCACTCTCAGGGTATCCACTGGACAAACGGAGTACTCCGAGAGTAACCCGAGTCGTCCACCACCAATTCTGGGGAAAACCCAGTAACCCACCCGCCCGTAGGCACGACGGTAAATTACCGGTAAAAACCGTTTGTCTCAAGGATCGAACCCAAGTTCCCCTGGGTCTCCTATCACTGCCCACCAATGCCTCACTTTTTTTTTTGCACCAAATGAGAATTGAACTTGAGTCTTCAAAGAAGAACTTAATCCTCCTACCACTTAAGCTAGAGGTCATTGACACTTCCTTTTTCCTTTTAATCGTAATTCACTAATCCAATATATATATTTTTTTGTCTTTTTTCTACTTGGTTTATCCTAATGAAAAGAATAGCAACGGAGTATCAGGTGACGAAACTGATCAAGCGATCGACTGAGGATAGGGGTGTGACTGCTCGTAGCGAACCCTAGATCGCAACTCTCTTGCATTGTGTTTCCTGCGTGTGACGAGCCAAAGCTCTGGTACCACTATTAAGGACCGAGCACACACACATGAATACGAACACGACACCGAAAGCAGTCTAAACTGACCTATGTCCACGGGTGACAACTAAGATATTTTTATTTAGGTGTTTTTAACATTACAAGTACAAGAGGTTATTTTTATAGACTACACAATTAGGGTTTATAATTCGTAATTAAAGAATAAGCCCGTGGGCCGTGACTCGGGTCAACTGCCTTTACTGTCACGCCACTCCTACCGGTGTCCGAGAAGTCTACAACCCAACACTACTCTATGAGGTTTCTTATCATATAAGACAATACATTGACGAGGTTCATTGGGAATATGGAGTACATGTTCTGGAGGCAGGGGCGAATATAGAGGGCTTTTACGGGTTCCCAGGAACCCAGTCGATTTGGAAAAAAAAAACGTTTTTTGTAGTGTAAACCTTGTATGATTTGGAAAAAGGAACCCAGTGAAAAAACTGGCTGGATCCGCCACTGTCTGGAGGGTTAAGGATGGGATCAAGAAGTATCATGAATAGGACATGAGGAGGAAGTTGCGAGCTTAGGTGAGAAGAATGTACGGATCTCTCTAAAATTTTAATTGAAATGATTAGAGATTCTAGAAAGATATACAATAATGCTAACATCAAAGATGCATAAAAGAAAAAAGATTCTAAAACTCCTTATACAAAGATATGTAGATTTACATGGAAGTTTTAGACAAACAATCTGGACCGTTGATGTAAATAGCTCCTAGGCGTTTAATTTGGTAGGAAATTGGTATAAATAGAGATAGCCTCATTGTTTGTAAATCTCCACTTAGGCTAAAGGGTCTGGGGGTGATGGTTGGAACATAATTCGTCACATAGAAACATGAATGGAAGGCTATACCACCCCCTTCCCTAATTCACCATGGTTTGCATGGATTAAACCATGGTAACCATGGTCCTCATTTGCATATTTCAACTAATCATTTCCTTTTACTTTAGACAAAATAAATTAAAATAAATAAGGGGATAGTGGTTTAGGTCATGATCACACTCTTAGAGTAGTGGTTTTGGATTGTGGATTAGAGTTGAGTGACATGGCACTGACGTGGAGGGTCATGGTGGCCATGAGAGTTATAACCACAACTTATTATAAAGTTTTCTCAAGCACCACAAAATGTTCTCGTTACATACTTTGTAGTTGCTTGAATCGACATATTTACAAGTTACCTATAATCGAGATAAAGTTCTTCCCAATGTGTAGGTATGGGCCCAACTTGACATGGTTGATTTCTCGCTTTGGGGGAATATTTACTGGGTAGACTGATAACAATGTTTCGGTATAAGAATGAGGTCAATATGGTGCAAGACTTACATACATTGACAATATTGTGAAAAGATGCGTGGCTAAATTCAATAAGACGGGGTAGGTCCAGTGGGAAAGAAAATATACTGACGTCGTACTGAATTTCAAATTAGGGTAATATGTCACAAGTGACTGTGTCGAAGTTGGTGAGTATCCTAGAAATAATTTGAATATAAAAGTGAAAAAAAGTTGTGGTGGAGATGCCTTGAAACGACGACGATACGTTTACAAATACGAGGTAGCTCAATGAGAACTTGTTTATAAACCAAAGATAGATTTGCCGACTGGGCGGATAAAAGTTTGTCAAATGATATATTTGGTACTATGGTTATGTGATATATGCTAATAAGTGAGCTAAGTAGCAATAAAGGTTAGGGCTCTTAAAACAGGTTAATTGATTAGGTTATTAGTCAAATAGAGAACTATAAAAGAAGACTTGAATGTACATGTAACAGTAATTAGAAAATTTTACTTTTCCTCCTCCATAACGAACTCATTTTTAACTGTGTGTCGTCATGTTATGGTAAAAATTATAAAACTCAGGCTTAGTTTCAACGGAATCAAGCTCCAAAATCTACTACTCTAGTTTCACAACAAGATATAGCTTATGATTGAAGTACTCATGTTGAAGAAGTGCTTCAAGCTAATCAAGTAGTGATGGCTTATATCTCATATGTGCCTCATTGTAACTGTAAACATTTGCTCATCCAAATGCATTAAAAATCTAAAAGTACAAAACACTTGATCAAAACTTGGTTGATGAAATGGAAATTGTGAAAGCAGTCTGGGCATGGAAATCTTAATCTTCACCTCTCTTTCCATGTATTGAAGCTAATTTGTCATGCAATCCACATCGGTACGGACAAAGCAACAATAAATCTATAAATTCATAGCTTTTAATTTATTTTTATATTTATAATTACTTTTACTTCATCATAAAAATCAATGTACATGAGCATGTTTCTTTGCTTAAAATGAAGATGACTTGGAAACAATATTCTCATTTTTTTTTTAATTTCCAATTTCTTTTTATATTTGTAACTTGTGAAACTGAGTTTTTATCTTGTTATTATACAATTAGTTAGCTTTGTTCACTCCGAGGATTTATTTTCTAGGGGTGTGATCGGGGGGTTATACCATATTTTTAAGGAGTTCGATCGAGATTTTTGCCTAATTAATACACTAAATCTTTTTTCAAAGTGTGTGTCCGCTACGCTACGAACATACTTATGTGCATCGTGCACTCCTTGTTGTGTTTGCTTTACTTTTTATTATTGTTTAACGAGATTTAGGATTTCTAAAAATATAAAGAATTAACATATTTTTTCATCATATTCCCATTGCATTTTCATATGTAAATCATTTAACTTAATTGATTATTCTATGTATACTTATAGATAGATGCTATTAATAGAAACTTTTTGAAATATATATAATTACTAGGTTATCACCCGCGAACTTCGTGGGCAGGAAAATTTAATTTATATTAATCGAATTATGTCATTAAATAAAATAAACGACATGTTTTGAAATATTATTTTGTTTTATAATTGTTTTGAATTGACAATTATAGTTGAGATAATTTTAATGTACTGTTGGTTCAATATTGTTTGCAAATTCCTAACCTCCTTTTTTGAATCTATTGACCGGTTCCTCATCCACGCCCAATTTAAGTTCATGCAACCGGAATCATGATTTAGTCTTGCCGAAACCACACACCTCTTACCTTTTCTAAACTGAACAACAATGCGTAAACATCTCTAAGGCCACCAACAACCGACCACACATCATTTCTAAACATCACAGTTAATTGAAAATCCAAAAGTATAACGGACCGGAACTAAAGAAAACATGCCACAACAACCAACTGATTCATCTCTGCCTTGTCCTTCTATATGTTGGGATCATAAAAAACCAATCAGAGTAATTAACAACCAAAATACAAAGCCGTAATTCTCTATAAATACAATCAACAGATTCTTTACTCAAACCCATTAAAGATTCATTGAAGAATCCCTTGCGGACTAAAAATATACACAAACTGACGTCTTATGTGAACCCTAAGTTTTAGAGAATTTACATTATAAAACATGTACTTCAGATTACATAAAACAATTTCACATATGGGTATTCATAACCACCCATTTTGGCGGTTATATCTTAACTGTCATAACTTCCCAATCACACTGTTTGACATATACATACCAGCATATACTAATTAAATAGACATTGATTTACCAGTGAATACTCACGGGTTGGATATTTAAATTTTATTAAACACAGTTGTATAAATATTTAAAAGAATGAATAATCCGTGACGAATAAGGTATATTAGTTAAACGTTAACAACATCTGAAAATTTTAAAATACTTATCAAATGTAAAAACATCAAAATACATACAGATGACCATCCTTCAAAGTTTGTGCTATTTAGTATCCAAACAGGCCTGGAGAAGCAACACATACAAATAACTAAACAAGGAATCATCTAAAACATATTAAAACAAAATTTTAACTATTTCTTATGTTCAATTGCAGCTTCACTTACGTATCAATGGGGCACAGTAGCATATATCCATCTCGTTGTGAACTTCTAAAAAATCTTCTGATAACGCATTCCAATGGAAAACTATTTACGGGATCAACCTATCCATGAGCTTTTACATTTTGAAGAAATTGAAAATAAGAAACCAGTGAATAAATTGTCCGAGAATTTCACATTTTGTCACCTAAAATCATATCTCAAAACATTCTTTGATGCGGCTTCTCATATAAATAACACAAAACACCGAGGCAAAATAATAAATTAAGCACTTAGTATATACGCTTAGTTGATACTATCTAAAATATTACTTTCCCTACCCTATTAATTTGACCTCTTATCTAATATAAAAGAAAGGGTTATCTACTCATCTTCATTTTCCAACACTTTTTCACCAATCATCCTATACCTCAGCTAACACACGTGTGTGTACTTAAATGCTTTAAAAAATAAGTAGAAAAAAAGTTTATGACCTCAAGAGAATGGTTTTGTTTGACCCATGAGGCGAGCCCTTCACCGACGCGTGGATTTTGGTTTGGGAAAAACACCTCCAAGAAAGTTTTCATTAAGTGCATAAGGTGTAACCCAAAGATTATGTTTCAGAAATTCAGGTCTTACATAAAAGGCAATAAGCTCTTAATATAATACCACCGAACTAACTATTCTCTATCATGTATGGTAGTTTAATTGAAAAAACTGACAATTGAAAATATTAAAAAGAAACTCACCAAAAACATAGATGTATGGGATGCGGATAATTGAGGCGATCCCAAATTTGGGTGACATATACCTTAAATAAACGTGTTAAGCTCACATCTGTAGCACTAACGCAATAACTTCTACTTAAAGAAAAACTTTTGTATATTAACAATATACTTGAAACCGACCGATACATGAAGTCCACAACCCTATACTTTATTTGAAACACTATTTATAAATTTAAGATTAAAAAAGGAACATGTCAAGTAAAGAAATTGTTCAACTATGTGTGGTCTGTAATGGGACTATGTAAGGGAAAATCTGGAAATTGTAGTGAACTTCATGTGACAATAGAAGCACCAAACAAATGAAGATTTTTTTCATGATTCAAAATTACCTTTTTAGCCTTCATCACCACAACGTCTCCTTGACTTTTATTGTTGCAGAATACAAATCAACTCAACAACTCCATTATTTGAACCGCAGCCAAAACCAAGATGAAGGTAAATTGAATATTCTACTAATAAAAAGAAGATAAGCTTTCATATATTGAGAACTATCTTTATGAAAACACCCACTAAATGTATTATGTTTCACCTAAAACAACTGGACAATAATACGCCTTCAGATACTAAAGGCGTCTATACAATATGGCATGCAAAGAAGACACCAATAGTTAATAAAAGTGGCAATTTCAACCCATGTATCTGAAAACGGGTCAATTCATGTTGTATTTTATTGATACAGGGCCGAATGTAGAAGATTAGCTAAAACGGAACGGGTTAAACAGGAAAAAAGCCACCCGACATGTAATGAAATGCTTAAAATATACGAAAAATATTTTATCTAAAGGAAATTATCTTATTATTTTAAGAAAAAAAGGGTTTTGTAATCATATTCAATATATTAATTATTTACAAAAATACAAAAAGAAATGTTGAAAGACAGTTATTTCCCCTAACTCAGACCGTCACATGAAGTTTTGACCCATTTACCAACCAACCGGTTTTGCCATGTTTAATTTGCATATAAAAGGAAATGAAGACTGTCGCAGAAAAAAGGTATATGAATATGCTTTACGTGAAGCTTATTGCCTTTTATGTTCTCTTTACACTGCAACTTGATCATCAAGTTTTAATACTCATGTAACACATTACTCTTGAACTTTTCAAAATGAACATTGATGAAAAATTTACACACCTGAGTCATCCTTCTTTGTGGCTAAGCTTTCCTTTGATTCTTGTGTTTTGACGTTAATAATTATTGCATACTCATATGCAAAAAACCACATCAAGTAACTCTTGTGGTGGGATTTTAGTTTTAACCATGAACTTGAATCACCTATTAGTTACTTCCATTGCCACTCGAACCCGATGCAACAATTCCTCAACATCATAAAAAAATAAAATCAAGAGCTCTTTTGATTACAGATAAAACAACCTCTTCTTTTGAACTACAGGCTGTAAATGCAATCTTTGATTTCCTTGAGGCTTCCATTGCTGACGTTACATTTTGTGTCCGTAAAGTATATAAGTTAAAAATAAAAAGCCTGTAAACATGAAGTTTTCATTAATTTATTAAGGGGTGGCAATTTTGACCCATTTACTGGAAATATGTTCATTTGGTATTTTATACTATATAAAATGGTTGCCTAAAGTGTATTTGTAAAAACATGGACAATAAGTGATGATGGGTCGACCCGACCCAATTTTGTCTCGTAAGCCCAACTGACCGACCTATTCTGCACCTCTAACTATTGACTATCAAGAGTACACTTAGAAAGTTAAGAATCCGTGTAAAGTTGGGTTTGTTTTTAGCAGCAATAACATGATTCCCAACCACTTGATTAACACCCTTAACTAATGTCGCCTTGTCAGCAGCTGCCAGGTTGTTCAAGTTATCAAGATCAGGAAGCATAGGAATGAGACTCGCCTATCAAAAACAATATTGAATAATCATGATAAGATATCAGATTATGTGACAGTTACTAATCAGAAGCTGGTGCTTGAAGTTGTAAATGTCACTTTTAATGGTGTTGCCTGTTTGGCAAATTATAATTAATATAAAAGACTGACCAGTAGTACCAATATGAAGAGACGTTTGCAACTCGTTAATGTCTTTGCAAGCGGTTGTGTGTAACGAATAAATAACTTTCATGTAAGCAACCTCCAAGCGCTCCAGCGATCTTTAGGCGAATTTCCAGCCAGATTTCAGTCAAATTCCAGCAACATTCCAGCAAAATTTTGAATACCTCGACAATGTTTTTCAAATTCCAACCAAACTTGTGAGCCTACAAATGTATAAAAAATGAACGGGTCATTTCAGAAGCTATAAAAATTTATCAAAAATGTATAATTAAAATTTATGTTTTGTGAGCCTACAAATGTAGAAAGGGCTGGACTCGGTTCTACTTGTAACAAAATCTGGCACGAACTTGGGATAATAGAAGCGGTTGTTATGAATATCAAAACAGGTCTTATCGAATCAATCGAAAAGAAATCGGGTCCAAACAGGTTATCACACTAACATATAAACCTTCGTTTCTAAAACTTCAATATAATTTTAAAAAGAAATGACTTTTGAAGTTGTATGATTCAAAAAAGTGACTCATAGTTTTGTTTAACCATATGATCCATTCCGCTTTTAGGTAAACTTTTGAATTTAACAAATCCGACCTGTTTGACCAAGTTACACAACCCAAAACCAAACTTAATAAGTAAACGGGTCAAAACTGCCACCTCTTAACATGGCAAATTATCTATGGAGCCATAGTGCTTTGGAAATAAAAATGCGCGGGTAACAGGTCAGTTGGAGACATTGCTTAAATTATTCAGTTATGGAGCCATTGTAACCAGCTTTCATCAGGGAGTCAGTGGCTTCTGTCTTTTTCCAACATGGAAACCCATATATAAAAATCATGTGATGGTAATTCTTTGTTTTAGAAGTTGCAAGTTGACTTGTCAAAAGGTGGGGACAACGTGCCGAAACAAATTCAGGTTAAAACATGTAATTTAAAAGCAAAACCATGCCAGTATGGAATGTTTTAGCTAATGAATTGAATTTACCAATATAAGTCAGAAAGAATTACCATATTAAATGATAATCATTCCTCTGTAAGAAAAGATGTTGTCTTCCACCGAAACGTTGATATCCCAGACTCGCCACTCATCTATAACCATATCATAATAACATGATCACATATGAATGATTTAAAATTAAATTTAAAAAAAAACTATAAATAATCAAATAAAAAGAAAGAAAGAAGCAACTCTTGTGAATGGGGCGATTCAGATTACTATCATCTATGGGTTATTTAAGCGAACTAAACAGAAAGAAATCAAATGGTAATTATCAAACTTTAGACACACATTAGTTAAAAAATTAGTTTATTAATCAAATTGAGTTTGCCTGAAGGACCGTTAACATGTCTTTTAACCATCGTATGGAGTAAATGTTTTCAATTTGATTAAAAATACTAATTTTTTAATTAACTCATATCTCAAGTTTGATTAAAGCCCATGTGATTGCTTTTTAAACTATTATTTATATACTTATGTAAGAAAGTTGATACTATTATATTTCAATGACGGGTAATCTATAGGTGTCATTTTTACTTTTTAGCTAATTATTACATGGGTGACTTGTTATAAAAATGAATACGGCACAATTTGATGTATGTTTTATGAATTGGCAAGTGATAGAGAACTTAAATAAGTCAAATGTCTGATGCTTTGATTGAACAAACAAATGAAAACTATTGCTTGCATGGCTAATAACTTAGGATATAGATATATATGAAGGGTAGTTTAAAAGATTGACAGATGTTAATAAATAATGCTGGTTTATTTCTAATTGATTTTTTTGTTTGCTTCAACAATACAGGGTACCTCATTTTCTAAGTTTCTTTTATTTAGGTAGTCCAGTCCATGCATTAAACTCAGACGAATTTGCATTTACTATGCTCCATAATCGCTCTTCTTTAAGAGATCATGTAGCTATGACTGCCATGAAAAAGTAAAGGAAGTTAAAAAGGCACATATTTTTCTCACAAACAATATAAATTTAAATACAACATGTTTTGACCCATTAATAAACCAACCGTCTTGCCCGAAACAAACTCAACCCATTACTAAAGATCTTTTTTGACAGAACTTGATTCGACCCGTTACTAAAAACAAACTTTATAGCCCGAACCTGATTCTATGCATTACTAAAGACCACCTTTTGGCCTGAATCTGATTAGACAGATTACTAAAAGCAACCGTTTTTGCCCGAACTTTCTTCGACCCCATATTAAAAACAACTTTTTTGGCTGAAGCTGATTCAAACATTACCAAAAGCAACCCTGTTTGCCCGAACTTGATTTGACCCAATAATACAAACAACTATTTTGGCCGACGCTGATTCGAACATTACTAAAAAAACCAACCGAAAACATAAAATGTCAGTACTGAAAATCGAGTCGGTTTGTGAAATTCAGAAATCTACACTTAAGCAATAGTTACCATCATCGACCTAAGTGAAACTTAAATCCCACATCAAGAATTTTTTTTGAATAAAATGGGTGATTGAATCATGCAATGTAACATGAAAGAACTGTAAAAGGGTTGTAAAAGAGCAAATGCAATCCACATGTTCCGACCCAAACAACAAACCATTACAACAACCAAATAAAAACACTAAAAACAAACCAACAACATTACAATACATACCTGCGATTTATCAAGATACTGAGCTACCCCATGGCCTCTCTTAATATGAAATCATTTATAAAATCGTGAAAAGAATATAAAGTTATGCTCTATTCTTAAAAAACTTACTTTGGTGGTAAACCGGCTTAAGCTGTCTGATTTTGATGATTTCCTAAATTTCATGAATCAAAGATTTCTTTAATTCATGTATTTATTTAGTCATTAAATCATGCATTTACTGCCGCCAATTTGTAGCAGTCCCCTTGGTATAGACACATGCCTATTAAGGAGAGGTTAGGTCCCAGGTTCAAACCTTAGCCGTTAAAAAAAAGTTTTGTACTGCTGATTTGGATTTTTCAAGATTTGAGAATATCTATATAAGTTAGAATTTTCAGAAGTCTTACTTGTATCTTGTGTAGAGAGTGCAACTTTAAGTTGTGCTTCAATTGTTGCAACTGCAGTTGTTTGGATATGACAGAATGCCACAACTTTGAAAATGTCACCCATGCATTATATAAAGTTTTTTGAAACAAATGATTATATGAAAGAGAAATAAAACAAACTGTTCCAAAAGTAAAAACCAAAGTAACACCACTTGCTTTTATAAAGGCAAATTTTGTATAAAGAACACGTACTTTTATCTTATTTATATTTTTGGGTAACAAACATTCTTTATCCAATAAGAAAGCCAACCATTAAAGGATAGAAGAAACGAAAAATATCATTATGATCGGTTATTAACTTGGGTCAACTTGTGATCCGAATAGAACAACGAAAATGATTGGCTACAGAAAACAGAGCCGTTTTAAAATTGGGTAAAAACCAAAGTAAATAAAATAAAAAAGAATAGGATTGTGTACCAGTTCCAGACAACACCTGAAATAACATCTTTCTTTACCATCTCATAACCCATATGATCAACCTGCGTATTATAGTCACAAATATTAATATACACACATGTAGATGTATAATATGAACATATTAATGATCAAGAAGCAAATAATAAAAAAAATCAAACAATAAAAAGAAGTATTTAACCAACGTCAAAACAACATTAAATCATAAGTTAATTCTCGTTCCAATCCTGTATTTTCTATCATTTTTTTCAACATAAGAATTCTCTCATTCAGCCACATTATGTTTTTATGAAAAATACTCACATAGTATTATATGATCCTCGTGTTAAAAATAAACAATAATCAGGATCTAACACATGTTAATAAAATATGAAAGACTGCACCACATATTTGAAAGGACATGACAACATTTGAAAAATGTAAAACATAGATTGTTGGAATCACAATGATGATATAATAAGCAAAACCCTAATCGGAACCAAAACAAAAATCAAAACTCAAATAGTCAAATATACAAACAAAATATGTATACTAACCTTGACTGGGAACCTAAGATAAGATGACCAAAAACCTAATAGGCCAACAAATCAACGATAAACAAAAATTTTAACTAATGAAAGGACATAGAATAAACTTAAAAAAAAAGAATTAGTAATAAAGGATTGCTTACCTAATGCGCGACATCAGTTTCCAAAAGCAGGAGATTCATCTGAAAGGGAAAACAACATAGAAGATCAAAACAAAAGAAGAAATAAACATCATCAAACCAATCTCATCATCGCAAGTGATTTAGGATTCATCTGAAAGGGAAAACAACATAGCACAAAACAATTGTTGAATGCAGGCAAACCAAAGACGAACAATAGGTAAAGATACAACATGTAGGGTTTGTGAAATCCAAAACAACAAATCAAAGATTTATCATAGCAATAGATCAAAAACATCAAAATCAAAAAAGAACATCAGACCTGTGTTACCAATTGAAGAATAGCCATAGAAAAGAACCGTTGTAGACATTGAGTATGCAGTGTTTATGAGATCAAAAACAAAAAAAACCAATAATACGATTAACACGATTCGAATCAGAGAACAAAAACATCGAAGATCAAGAACGAAAAACATACTTGTGATTAATATTGATGAATCGCCGAAGGAAGAACCGGATGCAGCAAGGGTTTGGTTTAGGGTTTGGAGAAAAAGGGAAAGTGTGAAAGATATGAGACAAAAGAACATAAGGGATCCGATTCCATCTTTGTGGTTTACACGACTCTGCAAAGAACAATGAAGCAGTGGATTGGTATTTAGGGTTTGTAAAAAAGTGAAGTTATGAGAGAGAAGAAAGCGTTAAAAGGAATATATATGATCCATTTGAGAACATGGGTGACCCAAATGTAGTCGGATCCCGCGTCCAGAGTTGATTTTGGTTTGTGTTTTGAGAATTTTGGTTTGTGTGTTGAGAGTTGAGATGGATTCCCTCCCAAAATCAAGGTTCACTAAACCAATGGATGCCACATCAGCAAAATGGCTTCACCATTCAAGGACACATAGCCCAAATCATCTCATTTATTAATATATATATATATATGAGATACACGCACTAGAGGTGTTATGTTTGCCATTTGGACAGCCTAAATTGGGTGATTGTATTGCACCCAGACCTGGACAAAGTGATTTTTATGTATATCAACGTGTTCTCTGTCTCTAACTCATTAGAGCAAGGAAAAATCTGTAAGTCTATATTTTTAATTTATTTTTTAGATGACTTGTGTTGCTAAACGATTATGCGGTGGTAATAATGTATGTTTTATTGATATAATCCAACACTTAACTTCGGAGGTCCAGGTTATGTGGTATGAGTACAATGGGGAAGTATGTGTTACAATAGGAGAAGTAATTTCGAGAGAAAGAGTCTTGAATCTGATGTGTTCTTTTTAGGTGGATAAAGATCTCTTCTTGCCCTTAGATAGACCAATGACTCCTTCAGGAGAGGAATCACAGTAGGGTCCTTTCCTCTGCTTCAGAAGACTGTTCTTCTCTTTCTTACTACTTCAGGTAATTCATTGACCTTCTTCTTGATAAAAACGACTGTACTAAGATTGTCCCCTTGTGTCATATTAATTGGCTTTGTCTTTAACCTTTTGTCCTAAGCCCGTGGTCAAAGGTTTATCTCGGTCTTCGTGTTTTGGTAGTTGTTGTCTTAACCTAGGAGATGTCTCTTCCATATTGTTTATGAAGAAGTTATACCTTGTTGGCTTTATACTCATTGCCCTGTTAAAAAGGAGATGTCCTTTCCTTGTTGCGTTAGCTAATTATTCATTTCCTTTCGTCATTATGGAAGGAAACTAGGTTTCAACCTACCCGCTATCAACCCGGAAATAATATTATTGTTTCTTTTTTGTAATTTATAATTTATTTTACAATTGTAAGTTGTAAAGAACTTTCTATCTTGTAAATATTATGTAATTAATTTAGATTTATTTTGATTTACTTTACAAGAACAGAAGTAAGCTCTATACTAAAAAAAATATTAAAAATCAAGAGTAAAATGGTAAAGTGGTTTATGAGGTTAGGTCACTTTTGTCACTTTATTCAAAAAATGAAACCTTTTGTATATAGGTCCCTAAGGTTTCATTTTTTTTTCATTTCCATCCAAATCACTAACTCAGTTAAAATATATTGTTAAGTCATGTAGGATTTTGGCAATTCACAAACCTTAGGGACGATTTTGGCAATTTACTCATTTATTCTTTTATTTTTTTAATTTTCTTTTAATGTCTTTAATTAAAAAAACAAAAAATAAAAATATAATATATATATATATATATACAAATTTATTTTTTTAATTTTCTTTTTGACCTTTAAAATAATAAATTAACCATAATATATATCACATTTATAATTATATATATATACATACATTGGCGAAACTTTATTGGGCCCAGGGGTAGCCCGACACCCCCACGGGTCCCTACAAAGTGTAACATCCCAAAGACGAATTCAATAATTAAGCCAAATTAATCGGGGATGAGCGGGTGAATACCATTAGTGGTAAAAGTTAACCTGGTAAAATAAATAAACCTAATGTTAAATAAAAGATGAATGATTTTTTAGAAAATAAAGTTTATAAAAGGCGGGAACCGAGCAAACGACTATGCATGCTGAGAACCGAACACTATTAAACCGCTATCTCATTGGAGACATTCTTGGAAAAGTTGAAGCATAATCATGCGCGACAAAGTTTTGGAGATTAAAACTCTATATATGTGTTACAATAGGAGAAGTAATACTTAAATACAAAGGAGAGTTAGATGGCGTATGAGGTACAAGTTCGAGAGAAAGAGTCTTGTATCTGATGTGTTCTTTTTAGGTGGATAAAGATCTCTTCTTGCCCTTAGATAGACCAATGACTCCTTCAGGAGAGGAAACACAGTAGGGTCTTTTCCTATGCTTCAGAAGATTGTTCTTCTCTTTCTTACTACTTCAGGTAATTCCTTGACCTTCTTCTTACTGAAAACGACTGTTATAAGATTGTCCCCTTGTGTCGTATTAATTGGCTTTGTCTTTAACTTTTTGTCCTAAGCCCTTGGTCAAAGGTTTATCTCGGCTTCATGTTTTGGTAGTTGTTGTCTTAACCTAGGAGATGTCTCTTCCTTATTGTTTATGGAGAAGTAATACCTTGTTGGCTTTATACTCATTGCCCTACTAAAAAGGAGACGTCATTTCCTTGTTGCGTTAGCTAATTATTCATTTCCTTTCGTCATTATGGAAGGAAACTGGGTTTCAACCTACCCGTTATCAACCCGGAAATAATATTATTGTTTCTTTTTTGTAATTTATAATTTATTTTACAATTGTAAGTTGTAAAGAAGTTTCTATCTTGTTAATGTTATGTAATGAGTTTAGATTTATTTTGATTTACTTTAGAAGAATAGAAGCAAGCTCTATACTAAAAAAATCTTAAAAATCAAGAGTAAAATGGTAAAGTGGTTTATGAGTTTAGGTCACTTTTGTCACTTTATTCCAAAAATGAAACCTTTTGTATATGGGTCCCCGAGGTTTCATTTTTTTCTATTTCCATCCAAATCACTAACTCAGTTAAAATATATTGTTAAGTCATGTAGGATTTTGGCAATTCACATACCTTAGGGACGATTTTGGCAATTTACTCATTTATTCTTTTATTTTTTTTAATTTTCTTTTAATGTCTTTAATTAAAAAACAAAAAATAAAAATATAATATATACACAAATTTATTTTTTTAATTTTTTGACCTTTAAAATAATAAATTAACCATAATATATATACACATACACACATTTGTAATTATATATATATATATATACATACATTGGCGAAGCTTTTTTGGGCCCAGGGGTAGCCCGACACCCCCCGGGTCCCTACTGAGTGAAGCATACCAAAGACGAATTTAGTAATTAAGCCAAATCAATCGGGGATGAGCGGGTAAATACCATTAGTGGTAAAAGTTAACCTGATTAAATAAATAAACCTAATGTTAAATAAAAGATGAATGATTTTTTAGAAAATAAAGTTTATAAAAGGCGGGAACCAGGCAAACGACTAAGCATGCTGAGAACCGAACACTATTAAACCGCTATCTCCTTGGAGACATTCTTGGAAAAGTTGAAGCATAATCATGCGCGACAAAGTTTTGGAGATTAAAACTCTATATATGTGTTACAATGGAAGAAGTAATACTTAAATAAAAAGGAGAGTCAGATAGCGTATGAGGTACAAGTTCGAGAGAAAGAGTCTTGTATCTGATGTGTTCTTTTTAGGTGGATAAAGATCTCTTCTTGCCCTTAGATAGACCGATGACTCATTCAGGAGAGGAAACACAGTAGGGTCCTTTCCTCTGCTTCAGAAGAGTGTTCTTCTCTTTCTTACTACTTCAGGTAATTCCTTGACCTTCTTCTTGCTGAAAACGACTGTTCTAAGATTGTCCCCTTGTGTCGTATTAATTGGCTTTGTCTTTAACCTTTTGTCCTAAGCCCTTGGTCAAAGGTTTATCTCGGTCTTCGTGTTTTGGTAGTTGTTGTCTTAACCTTGGAGATGTCTCTTCCTTATTGTTTATGGAGAAGTAATACATTTTGGCTTTATACTCATTGCCCTGCTAAAAAGGAGATGTCCTTTACTTGTTGTGTTAGCTAATTATTCATTTCCTTTCGTCATTATGGAAGGAAACTGGGTTTCAACCTACCCGCTATCAACCCGGAAATAATATTATTGTTTCTTTTTTGTAATTTATAATTTATTTTACAATTGTAAGTTGTAAAGAAGTTTCTATCTTGTTAATATTATGTAATTAATTTAGATTTATTTTGATTTACTTTAGAAGAACAGAAGCAAGCTCTATACTAAAAAAATCTTAAAAATCAAGAGTAAAATGGTAAAGTGGTTTATGAGTTTAGGTCACTTTATTCCAAAAACGAAACCTTTTGTATATGGGTCCCTAAGGTTTCATTTTTTTCCATTTCCATCCAAATCTAACTCAGTTAAAATATATTGTTAAGTCATGTGAGTGCGTTTTAGTGATTACGTCGAGTATGAAATTTGTGGGCAAGAGATCTATTAGACCGATTTAGTTGATAGGTAGCATTTCGTAAGGTTTTGAAAATTCGGGTAATAAAACGTTTTAAGGTATGATTAAGAATTTCGTGTATGTGAGTTATGTGATAATAGATTGTAGGATAAGGAATGCGTTTGAATAAACAATGCATTTTGAAATTTTCATAAGTAACGATTTTGACAAACGATAAACGATTTAGGTATAAAACTTGACCGTGTTTGCATAATAAAGTCTTTTTTTTAGGAAATTTTGGTAACGATCACCTAGGTAAAGGAATCACCCCTAACCCGTTGGTGAGGTCGTTTTTAAGAAAAGAAAGGAGCGGAGTTAATTGTCAAGGTAAAGAAATCACTCCTATCTCGATGATATGTCTCCACTTTGGTTTACAAGAAAGTAAGTCTATTTGGTGACGTTTTTGAAATCATGCATGTGAAATACGTATAAGTGTATGAAATGATTTAGTATGATGTGTGTCTAAGAAAATAATCTCGAAAATATATTTGAATTTGAAAAGATTGCATCGCATAAGATTGATAATAAGAAAACATAGGTTCGATTAAAACTTGGATGGTTCCAAAATGGAACTTTGACTACCCAAAGTGGTCAAAAAGTCTTTTAAATTTGAGAAACATGCTTTGGCCTAATAGGTGGAATACTCTCGCCGACATGTCGGTTAACGGTATTCACACTTCTGGTTACTACATGTCCCAAATCAATCGAATATTCGAGACTTGGCGGGATTTATGAAAATCAAGGAGTGGGACTAGTCGACGAGATGCGGGTTTCACCCCTAACTTGGCGATTTCATACCCTAATTGTGGTTGGTACTCGTCGGGTCAAAAATTTAATTTCGAAACTTTGACGAGGGTCCACTAGAATTTGGAAATGTAAATTCTCCATCAAGGTGAGGATCTCACTCCTAACTCGGTGGCGAATTATGTGTATAAAAAAAATAGGTGGATTGAGAGTCTTTCAACAAATTGTGGGTTTCACGCTTATTTTGGTGAAGTCGTCTCGTTTACAAAGTACGAATGCTTTTGAGTTTAGTATAGACGAATAAAAAGACGTATGTTAGAAATAATATTAACAAGTATGAGCACATAAAGCATTTCAATAAAATAACACGTAAGAGACATTT
Source organism: Helianthus tuberosus (assembly GCA_030545235.1). Classification (NCBI taxonomy): domain Eukaryota; kingdom Viridiplantae; phylum Streptophyta; class Magnoliopsida; order Asterales; family Asteraceae; genus Helianthus; species Helianthus tuberosus. Next base: position 177,491,700 of record CM060365.1, on the reverse strand, counting down.
CAAGAATAGCATATAAAGATATTTCATAAAAGTAGCATGTGAAGCAAGTAATGTCGAATTTGGTACTTAACTATAGACTAGGTCAAAAGTATGGCAATTTTCCTAATCCCTATAGTTATGACTCTGATACCAATCTGTCACACCCCAACTGATGGCGGAAACATCGGAGTGAGACGGAATAGATTGCTCGGGATATCATAACACTAATAATTATGACAAGTATTTAAATAATAAAGTTCATTTCATTTCTAAAGAGTCAATTACAAGGATTTGAAGCAAATACAACAACATGAATAATGAAATACAATACAATAGGAGTACAAAATTTAAAGTGTGTATCTAAGCATCCTACTAGATTCCATGTATCACCAACATCATCGTTAAACCTGCAACATGTTTTAAAAGCATAGTCCAATACAAAGGTATTGGCGAGTACACTAGTTTTAGACTCGTGACATATGTATAAAAAGTATTTTCAATCCAACATAGCAATTTGGTATACAAGGTCAAACTATCATGCAAAACTAAAAGGTAAACCCAAGTGTCCACAAGAATAATAGCATCCCTCGATATAGCAATATCGAGACCGTAAAGTATGAATAATAGCATCCCTCGATATAGCAATATTGAGACCGTAAAGAATATAACTTAACAAAACCCCATCGGGTGGTGTGCTACTCCTATAGCGCTATAATTGTTAAGGCGGGTTAACAAGTAGTATGAATTCTAGCATGAACTTAAGCATAACAAAGCATGTATAACGGATTGAATGAATAAAGCATATTTGTGTGAATCGTGCATTTTAACAAGTAAAATATATTGCACCCAAAGTGTGTTAAAAGCAAAAGGGGAGTGTACTCACAAAATTGCTAAGTCGTCCGATTTTCCAAGTGTTGACGAGTGTATGAGATTGGAAGGACGAATGTATAAGGGTTAAAGTTCAAGTTATGTTTAGAGTCAAGATTCGGAATTTAAAAGGAATATGGAAAGTACATATGCAAAAGTAATCATCTAGTCATATAATTCTTGTTTGACACTATGAAACCCCAAGGGTTAGAATGCTTTCATGGGTAAATTACCCATTAGAATCATAAAAAGCTATTAAGTCTTAGATGATGTAATCTAATACTTTGACAAATGAACACAAATTCATCATCAAATGTTTGATTATTCGGATAATATATAAGTATTATAGAATGTTCATATAGTCATATAGGTCAAGCATGAGGTAGGAGGATGAGTCCCCCATTTAGGTACCTCGTTGTTTATCATAGAAGTCATGTAGGAGGTAGGAAGAACAAGTCTTCCATTTAGGTACCTCTAGGTGTTCACCACCACACTTGATGTTATGAACATTCAAGGAGGGTCATGAACATACAATAAGAAAGGAAATAAGACAACTAATCTATGAGAAAATATCAAGAAATGTGTGGATTTTCAAGTAGGATAGCCCAAGCTAATCCTAAATCACACAATCATCAAGCTTTAGACTTGAACATCACTTGTGGGTTAAACCCTTAAACAAAACAGAAAGTTTGTGAGGTCTACACCTCTGATTTTACATGTCTCAGCCTTGTTTTTAAGCCCAACTAACCATAGAAGTGGTTATGAGCATAAGGACATAGGTTTGAGATGAGATAACTCAAGTTTAATCAAGATTAACAAAGATTGAATCAAAAACAGAAAGATCAGTCAACTTTGGAGCCTTTTTGGTGACATTCCAGACCCTGGTTTTCCATGGAAAACCTGTGGAAATGTTCCTAAGGTCAATCCAAGTAAGTAGGAAAAAGAATCAAGTGAAACGGTTAAGAAATGAGTGAGTTATGCTCACTTTTGTAAGAGGTGCTGAATCTGCTCGAACTCTTGATCTCAGCCGTGATTTTGAGTGTTTGAGAGTGAATGGGGAGTGTTTAGAAAGTGAAAAAAGCTTGGAGGAGTCTTGGGTTATATAGGGGAGAGATTAGGGTTTAAGTTAGTGTGTAATAAATATGATTAGTTGAGAGTTGAAACAACAAAATAGAGCCAAAATTTGAAATGACCAAAGCTGACCATATGGGCTGAAACCTGCGCCAACTTGGATGTGGATTTAAATCTGGCCGAAAAGTTGACCACATTCACCTAATCATCCCCTATTTTTATTAGTCCCATAAAGTGTCATATAATCATATTATGACATTATAATTGTAGAATGGAAGTGAGTCACAATCAGACAATTAGCAGCAACATGGAGAAGCTTTTCATAACTTCTTATTTTTTTTATTTACCATGCACTTTCATGTTGATGTATTATTAGTATATTATTATTATTATTATAGGATTATTATTGTTGTTTTCATTATTATAGGATTATTATTATTATTTTATTATCAGAATTTAACCACGTATTTAATAGTTAACAAGCACGTATAAGTTATGAGTACCAGTATGTCGAGTATCGGTTGCGCGTATGCATTCGAGAATGGTAATGTATAACCCAAGTATTGCAACACGTGTAAGCATGTATAAAAATAGAATTTCGTTACGATCGAAGTCTCGGATTTACAATGGTTTGAAACAAAATACGAAATACAAAAGGAACAAGCTTCAAGAAATATAAGACACGTTTTCTAATTAAGGAAAGTTACAAAAAATCAGAGCGTTACAGTCTCCTCTCATTTAGGAAATTTCGTCCCGAAATTTATTCAAGACTAGAAAAAAAATTGGCAAAAGAATGATTGTTTGAATTTGGGGACTTGAAGTTTGAGACGTGTTGAAAAGTATTAGAATTCGAGGAATGAAAAGATAGGTTTGTAAAAAGAGTCCGTTTGACTAAAACGATTTTGTTGGGTCCCGTTGATACAGGATCTGATCGTAGGAACAAGATGAATCGATTTCGTCTTAGTGTGCGGAATCCACTAAGTCGAATCACAGATTTGTACAACAGAGAATTCAACTTTTAACTGCTTGTCTTTGTTCGTTCTATTAATCGTTCTGAAAGTCACAAAGTTCCGTTGAACATACAAGCTATCCGTGCGTCTCGAAAGTCTTAACAAAGTAGCACCGGACCTTCTATTTATAGACAGACTCAGAGATCTAATAAGTGTTGTACGCGCGGGTGGGCTACCCGTGCGTATGGGCTACCCGTACGTATGAGCTACCCGTGCGTATGGCCATCCACGCGTATGACTTATCCGAGAGGATAGGTCATCCGTGCGTATTGCCATACGTGCGTATTGCTATCCGCACGAGTTGACCTTGTACCCGAACAACACTTTTACATACAAAACCTATTTCTGAGTTGTCCTGCTAACTACAAACATACATACAGACAATATACATAAACATAGAATACAAAATATGACTACATGCTGACGGAAGCTACAGACGTAATGTACTAACAGACTCCCCCTGGGATGTAGCTGCAGTTCCTTCCAGCAAAGTCTTTAATTCCTTCTGTTACGTCTTCGCTCACGCGCTTTTTCTCTTCTCTTCTGTGCTTTTTCCTCCAACATCCTTTTTCTCTTTTGTCTTCCCTCAGTCAACCACCAATGTCTGTAGACAGGATCTCCATCACGCTTCCGATCCCACCTTGGAATTTTGTTTTCTTCAGATTCTATTGGTGTCTGATCTGTTGGAGGAACAATTCCCAAATTACGTCTTCCCCGTTCAGCAGCTCTTTCAGCAATCTTCTTTGAACGTTGTTCACGCTTGTATACCTTCAAGAACTCATCAATCTCTAGATCTCTCCATTTAGTCTTCCAGTATCTTCCAGAGTTGATGTCTTTTGCGTAGCAAACATCCACAACCTTTTGATATTGCAAAGCTTGCTCTCTATCAGGTCTTTCGTAAACTATCTTGTTGTAGAACAAACAATCAATATCCTTCTTTGAGCAGTTAACAAGCCACATAGGATCTAACACACAGATCCTTCTAGCTTCTCCTGTGGACTTGTTATTTAAAGAAATTATTGCTTCTGCTGTGGATTGATTATACAACCAGCTTTCAAACTCATCATGGAAATCTTGCTCCATTGCCCTTAAAGGCATATTCTTCAAACAACTTGGAGGCTTGATATCCAGTGTAATATCCTTTTCACCACTTTCTAACATTCTTTCAATTCGACGTGGAAAGTGTGGTTGCCAATCAGGATATCTTTTCTCAGCTTGCAGCTTCACATAATTCCATAAATTCTGATCATGTTGTTTAACATCCAACCCATGGTAGAATTCTTTGATATTCTTTGTTTTTACCAACTCGTCTATATCCCACCACGGCAAAGTTTTTATATCAGACAAGAACTCAAAGTACTGAACTCCCTATTCTCTTCTGATTGCATAAACTTTCAAATCTTCCAAATATCCCCATGATAGAATATCACCCCAAGAGAGTTCTTTGTCGTGTGTAAAGAATTGTAGGGCTCAAAGTTTCTTTCTCTCTTTTGGCATGACTTTGTACCATTTCTTTCTTTCTTCTGCCAAATTTTCTCTTGGAATAGTATTTGGAATACCTTCTGCAGACACCTTTTCCACTATCTTCCTTCTGATTTCATCTTCATTTCGATCTTTGAACATTTCCGATAATGAAGGAAATGTCGCATCAATCCCAGAATAATGAAAACGAACTTCATCATTAGATGAATCTGAAGCATCTTCAACGATTACATCATTGTAATTATCAGCTTCAAAGGCATATCTTGACTCCAGTACATCTTCAGAAGTTTCAGGTATCTCATCTTCAATATCGAATTTAAATTTACCCTCTTGCAAACCCAATTCCTCTAACATTTCTGCCCTTGTTCTACTAACCTCAATCACCTCTTGACTTTTATCTTGTAAGAAAATGACAGTGGGATTTGTGAGAAATACCTGTTCCATGTGTTGCTTTCCAGAAGTAGAAGTTTCTTGATGATCATCATCTTCTATTTCGTTGATCTGATCATTCAGAAACTCCTCTATCCTTTGTTCATCAATAGGATTTTTCACAATTAATCCTGACGATCCTTGATCATCGTCATCATTCTTCTTATCATCATCTTTCTTATTCTCATTGTCTTTCTCATCATCATCAACTTTTTCTTCATCTTCATCTGCATCGTCATCTACAAGAAGTTCTTCATCAGAATCACTAACCTCTTCTCCCCGAGCTCTCTTTGCATCTTTTCTTCTTTGCATAACTTTCATTCTGTAAAGACCATCTTTTGCGTTGAATGGCACAATATAAGCATTACCAACAAGAACAAACTGATTTGTCTTCCATTCAAGTAGCATCACTTCTTTGGACTTTTTCTTCTTTTGTTCAGCCGCAACTCTACGAATGATCTCTTCAGGATCAATGACTTGAGAAGGCTCTCCAACCAACATGAAATCTTGATCATGTATAACTTGTTCTTGAGCAACTTGTTCTTGAACATGTTGATCTTGAGCATGTACAGCATCAACCATTTCAGCATCTCCTTGAAGAGAAGAACCACCAGCTTCTTGAACATCTTCAATTACACTTTTGTTCTTTTGGATAGCATCCTCAGCCAGTCTTCGTTCTCTTTCAAGTCTTCTCTCTTCAACTTTCTTTACTTCAATTTCATTGTAAGCAGCATGAACATCTTTCTTCAAAAGATTTTCAACAACAGAATATAACATTTTCAGTTGTTCATCTTTCATCACTTTGTCAGCTTTCATGGCTTCCATCTCCAACTTCATTATTTTCATTTCGTTTGAAGTGGATTCACTTATATCATTGACCACCTGATTGAGTGTTTTATTAACATCTTCGAGATTCTTGTTTAGTGAAGAAATTTCTGCCAGAAGAGCTTCAATCACTTTAGTGTTACTTTCACCATCTTCCTTTATCTTCTTCATATCGCGTTCATCCTGGATTATCACCGTTCTGATTTGATCATGAGCTTTCATTATCCTTTTCACTTGCTCTTTTAACAGATCACGCTCTTTTTTAGCTTTTTCTTTTTCTTTCTCAAGATCTTTGACCTTCTTTACAAGAATTCTTACTGCGTCATTGTTGAATAAGTCATCATCAAAATTCAGATCTTCTAAAGGATCTCCTGAAGCAGATGGCATATGGCTAAAGAAATCATCTGAATCTTTTGGCCGTGAGGATGATTCTGGAATTTCTATTGTTTCTGGTACATTTGGAAATTGTGAGGTAAAGACTCCAGCATCAGTAACTTCAACGTAGTCATCGTGACTAGTCTGCTTTTCTGCTTCTGTTTCTTGTGGTTGAGGAGATTCAACATGTTGAGTATCTTTGCCATCATGTTCCTTTTGAGCTTGACTTTCTCCTTTTCTTGCTCGAACACTTCTTGGAATGAGACCTGATACAACAGCTTTTCTTTTCTTGATTTGTTTCTTTGGATTCTCGGGATCATAAGTTGAGTCTTCTTCGTCTGTTCCTTTCTTTTTCTTTGGAGATCTTTTCTTCAACTGAACTTTTCCTTTCCCAAGAGTAAGTGGATCAAGTTCAGATTCTGATATTGTGGTTTCAGAATCATCATCACTTGAAAGATCTTGAACGACTCCTTCTTGATCTTTAACACCTTCTTGATCTTTAACTCCTTGAGCAGCATCCTCATTCTTCTTCAAGAAACTTTGAAGAGATTTTGATAACAAATCAGCACCTTTTTGAATAACTGTTGATGGTTCCAAAACTGGTTCATCTGTCAACTTGTGCTTCTGTTTTCCAGAAGACCCTGCAAAACAGATGTTTTGACAAATTTATTAGAAATTTTCATAATATAAAATTCTAAATTCCTTATGACTCCCCCTTTCACAATACCCTTTTTCACATTCTTTGGAATAGAAACTGCAGGGGACGACTTTGGAGTTCTCTTCCTCTTTCCATCTTTGATACACCACCATCTTGTATCTTTCTTGTAGAACAAACTCATTTGATCATCTTCATTATCAGAATTGCTGTCTTCATGTCTCCACGCATCATTCTCTGGAGCTACATAGCTTGGATTTGAAATTTTACAGATCATTCTCTTTGCTCCAGGATTTGGACCTTTGATCAATCTGCTGATTGTGTCAGGTGTCATGTGCCTTAGGCCCAAAATGTCACTACTTCTCTTTTCTAAACCTTGAAACTGATCATCTATCAACATCTGGACAAACCTAGGATACATAAGAAACCTCTTGCTTCCATCCTTTACATTCTCAGACATGTGATCAAAGATTACTTGAGAAATATTGTAAGGTCTATTCAGTATTAGACAAGCAATGATATTCATAATGTAGTCTTGAGTTTCATCATATCCACCTTTTCTGTGTGACAAAGCATGAAGCACACAATGAGCCAAGAATTTGTAAGCATGGCTAAAACTTGTCTTCTGCATTCTTCCATTCACACTACCAGCAAAACCCATCCTACACCACAATCCTTTTACTAAACGTTCAGAAACTATGGTTGGGTCACTATCATTGTCTCCTAAATTCAACACTCTTCTAATAACACCAACTGTCACTTTCATCTCCAAATCTACGTCTTTTCCACTCTCATCTTTCTTTGATACAACAGAATAAATGGTCTTATCACTTTCTTCGTATCTTGCAGCACTCCAAAATCGTTTCACATGTGATTCATAAGCTACTGTCTTATCAGTTAAGGCCTTAGAAATTCTGCTTTCCCTCAAAAATTTTGCAATATCTTGAACTACTGTGCTTTCAGTATACACTTCATCCAATAAACAATATACATTATGAGCTTTATCCCAATCCTGCAGAAATTTTATTCATTTTTTAAAAATTTTGGGATCTCAAACTATTCTGTCTAGAAAGGACTTGATGTATGGTATGACACTAGAAAAGATATCCGTACGCATGACTTGTCCGTGCGGATAAGTTGTCCGTGCGGACAACTTGTCTACACCGCGTATAGCCACCCGTGCGTACAACAAATCATATCTCCGGTTTGCCATCCGTGTGTACAACATGTCATTGCCACGGATTGCCATTCGTGCGTACAGCCTGTCCTTGCCACGGATTGCCATACGTGCGTACAGCCTGTCCTTGCCATACGCACGTACAAGTTGTGCGTGCAGATACAAGACACAGGAACAGCTTATGAACATAAAAAAATTTAATGGCAAAAACTAAAATTTAACATAGATCCATACAGAGAATGTTAAGGCGATCAAAACCCTATGTTCAACAATGTCTAAAACATCCTAATCATAGGTCAATTTAACGAAAACCTAGCCGAAACTATGTACCGTTCAAACATCAGATCTAACAGATTTTAACATGTTATAACACAAATTAATCCGGTAAATCTTTAGATCTAAGCATTCCGATCAAAACCTAATCATTTAATCATGACAAATCGAACTAACACAGGCTAAATCTAAGATATAAAGCTTCGAAAGAACAGATACGTGATGAACAGTCATTGAACAATGAATTTTTGCAGGTTTGAATCAGAAAAACATACCTTTGCCATTGTTTAAGTTGTGCAAACCAACGAGAACAAGAATCCGTGCAAAGAATTTCGAAGTCAGAAAGTCAAAGTGTGAGAGAGAAAGAGTATCGTACGTGCGTATAGCTTTGACTGACTCTTTGACCCTCAATTTATACAAACATCAGATGCGTATGGTCATCCGGGCGCATTGCCATCCATGCGTATGGCTACCCGTCCGGATGAACATCCGAATGAGGCTCACTTTAACTTTTTCAATGAAAAACTTTGATTTTTATCATCATTTGCCAGTTTTTTAGAAATCCACTTAAGTTACTTAGTTCAAACTAATGACCCAAGTTACTTAATTTGTCGACCAAGTCCAACTCAATGACCTTGGTTGATCTAAGACAAAACATACTGACTTTTGAAAAATTCTGTTTAAACAACATTTCTGAAAATTTACAAGTATCAACTTAATGAACTTGTTTTTGTCATTTCAATTTCAGATTAGGTGTGATTAGCTCCAAACTCATCTTCCATTCCAGAAAACTTCCTGCATCTTCTATCACTTTCGAATCTGAAGATCAACTTTCCACTTTGGTTTGTCGGGAAATAAAGCAGAAAATAAAATCTTTTTGGAATTATCAATGAAGCAAGAAGACTAGAAAATAAAAGACAGAAAAATAAAAGCAGTAACTGTAAACTATTTACAAACATATTTTTGGTGAGCGTGTTAGGGAATCATATCAGCTTCTGACAAGTTACAAGCACCGTTAAGCTTTAATCATTTTAAGTTCTAAACGATTCACGTTGATTGACGATATGTTTGTCCTCTTAAGCTCAATCTAAAAACTTTCGAAATGCTTACCGATACTTTAAGGTATATTAATTTTGCACTAAATTCTTATGGACCCCACGATCTCAGCATATCCCCTCATCATGCAATACACTGACTCAAGTAATGCCTTTAAACTTTCATCAACTGTGATATGTGCGAAAACAAAGCAGAATGTTTAAACATTAACAATCAGGTCGATACTTCCGTATACGCAGAGAAAGTCCAATGTTTAAACAAAATAAGAAAATAAAAATAAGTTGAAATTGTTTAGGCTTTAACCACCAGATCGATACTCCCGTATACGCAGAGGTGATCCAAAGCTTAAACGAAACACCAAAGAAAATAAAGCAGAACATTTAGGCAATAACATCCAGGTCGATACTCACGTATACGCAGAGGATGTCCAATGCTTAAACAAAATAAAGAAATCAAACAAGTTTAAATCTTTGCAAAATGAAATGCACAATCACAGTGACTTTTCAGCAAAGTTGTGAAAGCTCAGACTTAACCGGTTTTATGTCTTTCGACAATCAGCGATTACCGAGTAGGCACACAGTCAAGAAGGACAAAACTAAGTACTATGCTTTCAACCATGTTTCCCACTAGAACTAGGCTTTTTCATTTAAGTTTGTATCGTTATCACAAATCTACTAGTCTAGCTGAGCCTATCGTCACATCTTTAGTGAGATCGTTTATCACATTTGACCTTTCATTTCTTTAGCATGCTGAAACTGTCTAGCTGATGTACTATCATTTTCCCTTTTTACACAAACTCTTTTTGACATTTTATCATGTTTTTGGGTTTTTGAAATTTTCTAATGTTTTTGGCTTTTTCGAATTTTTATTGTTTTTGTATTTTCTGAAAATAAAACTACTATCTCCCCCTAAAAACCAAAACAAGTAAAAATTCGACAAACCATTGCAGATTGTTTCTCAACATCATCTACAGTGGCACCTTCATCAACGCCAACAATTTCCTCCGCATCCGATAGCAACTTCATACCATTAAGTTTCAAAAGATATTTAAAGCGAGTTTTATCAAATGCTTTGGTATGTAAGTCAGCTTTTTGTTCATCGGTGTGGATTTTTTCTATTCGTATCAACTTCTTCTCGAAACAGTCTCGGATGAAGTGATGACGAATTTCAATGTGTTTTGTTTTAGCGTGATGAACATGATTTTTTGTAATGTTTATAGCTGCCTCATTATCAACAAAGATAGGGGAGTTAAGAAATTGCAAACCGTAGTCTCGCATCTGTTGCTGGATCCACAAGATCTGAGAACAGCAGCTGCTAGCAGATACATATTCAGCTTCACAAGTGGATAAAGCGACAGAGGTCTGCTTCTTGCATTGCCAGGTGACCAATCGAGGTCCGAAAAACTGGCACCCCGCTGTTGTTGATTTAGCATTCACTTTGCAGCATCCGAAATCAGAATCAGAATATCCTTCGAGCATGAAGTCGCCAACTTTTGGATACCACAACCCCAGAGATGGAGTTCCTTTCAGGTAGCGTAGAATCCTTTTCACAATTACCATGTGCGAAGCTCTAGGATTTGACTGAAATCGAGCCGCGAGGCAGGTTGGGTACATAATATCCGGTCTTGATGCCGTCAAGTACATTAATGAGCCGATCATGGAACGATACAGTGTTTCGTCTACCTTCTCTCCGGTGAGATCAGGGTGTATCCCATGATTTGTCGCTAATGGGGTGGACATTGGTGACATTCCTGACATCCCGAATTTCTCCAGAACATCATGAACGTATTTTGTTTGATGTATGAAAGTTCCCTCGGGAAGTTGATCAACTTGAAGTCCCAAGAAGAACTTCATCTCACCCATTGAAGACATTTCAAACTTCTGCTTCATTACTTGTTCAAAATCTTTGCAGAGTTGTTCATTTGTAGACCCGAAAATTATGTCGTCCACGTAAATTTGGACAATTAGAAGATGTCCGTCGACTTCTTTTGTGAAAAGAGTGGCGTCTATCTTTCCTCGAGTGAAGTGGTTGGCTAACAGATGTTGAGACAAGGTCTCATACCAGGCTCTCGGGGCCTGATGTAAGCTGTACAACGCTTTGTCAAGGAGATAAACTTTATCTTTATGAATTGGGTCGGTGAAGCCCGGTGGCTGTCCGACATAAACCTCCTCTTTCACCTTGCCATATAGAAATGCCGACTTCACATCTAACTGAAAAACTTTAAATCCTTTCCATGATGCAAACGCAAGGAAGATTCTGATTGCTTCCAGTCTTGCGACGGGGGCATACACTTCGGTAAAATCTATTCCCTCCTGCTGACTGAAGCCTTGGACAACGAGTCGAGCTTTGTTTCGAATGATAACTCCTCGATTATCCCTCTTGCATTTAAACACCCATTTGGTATTAATCTTCCGGTGACCATCGGGTAAATCTACTAACTTCCATACGCCAAGCTTCTCAAATTGGCTTAACTCCTCCTGCATTGCATTTACCCATGAGTCTTCAGTAAGCGCCTCTTTGTACGTCCTTGGTTCTATCTGCGAGATAAAACAACTTAATGAGAATTCGGTTTGTAAAGGAGCAACTGTTGTGTAAAAACATGTAAGCCCTTGATCAAGCTGTCTTCGAGTACGGACGCCTGATTGCAGTTCTCCGATTATCAGTTCCTCAGGATGATAAGAAAGCGTTCTTGGCATCATCTCGCCTGAAACATCTACTTCGCTCTCCAAATTTGTGACGTTTTGATCAGCAACTTGTTCACTAACTGGAATAGTTTGATTTGAAAACTGGATTATCTCCCCCTCAGAGTCTGAATCATCATGATCGAAGATTGGTCTGTTTTCAGATTCTTGATTATCATTCTCTACCGTCTGATTTTCTTGAGCAACATCATTTTCAACATCGTCATGTTCTCCAGCATTGCTAGGACCTGCCTCGTCATCATTTGAGGCTTGTTGTTTTTTATAAGAGTTAGCTGGAAACCTTTCATCTTCATATTCTCTTAGGATATCCAACTCATCAAATAATTCTTGTTCTTCCTCCATGTTGAAGGACTCCCACAAAACATCATAATTGAAACGCCATGAGTCGCCAGGATTTTGTGGAGGCATTGTGTGACCTTGGCATTCAACATTTTGAGCTTCAATAATCCGTTTTAGACTTGGAACGAAGACTCGTCGTAAAGGACTGGCATATCCTACAAATATTCCTTCAATACTCTTCTCTCCAAACTTTCCAAAAGGTTCAAGAACAGTGCAGGGTGACCCGAACGGTTCAAGATACTTCAGATTTGGTTTTCGGTTATTGATCAACTCAAAGCATATTTTGTTGAATTTCTTGACAGTGAGAACTCTGTTGAGCGTGTAGCATGCGGCGGAAACAGCTTCTGCCCAGAAATTTATTGGTAACTTTGAATCAGCAAGCATTGTTCTGGCTGTTTCAATCAGTGTCCTGTTTTTACGTTCTGCAACTCCATTCTGTTGCGGAGTGTACGGAGCACTGAACTCATGCAGGATACCTTTTTCCTCACAATATTCTTCCATATTGTTGTTCTTGAACTCAGTACCATTGTCACTTCTGATTCTTCTGATACGTCTTTGGTACAAATTTTCAATCTTTTTGAATAACCCCCTCAATCTGTCAAACGTTTCTTCTTTTGACTTTAAGAATAACACCCATGAAAATCTGGAATAATCATCAGTAACCACAAGACAATAAAGTTCTCCGGTGATACTTTTGACATTCACAGGACCAAATAGATCCATATGAAGTCTTTCCAAAGGTCTTGAGACTGAATTGAATTGCTTTGTGGGGTGTGACTTTTTCTTTTGTTTGCCCTTCATGCAACTTATGCACTCCCCTTCCAGATGAAAACCTTTGATATTAACTCCAAGAACTAGATCATTGTGCACCAAATAATTCATTTTTCTAAGATGAATGTGCCCCATCTTACGATGCCACAATTTTGATTCTTTCTCCGTTGCTCTCGAAACAAAACAGTGTGCTTGACCTGTTGTTGTAGTTGCTACAGACATATCCAACACATATAAGTCATTTTCTCTTGGTGCTCGCATTATAATCCATTCTTCAGGGATAACAAATCCAGGCTTTAAAATCAAACATTCTTTGTCTGTGAAGTGAGTAGTATACTTATTGTCACAGATCTGCGAGATACTTAGCAGATTGTTCTCCAACTCAGTAATGTAGTTAACTCTTTCAAACGTAACGATCCCGTTGGATAACGTTCCTTCACCAATAATTCTACCTCCTTCATGACCAGCAAATCCCACGTAACCACCATTGATATTTCTGACATCATACAGCAGTGCTGTCTTTCCTGTCATGTGCCGAGAAGCTCCACTATCCATAATCCAACGTGAAATAGATCTTGGAAGCTCCTGCACATATCAAAAACACTTTATGAGATTTTGATGCTACCCAAGCCTCTTTTGACTCAGGTAACTTGAAATTAAGGTGAGTTGTTTTGGTGTAGAGTGGCGGAAAGTTTTTATCATTCATTTTAAGGCTTTCAGCAGTTTCAACTTCAACCTCTTTGAATAATAAAAATTCGTCCTTTTGAGGTTGAGCGGTTGGTTGATTTTTCTTTACCACATACTTCTTTTCAGAAGTCGATTTTTGTTTCTCATAAAACTTCAAAGTTACATACTTCTTCTTGTTAGAAGATGATGGTTTTTCAGTTTCAGACACCTTTGGTAAATCAACTTTCTTTTCAACAACTTTTGGCTTCCATGTTTGTTGAGGTGATGCAACCCGTTGGTAAAATTTATCATTTTTAGATACCAAATTCTTAACAGGTTCATTTTTGTTTTTTGTTCTCTCATTTTTCAAAACATTTTTCTCAACAATCATTGGAGCCTTTCCTTTCACAACATCTCTCTTGATAGAATTCTTCACAGTTTCAGTCTTAGGCTTCAAGTTGGTACACTTTCATGCAATATGTCCAACTTGATTACATTTGAAGCATGTTCGGGTGTCAACTACCCGTCTTGAGCCTTCAGACTGAGGCTGTGATGCCTTCTTTTCAAAGAACTCTTTGTTTGATTTTAAAAAGATTTCAGATTCCTCTTCAGAAAGTGAACTTGAACTGTTCACAAACACCTTTTTCACAGCAAACTTCTTATTCTGAACATTCCTTTTCTGATAATTCTTACCACCCTGATATCCTCCCGACCATTTATTTTGATATTTGTTAGAAAAACGTGGTGGAATAACAGGTTTCTTATAGTAAGATTTATCTTTCTCAAAATTCATCTGTCTTTTTGTCTGTTTCAAACCGTCCACTTCAGACAAATCAATTTCAACCAATTTGAAAACATTTTTCAATTTGTTCACATTAACATTCTCCAGAGGAAATTCAAAGTCTGAATACAACTTATCAGATCCAGACATCTTGTACATCACAAGACCCGGTTCTTCATTTAAGTTGTTTTTAGATTTTGGTTTCGGAATGTAATTGTTCAGAAAGCATTCTTCATCTTCATTCGAATCACTATCCAAGACACTTTCAGCCATGCCTTTAATGATTTCAGTTTGAACACTGTCATCGGATGATGATGAAGAAAATGTCACATCAATCGTTTCTGGCAGGTTTATGTCATTTGATTCAACATCATCATTAACCAACCCTGACTTTTTCTTTGAAAAATTGTTTAGAACCGGTGGAGGGACTTGATGAAACCCCACCCCAGTTCCATCACAGTATACATCTTCGCCAGCTTTGGTTTTTCCAATGGGTTTTGGAACAATGTGTTGCAAAACAAAGCTTGCAGAGTTGTAACTGCTCAGTTTTAGATTAATACGTTCATTCTCAATTTTAGCTTCTTCAAACTGAAGCTTCAATTTTGCAATTTCATCAAGTTGTCTATTGATTAATTCTTCTTTTACCCTCAGAACCCCTGATAATTGAAGATTTTCTTTCGTTGTTTTACTGTTTCTCTCATCAGAATCTTTAACCGTTCGCTTTAGCTTCTCATAATTTTCAGAAATTTTGCGACTTTCAAGAATCAACTTTTCATTTTCTTTTCTTATTCTTTCAATGTCATTTTTATCATTTTCAATTTTATCAGCTAATTCTTTTGATCTATCATTCGAAGCTTTCAGCATTTTGTCACGGTCTAAGATTTGATTTTCAACACTTTTGACTTTACTAGTCAACTCTTCAATCTTCTTACTACTGAGGTAAGTGATTGTACTACAAACTTTGCACTCTTTCATGCAATTTTTGCAGTCATTTTCAGATTTATCTTTCTTACCTGATTCAACTTTACCATTTGAACTGACCTTGTTTGTTGACTCAGTTCCAGAACTAGACACTACCTCAAGTTCTTTTGCTGCAAGAACTTTTTCAGCCATCTTCCTCAAGTTCCCAGCTGTTAGCTCTTGTGATGTGTCAATGATCCCATCATCAGCATTCTTTGACTTTGGTTTCTGTTCTGGATCTTTAACTTTCTCATTTTTCTCTACTTGTTTCTCTTCACCACCTCCCCACCATTCTCTTTGTCTAGCTTCTTCTTCCTCGGTAACTTGTTGTGTAAGAACATCAATACTGATGGAATTTGGGTCAACTGCAATGTTTCCTTCAGGGTCAAGATAACATTCTCTGTCGGCGTCCCACCTTTTTGCTATTTTAGCTTCTTTGTAAGTGTAATAAATTCTGTTTAATCTGGTTTGGGCTTTCATTCTTCGGTTGATGAGTTTTTCTTTATCAGTTCTCATGTCTTTAAAAGGAATAATTTTCGTCACGAATGCATAACCCACTGCATCTTCCTCAGGCAATATTTCGCTCCAATCATACCCTTCGTCATCATGGATCACGGCAAGAGCTCTAGACTTCTCTTTGTTGTCTTCAACTTGGTTCAATCTAGGTGGCTCAGATTTATTCTGGTGATAGATTGCTTTCTTGTAATAATCATCTCTGAAAGGGTTTTCTGACTCATCAGCATATGCATTTCTGCATTCTCGTTTGAAGTGACCTTTCTACTTACATTTGAAACACGTCACCTTCAATTTATCAAACCCCAACTTAGTAGAAGCACCACCGATTGTCTTTCTGCCGGTAATTTCCATGAAGCGTTGTGCTCTACGAACAGCACTGGCCATTGCCCAACGAATATCGATCAGCTCCATTTCCTCGGGATCAATCTGGTCATAATCTTCTTTCGTCAGATTGGTATTTCCTATCTTCCCTGCTACTAACCCTTCGTATGACTCCAACACAGATGCTAGAAAGATCATCTGCTGTTTTGCCGACTCCTCATCAAAATTCTGAGCATTCTTCAAATCTACCGCAATGTTGCATGAAAATACATTCTTTGGAACAGATTGTTGTTGACTTGAAGAATTTGAAGAAGATCCTTGACTTGGAGTGTTTGATGAGAAACTTCCATTAAAACCACTGTTTGAACTTGGACTTTCTTTACTTGAAGTGTTTGTGTTTTCAGCTGAGAAAGCAGTTCTTGGAGAAACATTCTTGGGAATCATACTCTTCGGATAGTATAACTCCATGTTTTGTTGGTAAGATGAATGATTTACTTTGTGAGTTTTCTTTATCTCCAATTCATGACTTTCTAGTCTTTCAATCAGCAAGTCGACAGTTAGTTTTTCAGCTGTGATTGTATTTTTTAACATCAGTGCATAGTATTGCCAATCCATCTCGTCTGGTAGTGAATCAAACAGTTTGTCAATTAGCTCTTCTGGAGGATATTGAATTCCATGCCTTGCCAATTCCAACTTTAAGTGTCCAAATCTTTCAATCATTTTACAAACAGATTCACCTTTTAAGCATCCGAACAAATCAAACTCCTTTCGCAGTAATTTCTTTTTGTTTTTGATTATTTCTTCACTTCCTACACATTTTTTATTTAACTTGTCCCATAGATCGTTTGCGTTTTTGTATTCAATGAGTGAAATAATGTCGTCTCTTACGGACTGGTGAATCAAAGCAATGCATTTTTGTTCAGCTATAAAGTTTTCTATTTCGTCACCCGCTGATAAATTCTCAGGATCTTGTCTATCTGAAGCATAACCATTCTTTAAGTTCTTCCAGCTTGGATATGCGAAAGCTTTCAGCCATTCTTCGAATCTTTTTGCCCACCGATTATAATCTTCGATTGCCATTAGCTTTGGTGGTTTGTTGTAGGTACCATATGCACTTTCAACACTTAGGGCATCGGATAAAGTTTTCTTCGAGGTTGGATTATCATTTGAACGATTTGAAGTGTCAGCTTCAGAATTTCCCGCGAAGGCATACATCTCACTGAATGGATTCATGAATTCTTCCATTTTTAAGTTCCTGAAACAATTATCAAACACTTAGACAATTCTTACAAATTTTAAAATTTCAAACAGTTGAACCGGATAGTTATCCATTCGAGTGATAACACAGTCTATCCGCACGGACGGTGATCCGCTCGGATGGTTGTGCGTACGGGTAGCTTTGTCCTTTTGACTTTTCTGGTTATCCGCACGGGTAGTAATCCGTGCGTGTAACAATGATGATGTCAGCAAACAATTTTGCAGTAACTAACTAAGCCAAACCGTTCAGACAGCTGTCCGCACGGGTGAGTGACGTCATCAAATACGAACAACTAAACATGATTTTTGATGAATTTGATCTGGTTTTAGGTTGAATCTGATTATGAAACTAAGTAGGATTATACTTTGAATGATTTTGAGTTGATTGTTATCGATTTTAACAAATTTTAACCGTAAATTCTTGCTCAATTTTAAGTTTTTCTGATTTTATGGTGACAAATGAAGAACAAATGTAAAATCTGAGTAGATGTATATGAAATCTGTCAAATTTCCGGTGAAATTTGAATCAAATCGGTAACAGAAGTCAAATTTCTGGTGAAATTCAACTTTGATCGGCGAATAGAGCTTGAATTCCGTTGAATTCAGTGTCGTTGATCTCGATTCAGCTCCCTGGATGCTCTGATACCACTTGTTGGGTCCCGTTGATACAGGATCTGATCGTAGGAACAAGATGAATCGATTTCGTCTTAGTGTGCGGAATCCACTAAGTCGAATCACAGATTTGTACAACAGAGAATTCAACTTTTAACTGCTTGTCTTTGTTCGTTCTATTAATCGTTCTGAAAGTCACAAAGTTCCGTTGAACATACAAGCTATCCGTGCGTCTCGAAAGTCTTAACAAAGTAGCACCGGACCTTCTATTTATAGACAGACTCAGAGATCTAATAAGTGTTGTACGCGCGGGTGGGCTACCCGTGCGTATGGGCTACCCGTACGTATGAGCTACCCGTGCGTATGGCCATCCGCGCGTATGACTTATCCGAGAGGATAGGTCATCCGTGCGTATTGCCATACGTGCGTATTGCTATCCGCACGAGTTGACCTTGTACCCGAACAACACTTTTACATACAAAACCTATTTCTGAGTTGTCCTGCTAACTACAAACATACATACAGACAATATACATAAACATAGAATACAAAATATGACTACATGCTGACGGAAGCTACAGACGTAATGTACTAACAGATTTGAGATATTAGATGTAATTAAAACGGGTATGGGCAAGTGAGTTTAAATAAGTTTGAATAACTAAATGAGGAAGTATTTCAAAAAAATGTTACCTAAGAAGAAAAGCTTTTGTATAAAACGGTATGCATTTCGATAAAAGTGTGGTCACATTGTGGGTTGTATGAAAAGTTTCATTAAATTACATGTTTGTATAAAATTGCTTATTGAGTAGAAACGAGAAGGTCAGGTATTTTGGATAAAACGATTTTGTTGGAGGTAATAGGCAACTAAGTATGTTTGCACTTAAATAAGAATGGAAGATAGTTCTAGAAGCAAGAAGGTATTTTAGGATTCGAATGTTTAAACTATTTGATTGTAAACAAGGTTTGTATAAAGACAAAGTATGACGGAGAATGATAGAGGTATAAGAGTGAACGATTGATGTAACAAATGAATGCGAGTAAGGATGGTATGTATATTGGACAAACGAAAGCGATGTGTTAAGAATGGGGTCTCGTCGTGGATAATCGGATTTAATGCGTTTGTGAGTGGTTAAAGTTTGTATTGGGTCTAAATAGGTCTGCAAAACACCGAATTTCTCATGGTACGTTTTACGAAAGTTTGGTAACATGGTGAAAACACTTATATATAGGAAGTATCAGCGGAGTATCCACCATATTTTGATCACGTTACGTCCGTTTCGTTATTCGCATCATGTTACGTTCCGCGTCTTACCATACACAGTAGTACACTCTATGGTTCTCATATGCCTATCACTATAATCCTGTGTACACCAGCGATTATATTGATCGTCGCATGATCCGCTTAGCTTGTACTAATTGTGTATGAATCAGGGTACATAAATTTGAAAATAAGAGTGAGTACGTATAAGAATGTAGTATATAAGCATGTTTATGTTTAAGTATGTATGTGACCCACGTAAGCGAATCCCTCAGATTCCGCTCGCGTACGGGTACGAATGTATAATTCACGAGTATGAATAAAAATATGGACATAAGTGTAAGTTTAAGTATGAATGCGCATGTGAGTATAAGTATGAACATAAAACCTATGGGTATGAATATAAATATAAGTATAAGCATAAAACGTATCGTTATGAGCATGAGTATGAGTGTAAGTATAATAATGATTGCGTATATAATATTAATTGAAACATAACGAATTTAATCATATAAAAAACGATCAAAAGGTTGAGTATGTAAAAACGAACGGTTAAAGTGAAATTGTCGTGAGTTAACGATTTAAACGTGTACGATGATATGCATGTATAGTTGTTTGAGCAAAACGTTGAGTTTATTAAATCCAAAGTAAATCGAGTTTGGCTTGTAATGTAGAATCTAGTTCGTGAATGTCAAAAGTATGTAAAGCATCTATTGATTATGTGAGATGTACTTGGTAAAAGAACGAAAATGCTACTCTTGTCTTAAAAGAATTTACGTAAGTTGAAAAATTGTCGGTTCCTATGAAGTCTTCTTGCCCACGTGTTTTGAATTTAAATGACATATTGAGCAGTGTATGAAAAGGTTTTTGAAAATGGTAAGTTTGCATCATTTGTATTAAAACAAGAAATTTTGAATTTTGGAGATTCTTGTGAAACGTTGATCCTTAGAAAAGAAATTTAGCATAATGAACTTAGTGATTGTTGAAAGTGTTTTAGCAAAATAGTTTATGAACTTTGAAAATAGTTTTAGTAAAACGATCCTATAATAACTATAAGATCTCATAGGAATATGAGATAGGTTGGTTTGATTTTCGATTGACGATGAAAGTCTTTAGTATAATGATATAATGTGAGTGCGTTTTAGTGATTACGTCGAGTATGAAATTTGTGGGCAAGAGATTTATTAGACCGATTTAGTTGATAGGTAGCATTTCGTAAGGTTTTGAAAATTTGGGTAATAAAACATTTTAAGGTATGATTAAGAATTTTGTGTATGTGAGTTATGTGAAAATAGATTGTAGGATAAGGAATGTGTTTGAATAAACAATGCATTTTGAAATTTGCATAAGTAACGATTTTGACAAACGATGAACGATTTAGGTATAAAACTTGATCGTGTTTGCATAATAAAGTCTTTTTTAGGAAATTTTGGTAATGA
This sequence comes from Helianthus tuberosus, assembly GCA_030545235.1. Lineage (NCBI taxonomy): Eukaryota > Viridiplantae > Streptophyta > Magnoliopsida > Asterales > Asteraceae > Helianthus > Helianthus tuberosus. The sequence goes on along the minus strand of CM060365.1, from coordinate 177,470,876 downwards.
TCACCTAGGTAAAGGAATCACCCCTAACCCGTTGGTGAGGTCGTTTTTAAGAAAAGAAAGGAGCGGAGTTAATCGTCAAGGTAAAGAAATCACTCCTATCTCGATGATATGTCTCCACTTTGGTTTACAGGAAGGCAAGTCTAGTTGGTGAAGTTTTAGAAATCATGCATGTGAAATACGTATAAGTGTATGAAATGATTTAGTATGATGTGTGTCTAAGAAAATAATCTCGAAAATATATTTGAATTTGAAAAGATTGCATCGCATAAGATTGATAATAAGAAAACATAGGTTCGATTAAAACTTGGGTGGTTCCAAAATGGAAATTTGACTAACCAAAGTGGTAGAAAAGACTTTTGAATTTGAGAAGCATGCTTTGGCCTAATAGGTGGAATACTCTCGCCGACATGTCGGTTAACGGTATTCACCCTTTCAGTTACTACATGTCCCAAATCAATCGAAAATTCGAGACTTGGCGGGATTTATGAAAATCAATGAGTGGGACTAGTCGACGAGATGCGGGTTTCACCCCTAACTTGACTATTTCATACCCTAATTGTGGTTGGTACTCGTCGGGTCAAAATTTTAATTTCGACACTTTGACGAAGGTCCACTAGAATTTGGAAATGTAAATTCTCCATCAAGGTGAGGATCTCACTCTTAACTTGGTGGCGAATTTCGTGTAAAAAAAAGAATAGGTGGATTGAGAGTCTTTCACCAAATTGTGGGTTTTACGCTTATTTTTGTGAAGTCGTCTCGTTTATAAAGTACGAATGCTTTTGAGTTTAGTATAGACGAATAAAAAGACGTATGTTAGAAATAATATTAACAAGTATGAGCACATAAAGCATTTCAAGAAAATAACACGTTAGAGACATTTCAAGAATAACATATAAAGATGTTTCATAAAACTAGCATGTGAAGCAAGTATGGTCGAATTTGGTACTTAACTATAGACTAGGTCAAAAGCATGGCAATTTTCCTAATTCTGTATAGTTATGGCTCTGATACCAATCTGTCATACCCCAACCGATGGCGGAAACATCAGAGTGAGACGAAATAGATTGCTCGGGATATCATAACACTAATAATTGTAACAAGTATTTAAATAATAAATTTCATTTCATTTCTAAAGAGTCAATTACAAGGATTTGAAGCAAATACAACAACATGAATAATGAAATACAATACAATAGGAGTACAAAATTTAAAGTGTGTATCTAAGCATCCTACTAGATTCCATGCATCACCAACATCATCGCTAAACCTGCAACATGTTTTAAAAGCATAGTTCAATACAAAGGTATTTGCGAGTACACTAGTTTTAGACTTGTGACATATGTAAAAAAAGTATTTTCAATCCAACATAGCAATTTGGTATACAAGGTCAAACTATCATGCAAAACTAAAAGTCAAACCCAAGTGTCCACAAGAATAATGGCATCCCTCGATATAGCAATATCGAGACCGTAAAGTATGAATAATAGCATCCCTTGATATAGCAATATCGAGACCGTAAAGAATATAACTTAACAAAACCCCGTCGGGTGGTGTGCTACTCCTATAGCGCAATAATTGTGAAGGCGGGTTAACAAATAGTATGAATTCTAGCATGAACTTAACCATAACAAAGCATGTATAACGGATTGAATGAATAAAGCATATTTGTGTGAATCGTGCATTTTAACAAGTAGAACATATTGCACCTAAAGTGTGTTTAAAGCAAAATGGGTTAAGTGTACTTACAAAATTGCTAAGTCGTCCGATTATCCAAGTGTTGACGAGTGTATGAGATTGGGAGGACGAATGCATAAGGGTTAAAGTTCAAGTTATGTTTAGAGTCGAGATTCAGAATTTAAAAGGAATATGGAAAGTACATATGCAAAAGTAATCATCTAGTCATATAATTCTTGTTTGACACTATGAAACCCCAAGGGTTAGAATGCTTTCATGGGTAAATTACCCATTAGAATCATAACAAGCTATTAAGTCTTAGATGATGTAATCTAATACTTTGAGAAATGAACACAAATTCATCATCAAAGGTTCGATTATTTGGATAATATATAAGTATTATATAATGTTCATATAGTCATATAGGTCAAGCATGAGGTAGAAGGATGAGTCCCCCATTTAGGTACCTCTTTGTTTATCATAGAAGTCATGTAGGAGGTAGGAAGAACAAGTCTTCCATTTAGGTACCTCTAGGTGTTCACCGCTACACTTGATGTTATGAACATTCAAGGAGGGTCATGAACATACAATAAGAAAGGAAATAAGACAACTAATCTATGAGAAAAAATCAACAATGTGTGGATTTTCAAGTAGGATAGCCCAAGCTAATCCTAAATCACACAATCATCAAGCTTTAGGCTTGAACATCACTTGTGGGTTAAACCCTTAAACAAAACAGAAAGTTTGTGAGGTCTACACCTCTGATTTTACATGTCTCAACCTTGTTATTAAGCCCAACTTACCATAGAAGTGGTTATGAGCATAAGGACATAGGTTTGAGATGAGATAACTCAAGTTTAATCAAGTTTAACAAAGATTGAATAAAAAACAGAAAGATTAGTCAACTTTGGAGCCTTTTTGGTGACATTCCAGACCTTGGTTTTCCATGGAAAACCTGTGGAAATGTTCCTAAGGTCAATCCAAGTAATTAGGAAAAAGAATCAAGTGAAACGGTTAAGAAATGAGTTAGTTATGCTCTATTTTGTAAGAGGTGTTGAGTCTGCTCGAACTCTTGATCTCAGCCGCGATTTGGAGTGTTTTACTGTGAATGGGTAGTGTTTAGAAAGTGAAAAATGCTTGGAGGAGACTTGGGTTATATAGGGGAGGGATTAGGGTTTAAGTTAGTGTATAATAAATGTGATTAATTGAGAGTTGAAACAACAAAATGGAGCCAAAATTTGAAATGACCAAAGCTTTGCCAACTTGGATGTGGATTTAAATCTGGCCGAAAAGTTGACCACATTCACCTAATCATCTCCTTTTTTTATTAGTCCCATAAAGTGTCATATAACCATATTATGACTTTATAATTGTAGAATGGAAATGGGCCACAATCAGAAAATTAGCGGCAACATGGAGAAGCTTTTCATAACTTCTTATTTTTTTATTTACCATGCACTTTCAGGTTGATGTGTTATTATTATTATTATTATTATTATAGAATTATTATTATTGTTTTCATTATTATAGGATTATTATTATTATTATTATTTTATTATCAAAATTTAACCACGTATTTAATAGTTAACAAGCACGTATAAGTTATGAGTACCAATATGTCGAGTATCGGTTGCGCGTATGCATTCGAGATTGGTAATGTATAACCCAAGTATTGCAACACGTCTAAGCATGTATAAAAATAGAATTTCATTACAATCGAAGTCTCAGATTTACAATGGTTTGAAACGAAATACGAAATACAAAAGGAGCAAGCTTCCAGAAATACAAGACACATTTTCTAACTAAAGAAAGTTACGAAAAATCAGAGCGTTACATCCCTAAGGTTTCATTTTTTTCCATTTCCATCCAAATCACTAACTCAATTAAAATATATTGTTAAGTCATGTAGGATTTTGGCAATTCACAAACCTTAGGGACGATTTTGGCAATTTACTCATTTATTCTTTTATTTTTTTCTGTCTTTAATTAAAAAAACAAAAAATAAAAATATAATATTTATATATATATACAAATTTATTTTTTTAATTTTCTTTTTGACATAATAAATTAACCATAATATATATACATATACACACATTTATAATTATATATATATACATACATTGGCGAAGCTTTTTTGGGCCCAGGGGTAGCCCGACACCCCCACGGGTCCCTACTGAGTGTAACATCCCAAAGACGAATTCAATAATTAAGCCAAATTAATCGGGATGAGCAGGTAAATACCATTAGTGGTAAAAGTTAACCTGATTAAATCAATAAACCTAAGGTAAAAAACGATGAATGATTTTTTAGAAAATAAAGTTTATAAAAGGCGGGAACCGGGCAAACGACTAAGCATGCAGAGAACCGAACACTATTAAACCGCTATCTCCTTGGAGACATTCTTGGAAAAGTTGAAGCATAATCATATGCGGCAAAGTTTTGGAGATTAAAACTCTATATATGTGTTACAATAGGAGAAGTAATACTTAAATACAAAGGAGAGTTAGATAGCGTACGAGGTACAAGTTCGAGAGAAAGAGTCTTGTATCTGATGTGTTCTTTTTAGGTGGATAAAGATCTCTTCTTTCCCTTAGATAGACCAATGACTCCTTCAGGAGAGGAAACACAGTAGGGTCCTTTCCTCTGAATCAGAAGACTGTTCTTCTCTTTCTTACTACTTCAGGTAATTCCTTGACCTTCTTCTTGCTGAAAACGACTGTTCTAAGATTGTCCCCTTATGTCATATTAATTGGCTTTGTCTTTAACCTTTTGTCCTAAGCCCTTGGTCAAAGGTTTATCTCGGTCTTCGTGTTTTGGTAGTTGTTGTCTTAACCTAGGAGATGTCTCTTCCTTATTGTTTATGGAGAAGTAATACCTTGTTGGCTTTATACTCATTTCCCTGCTAAAAAGGAGATGCCCTTTCCTTGTTGTGTTAGCTAATTATTCATTTCCTTTCGTCATTATGGAAGGAAACTGGGTTTCAACCTACCCGCTATCAACCCGGAAATAATATTATTGTTTCTTTTTTGTAATTTATAATTTAATTTACAATGGTAAGTTGTAAAGAAGTTTCTATCATGTTAATATTATGTAATTAATTTAGATTTATTTTAATTTACTTTACAAGAAAAGAAGCAAGCTCTATACTAAAAAAATCTTAAAAATCAAGAGTAAAATGGTAAAGTGGTTTATGAGTTTTGGTCACTTTTGTCACTTTATTCCAAAAATGAAACCTTTTGTATATCGGTCCCTAAGGTTTCATTTTTTTTCCATTTCCATCCAAATCACTAACTCAGTTAAAACATATTGTTAAGTCAGGTAGGATTTTGGCAATTCACAAACTTTAGGGACGATTTTGGCAATTTACTCATTTATTCTTTTATTTTTTTAATTTTCTTTTAATGTCTTTAATTGAAAAAACAAAAAAATAAAAATATAACATATATATATATATAAATTTATTTTTTAGTTTTCTTTTTTACCATTTTTTATTCATCACCAAGCAATAAATCATAATATATATACATATACACACATTTATAATTATATATGTATACATACATTGACGAAGCTTTTTTGGGCCCAGGGGAAGCCCGACACCCCCACGGGTCCCTACTGAGTGTAACATCCCAAAGACGAATTCAGTAATTAAGCCAAATTAATCGGGGATGAGAAGGTAAATACCATTAGTGGTAAAAGTTAACCTGATTAAATAAATAAACCTAATGTTAAATAAAAGATGAATGTTTTTTTAGGAAATGAAGTTTATAAAAGGCGGGAACCGGGCAAACGACTAAGCATGCTGAGAACCAAACACTATTAAACCGCTATCTCCTTGGAGACATTCTTGGAAAAGTTGAAGCATAATCATGCGCGTCAAAGTTTTGGAGATTAAAACTCTATATATGTGTTACAATAGGAGAAGTAATACTTAAATACAAAGGGGAGTTAGATAGCGTATGAGGTACAAGTTCGAGAGAAAGAGTCTTGTATCTGATGTGTTCTTTTTAGGTGGATAAAGATCTCTTCTTGCCCTTAGATAGACCAATGACTCCTTCAGGAGAGGAAACACAGTAGGTTCCTTTCCTCTGCTTCAGAAGACTGTTCTTCTCTTTCTTACTACTTCAGGTAATTCCTTGACCCTCTTGCTGAAAACGGCTGTTCTAAGATTGTCCCCTTGTGTCGTATTAATTGGCTTTGTCTTTAACCTTTTATCCTAAGACCTTGGTCAAAGGTTTATCTCGGTCTTCGTGTTTTGGTAGTTGTTGTCTTAACCTAGGAAATGTGTCACACCCTGACTTTTGCGGAAGCATGATTACGTGTGACTTGCTTAATATCATTGCATTCAACTATAACAAACAACTATATGATAAAACTCATGATGTTCATCCATAATTAAGTTTTCAAAACATTACAACCAACATTGTTTTAAATCCAAATACAGACTTCAAGTTTAGAATACAACACAACCCAAGTTTTAAGTTCCAAAAGGACTTGACACGATACAACGATAAAACAAGGCTTTGAAATGTATGTTTTATCTAGGATGAGACATCCATTCCAAACCCTACAAAAGGTGGGGTGACATCATTTATTTCAGACAATACTTGAAAACCTTCGACGCCCGCTAGATCCATTTCAATTCCCTGAAATACATGTAGTTTGAAAACATCAACAAAAGTTGAGCGAGTTCATGTGCTTTGTATGCGTGCACGAATAACCTTGTAAACATTTGTAAGTATGTATTTGTAAACCGATATGAAAGCAACAAGGAAACAGATCAATTAATGGTTTGGAAGGCCATTAATATGTGTGCAGTGATGTAGGAAGGCTCAAACCTAGCGAATTTTGTACCGGGCTTCCGGCTGGAAGACATAGTCACCTCATGGGCCAAATCCCGGTCCCAAGGGTGGGGCTTGCAACACCCAAATAGATCTATCACTCATGTCCCTCAGTCCTACTACAAGGATTAATGATCTTAAGCGTTGTACCCACCACTCACATGATCTAACAGTTCATTCCTTAGCTAATCATACCATATGTAAATGTTTGTAAACAATTTGTAACATGTACTTCACCCCTGAAGTTGTAAAACTGAAAACATTTAAAAGAAAAGGAGGACATGAACTCACAGTCTTGCGTCTCGAAATCCGGTGTAACTTAAAGCTGCCACTCGATCACACGACTACCTACAAACGTCCTAAGGTGTATCAGACGGATGGGTCGTGCCTTGACTTTAGTCTTAATTAGTATTGTTATGGGCCATTTTCTGAACATATATCCTGACTAATATTCCGCTTTTGATTGTTTATTTGTGATCAGGATACCGGATCAGGATATTGGTAACATCCTAGTACGATATCCTGGTATTAACTGAATTAATCACGTGTAGATTAGAAGGTGCGGGTCCCTAACAGTCAGGTGGACCTCTTCTCCTTAAGACTCGGGCAAACCAGTTATATGAGAGATGTTGAACCCGGAAGAAGTGGACTACAACGTTCACTTGAGGAATATTCGAAGCATCCCGGTTTAATAGGATAGTTAGTTGATTTCGTTTAACTATAAATAGATTGATCGGATCAGATTAGGTCACTCACTTTCTTCCACACACTTTACTCTCTAGCTGCTAGCAATCACTACACACAAACACTTGTACTCAAATTACATTGTAACACCTAGTTGATCCGCATCATATCCTGTACTGTATCCTGATATTTGAAGCAATAGAAGAACAAGGAAACTGCGATTGTCAGCTCCCGAGGTTTTATGCCGGCAATCTAGAGTGATCAAGGGCTTTCCTATTACATCTCGTGTCACCCTTTACATTTTTTCTCATTGTTTGATCATAGATACAGCTCTATATCCTGAGCCGTATCCTGAAACTGTTTTTTTCAAATAACCTAACTAACATATTTTCAACGTACATTTCTAGCACACTACCTCACTTAACTAATTTGATCACTTAATTACTTCGGTAATTTTTGACCAAAACAATTTGGCGCCCACCGTGGGGCAAGTGGTGCTATTTCTACTAAAAGCTTTTGCAAAATCGTTACTTGGTTTTCTATTTTCAAAACTTTTTGCCACACTATTTTCAATGGCCTCAAGATCAAACATGAGCTCTTCCACCGTGTCTGCTACAACTTCTGCAACAATTGGTTCGGTGCTTCCACCACCTCCTCCGAGAATGCAAGCCTCTTCGCAAGGAACTGAGAGTCATGTGGCTCGGGATGTTATCCCTGCTCGCAATGTCCAGGGATCCGGTCCTGTTTTAGCTTCTAACGAAGAGATTTTAAATTTGTTTGGTAGTGTACAGGAACAGATGAGGCAGCAGCAGGGGACCAACCAGATGCTGATGAGAGAGATACAACTCTTGAAATCTGGCCCGAGTCGGCCTGCTGAAGATACTGTCACTCCCTTGCAACCCAGGGCTTTGAACTTCAGTTCTGCAGTCTATACTGAGGATAACCGGGGGAATATTGTGCCTAGCCATTCCCAGAATCATACTCCTGAGATACCTTCTTCAGTAAGAGTATCAACTGTGAGGAGCTCAGGATATGCTTCAGAATATGACCAGAACCCCCAAGCTGGTAATGTATCTAATAATAATAATACTCTTGCTACTAATGGTGTTGGATCTTTGCAGGATGCAGGTATGACATCAGCATTTTCCAGGGAGCTTCAAAAACTGAAGGACATGATATCCAGTGTACCTGGGGTGGTTCAGCCAATTCCTGAAGTATCCCAGGATAGTCACAGGATATCCCGGTTTGCATATCCCATTTGTGATGCTGAAATCCCAAAAAGATTTCAAACCCCCAACATGAAGCTCTATGACGGAACTACGGATCCTGAGGAGCATATTGCCCAGTATAGGGAAAGGATGGAAATCAACCCTATCCCTCCAAACCTCAAGGAAGCATGCTTGTGCAAGGGTTTCGGTTCTACCTTAACAGGATCAGCCTTAAAATGGCTGTTAAACGTTCCTCCTCACTCAATTACTTCTTTTGCTCATTTAGTTAATTTATTTAATAGTCAATTTTCTTGCAGCCAGAGTTTTGAGAAACTAACCAGTGATCTTTACAGGATAACTCAAGGAGCTCAGGAATCCTTGAGGGATTATGTGAACAAGTTTAGTCGGGAATCCTTAGATATCCCACATCTTGATATTGCAACAGCTGTGCAAGCCTTCAAGATGGGGTTGCAAAAGGATTCTCAATTTTACCAGGATCTTGTAATGAATCCCTGCAGGAATCTCGACGAAGCTCGTAACAGGGCCTTAAGATACATTCGGCTGGAGGATGATAAAAAGATGCAAGAGAGGATGAATTCGTCCACAACCTATGAGTCAACCAACAGGAAATCAGAATCCTCGTATAAACCATACCGTTCTAAACCGTATGGCAGAAATGATGGCAAAAAAGTGAATGATGTTGAAGACGAGGATCCTGAGGAGTATCCTGAGTTGTCTGAATATTGTTTTTCTGTTAACATACCTGAACTGATGTATGCTATGCAGGGTTTAGGAGACAAAGCAAGGTGGCCCCGAAAGAATCAACAAAAGGCTGATTAGAAGGACAAGTCCAAGTGGTGTGCCTTCCATGAGGATTTCGGGCATGTTACTGAGGATTGCATCGCTTTAAGAAAAGAAATAAGCTATCATTTGAGTAAGGGGTATCTGAAGGACCTCTTGGGAAGAAAGAAGAATAAAGGTCAGGATCCTGAGAAGGATCCTGAATGGGCAGCATCACCTCCTGCAGATGCAAAAATAATTAACTTTATTTCAGGAGGATCCGACATATGCGGCACATCATATTCTGCGGCAAAAAGACACGCGAAGGAAGCTAAAGCAGAGAGGGGAGATAAGCCGACAAGGATGTCAACCCTCATGACTGACAAAGTCATCACCTTCGATAATGATGACCGAGATACTGTCCAGGATCCCCATCGTGATGCTTTAGTGATAACGTTATATATTGTTAACCATTTTGTACGCAGGATATTAGTGGACAATGGCATCTCGGTCAACATAATTCAACTGGAAACATTGAAGAGGATGAATGTATCTCCAATGGACATTACTTCGAAGTCCACTGTGCTCGTTGGTTTCAGTGGAGAAGCTAGGAATACCGTAGGGGAGATAAAGTTACCTGTGTATATTCAAGGGGTCAACTCAATGCATTTCTTTTGTGTCATGGACTCTTTATCCTGCTATAATATTATACTGGGTAGGCCTTGGATCCATGATATGAAAGCTGTTCCATCAACCTACCATCAATGCATCAAGATCCCTACTCCTTGGGGGGTTGTCAAGGTGGAAAGTGATCAACAGGAAGCAAAGGAGTGTTATTCTTCTTCGATGAAATCCTCAATAAAGCCTAGTGCAGCATAGCAATTAAAGATTCGAGGCCAGGATATCATGGAGGCTTCAGAGCAGGATGTAAAGAAAGTGGTCCTGGATCAGAATAATCCGGATATCTCGGTGCTCGTGGGAACCAATATCCCTCAGGATATTGAAGATCAATTGACTAATTTTTTGAAATGCAGGATGTCAACATTCGCGTGGAAGCACGAGGATATGACAGGTATTTCTAAGGATATTATAACACATAAGCTCGGTATTGACAGGTCATTCAAGCCTGTCCAACAAAAGAGAAGGAAGTTTGCTCCGGAGCGAAATGTGATTATCCAAGAGGAATTTGAAAGACTACTAAGGAGCAAGATGATTAGGGAAGTGAAGTTTCCTAAATGGCTGACGAATGTAGTTGTGGTGCAAAAGAAAAATGGGAAATGGAGAGTTTGTGTAGATTACACAGACTTAAACAAAGCTTGTCCCAAAGACCCATTTCCTCTTCCTCATATTGATTCAATGGTAGATGCTACTGCCGGCCATGAGATGTTAACCTTCATGGATGCATCTTCAGGATTCCAGCAGATTCAAATGGAACCTTCAGACCAGGAGGATACTGCCTTCATGACACCAACAAGTATTTATTGCTACACTGCTATGCCCTTTGGTTTGAAAAATGCAGGTGCAACATATCAAAGATTGGTGAACATGATGTTCAAAGACAAGCTGGGGGACACTATGGAGGTATACATCGATGACATGGTAGTAAAATCTAAAAAGGCTGAGGATCACCTTCAGGATATCAAGGGAGCATTTGATATTCTGAATCAGTATAACATGAAGCTAAATCCTGCTAAATGCCATTTCGGAGTGGGGGCAGGAAAGTTTCTAGGATACATGGTGACTAAAAGAGGGATAGAGTCAAGCCCGGAGCAGATTAAAGCTATCCTGGATATCAAGTCACCTTTAAATATGAAGGATGTTCAATGGTTAACTGGACGAGTAGCAGCATTGAATAGATTTATTTCAAGATCCTTGGAAAAGTGCAAGGAATTTTATGATATCCTGAAGAAGAATAAGAAATTCGAATGGGAAGCAAAGCATGAAGCAGCCTTGTAGGATTTGAAGCAGTATCTCTCAACCGCACCTCTACTAATGAAACCTGAGGATGGCGAACCACTATCCCTATATCTCGCAGTATCAGGGAATGCAGTAAGTGTTGTCCTCGTAAAGGATCATGAAGGTCAGCAGTATCCTGTTTATTATGTTAGTAAATGTTTATTAGATGCTGAAACTAGGTATTCTCACTTAGAGAAATTGATTTTAGCCCTAGTTATGGCGTCAACAAAACTTAGACATTATTTTGAAACACATAGGATTCACGTTAAAACCAACTATCCTGTTAAAAATGTGCTTAGGAAACCCGAGATGTCAGGTAGGATGGCTAAATGGTCAGTGAAATTAAGTGCCTTTGATCTAGTATATGAACCTAGGAGTGCCATAAAGTCTCAGGCTTTAGCTGACTTTGTGGCTGATTTCAGTAGTGACATTCAAAACGAAGTAGACCTGGAAGTACAACAACTAGGAGAAAACTTAGAATCCTGGACGTTATATTCTGATGGTGCATCTAATGTAAGAGGTGTAGGTTTGGGTATACTACTAAAATCGCCACAGGGGGACATATTACCCCAGGCTATTAGATGTGAGTTTCCTGCCACTAATAATGAGGCAGAATATGAAGCTTTAATTGCAGGATTAGAATTGGCTAAAAGTATGAATATCAGGAGTTTGCAAGTATATGTTGATTCTTTGTTAATCACTAATCATTTTAATGGAACCTATGCAGTTAAAGGTGAGAAGTTAATCGAGTATCTCGAAATTCTCAAAAAATTAGCAGGTTATTTCGATATTTTTACACTTGAACAGGTACCAAGAGAGGATAATGCTGAAGCTGATGCCTTGGCAAATCTAGGATCATCAGTCAGGATACCGGAAGGAACCCGAATACCAATATTACATATCCTATATCCTGCGACGGATCCTCAGGATAAGGAAGTGCTAAGTGTTCAGGATCCTGATGAGTATCCTGAGAAGGATCCTAAGTCTTGGATGGCTCCAATCGTAAGATATCTCAAGGAAGGACACATCCCAAAGGATGAGAATCCTAAGGCCTTTAGAATGAAGGTATCACAATTAATTATTATAAATAATGTCTTGTATAAGAAATCTCTTGCAGGACCATATCTGAGGTGCTTAGAGGATCCCGAAACCAAGGAAGTGCTTCAGGATATACACGAAGGGGATTGTGGTAACCATACTGGGGGCAGGTCGCTGTTCTCAAAGGCATTAAGAACATGATATTATTGGCCGATGATGAGAAAAGATGCTGCAGAATATGCTCGAAGATGTGATGCATGTCAAAGACACAGTAATGTATTACATCAGCCGGCCGAGCCACTTTATCCTATAGCTTCCCCTAGGCCATTCATGAACTGGGGAATGGATATAGTAGGAAAATTGCCAAAGGCTCCAGGAGGAAAGGTCTTCATGCTGGCAATGACCGATTATTTCTCTAAGTGGGTCGAAGCTGAAGCATTCGTTCAAGTTAGAGATCAGGAAGTGGTATCCTTCATAAAAAGGAATATCCTGACTAGGTTTGGAGTACCAACTGAGATAATTTGTGATAATGGATCTCAATTTATAAGTAAGAGGACTACTGACTTCTGCAAGAGTTGGGGAATCAAAATGATTACATCCACACCGGTACATCCTCAAGCAAATGGACAAGCAGAATCCTCGAATAAGATAACTGTCAACAACCTGAAAAAGAGACTAGGGGCTAAGAAAGGAAGATGGGCAGAAGAACTACCCTTTGTTTTGTGGGCTTATAGAACAACGGTAAAAAAATGCAACTGGCCAAACCCCGTTTTCCTTGGTATTTGGAGCATAAGCAGTGATCCTGACAGAAATGGTGATACCTACGGCAAGATCTATCCTCCGGGATCCTGAGCGGAATCTTGAAGCTTTGTGCCTAGATTTGGACATTGTAGACGAAACAAGAGATGCAGCAAGGCTAAGGATGGCAACATATCAACAAAGGATATCTAGAGCATATAACAAGAATATAAGGACTAGAAGATTTCAAGTTTGTGATTGGGTATTAAGAAAGGCTTTTCAGAATACTACTAACCCTGCTAATGGAAAATTGGCTCAAAAATGGGAAGGACCCTATGAGATTGAATCAGAATCAGGAAAATGAGCATACCGACTCAAGAATATGGATGGGGATATGCTACCAAGGTCCTGGAATGCTATACATCTAAAGCTCTATTTCAAGTGAATTTGGAATTTAAATTCTGACTTAGGATGGTATGAATTCTATCTCTTTTATTAAATTTTAATATTATTTATTGTTTTGAACCCATTACTAACTTAAGCATCGGAGGGGTGTTAGCCAGTCTAACACCCACCTTAGCTTACAGTTGTTTTGTAGTATATGCTTCGGGATATTGCTCCAGGATATACATTCAGGATACTTCGAAAGAATAGAGGATTGGCCCCCTCTCTCACGTTTAAGGGATCCTGATCCCTTCACAGGTTTAAAGGTATTCACCTTTCTCTCGAATTGGGTTTAAACACCCCGCCTGGAGCGCAAGTTATCCAGGGATAGTTCGAGGTGGTGGGACCAGTTCATGTAAAAGTGGCTGACAATTTCGTCACTGTTGGCTATATCCTGGATTCTCAAGGTATATGAGGATTGATCACCCTATCTCACGGAAGGGTATTTTCATACTCTCTAAGGTTTAAAGGTTATCACCTTTCTAAGTCTTGGAGTTTATACACTCCCGCCTGTAGCGCATGAAAATTTGGGATTTTCCCCAGGATACCTATGGGATTTTCCCCAAGACACTAAGGATTTATCTCCAGTATGTTTTTGGGTTTTACCCCAGTAACACAAGAGCTGTCCAAACAGTTAGAACTTGAATTCAAAAAAAAATCTAAGTGTTCAAAGGCTTATGCACAGGGGACATTCCTCCTAAGGCGATTATGTAAGGCTCAAGGAATCAAACTCAAACCTAGTATACTAGGTATCTCGGACTGGGGACATCTTGGTTGAAGAAGTTGCAAAAGGATTGAAGTTCGATGCTAGGGTTACACTCTATTCCTGGTATGATCTTTCCTTTGTGAACCTTACATAAGTTGTTTAAACTTTTGAAACTATGTTTAAGGCTCAAATATCCTGATAAGGATATATCTTTAGGATATGTTCTCAAAATGTGTTTTTGGGATACGTTTCAGGATATTTGATTGGAATACTTGGGAAATAATACTTGGGTTGAAAATTAGTGCTCTGGTCAAACAAGTGTTATCAAAACGGATTTTGAAAAATAAACTATCTTTTATTCTTTAAAGACTTTGTCTAAATTATTTGGGTTTTGAGAAGTCCTATTTGACGAAAGTCTTCGTAGGATACCACTAAGTATGTTGATCAGGATATTTTCAGAAAATAATTGTGCTAATTTTGCAAAGCTAAAATCTAAACAAAGTAATGCATGACAAAAATTAAAAGGCAACTGCAAGCAAGTCAAAAGGTGGTATTATTTAAATAGACGATACTAGCCGATAACCAAAGGCTTCATCCTAAAACCTAGGACCCATCCACCTTTGGTTATCAAATTGTTTTAATTCAAGGAAATAAAATTGTTCAAAGGACAAAAAATAAAATTGTTCAAACAAACGTGACTCTCAAATTTAAGGGAAATAAGTTTTAGGAGGCAACGCCTTCTTCGTTCATGGCATTTTCGACAGCATCCGTCTCAGGATCAGCTTGAACATCCCTCTCAGCACCAGTTGGTTTTTCAACCGCCTTTGAGGATCCTTCAGCTGCAGATTTAACAGGATTACTGCCGAGACTCCTCAGCTTTATCTCCCAGGCATTGACGTCCCAAGAAGGGCATTCAAAGCCCAATGCCTTGGCTTCGTGGGCCATCTTTAGCCTGGCCTGGAGAAGGGAAGTGATGACGGAACTTTTAAGGCCTTCCCGGTAGCTGATCATATCCCGTTCGTGTTGAGCATGGGCAGCGTCAAGATCGGCTTGGGCCTCAAGAGCGGCTTTGTTGAGGGAGGCCTGGTGTTCTTGGATCATAGCCTTGACCTTGTCCTCGTAATGCCGAGATTTGGCGGCTGCAATCAGTCCCTGATCAGAGATGGTGGCCTCGGCTTTCTTCAACTTGGACTCGAGCGTCTTGTTGAGCCCACAGGATTCTTGGTATAAATGAACCAGACGCTCGAGACCCTGCAAAATAAGAGAACAGGTATTAGTCTTAATAAACATTTATAACCAGCATAAGGTGCAGGATATAGCTCAAGGATACTAACCTGGTTGAGAAAAGAAGTCATGAATCCGCTTGCTTCAATGAACCCATGATTCTCATAAGGGAACGTATCGGAGATGGCGGGTGAGTCAGGCTCTTTCCTTTTGCGAGAACTTGAACTCCGAGGCTTAGTAGCTGGCGAAGGCTTGGGAATGATGATGGCATTGGAGCTGCTGGGCTTGGATGAGGCCGTGGCCTTGGGACTAGGCTCCTTCTTGACCTGGACGTGATTAGAATAACTGTCCAGCTCATCTAGGTCGAAAACCTCAGGGATCTTGGCTGGTGCTGCATAAAGGGAAAAGTCCTACATCCTTATTACTTTTTATTATATTACATTATAGTAATCAGTTGTTTCCAAAGTAACTCTTACCAGACATTTCAGATGATGAATATTGACTGGAACTTGGGATGTGTGTGGCAAAACTCCTTTCACTTGCCGGCAACTGGTAAACTGCTTCAATTCCTTTTTCTGATTCCGCAGTAGGGGGAGCTATTTCCTTAAAATTCACTGCAAAAAGATCAAATAAGAAGATATTAGCACAAGATAAAAGTCTAGAAGTACATGGGGATATTCATGATCCTACCGGGGGTTAACCACTCCACCGGAAGACTAGCACCCTCATAGATGGAGTCTCATTTGACGAAGAAGAACTTGCGTTGCCATCCATCCTCATTTTTGGTGGCCTTAAGTATAAGGGGTTTGCTGGAAGTTGAAAAAAGCAAGAACCGACTGGAACTGTGTGATCGAAGGCGATACGCAATCGGCATATCCTCGATGCAGAGGTCGGGATAGTGAAGGTTTTTGATTTGGTTGAGCACGATCAATACTCTCCAAACCATGGGCATGGTTTGGGCAAAGGAAATACCAGTAGTTCGAAATAATTGCATCATGAACTCAGGAAATGGATACCAAAGCCCTAGCGAGAAAGGGTATGCCGGAAAACAGACCTAATCGGCAGAAGAAACATCTGATCGAATTGATCGATCGAATGGTCTAAAAATCGTGCCATCGGGGAACGCGCCGGAGGCTCGCAACGCCGCAATTTCTGCGTTATCAAAAGCACAGATCTCCTTCTCGGGATTTTTGAGAAGATTTTGCTGAACGAAGGAGTCCGACGATTCACCGGTTTGAGAGTGGACTCTAGTGGCCATTGGAGAAAAAAGTAAAATTAACAGGAAATGAGGAAGGGATGAGTGATTACCTGGAGATTCTGTTAATGATATCTGGTTATCGAACAAGAAGAGAGAAGATATAGGGGCGTAATGGATATCCATCGAGTGAAAAGCGTGTTGGAAGTTACATAGTACAATCTTGACCGTCGTTTCAATTTAATAGCCTTGATTCGCGAGATAAAGTTTTAAAATATATCCGTTGGATTGGTATACCAACAGATATATTTGGGGACAATTGTTATGGGCCATTTTCTGAACATATATCCTGACTAATATTCTGCTTTTGATTGTTTATTTGTGATCAGGATACCGGATCAGGATATTGGTAACATCCTGGTATGATATCCTGGTATTAACTGAATTAATCACGTGTAGATTAGAAGGTGCGGGTCCCTAACGGTCAGGTAGACCTCTTCTCCTTAAGACTCGGGTAAACCAGTTATATGAGAGACGTTGAACCCGGAAGAAGTGGACTACAACGTTCACTTGAGGAATATTCGAAGCATCTCGGTTTAATAGGATAGTTAGTTGATTTCGTTTAACTATAAATAGATTGATCGGATCAGATTAGGTCACTCACTTTCTTCCGCACACTTTACTCTCTAGCTGCTAGCAATCACTACACACAAACACTTGTACTCAAATTACATTGTAACACCTAGTTGATCCGCATCATATCCTGCACTGTATCCTGATATTTGAAGCAATAGAAGAACAAGGCAGCTGCGATTGTCAGCTCCCGAGGTTTTGTGCCGGCGATCTTGATTGATCAAGGGCTTTCCTCGTACATCTCGTGTCACCCTTTACATTTTTTTCTCATTGTTTGATCATAGATACAGCTCTATATCCTGAGCTGTATCCTGAAACTGTTTTTGCAAATAACCTAACTAACATATTTTCAACGCACATTTCTAGCACGCTACCTCACTTAACTAATTTGATCACTTAATTACTTTGGTAATTTTTGACCAAAACAAGTATCTTTGAGTTACGTTTCTTTGTGTCTTAATATTATCCCAAAGTATATAATTATTTGTTAAAATAATAAATATTTTAATTTAATTATATTTATTAATTTTTGGAATATTTGTTAAAATAATATATTGTAACTTGACACATTATGTATTTATACATGTATATCTTTCCCCTAGGATGGGTATACTTACACTTGTATTCTTAGACTTGTGTATTTTTGCCAAGTATTGGTGGCGTATTCCGGTGTATTTATACGTACGAGAATACGTATTCTTATTGTGTTTATTAAGTATTCTTATACTTAATTTTGTATTTATTTTTCCGGAATAATATTTTCAATAAAAATCACCAATGTACATATATTCTTAAAATATATAAATATTTTAAGAAAACTTGTATAGAAAATTATTTATATTTCTTCCTTGGCAAAAATATTTTTATTTTCATATAAACCTCAAAAATAATATATTTTCAAGATTATCTTAGAAAATATTTATAAATCCATTTTTTTCACCCCAAAATATATTTTCTTAAACAAATTATATATTTTCTCCAAAAATATTATATTCTCTAATAATTCAAGAAAACATATATTTTTCCTTTGCCCAAAAATAATATATTTCCTTCTTGTCAAAAATATGATATATTTTTGTAACAATTATAAAAATCATATCGTTTTCTTGGTTTCCAAAATACCGCTTACCAAAATATACTTATGAATTTAATTCTGGAATATTTATGTAAGTTATATTCCTTGTTCGGTTTCTCCAATTTTGGGTATAAATTATATATTTATTTCTTGGAATTTTGGTAATATTTTGTGTTATAATTTCTTGGTATTTTGGTGAGTTATATTATTTCAAGTCCTAAAATAATATAACTAATACACATAATATACAAGTAATCACACACATTGTGACATCTAAGTATATATTTTCCTAAATACATATTTAGTCACTTTTATTTATTAGAAACCAACCTCCAATATTTGTAATTTTTGTAACAAAAATTATGGCAAACTTTATATGAAAAATCATGGTTAAAATATACTTGTAAATACTTGTTTAAAAATATTGTTCTAAGTGTTTAATTTCTAGAAAAATTTTGCCATAGTTTCCCCTTAAAAATGGAGGTTTCCATGATTTCAAACATATCATTTTCTTTTAAAAATCATCACAAATCATCAACAATTCATACAACACTTACCAAGTGCCAAAATCATGCATTTTACACTACTTCATGAACTTGAAATTTTGTAAAAAATTGTAGTAAATTAGTATGGTGTTAAGTAAGCTTAGTTACCCTTTAAAGTGTGGTTATTTGTTTAAAAACACCATTCTTGAAGATTTTAGATCTTTACAACTTGCAAAATGATTTTCTAAAAATATTTCTTTTTGAAATTTTCTTGTTAGTAACATGTTTCTACACTTGATTAATCACTAAAAATGTGATTAGTTTCTTTAAAACTCTTGTTTATGTAAATCTTGTAAGTAAACTTAGTTTCTTGAGAAAACTAGTTTTGAAATCATCCATGTTTATGACTAATAACATGTTACATACTTCATCATTCAAGAAAAATACTTCATAATTCAAGTTCATGTTTATACATAAGGATGATCATCTTGATTTATCATATAATCATCCACTCATCTTGCTAGATCATGTCTTTAATCACAATCTAGCAAGTTTCATATGATGTTTAACATCATAAACACAAACAATCAAGAAGCATATAAACACTTAAACAACATAGATTATCATGATTTAGAGCTTTATGTTAGAGATTATGTTCTTGATCTTTGATGTCCTTCATGATTAGTGATTTACATATACTTTTAACCAACATAACAAGATGTAAAATGGGATTAGGAGGATCTTACTACTAGCACAAGGCTAGGGAAGAACACAAGATGAAGATGATGCTAATCTTGGTGGCTTATGGGAGAGGTCATTCACCTTCCAATGGCTCCTAGCTTCTTTATCAAGCTCCTAGCACCTTTTGATCACTAGAGAATGGATGGAAATGAGATGAAAGGTGGTGGCGGTGGTGCTCTTGTTCTCGGCCGAGACTAGAGGGAGGAGAGGGAGAAGAGTGGTGTTGGTGATGTTGTGAAGATAATGAGAATGATGGTCTAAGGGTTACACTTATAATCTCCCAACATCAAGTTATCTAATGTGTAATATGTTGCAAATGGTTAGACATGATCCAATAAAATAAACAAATAAAATCCAAGGTGGGCCACCCTTGTGGTGACCGTAAATGGAGGGGGGTATAGATTAGGTTGTAATGGTTAGTTAAGTTTACAAGTTAGATTCTAATGTTTAGTTAGGGTATATAGTTGTTATGTTGTTGTAATAGGTGTTATGATGTTCAGGGACCATAACTAGCTCGGAAATGATGAAACAATGCTTCTAGTGAAAATTTGGTGTTTCGGGTAGTGTCCGGTTGGTTACCAGTTCGTTAAGGTGCTAAACTATGCAGTTTAGTGTGTTTTATGTTACCTTTTGTGACAGTTTTGATTCCGGACACTTAGGAAAGCATTTTGAGCCATTTAACCATAATTCCGCATAATATTTAGTTGTCTAAATGCTGATTTTTGCTTAATTCTGCAGAATTCTGCAGTTTATGTGAGTTTTAGGCACTTTTCGGCACTTAAACTATCACTAGGAAGGCAGTTTTATGATCCTTACTTTCCTACACCCTATACTTGTGCAACTCTTGTTTTCTGGCTCATTCTGTGTCTCAGTACCATGTCTGTCTAAGTACTGAACTCCCGTAAGCATTTCTGATTTGTCTGATAACTGTGCTAGCTTTGTTTCGTGCATCATTTGAATCAATAAAGTGTTGCATGCAATAATGATATGACATTATGCAATATGTGATCCACATGTATGTATTATGACAATAATCAGAAAGCATTCCTGTCATTAATTCAAATCAGCAGAGTCATTAAGTCATAAATTACTGTTTAAATATTGTACGGATACATGAAATTTTGACAATTGTCACAAAATGTCTCTTCCTTATTGTTTATGGAGAAATTATACCTTGTTGGCTTTATACACATTGCCCTGCTGAAAAGGAGATGTCCTTTCCTTGTTGCGTTAGCTAATTATTCATTTCCTTTCGTCATTATGGAAGGAAACTGGGTTTCAACCTACCCGCTATCAACCCGGAAATAATATTATTGTTTCTTTTTTGTAATTTATAATTTATTTTACAATTGTAAGTTGTAAAGAAGTTTCTATCTTGTTAATATTATGTAATTAATTTAGATTTATTTTGATTTACTTTACAAGAACAGAAGCAAGCTCTATACTAAAAAAAAATCTTAAAAATCAAGAGTAAAATGGTAAAGTGGTTTATGAGTTTAGGTCACTTTATTCCAAAAATGAAACCTTTTGTATATGGGTCCCGAAGGTTTCATTTTTTCCATTTCCTTCCAAATCACTAACTCAGTTAAAATATATTGTTAAGTCATGTAGGATTTTGGCAATTCACAAACCTTAGGGACGATTTTGGTAATTTACTCATTTAATCTTTTATTTTATGAATTTTCTTTTAATGTCTTTATTTAAAAAAACAAAAAAATATAATATATATATATATATACAAATTTATTTTTTTAATTTTCTTTTTGACCTTTAAAATAATAAATTAACCATAATATATATACATATACATACATTGGCGAAGCTTTTTTGGGCCCAGGGGTAGCCCAACACCCCCACGGGTCCCTACTGAGTGTAACATCCCAAAGACAAATTAATCGGGGATGAGCGGGTAAATACCATTAGTGGTAAAAGTTAACCTGATTAAATAAATAAACCTAATGTTAAATAAAAGATGAATGATTTTTTAGAAAATAAAGTTTATAAAAGGCGGGAACCAGGCAAACGACTAAGCATGCTGAGAACCGAACACTATTAAACCGCTATCACCTTGGAGACATTCTTGGAAAAGTTGAAGCATAATCATGCTCGGCTAAGTTTTGGAGATTAAAACTCTATATTTCTAAACGGTAACATTAACATGGTTATGTACGTTAAGAAACATGTATGAAGTAATTGCGGCTCGTGTATGAATATTGAATTATAAATAAAAATTTCGTAACGTCAAATCACAAAATGACAAAAGGTTCCGTCATATGCATTAAAGTAAAAAAAGGGTTTATATATATATATATATATATATATGTATGTATGAAGGAATTAAAATAGATATGTCTAACCAAACCCCAAACTCTGGTTAATTATTACTCACATGAAAGGCACATGATGTCTAATATGGTAATTTCCCCTACCCCCTTTAATAATTTCCCCTACCCCCTTTAATAATTTAAAAACCAAATATCCCTGATTCGATAACCTCCATCTCCATGGTCCATCATTACCGCCTCTCATCAAACACTATCTAATCCCTAAAATTTTTCACAACATTCAAAACCCCATTACCAAACATTGAATAAAAATCAGATCTGTAACATATTCTCGAAACATGTGCAAAGATATTATCCTCACCATAACAAGTGAAGCAGTTAGGTTACTGTTAATGGTGGTTGTGTTTGGTGGGTCAGTTCAGTTTGTTGAATCTGCAATAGGGGTGAACTGGGGCACTGTATCTAACCACAAGTTGTCTCCTTCAACTGTGGTGGATCTTCTTAAGGTTAACAAGATTCAAAAAGTGAAGCTTTTTGATGCAGATCAAGAGTGTCTTATGGCACTTATGGGGTCTGGGATTAAGGTCATGGTTGGGGTCTCTAATTTGTTCAATCTGATCATCCTTCACCTCTCTTTTCTATTGCTAATTTGTTAAATTACAGTTGGGAAATTGGGGGGGCTTTACATCAATTTTTTTTTGTTTTGCCAAGTTAATTTAGTTGTTTTTTTAATTTGCAGTGGGTACTTTATTAGGATCTTTAACAGGGGCTTTGATCGGTCAAGAAACAGAGAGTGGGTTTGTTAGGGGTGCTGCAATTGGAGCCATTTCAGGTGCGGTTTTTTCGATTGAAGTTTTCGAATCTTCGCTTCTTCTGTGAAAGTCTGAAGAATCTGGGATCGGATGTCTTCTATACTTGGTGAGAAATTCACATATAAAAAAATCCTTTTTTTTATATACTTGAAGATCTGGGTTTGAAGTGTTCTTGAAGATGATGATGTGTTTTGAAGATCTGGGTTTGAAGTGTTCATGCTGATGTGTTTTGAAGATCTATTGATTTAATTATTGTTTTATTTTTTATAAAGTCAGTAAAAGTAAAGGGGAGAAGAAATTAAAAATATGCCCATCATGTGACAAATAATTAACCAGAGTTTGGGGTTTGGTCAGACTTAGGGGCCAAAATAGTTAATTATTAAGACCACGGGGGCACAGTTGTTACAAAATCTTATTTTGGGCTGATAAAGTAAAAGTGATATAACCACAGGGGCCAAAAACGTAATTTACTCTAATCTATATTAAACAAAAAGGGATATGTAGGTTGTATTTCCTACGTTAAAAATTAGACTTCTATTTTCTTAAAAATGACTTGTTAATAATATATATGAAGGAATTAAAATTGATATGATAATCTATATTAAATAAAAATGGTATATATAGGTTGTATTTCCTATGTTAAAAATTAGACTTCTATTTTCTTAAAAATGACTTGTTAATAATATATATTAAATAAAAAGGATATAAATATATATACACACAAACATATTTGTTGCATTAAAAATTAGACTTCTACTTTCTATAAAATCACTTGTAGTGTCACACCCAACCGATGGCGGAAATATCGGGGCGCCACACTATGCGTTCAGATTGCTCAAAAGATTCCACAGCACTATTTCTTTCGACAGTAATTAATTAATTTCATGCAAAATTTGTCTAAACATCAATCACCAACCACAATCACAAAGTATTAAATACAAATCATCAAATATTGTTCAAAAGTTTCTAAATTTACTAATATGTGTTTCTAAGCAGCATCCTAGCATGTTTCTTGATTCCTCAGCTACTGTCAACCTGCAACATGTATTAAAATGCTATCAACAATAATGTTGGCGAGTATACAAGTTTGAGTACATAGTATCATAATGGTTTAAAACATTCCAAAAAACTCGTATCTGCCATGAAACATATAACAAGTTTCACCATGCTAAGCTAACGCAGTCCCTATGTAACACACATTTCTAACGCAATTAACATAGCAATCCCAAGAGTCTAGCGGGAGCTATAAACGTTCAGTGTCTTTTCCAAAGTCTAACGGGAGGTTTGATCTTAGCAATACCTAAGAGAATAGCAGGCGGGGCGTTACAACCTATAGCATATGCATATAACCATAATTGCTAAGACATGTCACATACAAGGATTAAACGTCACATAGCATATAAGTCTCAAGTTTCACAAGTAACCTGTTTCACGCAGATAGAGTAAGTTTCCAAACAAGTTTCAAGTGTCAAGTATCAAGTTTATTGAATACATGTTGCATCCCAAAAGTGTCTAAAAAGGGATCGAGTATACTCACAGGGGGTGCTAAGTATCAACACCAACTATTTGGATCGAAGGGAGCGATGTGAGCGTTGAACAGAATGTCGAATCGTGAGAGATTGAACAGAATGTCGAATCGTGAGAGATTGAGTAAAAGTGTCTGACTGGCCTCCTGTTCGGATGGTCATCCGGATGGATGGTCATTCAATCAGTAGATCAGTAGTGTGTTGCAAAATGTTTCAAGCTTTTGAAGTTTTCGTTGTAGTATAAGTTCAAGCCATTCAATCAAATGGTCATCCGGACGGATGGCCGTTCGATCGGATGACCATTCGAGTGAAAGTTTAAAAGTTTGAAATCCTGATTCAAATAGTTTAAGTGTCGAAGGTTACAGGGAATAGGTCGTTCGGTCGGATGATCGTTCGATCGGATGATCGTCCGACCGGATGACCATTCGACTGTTGTGATCTTGTTCCTTTGAGACTTTTGTAAAAATTTCTAAGTTCAAGTTTAACGGAGATGACATGATAACGTATCAAGACAACGGAAAACCCACCAAGGTCCAGTTTATCTGATCAGATGGGAATCACCCCGTTCGATCAGATGACTGTTCTTGACGAAGTTTTCATGTCTGATCCGTAATTTGGTCATCTCTCCGGTGGAAATCCGTTATCGAGCCGACTCCAAACTAAGGAACAAGTTTTAGGCCTGTTGTGGCTCCAGATTTCACCGTGTTTGAGTAGATAAGTTAAGAAAACATATAATCGACCGCAAATGCTTAGATTTTGTATAGATTCGTAGTAAAACGTGTAGAAAACCCTTAGATCTGGACTAAATCTTGACGGGATAACATCACTTAGCCGATTGTACAAACAGCCATGATGACGTCATCTTCAAGTAGCCCAAATCTTAGTGATTTCATGGTGGAAAGTATGATTTTGATGAAGAATCTAGTCGATGAAAGTTGTACAAAAATTACGTAGAAAAACTTACAAGAATCACCTGAAATTGGAAGAAAAGTGCCTTAGAACGAGAGAGAGTGCATCTGGTCGGAGGAGGCTGTCACATCAGTGAATAGTGATGTAATAGCGGGTATTTATATCACACCCCAACTGATGGTGGAAACATCGGGGCATGGCACAGAGCGAAACAGATTGTCAAGAGAAATTCCATAACGACTAAATTACCAAATAGTTAATATTATGTCCCATACCATAACCCATTAAGTAATCTAATTATTACAGACATTGATATTCTCAAAACACATCATGTTCCGACAACTCAGATTCAAATAAAAATAAATTGTTTGCTTGTTTCTAGACTCTTCCTATCTCAATTCCACAAAGCAAGCATCCTAAACACCTGTTACATACGTTAAAATAGAGGTCAATACACATAGTGTAAAGGTGAGCATACAAGTTTGATAATAGCATATAGAGTTCGAAATCGTTTATGCATAACCAGCATGTACAACGTATAATGTGAAGCATGTAAGTTATCGACAAAGATCCTATCAATACCAATGACTGCGAGTTGACTGCGAGTAGCGAGTGCGCATCACATGTTCACCACTGCGAACAGGTGAAGTAATTATCCTTAACAACCCCTGAGTAAACAGGTGCTGAGTCCAAACTATAGTACTATCGTTGCTAAGGCTGGTAGACAGCAATCAATGTATTAACATAACAAACAGGCATTCATCGAGTCACGTATAACATGCATTAGAGGTCAGCGTATAAATAGTATTGCGTTGTGTGTTCGATGTGATTTAGAATAAGTAACGTATGTAACACCCAAAAGTGCATAAAGCAAAAAGGGATCGAGTATACTCACTGATAGCGTTTAACTTAATAAACATTGCCTTGGATTGAAGGGAGCGCTTGAGAGATTAGCCTGAACAGCTAACGATTGCATAAACGATAAGCGGCGCGTAAAACGATGCAAGTGTACCAAGTATCGGATGGTAATCCGATCGAATGGCAATCCGATAGGATGGCCAATCGATCGGGTGTCAATCCGTTCGGATGGTCATCCGACCAGATGGCCATTCGATTGGATTGGCACCTCGTTTGGTGAGGATGTGTTTGTGTATGATGGTTGTACTTTGAAGTTTTCGTTGTAGCATTTTAAAAATAGAGAAGTATCTCTACCCTTCAGGTCGGTCGATCGGATGGCGATCCGATTGGCGAGGCTTCTCAGTTGAGAACAAGTTCACAGCAGGACGGTCACTTGATCGAATGGCTATCCGATTGGGAGGCAATCCGTTAGTTACTGATGTTCTTTGAAAATTGATTCAAGTACCCAAGTCCCAGACGTCACTCGATCGGATGGTCGTTCGATAGGATGGTAATCCGATCGGACGGCAATCCGTTCGACGTTCTGAACCTTGGAATTTTAAAAAAATAGTTTAAGTGTGGAACCAAGTGCAACCCGATCGGATGGCCGGTCGATCGGATGGCAATCCGTCACGACGTCTTGATCGTCTTGACACTTGATTTCGTTGAAGATTTTGTAGTGTTGAACGAGACGTTATGGTAACTTGTTTAAACAACAGGAACCCCACCTCGACCCCAGTGACCCGATCGAACAGGAACCACCCTAGTCCGGCCAGTTCACGGTTCGAGACGTTTGTTCATGTTCAAACCCGGAATCGATTATCTCTAGGATAGAATTCAGATCTTGAACTAACCAATCACCAAGGACGAGTAGAAGATCAGAACGAGCACCGATTCTATTACTTTTGAGTGCATTGAGTGTTAAAGAGTTGAAAGAAAGTTGGAAAATCCTCTTTCAATCCTTCCAACCATGACTTTGTGTAGATCTATGCGAAAACGTTGATTATTCATGTGGAAATCCTTCAGATCTAAGTTGTTCTTGGTGGAATGAAGCCAAACTTTGAAGTTCATAAGAACTCCATGATGACATCACCCTAGAACACCTCAAATCCGGTGATTTCACGGTTAAAAGTTAAGATTCAAAGGTGAAAATGATGAAGAAGTGTGTGTAGATCATAGAAGTACAAGATTTAGGTTGAAAACTTACATGAATCGAGAGAGATCGAGAGAAATGAGAACTTGAGGTCGGCTGGTCGAACAAGGAGCTGTCATATCACAAATGATGTGACAGGTGGGAATTTATAGGGTTTCCCAAAAAGGAAAGTGGTGAAAGTGTCGGCCGATCGGGTGGCAATCCGATTGGGTGGCAGCCCGATTGGGTGACAACTCGATCGGATGACAATCCGATCGGATGGCCACTCGATCGGTTGGCCACTCGATCCAAGTGTTCGGCGCGATGAGTTTTGTTGTTTCAATTCGCGTGTTGAGCGTTGCGATGCGATTCAAGTGAACGATGCGATAGCATTTCCCATTAGTTACACAAATTACATAACTACTATATCTAACATACAATCACTATAATTAACTTGCGTTTAGCGTTTGCGATTCGATTGCGATGCGATAGTCTGCGATTGCGATTGCGATTAGCACCTCAACATAAACATTAAATGCACAAGTAACACATAAGTGGCACACACACATAAGACAATATCCTGAACACGTAATTCGAGTTGCGAATGCGATAGCGATCAGCGATAAATTGATTTACGATAAGTATGTGATTAAATAGCGATTAAACCTCGATTATTAATAGATACTCCACATAATACAACTAAAGCAAATAAATAAATAGATTCGATTACAAGTCAAAGAAGTCAAAACAGTAGTTGAGCAAGGAATGACAGATCGCAATTAGCAATCTTTTCTTCCTTTGACTTCCATCTTGACTTTGACTTTGACTTTCGAAACACGGGGTGTTACAGCCTCCCCTACTTAAGGGAATTTCGTCCCGAAATTAGGCTTTAGCCGTAACAAACAGCTGCGGGTACTTCGCCTTCATGTCGCTTTCGAGTTCCCAGGTGAACTCGGCGCCTCGTTTACCTTCCCAGCGAACCTTCACAATGGGAATGCGTGAGCGTCTGAGCACCTTGGTTTCTCGTCCCACGATCTCGACAGGCTTTTCCACGAAGTGTAGTGTTTCGCCCACTTGCAAGTGCTCAAGAGGGACATGTAATTCTTGGTCGGCCAAGCACTTTCTGAGGTTCGAAACGTGGAAAGTTGGGTGGACGTTACTCAGTTCCTCTGGTAGTTCGAGTCTGTAGGCCACTTTTCCAATCCTTTCCAGAATCTTAAAGGGTCCAACATATCAAGGCGCGAGCTTTCCTTTCTTGCCGAATCTGATCACCCCCTTCCAAGGTGCAACCTTTAGGAGTACGTGATCGCCAACGTCAAATTCAAGGGGCTTGCAGCGTCTATCAGCGTAACTTTTCTGTCGGCTCCGAGCTTTCAACAGATAGTCTCGAATTTGGAGGATTTTGTCAGTCGTTTCTTGCAATAGCTCAGGACCGGTAATTTGCGCGTCTCCGATCTCGTGCCACACAATAGGCGATCGATATTTCCTTCCGTATAAAGCCTCAAATGGTGCCATTTGTATGCTAGAATGATAACTGTTATTGTACGAGAATTCGACCAAAGGTAAGTACGCATCCCAATTACCACCGAAATCTATGACACACGAACGGAGCATGTCTTCAAGGGTATGAATCGTTCTTTCAGTCTGACCGTCAGTTTGGGGATGGAAAGCAGTACTTAGATTAAGAGTAGTACCGAAAGCAGATTGAAACGTTTCCCAAAAATGCGAGGTAAACCGACCATCACGGTCAGAGATGATATCGCGAGGCGTCCCATGTCGACTAATGATCTCGTTGGTGTAGATTCAGGCTAATCTTTCTACCTTATAGTCTTCTCGTATCGGTAGGAAGTGAGCTGACTTTGTCAAGCGGTCAACCACAACCCAAATGCTATCATGACCAGATTGAGTACGCGGAAGTTTCGTTATGAACTCCATAGCTATACTCTCCCATTTCCACATCGGGATCTCGGGTTGAACGAGTAAGCCAGAGGGTCTTTGATGGTCAGCCTTGACCTTGGAACGGGTCAGGTATTTCGAAACATAGATTGCGATATCCTTTTTCATGCCCGACCACCAGTACTTGTAGCGCATGTCCTAGTACATCTTGTCAGCACCGGGATGAATGGAATATCAAGATTTATGGGCTTCGTCCATCAGAAGTTGTCGCAAGTTCGTACGCTTGGGAATCCAAATTCGGTCCAAATAGTGAAAGATACCATTAGATTTATTCTCGAGTTGGGCGCCATCGTTTAGAATCCTTTCCTTCTTCAAGGTTTGCTCGGTAAAACAAGCATGCTATGCGTCACGGATAAGAGTTTCGAGATGAAATTAGGCTTGCGAATTACGGACGCTAAGCAAGTAGCTTCGTCGACTGAGAGCGTCAGCAACGACATTTGCTTTGCCTGGATGGTAGCAAATCTCACAGTCGTAATCGTTGAGTAGTTCTACCCACCGGCGTTGACGCATGTTCAGTTCCTTCTGGTCAAAGATATGTTGTAGGCTCCTATGATCGGTGAAGATCGTACACTTGGTACCATAAAGGTAGTGTCGCCAAATCTTTAACGCAAAAACAACTGCGCCAAGCTCGAGGTCGTGTGTGGTGTAGTTCTTCTCATGGATCTTGAGCTGTCGAGAAGCGTACGCGATAACCTTATCTCGTTGCATAAGAACACAACCAAGACCAAGGTTCGAGGCATGGCAGTAGACTACGAAATTGTCGTTTCCGTCGGGCAATGAGAGCACGGGAGCATTGCAAAGCATAGTCTTGAGGGCTTAAAAGGCTTCCTCTTGTTTAGTTCCCCAAACAAAAGCTTTA
This sequence comes from Helianthus tuberosus, assembly GCA_030545235.1. Classification (NCBI taxonomy): domain Eukaryota; kingdom Viridiplantae; phylum Streptophyta; class Magnoliopsida; order Asterales; family Asteraceae; genus Helianthus; species Helianthus tuberosus. The sequence continues at coordinate 177,441,075 of CM060365.1, read as the reverse complement.
TCCTTATCCGTAAGATAGGTAAGCGGCACGGCGATTTTAGAAAACCCTTCAATAAAACGGCGATAGTAGCCTGGCAGTCCTAGAAAAGAACGGACTTCAGACGGATTCTTGGGTGTAACCCAACTCTTAACAGCTTCTATCTTCGCAGGGTCAACGTGGATACCTCGACTATTGACAATGTGACCCAGGAATTGGACCTCCACCAACCAGAATTCACACTTGGAGAATTTGGCGTAGAGACTGTTTCCCTGGAGTAACTCAAGAACCAAACGTAGATGCTGTGAGTGTTCGGCTTTTGATTTGGAATAGATCTGGATATCATCGATGAATACGATTACGAAGCGATCAAGAAAGGGTTTGCATACTTGATTCATTAGATCCATGAAGACTGCGGGGGCGTTGGTCAAACCAAAAGGCATGACAACAAACTCGAAATGACCATAGCGGGTTTGAAAAGCAGTTTTGAGTATATCCTCCTCTTGAATGTGTAATTGATGATAGCCTGAGCATAGATCGATTTTAGAAAAACATGTAGCACCTTGTAGCTGATCAAACAAATCATCGATTCGGGGCAAGGGATAGCGATTCTTGATTGTCAACTTATCCAACTCCCTATAATCGATGCACATCCTGAACGAACCATCCTTCTTTTTGACGAAAAGGACAGGCGCACCCCATGGAGAGGTGCTAGGGCGAATAAAGCCTTTATCAAGGAGTTCCTGGAGCTGACTCGAGAGTTCGCGCATTTCGGAAGGAGCGAGACGATACGGCACTTTAGCAACAGGGTTTGCTCCAGGAATAAGGTCGATTCAGAAATCAATATCACGAGCGGGAGGTAGTCCCGGTAAATCGTCGGGAAAAACGTTTGGGAATTCACAAACAACGGGAACATCTTTTACTCCTGGATTACCTTTCTTTTCCTTCTCCATTACTACGATGTGTGCCAGAAAAGCTTGATATTCCTTGCGGAAATACTTGCTAGCCTGGACACACGACATGACTTGGAGTTTCTTCAACGCGACTTCACCGTACACACATAATTGATCACCATTAGCGAGCGAGAATCGAATCATCTTATCGAAGCAAACAACTTCAGCATGGTTTTCACGAAGAAAGTCCATGCCAACTATGACATCAAAACTACCGAGCTGCATCGGAATAAGGTTGATAGGGAAGATGTGATTGTTGAGTTCGAGAGTACAATCACGAAGAACAGAATTAACAGAGACGGTTCTTCTGGTGGCAACTTCAACATCGAACGTCGAGGGGAGATGAGCGTGCTTACTATTGAGGAGTTTTTGAATTCAAGCGATAAAAACAGTTATCTGCTCCAGTATCAAACAAATACGAAGCATATATACCATTCACAAGGAACGTACCATTCACCACATTATTATCGGCTTGAGCTTGACGAACATTGATGTTGAAAGTGCATCCGCGAGGTGCTGGTTGTTGCTGCTGTTACTGAGGCTACTGCTGTTGTTACTCTTGCTTGACCACTCGGTTCGGGCACATCTTGGCAAAGTGGTTGGGATCACCACACGCATAGCAAGCTCTAGCATTGACCGCGGGTGCATGAGCCACTTGATGGCCTTGAGGAGCAGTAAGTAGAGCTTGTTGAGCAGGAGCTTGACCTTGGGTTGGAGCAGGGTTTTGACGTGGACCTGTACGATAGTTGGTGGTGAAATGGTCGTACGTGTTGCAATGCACACAGTATTTGCAGGCGATTCCCACTAGGTGGTGATAAGTACAAGTAGGGCAAGCCGGGTGAGGACCAATATACGCACGCTTTATCGGCGGTGCGTTGGTAACCGGGTCCACTACTTGGCGGTGTTGATGTTGCTGAGGAGCTGGAACTGATTGGAGCGGGGCAGCATTGGTCACAACACAGTTCTTGTTGCTGGAACTGCTGTTGTTCTTTCTTTTGCGTCTTGAGAGCTTGGATGACTGAGGAGCGGTGGCGGTTTCAGCGGTTGAAGCAGTGGTAGCTTGGTGCAGATTCTTGGGAGCTTTATCCCAGACACCAGACTTGACTCGCTTGTCGTTGATCTCAGCAGCGAGCAAGTAGGTTTCTTCAATCGTTGTCATCTTTGCTGCTTGAACGAAATCAGCCACGCAATCCGGAAGAGCACGGATATACTTTTTGATGGTGATTTCGGGCGTCTTGACTTGGTCTAGACAGATTATACTCAACTGTTTGAAGCGCTCAGTCAAACCAGCGTTGTCACCATCCTTCTGCTTAATATGCCAGAATTCATCCTCCAACTTTTGGCGCTCATGGGGAGGGCAGAACTCTTGCATCATCACGTCCTTCAACTCATCCCATGATAGCCCGTAAGCTGCATCATTTCCGTGTTTGTTTCTCTCGGCCGTCCACCAGTCTAAAGCGCGGGACTGGAAGACGCCAGTTGCGTTGAGAGTACGGAGATCATCAGGACAGCCACTCTGGCGCAGGGTGACTTCGATAGAATCAAACCATTGGAACATGGCCGTAGGACCATCTTCTCCAGTAAACTCTTTCGGTCATCAGGCTTTGAACTGTTTGAAGCTGAAAGCAGCCTTGGGAGTATCGGTCCTGGACTCTTCAGAAGACTTGCTTGCATTCTCGTGAAGTTCACTGATAATCTGAGGAATAACTTTCTCCATCTGTTTAGCAACCATAGAGGCGAGGCATTTATCTGCCTGTTTTCGGCGTGCGGCTTGGGTAGCGCGAGATCCAGATGACGACATTGGTTGCATCAGACAGCACCATAGGACTCAGAACACTATTCGATTATTCCTAGTATAGTCTAGCGATTTGCCATAAAGCTCAGGAACACATTCATCCATATAAGCATATAGTCACATAAGCACGTAATTACATAGAGCACAGAAACACTTAAGAACGTAAGGCACAGAAGCACATAAGGCAGTCGGAATACAGAAACCTAACTATATGTTGCACGTATTCCCTATTCTTTACAGCACGTATAGTGATTAAATATAGCGATTACGAGTATCGAGCAGCGGTTGCGAATAATGACCAGCGATTTGTTGATGTATTGATGTAGATGTGCAGTGCGAGTGGTGCGTGTTGATCGAAAGTGAGAAGCAAAAAGCGTGTAAATCACCAAAATCGAAGCACATAAACACAGAAAATTATGTAAAATTCACACATAAAATCGATAAACCACAAAGTTGGCGGCTGCGGGTTCCAGAATTGAAACACATAAAATTCGAGGTTAGATTGTCTTGGGTGTGATAGACGTCGACTACCCAAAGTGACTCGACTATTCACAAGGACTTTGAGTGCACACTTTGACCTCCGGGACTGTGCTCTTGCTTCTATTCGAGCGGTCGGTACGCATCCTTCCAGTGTTACTTCAAATCGTTGGAGTCCGTCGAGACTTTTGTGAGAGTTTTGTAAATCCACATTAGAGAGTAGAACGAGTCATCAAGGCTCGGGTTTCACCCCTGACTTAGCGACTACACTCCTGTTTTGTGTGATGAAATCGTGAGATAGACAATGAGACATGCATCGAAGTATGGATTTCACTCCTGATTCAATGCAAATTCTCCTGTTTTATAGTAAAAATAGCAATTTGAACGAGTAATCTGGTTGAGAGTTTGCGGTTTCCACACCTAACCTTAACCAGATCATTCATTTGTGTGTGTAATCAGCCTTAGGAAAAGCTGATCTTGCGCAGAACTGTAGTATGCGATGTTCGTGCAAGTGTGTAGTGTACAGCGAGTTCGAGCGAGAAATAGCAAGTAAGCTCGTACAAAACCCCTACTGGGCAAGCACAAGTCGGCCTGTTGGTACTTAGACTATAGACTAGGTCGTTGCTAAGACTTCGACCTAGACTAGGTCGAGTCTTACCTAATTCCCTATAGTTATGGCTCTCTGATACCATTCTGTCACACCCCAACCGATGGCGGAAACATCGGGGCATGGCACTGAGCGAAACAGATTGTCAAGAGAAATTCCATAACGACTAAATTACCAAATAGTTAATATTATGTCGCATACCATAACCCATTAAGTAATCTAATTATTACAGACATTGATATTCTCAAAACACATCATGTTCCGACAACTCAGATTCAAATAAAAATAAATTGTTTGTTTATTTCTAGACTCTTCCTATCTCGATTCCACAAAGCAAGCATCCTATCAGGTAGCATCCTAAACACCTTTTACATACGTTAAAATAGAGGTCAATACACATAGTATAAAGGTGAGCATACAAGTAAATAGCATATAGAGTTCGAAATCGTTTACGCATAACCAGCATGTACAACGTATAATGTGAAGCATGTAAGTTATCGACAAAGATCCTATCAATACCAATGACTACGAGTTGACTGCGAGTAGCGAGTGCGCATCACATGTTCACCACTGCGAACACGTGAAGTAATTGTCCTTAACAACCCCTGAGTAAACAGGTGCTGAGTCCAAACTATAGTACTATCGTTGCTAAGGCAGGTAGACAGCAATCAATGTGTTAACATAACAAACATGCATTCATCGAGTCAAGTATAACATGCATTAGAGGTCAGCGTATAAATAGTATTGCGTTGTGTGTTCGATGTGATTTAGAATAAGTAACGTATGTAACACCCAAAAGTGCATAAAGCAAAAAGGGATCGAGTATACTCATTGATAGCGTTTAACTTAATAAATACTACCTTGGATTGAAGGGGGCGCTTGAGAGATTAGCCTGAACAGTTAATGATTGCATAAACGATAAGCGGCGACTAAAACGATGCAAGTGAACCAAGTATCGGATGGCAATCCGATCGGATGGCCAGTCGATCGGGTGTCAATCCGTTCGGATGGTCATTCTATTGGATTGGCACCTCGTTTGGTGAGGATGTGTTTGTGTATGATGGTTGTACTTTGAAGTTTTCATTGTAGCATTTTAAAAATAGAGAAATATCTCTACCCTTCAGGTCGGTCGATCGGACGGCGATCCGATTGGTGAGGCTTCTCAGTTGAGAACAAGTTCACAGCAGGACGGTCACTCGATCGGATGGCTATCCGATCGGGTGGCAATCCATTAGTTACTGATGTTCTTTGAAAATTGATTCAAGTACCCCAAGTCCCAGACGTCACTCGATCGGATGGTCGTTCGATCGGATGGCAATCCGATCGGACGGCAATCCGTTCGACGTTCTGAACCTTGGAATTTTGAATAAAAGTTTAAGTGTGGAACCAAGTGCAACCCGATTGGATGGCCGGTCGATCGGATGGCAATCCGATCGGACGGCAATCTGTCCTGACATCTTGATCGTCTTGACACTTGATTTCGTTGAAGATTTTGCAGTGTTGAACGAGACGTTATGATAACTTGTTTAAACAATAGGAACCCCACCTCGACCACAGTGACCCGAACGAAGGGGAACCACCCTAGTCCGGCCAGATCACGGTTCGAGACGGTTGTTCATGTTCAAACCCGGAATCGATTATCTCTAGGATAGAATTCAGATCTTGAACTAACCCATCACCAAGGACGAGGAGGAGATCAGAACGAGCTCCGATTCTATCAGTTTTGAGTGCATTGAGTGTAAAAGAGTTGAAAGAAAGTTGGAAAATCCTCTTTCAATCCTTTCAACCATGAATTTGTGTAGATCTATGCGAAAACATTGATTATTCATGTGGAAATCCTTCAGATCTAAGTTGTTCTTGGTGGAATGAAGCCAAACTTTGAAGTTTATAAGAACTACATGATGACATCACCCTAGAACACCTCAAATCTGGTGATTTCACGTTTAAAAGTTAAGATTCAAAGGTGAAAATGATGAAGAAGTGTGTGTAGATTATAAAAGTACAAGATTTAGGTTGAAAACTTACAAGAATCGAGAGAGATCGAGAGAAATGAGAACTTGAGGTCGGCTGGTCGAACAAGGAGCTGTCACATCACAAATGATGTGACAGGTGGGTATTTATAGGGTTTCCCAAAAAGGAAAGTGGTGAAGGTGTCGGCCGATCAGGTGGCAATCCGATCGGGTGGCAATCCGATCTGGTGGCAGCTCGATCGGATGACAATCCGATCGGATGGCAATCCGATCGGATGGCCACTCGATCGGTTGGCCACTCGATCCAAGTGTTCAGCACGATGAGTTTTGTTGTTTCGATTCGCGTGTTGAGCGTTGTGATGTGATTCGAGTGAACGATGCGATAGCATTTCCCATTAGTTACACAAATAACATAACTACTATATCTAACATACAATCACTATAATTAACTTGCGTTTAGCGTTTGCGATGTGATAGTCTGCGATTGCGATTGCGATTAACACCTCAACATAAACATAACATGCACAAGTAACACATAAGTGGCACACACACATAAGACAATATCCTAAACACGTAATTCGAGTTGCGAATGCGATAGCGATTAGCGATAAATTGATTTACGATAAGTATGTGATTAAATAGCGATTAAACCTTGATTATTAATAGATACTCCAAATAATACAACTAAAGAAAATAAATAAATAGATTTGATTACAAGTCAAAGAAGTCAAAACAGTAGTTGAGCAAGGAGTGACAGATCGCAATTAGCAATCTTTTCTTCCTTTGACTTCCATTTTCACTTTGACTTTGACTTTCGAAACTCGGGGTGTTACAATTTATAGGTGTCAAAGAGGATAAGGCGGTTCAAGTGTGCTGGGTCGGATGGCTGTTCGGTCGAATGGCCATCCGATCGGATGACCAATGCCCATTCGGACAGCCGAGGCCCATTTGCTAGATTTCTGATTTCGATTCGATTCGCGAGCTAGATTAAGTGTTGCGTTGCGTATTATTGTGTAACAACATCATATGATAAGATTGTATAGCTAACACAAAGTTTCCATGTTTTAAGTCTACATAAGCTAGCTAGTAAGTGTCAAGTTTCAAGTTTCAAGTTTAACAAAGTCTTAAAAGTTTCTCGTTTCATAAGTATCAAGAGTCTCGTTTAATAGTGTCAAGAGTCAAGTATCAAGTATCTAGTATCAAGTATCAAGTATCGAGTATCAAGTTTCACCAAGAATCAAGATTCATAAGTATCAAGTACCAAGAGTCAAGTTTCAAAGTAACTAGAGTCAAGTTTCAAAGTATCACAAGTTTTAAGTATCATAAGAGTCAAGAATCACAAAGTTTCATATTGAGTAAAATTTCACATAGTATACGTACTAGACTTGCCAATAGGTTAAAGGTTAGGGACGTAGGGCGTTACAGTCTCCCATCCTTTAGAAGATTTCGTCCCCGAAATCTAAGAGGAAGACTGCTCAAAGAGCTACAGATACTTGGCATTCATCTCACTCTCGAGTTCCCAAGTGAATTCGGCACCACGCTTTCCTTCCCATCGAACCTTGACTATGGAAATTTTGTTGCACCTTAGCCACTTGGTCCCTCATCCTCGGTCCATGATTTCGTCCGGTTTCTCCACAAAATGTAAAGTCTCATTTATTTGCAAGTCTTCGATGGGAACCTGCAGTTCCTCGTCGGCTAAGCATTTCCGAAGATTAGATACATGGAATACCGGATGTACATTGTTAAGTTCCTGTGGCAGGTCGAGTCGGTACACCACTTTGCCAATCCTTTCGAGTATCGTGAAAGGACCCACATAGCGAGGGGCGATCTTTCCCTTCTTACCAAAGCGAACTACTCCCTTCTAGGGAGACACCTTGAGCAAGCATTCGATCACCAACATCAAATTCCAGAGGCTTCTGCCTTTTATCAACATAGCTCTTTTGTCTGCTCCTAGCATTAATCAAGTTATCACAGATCTGAAGAATCTTATCCGTCGTCTCTTGAATGATCTCAGGGCCAGTAAGTTGCTTGTCACCGACCTCATGCTAGCTGAGAGGAGATCGGCACTTGCGACCGTATAAAGCCTCGAAATGAGCCATCGGAATACTGGAATGATCAATGGTAAATGTACATCCCAGTTACCACCAAAGTTGATGACACAAGAACGGAGCATATCCTCTAGGGTCTGGATAGGGCATTCGGTCTGTCCATCCCTTTGAGGATGAAAGGCCGTACTAAGATTCAAATGAGAGCCCATAGCGGACTGAAAGGTTTGCCAAAGACGTAAAGTAAAGCGACCATCACGGTCAGAGATTATGTCGAGAGGTATGCCATGACGGCATATGATCTCATCGGTATAAATTCGAGCAAGTTTCTCCACTTTATAATCTTCGCGAATAGGAAGAAAGTGGGCAGATTTAGTCAAACGGTCAATGATTACCCAAATACTATCATGACCAGCGGGTGTACGGGGTAGTTTAGTTATAAAGTCCATAGCGATACTATCCCATTTCCAAACAGGGATTTTGGGTTGTTCAAGAAGACCTGAAGGACGTTGATGTTCAGCCTTCACCTTCGTGCAAGTAAGGCATTTCGAGATGTACGCAACAATGTCCTTTTTCATACCAGGCCACCAATGAGTCATACGCAAATCATGGTACATCTTATCAGCACCTGGATTAATAGAGTATCGAGATTTGTGAGCCTCATTCATAACGAGCTCACGAAGATTATCGCAATCTGGCACCCATATGTGATTGAGATAGTATTGAAGTCCATCAGACTTTGTTTCAAGATGATCAACAAAAGCACCTCATACTTCAACGATTAGACTACCTTCATTAGCTGACGAATACTGAGCTTCACGGATACAAGCGTGAAGATCGCTAGAGATGTGAAAGCAACGGATAGTATTAACATGAGTCTTACGACTAAGAGCATCGGCCACGACATTCGCCTTGCCAGGGTGATAGCGAATCTCGTAGTCGTAGTCGTTAAGCAATTCCACCCATCGTCGCTGATGCATATTCAGTTCGTTTTGGGTAAAGATGTGCTGCAGGCTCTTATGGTCAGTAAAAACCACACACTTAGTACCATATAGGTAGTGTTGCCAGATCTTTAACGCAAAAACAACTGCGCCAAGCTCAAGGTCATGGGTAGTATAGTTTTTCTCATGTATTTTGAGTTGACGGGAGGCATAAGCGATAACCTTGTCCCGCTGCATGAGCACACAGCCCAGGCCACGGTTCGAGGCATCACAATATACCACGAAGTCGTCATTCCCATCAGGTAGAGTGAGGACAGGAGCATTACAAAGCAGGTTCTTCAGAGTTTGAAAGGATTCATCTTGCTCGGGTCCCCAAGCAAAAGGTTTCTCTTTCTGAGTCAAAGAAGTAAGAGGAACGGCGATTTTTGAGAAGTCCGAGATGAATCGACGGTAATAACCCGCCAATCCTAAGAAGGAACGAATCTCAGATGCATATTCAGGCGTACTCCAATTCTTCACAGCTTCGATTTTAGAAGGGTCAACATGAATACCTTGTTTACTAACAACGTGCCCGAGAAATTTTACTTCATTGATCCAAAACTCACACTTAGAAAATTAGCGTATAAGCGTTCACCACGCAAAATTTCTAGCATCAAGCGTAAATGACATTCATGATCAGCTCTAGTTTTCGAGTAAATAAGAATATCATCAATAAAGACTATCACAAAATGGTCTAGATAAGGTTTACAAACACGATTCATGAGATCCATGAACACGGCGGGTGCATTGGTCAAGACAAAAGGCATAACCACGAACTCGTAGTGCCCATAACGAGTGTGAAACGCAGTTTTTAGAAAAGCAGGACGCGCCTTGTAGTTGGTCGAATAGATCATCTATACGAGGGAGAGGGTAACGATTCTTAATGGTGAGTTTATTAAGCTCACGGTAGTCGATACACATACGAAACGAACCATCTTTCTTTTTAACGAATAGCACAGGAGCACCCCAAGGAGAGGTACTTGGACGAATGAATCCTTCGTCAAGCAGTTCCTGCAGTTGACTAGATTGCTCTTGTATCTCAGAGGGTGCAAGTCGGTACAGAGCCTTGGCGACATAAGTCGACCCAGGTATGAGATCAATACGAAAATCAACAAATCGAGGAGGAGGAAGACCAGGAAGATCTTCAGGAAAGACGTTAGGAAAATCACACACTACTGGAACATCGCTTATGTTCTTTCCTTGATGTAAGGATCTTTAAAAATGTCCTAATATAACCCATAAGTAGGAACCCGGACCCCTGAAACCCTAACCTTGATCAAAAATAAAGAAAACAAGAATTATAGGGTTCAGGCGGGCCGCGTAAGACTTAAAGGAAGCTTACGCGGGCCGCGTCAAACCATGTTTGACCGGATAAGCTTGACCGAGCCACGTGTTGACCAACTGGGGACCTACGCGTGACCAATCAACCCTACTCATAGACTAGGCAGCCAAGCGGGCCGCGTAAAGGTAAGCCGAAGGCTTACGCGGGCCGCGTGAGGCCTCAAAATCAGCTATAAATAGCTTATTGCATGCACAGTCTGTTGGTGTCGAAAACAAAGTTCAAAAACGAATTGCTACTGCTCTAAAGTATAAATTTCACTTATAATAGCGAGGTACTGCTCCGATACTGAGTATTAACTCAATCGCTGCTACGATTCAATGTCCGGTCGATTAAAACTATCCGATGAATGTTTAAGTGCTGCTCGAATTAGGGTTTATACTTTGTCATTCGTCGTTAATTCGATGGATGTTTAAGTATCGCACTTTGTCATTCGTTGTGAGGGTTTGATCTCGTGAGTTATCGTAAATGCTGTATTAGTTACTAACCTAGTTCGTGTGCATTGTTATTTAAACTAGGTTAACAGGCTAATCAGTAAACTTAAACTCCGCCCGTTAAATCTGCAATGTGAGTCATTCTCTTTTTACCAAATTACTTTCAAAAGTATGTTATTTTCAAAGTTATAATTACAGGGATTAAGTCTTTGTAATCACCAAACGTACAGCCGGTATGTGGGGTTTTGTATACATTACTTGATAAACTTCACCATTGGACAACGAGTTAGCCAAGGGGTGATATGACCATAGTCACAGACACCATTAGACAACGGGGCCAATGGGTCGAGTGACAAATACTGTGGGTAGTTGGTTGATATCAGAAACATTGTAATCGCTCTTAATACTGTAGATTATAACAACAGTGTCGTTTTAACAAAATGAATGATTCACTCAGTATTTCCCGCTGACAAAACCTTTTTCAAACATGTTTCAGGTGATCTGTTATGATCAAGGAAAAGTGCCGCGAAGCACTATCAGCTTGAGGAAGTGGCTCAATATAAATAAAGAAACATGTTTTTGTAAAATAAGGATTTTCCAGTGAAATCACTGTATTGTAAATTACGGGGTTTTTTTTCCAAGTTATGAAATAGAACGGGTATTTCAAGATTTAAAAGATTCTTTTTAAAAGTCTTCCGCTGTCACATTAATTAAATACCACGGGTTCCTGTCTCGCGGCTCCTGACCGGGTCAAACCGGGGCTGGGGTCGTGACAGGAAAAGGTGGTATCAGAGCCACTAATCGAGCCACTGATTTAAGCCAATTAAGTATTCAGAAGATATTTAATTTTACTGATTGCTATTTTTATGATTATGTGTTTTATTAATTGAATAATTGTTTACAGTATGGGTAAACAAAGACTTTCGGACATCTATCGTAAATTAGATATTACTCTGAGAGAAACAGGATCCTCATCCTCAAAACACCCTGCAAATCCTGAGGAGGGAATATTTGTCCGTAAGGCACAATATGAGGAACCATTTTCCCTTAATAAAAGAAGTTTAATTATTAGGAAAAGTCAAGAGAAAAGAAAGAAAGCACACCCCAAGGAAACCCAAGAAATAAGCAGTAAACCACCATGGGAAGACAAGTTAGATGAAAAGTTGGCAGATCTTTATATGCTAGCCACTGTAGCAGTAAATGCAAATCTTTAATTACTCTAACTTAAGTTTTAGCACCCATAAAACCTACAAACTAGAAACTTTACCCAGTAAATAAATAAGTTATAGTAAAATTTAGTATGTTTTAATTGTCGGTTATCCTTTGTATTTTAAGATACACGGTATGCAATAATACTTAAATATTTTATTATAAATTTTAACTTAGCCTTTTGTGTGCATGTTATGCTAAACATCATGAATGACCTGTCTGAAGCCCTTCAGAATTTAAATCTCTATCCGGTAAAAATAGAGGTTTCCAGGGATTTCACTGGTTATATACCTGATATAGAAGAACCTATGGAATTCAACGCTCCACCTCCGGAGAAACCCAAACCTAAGAAAAAGAGAAGATTTGTAGGATGGAGGCGTGTGCGCCGAAGGAAACCCGTAACAAGAAAGATTCCCAAAATAGAAAATCCCCTAGATAAAGGCAAAGGAATTGAGGTCGGTGAAGGATCTAGGCACGTAGAAATGGAAATGGGAGAGAGCTCTAGGCAAGTTGAAGAACTACCATTTCAGGAAGAACTAGATCGTATACTAGAAAGTTGTGATGTCATTAGACCTATCAATACAAACCTCTACCCTTATCCTGCCAATGCACAACTTCCAATAAACATAGAACCATCTATTCCAGAACCTCTGATCCATACTCAACCTATAGGAGGAATGGATGAATGGTGGACTAATGATTGGCAGTTTCAAAACCTCTTAAATAATTTTGATACCTTTTTCCCTCAGTTTGACCCGGAACCTATACCAAATCCGCCAATGAGTAATGAAAATCTGGCTGAACTCCGCCACTTTGGCGAGGAGCTAGTGGATGCAGGAAATAGGATCAGGGAAGTAGGAGAACAAATCTCCTGGAAATACGACGAGAGGGAACGTCGTTACTGAAATACTAACTGACGAGGGATAGTAGAATTATGAAACTATGGCTGTATAATAATAAAAGTAAAACTATAATCTTGTAAAATAACTACAAATAAAACTTTGTAAGATAAAAGGTGTGTATTGACGCATATTATAAATAAAATGGGAATCAAGAAATCAATAGTTTTGGCTATATGTGTGTTATGAAATTTGTATGATTGTTTGTGTATAATTGTTATTTATTCGATACTAATAAAGTATATATATATATATATATATATATATATATATATTAATTATCAGATGGAAAACGCTAATAATGAACCAGTTAACGAGGTAAACCAATCTGAGCAACATCAGGAGGATCACTTTATGACTAAGCAAGATATAGAAAATATTGTTGCTCAAGGGATAGCCAATGCTATTCCAGCAATAATTGCTGCTGCCCAGAAACCTGTTGAACCTCAACAAATTATTCCTAGCAAACGTATTTCTGAAGATAACTTCAGTAATAGTGTAAACAGAGGTGGTAATCATACTAACCACGATAATGATCCACTGCAAGCTCCGCTCCATAAGAAAATGAAAGCTGCAATGCCTGGTTGCACTTATAAAGAATTTCTTGCTTGTAAACCCGCTGAATTTGCAGGCAATGAAGGAGCGACTGCAGCACTGCGTTGGTTAGAGAAAACCGAGGCAGTGATTACAATAAGTAAATGTGCTAAGGACGACAAAGTCATGTACGCGTCAAATCTTTTTAAAGAAGGGGCGTTAGAATGGTGGAATACAGTACTTCAAGCCAAAGGAAGAAATAAGGCCTATGCCATGAACTGGGAAGAATTTAAGAGTCTTGTAGAAAGAAAATTATGTCCCGAATATGAAAAAGACCAAATGGCGAATAAGTTTCTAAATCATCGAATGATGGGTGTAGATTGTCGAGGGTATACTTCGACATTCTTTGAATATGTAGAGTGGTACCAACACTGGCTTCGCCAGAACCGGTACTCATTTCTCGCTATATTTGGGGATTAATTAGCGAAATCCGTAATATCGTTAAAGCTGCGAGACCTCGCACTATTGATGATGCGGTAGAATTAGCTAACACCTTAATAGATGAACTGGTTCGCACAAGAGAAGAAGACCGGAAGAAAGAATTAGCTCAGAAGATTACCCAAGGATTTCGTGTGGGTAATTTCAAGAAAAGAGGAACGGGATAATCCTCAACTCCTCCTTTCTACAGAAATTGCAAAAAGAAACACTTTGGAAGATGCAATGTGACCTGCAACTTTTGCAAAGTTATCGGACATAGGGAAAGAGATTGCAAAAAGAAATCCAAAATTTGCTACAATTGTGGAGAAACTGGACATTTCAGGTCAGACTGCCCAAAATTAGGCAAACCAGCTGATAATAAAGCCAAACCAGCTGACGGAACTACCAAGAAGAATATACGAGCATTCCAATTAACTACCCAGGAGGCGGAACTAATCCCAGATGTGATAGCCGGTACGTTCCTAGTCCACAACGTTTATGCAAAAGTATTATTTGACTCTGGTGCAAACCAAAGTTTTATAAATACTTCATTCTGCCAAGCACTTAATTTACCCTTAACCCAACTTAAGCAGATTTTTACAGTCGAAACAGCAGATGGAAACTCTGTTAACATAGATAAGGTTTTGCATGAAGAAAAGATAGAACTTTTAGGTCATCAATTTTCTGCAAAACTGTTACCTTTGAATTTAGCCAGATTCGATGTAGTGTTAGGAATGGATTGGTTACTAACCAACCATGCTCGAATCCTTTGTGACAAGAATTCTATAGAAATACATACACCCACCGGGGAGGTAATTTCCATTTCAGGAGATAAACCTCGAAAGCCATTAAAATTCATTTCAACTATAAAGTTGGCCAGTTATTCAAGAAAACAGGCAATGGTGTATATGATTTCAGTAATCATTAACACGAAAGCAAAAGAACTTAAGGAAATTCCAGTAGTCTCAGAATACCCAGATGTATTCCTAGAAGAATTACCAGGATTACCACCCGATAGGGAGGTAGAGTTTAGGATTCATCTAATTCCCGGAACTATACCGATAGCTAAGGCACCTTATCGGTTGGCACCCACTGAAATGCTAGAATTAAAAAAGCAGTTAGATGAATTGCTAAGTAAAGGATTCATACAACCTAGTTCATCCCCGTGGGGAGCACCAGTGTTGTTTGTAAAGAAAAAGGATGGTTCGATGAGAATGTGTATTGATTATAGAGAATTGAATAAGGTTACAATTAAGAATCGATACCCATAACCTAGGATCGATGATCTCTTTGATCAACTTCAAGGAGCTAGATATTTTTCTAAAATCGACTTACGCTCCGGATATCATCAATTGAAGGTACAAGAAGAAGACATACCTAAAACTGCTTTTAGAACTAGGTATGGTCATTACGAGTTTACAGTCATGCCCTTTGGATTAACGAATGCACCTGCGGCATTCATGGACATGATGAATAAGATCTGTAAACCATATTTGGATAAATTTGTAATTGTCTTTATAGATGATATACTTATTTATTCCAAAAGTCAGGCTGAACATTGTGAGCACCTGCATGCACTCTTAACTTTGTTAAGAAAAGAAAAACTTTATGCCAAATTCTCAAAATGTGAATTTTGGTTGCAAGAAGTGCAATTCCTAGGACACATGGTGAATCACGAAGGTATTCATGTAGACCCTGCTAAGATAGAAGCAATCACTAAATGGAAGGTTCCACAAACAGCAATGCAAGTTAGAAGCTTTTTAGGGTTAACTGGATACTATAGACGCTTTATTAAGGATTTTTCCAAGATAGTTGTACCCTTAACTAAGTTAACCTGTAAAGAAGTTAAGTTTGAATGGGGACCTACGCAAGAAGAGGCCTTTAGAATTTTAAAGCAAAAGTTAACAAATACCCCAATTCTAGCTTTACCAGAAGGAACTGAAGACTTTGAAGTATACTGTGATGCTTCTAAGCTAGGATTAGGATGTGTGCTAATGCAATGCAAGAAGGTAATTGCGTATGCTTCAAGGCAATTGAAAGGCACGAAGAAAACTATACGACTCATGACTTGGAATTAGGAGCCATAATTTTTGCCCTTAAGATTTGGAGGCATTATCTGTATGGAAATAAGTTCATTGTCTATACAGATCATAAGAGTTTAAGATATATATTTGGGCAAAAAGAATTAAACATGAGGCAAAGAAGATGGATGGAAATCCTAAGTGACTACGACTGTGATATTCAATATCATGAAGGAAAGGCAAACGTAGTTGTAGATGCCTTAAGTCGTAAGTATCATGAGAAACAACGGCGAGTTCGTGCTCTCAGATTAAATCTACAATTAGATTTAATAGAACAACTGAAAAGTGTTCAAGAAACAGCAATCAAAGATGATGCTGAAGGAATGAAAGGACGAATAAAGGAACTAGAGCAAGGAAATGATGGAATTTGGAGATTCCATAAGAAAAGGATTTGGGTACCTAAGCAAGGAGAATTAAGAAATAAGATTTTAGAAGAAGCCCATAAATCTAGATATACCATGCACCCTGGTAACAATAAAATGTACAAAGATTTAAGAAATAATTTCTGGTGGATAGGAATGAAAAAGGACATAGCTAGATATGTTTCTAAGTGTCTTACTTGTTCACAAGTTAAGGCAGAACACCAGAAACCTTCGGGTCTACTTCAACAATTAGAAATGCCTGTGTGGAAATGGGAGCTCATAACAATGGACTTTGTTACTAAGCTACCCAAAACCAGAAAAGGTAATGACGCGATTTGGGTAATTGTGGATCGATTAACCAAATTAGCTCATTTTGTACCCATGAAGGAAACCTTTAGCATGGAAAGGTTAGCCAAGTTGTACATAGACGAAGTAGTATCCTTACATGGAGTTCCACTCTCCATTGTATCGGATAGGGATAGTCGTTTCACTTCCCATTTTTGGACAAGTTTTCAAAGAGCAATGGGAACCCGACTTAATTTAAGTACGGCATATCATCCTCAAACAGACGGGTAAAGTGAAAGGACGATACAAACTCTGGAAGACATGCTTCAAGCATGTGTGATAGATTTTGGCGGAAACTGGGACGATCATTTACCTTTGATCGAATTCTCCTATAACAATAGTTATCATGCAAGTATAGAAGCTGCCCCATTCGAGGCACTATATGGACGAAAATGCAGAACTCCCGTTTGTTGGGCAGAAATAGGAGAAAGTCAATTATCAGGTCCTGAAATTGTACAATAAACTACTGACAAGATCACTCAAATCAAGGAAAGACTGAAGACTGCTCGAGATCGTCAAAAGAGCTATGCTGACAATCGACGCAACCCACTAGAGTTCCAAGTTGGAGACAAGGTACTCTTGAAGGTTTCTCCTTGGAAAGGAGTAGTTCGGTTCGGTAAGAAAGGAAAACTAAGTCCAAGATACATAGGACCATTTCCAATGATCCAACGTATAGGACCAGTTGCCTATCGCCTACAACTACCAGAAGAATTAGCTGGGGTACATGACGTATTTCATGTATCCAATCTCAAGAAGTGTCTATCAGACAAATCCCTGGTAGTACCTCTTCAGGACATAGAGGTAAATGAGAAATTGAAGTTCGTAGAGAAACCGCTTCAAATAGAAGATCGAAAGATCAAATTTCTCAAACACAAAAGATTGGTGTTAGTAAAAGTCAAGTGGGATTCGAAAAGAGGACCAGAATACACTTGGGAGCTGGAATCAGAAATGAAGCGAAAATATCCTCACTTATTCCAGTAGAATCTCGAGGACGAGATTCCAAATAAGGTGGGGAGAATGTAAGGATCTTCAAAAATGTCCTAATATAACCCATAAGTAGGAACCCGGACCCCTGAAACCCTAACCTTGATCAAAAATCAAGAAAACAAGAATTATAGGGTTCAGGCGGGCCGCATAAGACTTAAAGGAAGCTTACGCGGGCCGCGTCAAACCATGTTTGACCGGATAAGATTGACCGAGCCACGTGTTGACCAGCTGGGGACCTACGCATGACCAATCAACCCTACTCGTAGACTAAGCGGCCAAGCGGGCCGCGTAAAGGTAAGCCGAAGGCTTACGCGGGCCGCGTGAGGCCTCAAAATCAGCTATAAATAGCTTGTTGCATGCACAGTCTGTTGGTGTCGAAAAAAAAGTTCAAAAACGAATTGCTACTGCTCTAAAGTAGAAATTTCACTTATAATAGCGAGGTACTGCTCCGATATCGGGTATTAACTCAATCGCCGCTATGATTCAATGTCCGATCGATTAAAACTATCCGATGAATGTTTAAGTGCTGCTCGAATTAGGGTTTATACTTTGTCATTTGTCGTTAATTCGATGGATGTTTAAGTATCGCACTTTGTCATTCATTGTGAGGGTTTGATCTCGTGAGTTATCGTAAATGCTGTATTAGTTACTAACCTAGTTCGTGTGCATTGTTATTTAAACTAGGTTAACAGGCTAATCAGTAAACTTAAACTCCGCCCGTTAAATCTGCAATGTGAGTCATTCTCTTTTTACCAAATTACTTTCAAAAGTATGTTATTTTCAAAGTTATAATTACAGGGATTAAGTCTTTGTAATCACCAAACGTACAGCCGGTATGTGGGGTTTTGTATACATTACTTGATAAACTTCACCATTGGACAACGAGTTAGCCAAGGGGTGATATGACCATAGTCACAGACACCATTGGACAACGGGGCCAATGGGTCGAGTGACAAATACTGTGGGTAGTTGGTTGATATCAGAAACATTGTAATCGCTCTTAATACTGTAGATTATAACAACAGTGTCGTTTTAACAAAATGAATGATTCACTCAGTATTTCCCGCTGACAAAACCTTTTTCAAACATGTTTCAGGTGTTCTGTTATGATCAAGGAAAAGTGCTGCGAAGCACTATCAGCTTGAGTAAGTGGCTCAATATAAATAAAGAAACATGTTTTTGTAAAATAAGGATTTTCCAGTGAAATCACTGTATTGTAAATTACGGGGTTTTTTTTCCAAGTTATGAAATAGAACGGGTATTTCAAGATTTAAAAGATTCTTTTTAAAAGTCTTCCGCTGTCACATTAATTAAATACCACGGGTTCCTGTCTCGCGGCTCCTGACCGGGTCAAACCGGGGCTGGGGTCGTGACACTTGACCTTTTGTTCCATCACGTGGGCTAAGAAGGCAAAGTACTGTTTACATAAGCACTTGTTCGCTTGAGTGCATGACATCAACTTTAGTCCTTTAGAAGGTCGGTCTCCATAGACGTGCAAAGTCTCACCTGATGGGAGAGGTAAACGAACATACTTCTCGTGGCAAGCGATCTCGGCATGATTCTTACGCAACCAATCCATGCCGATTATGACATCAAAACTACCCAATTGGATGGGTATGAGATCAATAGTAAAGACGTGGTCGTTAAGAGTCAAGGAACAACCACCGAGGAATCAACTAGGATAGACTTACCATGGGCAATCTCAACAGAGAACGACTTACGTAGTTTAGAGCGTGCATAGTTTAACAAAGATTCAAATTCTACGGACACAAAGCTTCTATTGGCACCAGTATCAAATAGTATCGAAGCGTAAAGATTATTGACGAGAAACGTACCACTAACAACGTCATTGTCGTTATGAGCCTGGTTTGCATTGATATTGAACGCTCATCCTCGAGCGGCTGGCTAGTGCACCTGGTTCAGCTGGGGACACTGGTTACGGAGATAAGTAGTGTCTCCACATTTGTAGCATACACAAACGTTGTTGGCTGGTCTGGGTTCTGCGGAGGAGCTGGGAGAGCTGCCTGAGCTGGTGCTTGCTGGGCTTGGTTGGTTTGACGGCAGTAGGGAGCTGTGTGACCATAGCGATTGCAATTGGTACACAAACGGCAAGCAGAGGTAGCCGGATGATGAAAGTTGCAAGTGGCATACTTGGGATGAACCCCAGTGTACGACTTCTTGTTTTCCAGAGCCGTAGGGTTAGCAGCAGCAGCAGGCACAATAGCATTGCCTGCAGGGTTTGCATTCACAGCAGGGACAATGGCATTGCAGCCAGAACCCTGAGACTTTCGTTTCTTGTATCTGTTGCCACTGAGCTGCTGGGTAACTTGGTTCGCTAATTTCGAGGGAGCAGGAGTAGTGAACTGTTTGTCACGGATGCGGTTGTTGTTTAAACTTGCTGCAAGATGGTAGACTTCCTCAATAGTGTCGAGCTGAGCTGCTTCAATTAAGTCACGCATGGCAGGAGGCAACCCATTAATGTACTTGGTTATCATGCGTTTTGGAGTAGAAACCAAGTGAGGCACGATTACGTTGAGTTGCTTGAAACGGGTAGTATAAGCCAGGTTGTCATCTCCAACCTGCTTGAGGTGCCAGAACTCTTCCTCATGCTTTAGCTGTTCATGGGGACGGCAGAATTCGAGTATCATCAATGGTGTGAGGAGTGTTTGATCCCTGGATCTCAGTGACGATTTTAGGCATGATGGGAGCGATCTGATCGGCCATGAAAGACATCATTTTCTTCTGAGAGTTGGCCCTGGCTTTCTTGAGAGAGTCGGATAGTTTAGGGGAAGACATCTAAAGATCTAAGAAAAGGATCGTATATGTCTAGATCATAAAGTCTCGTAGTATATAGTTTCACACATGGTCGCATAAAGACTCAAGTTTCACACATCACCAACGTTCAACAAGTTTCACATAGCTCAAAAGATTCAACATTCTCACCACAAGTCCGCAAAACAACGGCTTTCGCATGGCACGTGATATGAAAGTTCGGTAACATGTTAGAAACACTTATATATAGAAAGTACCAGCGGCGTATCCACCATGTTTCGACCATGTCACGTCTGTCTCGTCATCGGTGTCATGTTACGTGTCGTGTCTGCCACTCATAACTGTACACTCCATCACTTTCATGCGCTTCAACTGGTTACATACACATAGATCAAGCAAATAGTTTCACATAGCTCAACGTTCAACATTCTCATCTCAGGTCAGCAAAACACCAAATTTCGCATTTCATGTGGTACGAAAGTTGGTAACATGTTAGAAACGCTTATATATAGGAAGTACCAGCGGCGTATCCACCATGTTTCGTCCATGTTACTTCTGTCTCGTCATTCGGTGCCATATTACGTATAGTGTTTTGCTACCCACCACAGCACATTCCACATAGATTAATCAAGTAGTTTCACATAGTATCACGTTCAATCATGTTTCCCATAGTCTAATCAAGATTCCATGTAGTTTATCATAACGAATAAAGCATCGTAAATTTAGTTCGATCCTGAGAGATTATGATTATTAATGTTTTAGATTGCGGAGATACGTGCGATTTGTGTAAAAGTCTCAAACGAACAAAGAATCAAGTTTAAAACCACATGGAAAATTGAGATAACATAAAAGATAGGCTCATAAAACACAGGATTGTTCCGGGTAGAGGAACGTTGACTAACCAAAGTAAGTCGAACCCCTTTCGAATTGAGGCAACGTGTCTTGACTTACTTAGACAAATACGTCATCGATGTCAGGCCTTCGATATTTGTCCTTTCGATCATTTCACGTCCCTAATTGATTGGGAATTTCAAGACTTTGGCGAGACAGAAAAATCAAAGAGTGGGACTAGTTATCAAGATGTGAGTTTCACCTCTAACTTGACAATTTCGTACCCTAATAGTGTTGGTACTTATCAAAAGATAAGACCTACTAGAATATGGTATGGAAATTTACCATCAAGGTTCGGATGTCACTCCTGAGTTGAGGGTAAATCTCGTGCAAAATATAAACACTGCATAGCAACATTTCAAAGTATCCAAGTGTATATTGTGCCAGCCTTAGGAAAGACATGTAAGTTTAACAGGAATGTGTTGCTAGGAAGCAAGTACGGTAGAATGCATAAGTCTTAAACAACAGATAAGAGTCAAGATTCCTAGAACTATAGACTAGCCAAAGCATTCCTACTTTTCCTAATTCCCTATAGTTATGGCTCTGATACCAATCTGTCACACCCCAACCGATGGTGGAAACATCAGGCGCGGCACTATGCGTTCAGATTGCTCAAAAGATTCCACAACACTATTTGTTTCGATAGTAGTTAATTAATTTCATGCAAAATTTGTCTAAACATCAATCACCAACCACAATCACAAAGTATTAAATACAAATCATCAAACATTGTTCAAAAGTTTTTAAATTTACTAAGATGTGTTTCTAAGCAGCATCCTAGCATGTTTCTTGATTCCTCAGCTACTGTTAACCTGCAACATGTATTAAAACACCATCAACAATAATGTTGGCGAGTATACAAGTTTGAGTACGTAGTATCATAATGGTTTAAAACGTTCCAAAAAAAACTCATATCTGCCATGAAACATATAACAAGTTTCACCATGGTAAGCTAACGCAGTCCCTATGTAACACGCATTTCCAACGCAATTAACATAGCAATCCCAAGAGTCTAGCGGGAGCTATAAATGTTCAGTGCCTTTCCCAAAGTCTAACGGGAGGTTTGATCTTAGCAATACCCAAGAGAATAGCAGGCGGGACGTTACAACCTATAGCATATGCATATAACCATAATTGCTAAGACATGTCACATACAAGGATTAAACGTCATATAGCATATAAGTCTCAAGTTTAACAAGTATCTTGTTTCACACAGATAGAGTAAGTTTCCAAACAAGTGTCAAGTTTATAGAATACATGTTGCATCCCAAAAGTGTCTAAAAAGGGATCGAGTATACTCACAGTGGGTGCTAAGTATCAACACCAACTATTTGCATAGAAGGGAGCGCTGAAGTTAGCCTGATTATAGCATAACAGTGTGAGCGTTGAACAGAATGTCGAATCATGCGAGATTGAGTAAAAGTGTCTGACTGGCCTCCTGTTTGGATGGTCATCCGGACGGATGACCATTCGACCCAGATGGAACCCATCCGGACGGACGGTCGTTCGGTCAGTAGATCAGTAGTGTATTGCAAAATGTTTCAAGCTTTTTAATTTTTCGTTGTAGTATAAGTTCAAGCCATTCGATCGATGGTCATCCAGACGGATGGCCGTTCGATCGGATGACCATTCGAGTGAAAGTTTGATAGTTTGAAATCCTGATTCAAATAGTTTAAGTGTTGAAGGTTACAGGGAACAGGTCGTTCGGTCGGATGGTCGTTCGATCAGACGGTCGTCCGATCGAATGACCATTCGACTGTTGTGATCTTGTTCCTTTGAGACTTTTGTAAAAATTTCTAAGTTCAAGTTTAACGGAGATGACATGATAACGTATCAAGACAACGGAAAACCCACCAATGTCCAGTTTTTCTGATCGGATGGGAATCACCCCGTTCGATCGGATGACTGTTCTTGACGAAGTATTCATGTCTGATCCGTAATTTGCTCATCTCTCCGGTGGAAATCCATTATCGAGCTGACTCCAGACTAAGGAACAAGTCCTAGGCCTGTTTTGGCTCCAGATTTCACCGTGTTTGAGTAGATAAGTTAAGAAAACATATAATCGACCGCAAATGCTTAGATTTTGTATAGATTCGTAGTAAAACGTGTAGAAATCCCTTAGATCTGGACTAAATCTTACGAGATGACATCACTTAGCCGATTGTACAAACAGCCATGATGACGTCATCTTCAAGTAGCCCAAATCTTAGTGATTTCATGGTGGAAAGTATGATTTTGATGAAGAATCTAGTGAGAAAGTGTGTAAAGATGAAAGTTGTACAAGAATTACGGAGAAAAACTTACAAGAATCGCATGAAATTGGAAGAAAAGTGCCTTAAAACGAGAGAGTGTGCGTCTGGTCGGAAGAGGCTGTCACATCAGTGAATAGTGATGTGACAGCGGGTATTTATAGGTGTCAGAGAGGATAAGGCGGTGCAAGTGTGCTGGGTCGGATGGTCATCCGATCTCCGATCGGATGCCCATTCGGACAGCCGAGACCCGTTTGCTAGATTTCTGATTTCGATTCGATTCGCGAGCTAGATTAAGTGTTGCGTTGCGTATTATTGTGTAACAACATCATATGATAAGATTGTATAGCTAACACAAAGTTTCCATGTTTCAAGTCTACATAAGCTAGCTAGTAAGTGTCAAGTTTCAAGTTTCTCGTTTAACAATGTCTCAAAGTTTCTCGTTTCATAAGTATCAAGAGTCTCGTTCAATAGTCTCAAGAGTCAAGTATCTAGTATCAAGTTTCACCAAGAATCAAGACTCATAAGTATCAAGTATCAAGAGTCAAGTTTCAAAGTATCTAGAGTCAAGTTTCAAAGTATCACACGTTTTAAGTATCGTAAGAGTCAAGTATCATAAAGTTTCACATTGAGTAAAATTTCACATAGTATAGGGACTAGACTTGCCAATAGGTTAAAGATTAGGGATGCAGGGCGTTACATGTAGTTTCTAACGTGCAAAGCCGGTCCCTCTCACTCTATTGAACCCAATAGAAAGCCATGGCAATTATGTAAAGAAGACTCAAAATTTATCCAACTATTCCACACTCTATTTAACCTAAAAGGAAGTCATGGCAATTCTGTAAATAAGACACAAACTTTGTCCAATTATTCCACTGTTCATAAGCTCCTTCAACATTTGTTATTATACTAGATGTAAGCCTCTCCGCGTTGCGGCTTGGGGCTTACAAATTAAGCCACAACGTATACAAAGTATAAACGCTATTTAATAACATTGATCGTATGAAAGGTAATTACAAAATCTACAATCACTTTATGTAAAAGCTAGTATACATGTTTTCACAACTTTACTTGCATAGTTTGTTAAACCCTCTGTGAAAGCTAAACCGTCTGCGAAAGCCGGTTGTGAAGGCAAAGCCAGCTGCGAAGACTGCGGCTAAAGTTCATCTTTCACCTGAAATTCAACATGAAACAGGCCTATTATTGAAATTCAACATGAAACAGGCCTATTATCGGTGATTCAACATATGAATCATTGAAGGTAAACTATATGTTCATCTTCATATACCTACATGCTACAAGTATTTTCTTTGATATATATTATTTCTAAAGAAATATTTAGATCCGACGATATGCATTTTCTCAAAGTATTTAAAAGACTGATGATACGGCTCCAAGGCCTTATCTAATGGCCTTAACAGCAAAACAACAGCAACCCCAAAAGGGGTCTGTTTTGCTGTCCAAAACCTAAGAAAATCTGCAGGATAACTTCACAATGGTTCATGGCTGAACCACAGTATGTTTCCATCTTTTTTTTTTTATGCTTGCACTCACGTGTTAATGTAACATTAATCTTAGCACTTTATATCAGCCTTAATATGTGAAAGTAACCCTTCAACTCTTTTTTTTTTTTTTTTAAATATACCACGATATTGATTGAAAATAAAGAATGACGTAGCTATTGTACTCGTGGAGAAGACTAACCACAAACACGAACCTTGTGATGTGTCATGACAACCACAGAAGTAGAAGCAAGCATCTAAATATCATCAGGGTCGTCTTAGAGGGAGTACAAGGTGCGCCATCGAACACGGTCCAAAGTTTTTGAGAGCCCAAAAATATTTCTAATCGTTATATTTATTTATATAATATTTACAATACCAAACGAAGAATGTTTATTTAAGTTAATTTTTAAAATATTTATTTAAGTTAATTTTTATTGTTTGTTTATGTTAATTCTTATTATTTGTTATTAAAGTTAAAACGTAATTACTTGACAATAGAATGACCCATTTTTTCTACTCCGCACAACACCCACGAGGGCCCTCGACCTCTCGGGGACGGCCTTGAATATCATGAAATCAAAACAGAGTGTATAAATTAGATTGCTAAAAAAATATAAATAATAGGAACTAATAACATCATAACCCATTTAGCATTTAGTAACTCACGGTAGTTAACATTTTAGCATGAGATTACTAATACTAACAGGGAAAAAATTAAACAATAAAAATCATCAAGTTACTAACAATTTAGCATCAAATTACAACAGCAGATCAACAAAAAAAAAAAAACAATTCATTTGTTGAATGTGGAATAAAAAATCATACATCAAATTAGCATAGAATTTAGAAAGCAACATCGTAATAAAAATAGCAAAAATTACCATACCTAAATGGTTAAATCAAGGTTGTATGACCATAACTACTTAAATATGATAGCTCGGCATAAACATGAATCTAAACTATAGTTTTGAAAGAAAAGATAGGTAGAAAAACCTGATTTCGCTCAAAAACAAAAAAGGCCACCCTCGCAGCCACCATTCCGATTCAACACCATTTGGATTCACTTTATGGTGGTGCAAAAATAGATAAGAAATAAAGAAATGGTACTTAGGTAATTAAGTGTCAAAGAAAGGATTCTGTGTATACTGTACATAAGAGTCTACTCAAAATGTTATATATAACCAGAACCCTAATTGCTTAAGTGAACATGTTGGAGCCCTAATCTCAAGTGTACCTGTGATCGAAGTGAAGAACAGTAAAATCGGAGCCCTAATTTGATGAAACGTACCTGTTGGAGCCCTAATCTTAGACAAAAAACATCAAACATACCTGAGATCGAAGTGAAGACCACTAAAATTGAAGCCCTATTTGGTGAAGCGTAGCTGAAAACTCAAAGGAACTGCGATCACTAATTGCTGGAGAGTATGAACAGGGACGATTTGGAAACCTAGAACGACGATGGGGCGGGTGTTTGAATTGTAAGTCTTAAGACCGGCAGATTCCGGTCATGAGAAACCGGGAGACGGAACTGTTGATAAGGAGTTTCAAGATTTGTTATTATATAAAATAACCCATTATGCCGGTTCAACTGAGTTATCAGATACCGAGACTCGTAAGTCATCAAAAAATAGATATCTAGGAGTAAGTCAACAAACGAGTTAGAGTGTTACACTGAATTTTCGTTCAAGCTTCGCCATTGTATACGCACACCATACACACTCTTTCTTTTATGTCTTTCTCTCTTCTCCACCTCCACCACCATCACCACTGTCGTCGCCACAACCACCCCCTCTATCTCGGCACTCATACTTCATCTCCCCACGTCGACCCGACGTACAAAACATCATTACCACCCATCTCTCCCGTCGTACCAAACATCATTAATTTATTATAATTTTGTTATTTAAAGGAAAAAAATTAAATTAAATTAAAATATAAGTGTGTAAATATATAAATGTGTGTATAGGTTTATATATTTTATTTATAATTATTTTTATTTTTTAGTTAATGATAAAATAAAATTTATAATACTAAAAAATAAAAGAATAAATGGGAAAGTGCCAAAATCGTCCCTGAAGTTTGAGAATTGCCAAAATCGTCCATGTGAGTTAATGATACATTTTAACTGAGTTTACCATTTAGATAGAAATGGCAACAAAAAAAATATACCTTTGGGACCCAGATACAAAAGTTTTATTTTTGGACTGAAGTGTCAAAAGTAACCTAAACTTATGACCATTTTAGCATTTTACTTAAAATCAAAGTGGATTTCAAAGGTATCTAACTTTAAGATTCGGTAAACTTATAAAAAAATTATTATTATGTTTATTTACTAAGAAAATTATACATTTTCTTATGTAAAATTCGTACATTTGTAATTTTTAAAATAAATTAATTATATTATATATAGCATATAATTCATATGTTACTATAAAATCCACAAGTTATACATATTAACAAACTCGATTAGAAACTCATGTATTACACGAGTTAAAAAAAATATATATTAAATAGTTAGTTATGAAGATTTAGGGATCATAAAAACAACATTTTCAAATAACATAAGAATGACTTTTTATTAACTTTTTAAAATTTAAAAGTAAAATACGAAATGTGAAATAAAAGAAACAAGAAAAAGAATATTAGACTCACATAATTATTTACGCCACTTACTTATTTATCGGGTATGAATACTTACAAAAACTAGACGGTTAATTAAAAGTGGCAATATAAATATGAAACATTAACTTTCACTTACAAGAAATTATTAATAATGACGTCTCTGAGAATTCACGTACCCTGTTCGAGCTTGAAAAATATGCCCATATGCTTTAACGATAAACAATACAATTACGAAAAATGACAAAAATTGTAGTATTTAATTAACAATGCAATTATGATAATGACAAAATCATAGTATTCTAATGAGTTAAATACAGTAATAACTAATAAGTTAATAGCTAACCAATCATAATATTCATACATACCGCTCGTTTCCTCTTTTGTCGTTTTTGCCATCCGAATGCTTGTTTAGGAGCTATTAACGCCTAACAAGAATAATCAATGTTCAATTAACAAGAATGATCGATGTTTCACAATCACAATTTCGAGACTAATCAAGAATTCCATACTTAACAACAATCAATAATCTTAATCTTATACTCAACAATCGCAATTAAAGCTTAACAACAATTAACGGACTAACAGTTTAACACAATTACACAATAAGTCAATAACACTAAACGAACGGACCTCTTGAGTTCTGAATCTTCTGATGTTATGTTTGGAAATCGGAATTTCGGAATCAACATGTGATGTTGTTCTTGTTCGCAGCAGCGTCTGAATCACCCAGCCCAGGCCAGCAAAGTTCTGATGAATGATAAATTGATGATGTTCTTCGTCTGATAAGTTTTTTGTTCGTCCTTTCAGATTCTAGGAGACCAAGAAATTTTCGATAATCAACGACGATTCAACATCAATTGCAGTCATGTTTTATTATTTTTATTAAAATCATATTAGTATTTGGTCCAATAAACCTAATATGAAGTGGGCTAAATTATAAACCATAGAATAATATTTGATAATGGGTCTATATTGGAATTGGTATATACTTACAAATTTAAAAAAAACATATATATCGATTTTTTTTAAATCACATGCCCCTCGAAATCACGGGACTTGTGCGAAGGTCCTCCCTGCACACCATCATAGCCGGCTCTGATTATTAATAATTTAATTTTATAGAGAAAGATATTTAGCTAGAGCAAAATTTGGTAACCTACCTACTGTCTTTGTATATTTATGCAAAGTAAATTTTAATGATTTCACCTTTGTATAATTTTGGTTTCTAAACCAAAAAAGAAAAGAAAAAAACAATTCACCTATTATAAATTTGCAACAACTTGTTGCTTAATGATGTTGTATCATATGTATTGGGAGTGTTTCAAAAAAAAGTTAACTTTTCACTTTTAACCCAAATAATTTCACTTTTTGCATTTTAACCCCTTTGGTATTTAAACTTTTAACATAAAGTTTTTTATCTTTTGTAATTTAACCCCAATACTTTTTTATTTTCAACTTTGGTCCCTCATACTTTTCATCTTTCGTAAGTTTTTCCGTTCTAAATTTTGTTAGTTAACACACAACAACGTGTGTTTGGGGTTCAACGTTTTTTCATCTCTTTTTTCCCTTTCAACAGGCCCGTCGCAAAACATTTATCTTTCCCCGTTTGACATATTCGTTGCAACACGCGGATCGTAGATCGACTTATTTATTCTTTTTTTGAAACCCCCCCCCCCCCCCCCCTTAAGGATCAACTACAACACCTATATGCATAAAAGTGTTGCTAATTTATTAAATATGTTACAAATATGTGTAACACCCAGTTTAATTATTAGTTATGTAAGATTTTTCTTTTTACTTTTATGTATTTAGTTTACAAGTTTGAATTGCTGGCTATAAAAGTTATCTAAAATTTATATGTAAAGACTTCGTAATAAGCGAGACACTGTTTCATGTCCCTTGCATCGCTTTCGTAGAAAATGAGACATGTTTTTATGCCCTCGGTTTCATGCCCTTTGCATTGCTTTTGTAATAAACGAGACACAGTTTCATGCCCCCGCCGCAACGCGGGGGGACTTCCATCTAGTTATAGTTTATTTTGTTGAGGCATAGAATCTGGCTTTTCTTTTTAAACAAACATAATTTAAATTTTATTATTAGTTTTAAAATAAGTGTATATAACTATAATTATATACGCACCGCCCAAAGTTGGACTATATTGCAGGCATTTGTCGGTTAACTTCTTTCTCGCGGATATACTATTTTTTTTTCTTTCTCAAATTGTGATCCATTCTCAATTATTATTTGCTCGTATGTTCTTCTCAATTTTCGTTACAACAGGATGATTTTATTTACACTCAATCTTTTACTATTTCCATCAATTAATATGATATTAATAAATTTAAATTTGTATTTTTCTCTTGTAACTTTCGATATATAATGTATTACTAAAAAACGAATACGGTTTTGCGATTTGCTTACTTTTATCTACGTTTTAATATAAATTTTATGAAAAATGGAATATAAAATTTTATAACGACTTATAAAACATTATATTTGATACCACTCTGTTTTTTATAAAATTTATATCAAAACATAGATAAAAATAAGCACATCGCAAAACCGTGTTCGTTTTTTAATAAAACATTATACATCGGAAGTTACAAAAGAAAAAACAAACTAAATTTATTAATGTCACATCACTTGGTGCAAATACTAAAAAAATTGGTGTAAGTAGTTGGACCCTTAGACCATGCGTAAAGGTTGCAGGGGCGGACCCAAGTTATGGGGTGGGTGGGCGGCCGCACCCTTGAAAAAAAAAATTTAGTGGTATTTTTCGCAAAAAATCCAGACCGCACCCCTTGGAAATTTTCGTCCGCACCCCTTGAAAAATTCCGACCGCACCCCTTAGAAAAAAATGTTAGGAATTTATGTAAAAAAATTGTGAACACGGATTGAAACCCGATCAAATTATGTAAACAAGTTAGCCTACTAACCCCTTTAATAAAACTTAAATTCAATCCATCAAGCCCAATAACTTAATACCCATTCAAGCCCAACCCAACTACTAGTTTTGTTAAACAAACTCGTCCACGTAATTAAAAAAAACCCAAATCGCTGCCACTTGCCAGCGACTCCTGCCCTCCCTCTGCCTCACTTGGCAAACATGTTTGTTGATTATATAATTGTTGGTTGGCAAATAATAATTACTAGGGCTTGAAATTCAAAATTTTAAATTGAAAATTACGGAACATGGGCTATGGTTGAACACTTGAAGATCCTTGGTTTATTTTGTATGTGATAGGATTAGGAATGAACAATGAGTAGGGAAGTTATAGCGTGATTTCTCAAGAGGAAAGGGGTTGAACCACTTTTTTTCGCCGGATTATTCTAGTTGAAGACCAATGTATGTTATAGATAAGTTTTTTTATTCTTTTATTGATTGATTAAGAGAAATAAAAGTAGGGATGGTTTGAACTTTGATGTTATTTTGTTTGTTAATGTGATAGGAAGTTAGGAACTAGGGTTTGATTGTTTGAGAATTGAAATGGACCCGACCCGATCTGATTCGACACGCCATTAAACTTTGTTTGTTTGTTTTTACTTGTTTTACATGACCCGACCCGATCCGACCCGCTATGAACCGATTTTTTTATATAGCTAGGGGTCTAAAATCTTTAAAAAAATTTCCGCACCCCCAGGAAAAAAATCCTGGGTCCGCCACTGACTGGTTGGGGTGAATAATGTCCCACTCTTGGGAGTTGTCCGCCGGCCACGTGTCGTCCTAGTCAGCAAAATGACGTTTTTTTTAAAATGGATGTAGTGGGGATGTAAGTATTATGTTAATAGGGGTGTAAAGAATTAAATAAATAAAAAAACATGAAAAAAATTGATTGGACAAAGAATAGGAAGATGAAGGGTGATTGGACAAACAAATGGAGGCAAGGGCGTGGAATATTGGACGCCCCATGCTTTTTTTTTCGCCAAAAAAACGCCCAAGGGGCCGAGCTCAGACGTGGTAGGGCATAAAAACGCCCAAATCTGAACGACTCCGGGTATTCTTACAATTAAGAAGAAACATCCTCTAATTTTAAGATTTCATTCCTATATTCATAAATTATGTTCAAGTCACCAATAACTCTTATTCCTCTGTGAGTAATTGTTTTTATAGTTTTTCTTTTGGCCGGCAACAAAAAAAATATATATATACTATTGAAATATAAGCCCCAGCTAGAACAAAGTTACACCAATAATGTATATACATTAAAATTGCTTCTACTATTTCAATGAAGTGAAAAATTTTGCCCCACTCTTTAGTTTTTAATCTATGTTGTCACCATATGTCTTAAATAAACCATAAATTTCATGCAAGATCAACGGGTTATATGGTGATAGAATAAATATGGTCGATGTTGCATGATATTAAACGTCTGGCGTGTAACAGCAAAAGAGGATGATGGGATTACGAGTTATATGGTGATAGGTTAAATATGGTCGATATTGCATGACACTAAAGTTCTGACGTGTAACAGCAAACGCGGATGATGGGATAAACTCGTCAACTATGCATTTTTCTTTTTACTATTTATTTCCTTCTCTTTTAATTCCTTTATTTTCTTTTATATTTCATCTTTAACTTTTTCATCTTTTAATTTCTTTTACAAAAGAGCTTGTATGCTTTTCTACGTATTATTACTTAATTCTATATATTTGTGTTTTTTTATGTTATAGATTTACTTCAGTACTAAAAAAAATTTAACCCCTTGCATTCTATATTTGTATCATTTATATATGTGTGTGAGGAGTCACAAATGTGGAGTTATTATTTTTTATTTCACTAATTTATTTTTCGTATTAAACGAAATGTTTAATCTATATTCAGTTATTAATATTATTAACGTGTTTAATTTATTTAACCTTTTGCTTAATTATTAACGTTTTTAATTTATTTAACCTTTTGCTTAAATTTGTTCGTATTTCGTGGTCGCTTGGGTTATTTAAGATTAACGGGATAAACTTGAAACTATTCAGCAGGGTGTGTTATTAGACTAGACAATACAAGAAACTATACCTATGTGATGATATTGTTGTTCAACTTTCTTTTTATTGGTTCTCTAATAAGAATCGTAGATGTCGTGTGTTAACTAGACAGAGTGAATGATGAATCCAATTCTGCGCTTATAATGAATGTGTCATCAAGTGAAAGACTTGTCCATTAGTAAAGCATGTTTGGAAGTCGAATACATGTTATGGTACATGAAGAGGTCGCCTCAAGCCTTGCTGATGGAGAATGCGAGGACATCTATAATTGATCAAAATGGTTAGAAGTTCCACAAACATGGTAACTTAGGGCTAGTCCATTTGTTAGAGACATTTACCTCCTAAAGGGAAGGTCACATGTTAAAACCTTGGCAAGGGGATATTTTGTATTAATTTGTGTAAAGTAGAGTAGGAATGGACGAAATGACTTTGAAAACATTTTATAAAGCTTTGTTTTTAAGTTCTATTAAACAACACAAAGTGCTCTTGTAGTTGTTTCACACTTTTTGTGGTTGAAGCTCAAAGTAAAACCAACTTAATAAGGGTCGCATGTTGAACTTAGGAATTTAGATAAGTGACGCTAAGTTATATAAAGACAACTGGTTTTGTTTAAAATTTAATTAATAATGTAAGTGTAAGTGGTTGGTAAACTTAAATAACTATGAAAGAATAATTAAAAGGTAATAATTTACGCATATAACTATCTTTAACCAGTGGCGGAGCCACACTTTGAACAACGGTGTCGTCCGACACATTGAATTTTGTGTAGCAAATATAATGTATAATAGGAAAAATTCGAGCGACGCCATTTTTTTTACGAGGGACATCATTGTCTTTTTACAAATAACACCATTGCTTTGTTTTCTTCTAAAAGAATTAGATAATAAACAAATTTATAGTTTAAAAATTATGCCCAGTTACTTGAATTTAATTAGTATACTTTAAATCATTAGAGGTCCATGCTTAACTGTTTTTTCTAATCTAGTAAGTATTATAGGTCCATGTCTAATTGGTTTTGTTTCAATTGTTTAAGTATGCATTATAGGCTCATATCTAATTGGTTTTGTTTCAATTGTTTAACCTAACCGGAACCAAATGTTTGATGATCATCCGAATGAAGCTTGCACTTGCTTGTCATAATGAAAAAGAGGGTTTTTTTTTTTTTTTTTTTTTTTTTTTTTTTTTTTTGCAAGTTGCCATTCTACACTATAACAATTCAAAACGTGAATGGTAATAAATCTATGTTTGGTCATTTAATAGTTTAATTCATAATTGCAAGGCTATATTATTGTCTTTTTTATAATTCATTTACGTTTCTAACCCTGGACATTAATAAAGTTATCACACAATCTCTAAACTATAATGATTTTTTGATAAGCGATTTACATATATCCTTGAACTTTAATAGATTTACCATAGGTAAGTTTAATAATGATTATATTTGGGGAATTGGCCTGTAATAATCTCATCTAGACCTTATTGAACATTAATAATCCCACCTCAGAATATTCCCCACACTAGTCCCACCTTTCACCTATTTTTCCTACAATGGTCCCCCGTTAAAAAAACTTAACGGAGTTAAGCTTTTTTCTAAATTACAAACAGATTTTTAGGGCTTTTGATCAGAACGATGATACGAGTCCATTGATGTAAAACTTACTTCGAAATGGTGCTCCAAGTGACTTGATTTTGGTTAATTGGAAATTTAAACACCCGAATTGAAGCGCTGTTTTAATCGTTTGGAGCATGGTTTCGAGGCAAGTTTTACATCAATGGACTCGTATCGTCGTTTTAATCAAAAGCCCTAAAAATATGTTTGTAATTTGGAAAAAAGCTTAACTCCGTTAAGTTTTTTTTAACGGGGGACCATTGTAGGAAAAATAGGTGAAAGGTGGGACTGGTGGGGGGAATATTTTAAGGTGAGATTATTAATGGCCAATAAGGTCTAGGTGGGATTATTACAGACCAACTTCCCATTATATTTTTTTATAAGCGATTTATGTTTCGACCCCCAAACTTTAATAGAGTTATCATACGGTCTTTAAAGTTTAATAAAGTTAATAAACCTATTTTTTTCTTTTTTAACAAATATCTATTCTTTTATCTTTTTCAGAGCCGGCCCAATGGGCTTCCAACCCTAGGCACAGGCCTAGGGCCACCCAAAATGTAAGGCCTCTAAATTTTTTAATGGTTCATTCTATACTAGGCCCATTTTGTTTATTTTATGCTAAACTGAAATATGAAGCCCAAACAAATACAGGCCCGAATCGTGTAGAAGAAAATAAGAGGCCCAAAGTAACAATGAAAAGTCGCTGCTGATGAGTGATGAGCTGTCTCGGTCTCCCACAAATCACGAACAGAATCGTCGCCATTCTTAAACAATGAAACGCGTCTTTGCTGTTGCAGGTTGGAATTCACGATGTAGTCGCCTGGATCGACGGCTGAATCATCGCCTGAATGGCTGAATCGTCGAGTATTTACAGGTATTAACGTATTACGTTTATATATTCTTGATTCTTCTCGATTGAGTTTGTCAGTCATCAAACAAATTAACAAACCCTCAGTTCTCTGTTCTCATATACTGAATTACTGATATACGATTAGTTGATTTTGTTTCACTGTGGATTAGTTGATTTGTGGAAAAGTATCGTCGCCAGTTCTTGTCTTCTTGATTAGTTGATTTGTGGCACTGTGGCAGACATGGATTATCTATTTATCTGTTCTCGGAAGTCGGAACTCAGTGGCACAGAGTCTCAGACACTCGGATTCTTGAAAGTCAGTGGCACGCACAGGTTAGATATCTGATTTTTTTTCCTGAATCAAGTTGTTGTTTAGGGAATTAGGGCTTATTCTTCTTTCATAATTTGCTATTTTTCTGAATAAAGTTGTTGTTTAGGGAATTAGGGCTCATTATCCATCTCTTAAATAGATTTATATTTTAGTAATGTCAAATCGAATTCGAACTTTTGAATCCGGTCATTCAAAAAGGCTAAAAAACGTAAACAAGAAGCTTTAATCGAATCACAAAAGGGAGCACTTCTAAAATTTTGTACACCTACAACAAGTCAACCTACAAACGATAGTGATACGCCTACAAATAATGAACCTACAAACGATATTGATACGCCTACAAATAATGAACCTACAAATGATATTGATACACCTACAAATAATGAACCAACAAACGATAGTGATACACCTACAAATAATGATCCTACAAACGACGAAAAACCTACAAATGATGAATTTACAACCGATGAAATACCTATAAATTTTGTTGATCCAAGTCAATGGAATAATATTAGTATTGATCTAAGAGATATACTCGTAGAAAAAGGTCCGATTAAAATTCATGATTACAATTTTCCACAAGATGAACACTCAAGAAGCTTTAATACATCTCACTATATGCGAACATTACCAAATGGTGAAACGCTAGAAAGAAAATGGTTGATTTATTCTATAGATTTAGATAGAGCGTTTTGTTTTTGTTGTAAATTGTTTAACGTGAATCAATGTACTAGTAGCTTAACTAAAGAAGGTAATAACGATTGGAAAAATATTAGTAGTAAATTAAAAGAACATGAAAAAAGTAAAGTACATATTAACAATATGAGAACATGGATGGAATTAGAGATAAGATTGGCGAAAAATAAGACAATCGATAAACAAAATCAAAATCAAATAAATAAATAAAGAAAAAGAACATTGGAGAAATGTGCTAAAAAGAATTATTGTCCTTGTAAAGAGTCTTGGTACACATAATTTAGCATTTCGTGGGACAAATGAACAATTGTATGAAGAAAACAATGGTTTATTTTTAGCCGGTATTGAGATGATTGCAGAATTTGACCCAATAATGCAAGAACATGTTAGACGCATACAAAATAAAGAAATTCATAATCATTATCTTGGACCCAGAATGCAAAATGAACTAATACATTTATTATCAAATGAGGTCAAAACAAAAATTATTAAAAAGGTTAGAGAAGCTAAATATTTTTCAATTATTCTTGATTGCACACCCGATATAAGCCACAAAGAACAAATGTCCATTATCTTACGATGTTTAGATATTTCGCCAACTTCAATAGAAGTTAAAGAATACTTTTTAGAATTTTTAATAGTGAACGATACAATCGGTAAAGGTCTTTTTAATTCTATTACTGAGGAACTTAATAGAATAAGACTTAATGTGGATGACATTAGAGGTCAAGGTTATGATAATGGTTCAAATATGAAAGGAAAACATAAGGGAGTACAAAAACGATTGTTAGAAGTTAATCCTAGAGCCTTTTATGCTCCATGTGGTTGTCATAGTTTAAATTTAGTTATTTCTGATATGGCTAGCGCTTGTGACAAAGTTCAAGATTTTTTTGGAACCATACAACGTATTTATTCTATTTTTGCATCATCCACTAAAAGATGGAAAATTTTACAAGATAATATACCGTATTTAACTCTTAAATCATTATCACAAACACGTTGGGAAAGTCGATTAGAAAGTGTCAAAGAAATTAGGTTTCAAGCTCCAAAACTAAGAGATGCATTGATGGATTTGTATCGCGATAGTACCGAGGCTAATGTTAAAAGTGAGGCTAAATATTTAGTTGAAAATGAGTTGGTGGCCCTTAATCAAACTACGAAGTGGTGGCCCTTTTGCAAAATTATCATTTTCAACATATTTAGTAACAAAACCCTCCTCCTTCATCCGGGCTTGGGACCGGCAATTATAAACTAAAAAGTTTATAATTGGCGTAGTTAAATTTTTTTTTTTTTTTTTTTGAAACTCATGTGTTTTCTGTAATTATAGTATATGTTTAAATAAAATCTACTTTTCTAGCTTTAACCGAGGCAAATTGTTTGATGAAATTATCGTAATCAAGTTCTTCTAAAAAATCTTTTTCGATTGACATAATAGCTAAACCGTTGAATCTTTCTTGTGACATTGTAGATCTTAAGTAATTTTTATTAGTTTCAATTTGGAAAAGCTACGTTCTGAGGTAGCAACGGTTACAGGAATGGTTAACACAATTCTATAGGCGATATATGCATTTGGAAAAGAATTAAAGTTTTTAATATAAGTTAATATATTAGTAAGTGTGTCAGATTCTACATGTATAATTTCTCTTAGCATTTTTAGTTCTTCAAATAAATCTAAACCATCAATATCAATATGATTATCATAGTTCCAAAACTTCTCCAGATAAATGCACTTCTATTTTAAAAATTTTTGATTTAAAGATTTTAACTTTTTTATACTAAACAAAAAACCAAAAATTTGTTCGAACTCTTTAAATTGAGCAAATCTACTTTCGAGTGAAACACTAGCTTGATTTACTATGTATAAAAAGTAATCCGTTCTAAAACAATCAATAGGAGTTTTCAAAGTCTCATTATCAACATTTTCATCAAATCTTCTATTTCTACGAATAACACGTTTTTCACGAAAACTAGGTTCAATGTCCATCTTTAAAGCAAGTTCTTTAGCCTCAATCATAGCATTTTCAAATCCTTCATCCCTAAACTTTTTAAAATAAATAATAAGCCCATCTAGTTGTTTTATAGCAATATCAATACACATATCTTTTGATTGTAAGTTTTTACTAACTACATTAATAGCATGTAAAACCTCATACCAAATAACCATCGCTAATAAAAATTCAAATCTTTCCAACTCATTTTCAACTAAAGATTTAGCCTCACTTTTAACATTAGCCTCGGTACTATCGCGATACAAATCTATCAATGCATCTCTTAGTTTTGGAGCTTGAAACCTAATTGCTTTGACACTTTCTAATCGACTTTCCCAACGTGTTTGAATGATTTAAGAGTTAAATACGGTATATTATCTTGTAAAATTTTCCATCTTTTAGTGGATGATGCAAAAATAGAATAAATACGTTGTATGGTTCCAAAAAAATCTTGAACTTTGTCACAAGCGCTAGTCATATCAGAAATAACTAAATTTAAACTATGACAATCACATGGAGCATAAAAGGCTCTAGGATTAACTTCTAACAATCGTTTTTGTACTCCCTTATGTTTTCCTTTCATATTTGAACCATTATCATAACCTTGACCTCTAATGTCATCCACATTAAGTCTTATTCTATTAAGTTCCTCAGTAATAGAATTAAAAAGACCTTTACCGGTTGTATCGTTCACTATTAAAAATTCTAAAAAGTATTCTTTAACTTCTATTGAAGTTGGCGAAATATCTAAACATCGTAAGATAATGGACATTTGTTCTTTGTGGCTTATATCGGGTGTGCAATCAAGAATAATTGAAAAATATTTAGCTTCTTTAACCTTTTTAATAATTTTTGTTTTGACCTCATTTGATAATAAATGTATTAGTTCATTTTGCATTCTGGGTCCAAGATAATGATTATGAATTTCTTTATTTTGTATGTGTCTAACATGTTCTTGCATTATTGGGTCAAATTCTGTAATCATCTCAATACCGGCTAAAAATAAACCATTGTTTTCTTCATATAATTGTTCATTTGTCCCACGAAATGCTAAATTATGTGTACCAAGACTCTTTACAAGGGCAATAATTCTTTTTAGCACATTTCTCCAATGTTCTTTTTCTTTATTTATTTGATTTTGATTTTGTTTATCGATTGTCTTATTTTTCGCCAATCTTATCTCTAATTCCATCCATGTTCTCATGTTGTTAATATGTACTTTACTTTTTTCATGTTCTTTTAATTTACTACTAATATTTTTCCAATCGTTATTACCTTCTTTAGCTAAGCTACTAGTCATGGTTGCAAAAGTCGCTAGGCGTTCCCTAGACGGTCGACTGGGGAGTTGAGAGTACTCGGTCTAGGAGGAGAGTACTCGGGGAGTACTCGGACATGTTAAACTATAAAGAAATTACTTTTTGGAGATTAAATATATGTCAAATAACATAAATTTACAAATATTTATAACAAAATACGTGAAAATGATATTCATTCTTTAATATGATAGGCATAGAAATAATGTTTTATTATTATTTAAGTCAAACTAGGCCTGAGTTGACCTACTAGATCCAATTCTGGCCGAGGTTAACCGCGTTTGACCGACTCCGAGTAATTAGGCGGAGTCGAATAAAGTCGCCTCGGCAACCTACCTTGTAGCGACTACTCGGGGAGTACTCGGCCTTGGAAACCTTGTTTTACAACCATGCTACTAGTACATTGATTCACGTTAAACAATTTACAACAAAAACAAAACGCTCTATCTAAATCTATAGAATAAATCAACCATTTTCTTTCTAGCGTTTCACCATTTGGTAATGTTCGCATATAGTGAGATGTATTAAAGCTTCTTGAGTGTTCATCTTGTGGAAAATTGTAATCATGAATTTTAATCGGACCTTTTTCTACGAGTATATCTCTTAGATCAATACTAATATTATTCCATTGACTTGGATCAACAAAATTTATAGGTATTTCATCGGTTGTAAATTCATCATTTGTAGGTTTTTCGTCGTTTGTAGGATCATTATTTGTAGGTGTATCACTATCGTTTGTTGGTTCATTATTTGTAGGTGTATCAATATCGTTTGTAGGTTCATTATTTGTAGGCGTATCAATATCGTTTGTAGGTTCATTATTTGTAGGCGTACCACTATCATTTGTAGGTTGACTTGTTGTAGGTGTACAAAATTTTAGAAGTGCTCCCTTTTGTGATTCGATTAAAGCTTCTTGTTTACGTTTTTTTAGCCTTTTTGAATGACCGGATTCAAAAGTTCGAATTCGATTTGACATTACTAAAATATAAATCTATTTAAGAGATGGATAATGAGCCCTAATTCCCTAAACAACAACTTTATTCAGAAAAATAGCAAATTATGAAAGAAGAATAAGCCCTAATTCCCTAAACAACAACTTGATTCAGGAAAAAAAATCAGATATCTAACCTGTGCGTGCCACTGACTTTCAAGAATCTGAGTGTCTGAGACTCTGTGCCACTGAGTTCCGACTTCCGAGAACAGATAAATAGATAATCCATGTCTGCCACAGTGCCACAAATCAACTAATCAAGAAGACAAGAACTGGCGACGATACTGTTCCACAAATCAACTAATCCACAGTGAAACAAAATCAACTAATCGTATATCAGTAATTCAGTATATGAGAACAGAGAACTGAGGGTTTGTTAATTTGTTTGATGACTGACAAACTCAATCGAGAAGAATCAAGAATATATAAACGTAATACGTTAATACCAGTAAATACTCGACGATTCAGCCATTCAGGCGACGATTCAGCCGTCGATCCAGGCGACTACATCGTGAATTCCAACCTGCAACAGCAAAGACGCGTTTCATTGTTTAAGAATGGCGACGATTCTGTTCGTGATTTGTGGGAGACCGAAACAGCTCATCACTCATCAGCAGCGACTTTTCATTGTTACTTTGGGCCTCTTATTTTCTTCTACACGATTCGGGCCTGTGTTTGTTTGGGCTTCATATTTCAGTTTAGCATAAAATAAACAAAATGGGCCTAGCATAGAATGAACCATTAAAAAATTTGGAGGCCTTACATTTTGGGTGGCCCTAGACCTGTGCCTAGGGTTGGAAGCCCATTGGGCCGGCTCTGCAAGATCGTCGCTTGAAGGTCTTTTCTACTCTCTATCCTACGACTGTGGCCTTTATGTGGTTGTTGCGTAAGCGACGACGGTCACCTGAGCTTCCGCATGCACGTATCTATTTTGGGTTAAGGTTTATTGTTGATGTACACATCTTTCTCTGTGTTTGTACTTTTCTTAAAGATATTATTTTTGAGGTAAGCACCGTTCAAAGTTGCTGGATTGCCTTTTATGGGTTTGTTGATAGGGCTTAGTAAACCCTAAAAGTGACAACGTTTCTTATATTTATTAATAGGTTGTATGATACTCTAAGGTGTTTGCATGTGTTTGATTTTTGTACTTAGAATTGAGTTAACAAGAGAATTCAGGTGTTTTGACTTAAATGGGTTTTACGTTTTCTTTCTTGGGGTTTCTACACGTGTACCGTTTGCTTTGAAGATTTCATTCTTTAAAAGTCATTTGTGGTGTTGTTGGGAATCGAGGTATCTGTTTTAAATTTAATTCTTTTATAAAATCTAATTAACTATATATTAATTTATAACATTTTGTTGCATTATTAGTTGTAATTTTAGCAAAAATGGTTGCACCCACTTGATTTTTTTGTCTTTAAAATTTACTTTGTCTTTAATTATTATTTTACTTTTAACCCAAATACTTTAATAATTTTACAACTTAATCACAACATCATTGGTTGTAACATGTGCTTAAGTGGTTGTACCTTAGTCAAATATAGGTTGTAAGTTGTGCCTAAGTGGTTGTACCTTAATCAAATAATAATGGTTTCATTACCTTACCAAATTCAATATGTTTTGTATGCATGTATGGTTGTAAATTGTGCTTAAGTGGTTGTACCCTAATCAAATAATTGTTTCATTATCTTACCATATTCAATCGATTTGATCCATTCAAAGTTGTGTTATTTTATTTGTAAACTACTATTATTTACAATAATCTAATTAATTTAGCCAAAATCTTGTATAAATATAATTTGCAACATATTGATGCAATGGTTGTTGTAATGTATGCATTATGGTTTGTATAGTGGTAATGATATATATTATATATAGATTACGATGAACTTGTCAAACGGGAAAAAATAGACGCGGGTTCATCGTAACACGCGAGTCCTAAATCAACTTGGTTAATTTTATTCTATATTTTACGTTTTGGTTAAATTTCTTCGCATTAACATCGCAACTTCAGTGTCGATGGTCGCTGATAGTAGTGTGACATTAGTGCTCTCCCCCGCCGCAACGCAAGGGGGTGTTTAATACTAGTTTTATTTTTTAATAATAATAACACTTATCACTAGTTAGATGAAGAAGCGTGTATAAACACATAAACGGATAAACAATATTCCCACCAATAATCCAGTTAAGAGTTATTCAGACAATTATATAACACAATCATAGCGGGTTTAGAGTTGTTCCTTGACGAATACAAAGAACTAGTGAAATGGATGCGACAAATGGCTTCGCTAGTAAGCCCGCTCACAAGTTCCCGAGACACCACGAGATCCAAACGTGAAACGAATCAAATCAATTCAACCGAACGCGAGGTGGTGGGGGTGTGTGACGGCGGTGGCGGCCGGCTGAGGTGGCACAGCGGCGACAATGTCGGCGGCGGTGGTGGCCGGCAGACGCAGGGGGAGAGAGGAGCACGTCAGGTTTCTTAGTGTGTATAGGTTTTCTGTCACAACTATATAATTAGAGTTTAGGCCTAGTTTAAAACTAATTTTATTAACTCAAAATAATAAAAAAATACACAAAAATACATAAAAATAATAGAAAAATCACATAAAAAATAATCTAGAAATCACAAAGTCATCCATACCGATTCGTTGTTTCACATTTTCATTTAGACCACGTGTAGTGGTTTGGGTGAATAAAGCCCCTCCTTTTGGGCGTTTTCCGCCATGTGGCAGTACAGTCAGCAAGGGGCATTATTGGACGTTTTTTTTTTTTTTTTTTTTTTTCTAAAATGGGTGTAGTGGGGATGTGGGCATTATATTAAAAGGGTAAAGTTTTTGTACAAATAATCTTAACATACTAAACATACAAATTGAAGGAAAACTCAAAAAGACAAGGTGGCATTTTTGTAATTATCAATAACTATCAAAGTACTCTACAAATATACCTAAAAAACCTAAAAAAAAAACCTAACCCCCCTCCCCCCCCCCCCCCCCCAAAAAAAAAACCTAAACCCCCCCCCCCCCCACCCCCAAAAACCTAAAAAAAAAACCTAACCCCCCACCCCCAAAAAACCTAAAAAAAACCTACCCCCCTACCCCCCCCCCCCCCCCAAAAAAAAAAAAAAAAAAAAACCTAACACCCCCCACCCAAGCTAAAATGCTAAAAACTAAACCCCCAAAAAACCTAAAAAAATCTAAAAAATTAAAAAAAAAAACACAAATTATTTTTTTTTTTTTATTTTTTATTAAAAAATCGCTACTTTTAGTAGCAGCAAAAATATATATATTGCTAACAAAATGTAGCGATTTTTTAATAAAAAATGTTAAAAAAAATTGTGTTTTTTAGGTATTTTTTGTTGAGTTCACATTTGTATAGTAACTTTGATAGTTTGTGGTAATTACAAAAATGTCACCTTGTCTTTTTGAGTTTTTCTTCAATTTGTATGTATAGTATGTTAAGATTATTTGTATTTGATATTTTGCCTATATTAAAAAGGGGTGTTAAACAATTAAATAAAAAAATCCAAAAAATGGTATTGGGTAATGTGTGTAAAATGCAACATATAAATTACATCAAATGAGGCATAAAACTAACCCTTTTTTAGTACTAATGTTAAAAAAATTGTGCTTTTGTCTTCCTTTTGTATTTTCAGGACTAAATGTGCGTAAATGAACAAAAGGAACAAATATGCAGCAAAATCTAACATAAATACAAGAAAAGGAATAAATGTGGCATGCCCGACCCCTCGACAACATCTTCCCAAGCAAAAACAAGAAAACAGAAGGCTGACC
Source organism: Helianthus tuberosus (assembly GCA_030545235.1). Classification (NCBI taxonomy): domain Eukaryota; kingdom Viridiplantae; phylum Streptophyta; class Magnoliopsida; order Asterales; family Asteraceae; genus Helianthus; species Helianthus tuberosus. The sequence goes on along the minus strand of CM060365.1, from coordinate 177,397,017 downwards.
ACGGCCTCGTGCCCAGCGGACACGGGGGTGTGGCCAGGTGTCTGCAGAAAGGAAAAAGCTATAGAAGCTTCTATTTCCGACACGGGGGTGTGCCCAGCTCAACACGGTCCGTGGTCAACGCTAAGATTCACAGAATCCAAGAAAATCTTGATAGTACAGATATGCTTCTGCACACGGGGCCGTGCCCAGCGGACACATGGGCGTGTGGAGCTAATGCAGACAAATTGCAATTAATGAAAAAAGAGAAAGAGGATGGACACGGGGTCGTGCCCAATGAACACGGGGCCGTGTCCGGGTTTCTGTACAGGCTATAAATAGGGGTGCTTGGTTCACTTCAAAGGCATCTCTGGCAAACCACCTCTCTACCACTTCACCCACACTCCACCACCATCACAACACCCACATCCACCACCATCATCCATCTAGAGTGTGTGTAGTAGTCTCGGGATCCAAGATTGATAGTAAGAGTTCTTGACAATCAAAGGCCATATTTGTAACGCCTGCGTCCCTAGACTTTTAGATATTGTCAATTTTAGTCCCTGAACTATGTAGTCATTAATACTTTTGGTACTTGGTGAATTCTATGCTATATACTAGATACTTGAAATGCCAAATTCTAGATACTTGGAATGTCTAAATCTAAATACTTGGAATGCCTAATTGTATATACTTGGAATGCCTAATTCTATATGCTTGGAATGCCTAATTCTTGATACTTTGGTGCTTGACTCTTGAGACTCGTGAAACTTGAGACTTAGTTGAACGAGGGACTAGAGTCTTGTCACTGACGGAAACTATGAAACTTTGAGAACTTTTGTGTTATTGCTATAATCTAGTTATACTATTACCCCATACTGCGTAACGCTTAATCTAACTCGCAAATCGAATCAAAGACGGTGGAACGGAAAAGATGGGATTGACCGAGTGGCAATCCGATCGGATGAGCCATCCGATCGGATGACCACCCGATCGGATGGCCACCCGATCGGATGGCCACTCGATCGGACCGTCATTCGATCCGAGTGCACACCGCCTTCACTCCACCTTACACTAAAAATAGGCCTGTCACATCATCAATCCCACTGATGTGACATCCTCACTCGACCAGACGCACGCACTCCTCTTTTCTCCCATTTCTCGGCGATTTCGGTACGTTTTACACTATAATCTTGTACATCTTTGATCTACACATTATTCTCTATGAGATTCTCCTTTGAAATCTCACTTTTCACCATGAAATCTCTCGGATTTGAACTCTTGAAGGTGATGTCACCATGGTGGTTTGTACCAAACTATTGTGTGATGTCATTCTAGCCAAGATCTAGCTCGGATCTAAGGGATTTCAGGCGTCTTACACTAAAATCTATGTTAGATCTAAACTTTTCAAGCTAAAATCTTATGGTTATCTTCCTCTTTCTTAAACTTTTACTCGAAACGGTGAAATCCGGATCTAAACGGACTTTAGACTTGATTAATAGTCTGGAGTCGGCTTGGAAAAGGGTTGTTACCGGAGAAGAAGATCGGAGTACGGATTCTGACATAAGCACCATCACGGGCAGACGACTGAACGGACTGGGGTGATTCCCACCCGATCAGATCGGCTACACCCTGATGAGCTTACCGTTGCCTCAATACGTACCATGTCGTTGCGATATGACCAGAAACTTAGAAACTTACAAAAACTGAGAACGGGACAAGGCTAACCCGATCGAGTGGCAATCCGATCGGATAACCATCCGATCGGACAGCCACCCGATCAAGTAACACCTAGCCCTAACTTTAAACACTCAAAACTTTGAAGTCATGATCGTTGAGTGGCAGCTCGATCGGATAGCCATCCGATCGAACAGCCATCTGATCGGATAACCATCCGTTCCCCGCACACTTTTGTCAACTTTGAATCTAGTGGCAACCCGATCGGATAGCCATCTGATCGGATAGCCATCAGTTCCCTCATACACTTGTCATCTCAATCGACTGGCAATCCGATCGGATGGCCATCTGATCGGACAGCCATCCGATCCAGTGACTAATCCGACACTTGTGCAATCTCGTTGTTTTGTCCAACACTTATCCGTTGTAATCTAATCAGGCTAAACCTAAAGAGCTCCCTTTGATCCAATAATTGTTGATCTGTTAAGCAATCACTGTGAGTATACTCGATCCCTTTTTGTTTTAAACTTTGGGATGTAACATGTATTCTATTAAACTACGATACTTGAGACTTTGCAAATTAAACTATATCCTATGTGTCTGTGAAACTTGTGATTCTTGTATTCTATTTGTGCTATGTGGACGTTTAATCTAGGGTGTGTAGTTCCGCCTTAACAATAGTAGCGCTATAGGAGATGCACCTCCCCATTATTCTCGGGGGTATTGTTAGGAGGATTCTAGTTTTCCTTGAGACTTGGGAAACCAACAAAGTATCGGGATACTTGGGCTATCACTTGTTGGACTGCGAACACTAGCATGGCGGAAACTATTTTGTTACACTTACATACGGATATGAGTTGCTTTTAATCTATTACGCTATTATTCAAACTTGTATACTCGCCGGTACATTTTTTGTACTGACTCTATTTTAATACATGTTGCAGGCTGATAGATGCTGGAACTATGGAAAACAAGCTAGGATTGATGCTTAGAAACTCACCTAGCTTAATTCTAGAATTTGAAACAATGGTTTTGCGATCGTATTTGATGTTCATGATTATGTTGATGTTTTAGACAAATTGTTGCATGAAACTTATTTAAACTATAACGAAATTACTAGTGTTGTGGAAATCTCGTGAGCAATCTGAACGCCTAGTGCTCACACCCCGATGTTTCCGCCATCGGTTGGGGTGTGACAGATTGGTATCAGAGCTATAACTATAGGGAATTAGGATAAGTAGGAATACTTGCCCTAGACTATAGTTCTAGGAATCTTGATTCTTATCTGTTGTTTAAGACTTATGCATTCTACCGTATCTGCTTCCTAGCAGCACATTTTCCTGCTAAACTTACATGCCTTTCCTAAGGCTGACACAATAGACACTTAATTACTTGAAAACACTGCTGACCAGTGTTTGTATTTTTGCACTAAATAGCTCTCAAGCCAGGAGTGACATCCGAACCTTGATGGGAAATTTCCTGATTATATTCTAGTAGGTCTTATCTATTGATAAGTACTGACGCTATTAGGGTACGATGTTGTCAAGATAGAGGTGAAACTCAGACCTTGATAACTAGTCCCACTCCTTGATTTTTTATGTCTCGCCAAAGTCTCGGAACTTCCAATCAATTAGAAACGTGAAATGACCAAAAGGACGAATATCGTAGGCCTAACATCAATGACGTATTTGTCTAAGTAAGTCAAGACGCATTGCTTCAATTCGAAAGGGGTTCGAATCACTTTGGTTAGTCATCGTTCCTCTACCCGGAACACTCTATGTTTTATGAGCCTATCTTTTATGTTATCTCTATTTTTACATGTGGTTTTAGACTTGGTTCTTCGTCTATCTTGATTCTTCGTTTATTTGAGACTTTTTACACAAATCACACGTATGTCCGCAATCTAAAACCCTGATTCTAATCTCAAAAGCAAACTAAATTTATGAAGCTTTATTCTATCATGATAGCCTATGTGGGAATCTTGATCGAGTATGATACTATGTGAATCTATCTGATGAATCTATGTGTTAATATGGTTGTAAAGCACTAAATGTAACATGGCATAGAAGTACGAGGGAAAAGTGACGTGTCTGAAACATGGTGGATACGCCGCTGGTACTTCCTATATATAAGTATTTTCAACATGTTACCAACTTTCGTACTAAGTGCCATGCGAAACTTGGTGTTTTGCAGACCGGTGATGAGTTGGTTGAAACCTAATCCGTGAGAAACAACTTGAGTAATCGATGAGGAATCTATGTGTAATCTATGCGTACTCTAGCATAATCTATGTGTAATCTAACTATGTGATGTTTTGAGAAACAAAATACGAAACGTAGCCTAGCGCCGAAGACGAGGAGGACGTGGCATGCCCGAAGCATGGTGGATACACCGCTGGTAGTTCCTATATATAAGTGTTTCTGGCATGTTACCGAGTCTTCATACCACGTGCTAAGTGAAGTTCGTATTTTGTAGGCTCGGGTTGAAGTTGTTGAATCTATTTGGATAATCTGTGTTGAATCTATTTGGTTAACCTATGTTGTGAAAAGTGGTGGAATCTAATGTTGTGGTTAACGAAGCGTGACACCGATGACGAGGGGGGCGTGGCATGATTGAAGCATGGTGGATACGCCGCAGGTACTTCCTATATATAAGTGCTTCCGTCATGTTGCCGAACTTTCGTAGCACGTGCCATGCGGGACTTTGTTGTTTGTGGGTTGTTAGCACTAATCTATTGAAATCTAAGGAAAACTATGAAATCTATTGAAATCTATTGAAGTCTATTAAAGTCTATTGGATCTATTGAAGACTATTTGAAACCTATCGTAATCTATTGAAATCTATGTGAATCTATGATAAAGATGATGAGTATGTTTTGCGACACGTAACATGACACCGAGTACGAGGTCGAAGCGATTATGCTCGAACCGTGGTTTGGGTTGTGTGCTCATGCAGCGAGAAAAGGTTATTGCTTATGCCTCCCGTCAACTCAAAGTGTATGAGAAAAACTATACTACTCACAATCTGGAGCTTGGTGCAGTTGTGTTTGCGTTAAAGATATGGCGACACTACCTGTATGGTACTAAGTGTGTGTTTTCACTTACCATAGGACCCTTCAACATATCTTTGAACAAAGGAACTGAACATGCGACAGAGGCGTTGGGTGGAATTGCTTAACGACTGCCACTGCGAAATTCGCTATCATCCTGGCAAGGCGAACGTAGTGGCCGATGCCCTTAGTCGTAAAACTCATGTGAATGCTATTCATATCTCTAATGATCTCCATGCGTGTATTCGTGACGCTTAGTATTCGTCAGCAAACGAAGGAAGTCTAGAAGTGGAAATCCAAGGCGCTAAGATTGAACAACTCGAAACTAAACCGAATGGACTCCAATACTACCTCAATCGCATCTGGGTTCCGGATCGCGATAATCTCCGTGAGCTCATTATGAATGAGGCTCACAAATCCCACTACTCTATTCATCCAGGCGCTGACAAGATGTACCATGATTTGCGTGCAACTTATTGGTGGCCTGGCATGAAGAGGGACATTGTTGTATATGTTTCTAAATGCCTTACTTGTACGAAAGTTAAGGCTGAACATCAACGTCCCTCAGGACTCTTAGAACAACCCAAGATTCCAGTTTGGAAATGGGATAACATCGCTATGGACTTTATTACTAAGCTACCTCGAACACCTTTTAGTCATGATAGTATCTGGGTGATTGTTGATCGTTTGACCAAATAATCCCACTTTCTTCCTATTCATGAAGATTATAAAGTGGAGAAACTTGCTCGAATCTATACCGATGAGGTTATATGTCGTCATGGCATACCTCTTGACATAATCTCCGACCGTGATGGTCGTTTTACTTCACTTCTTTGGCAAACCTTTCAATCCCTATGGGTACTCATTTGAATCTTAGCACGGCCTTTTATCCTCAAACAGATGGGCAGACCGAGCGTACTATTCAGACCCTAGAGGATATGCTCCATTCTTGTGTCATCGACTTTGGTGGTAACTGGGATGTACATTTACCATTGATCGAGTTCTCGTACAACAACAGCTATCATTCCAGTATTCAGATGGCTCCTTTCGAAGCTTTGTATGGCCGCAAGTGTCGATCTCCTCTCAGCTGGCATGAGATTGGTGACAAGCAGTTTACTGGCCCTGAAATCATTCAAGAGACTGTAGATAAGATTCTTCAGAACCGTGATAACTTGATCAAGGCTAGGAGTAGACAAAAGAGCTATGCTGATAATAGGCATAAGCCTCTGGAATTTGATGTTGGTGGCCGAGTTCTTCTTAAGGTATCTCCCTGGAAAGGAGTAGTTCGTTTTGGTAAGAAGGGAAAACTCGCTCCTCGCTATGTGGGCCCTTTCAAGATACTCGAAAGGGTTGGCAAGGTGGCGTACAGACTCGATCTGCCACAGGAACTAAACAATGTGCATCCACTGTTCCACGTATCTAACCTACGTAAATGCCTAGCCGACGAGGAACTACAGGTTCCCCTAGAAGACTTGCAAATAAACGAAGTTGTACACTTTGTGGAGAAACCAGTTGAAATCATGGATCAGGGCATCAAGCGACTGAGGCGCAGCAAAATTCCCATAGTCAAGGTTCGATGGGAAGGAAAGCGTGGCGCCGAATTCACTTGGGAACTGAAAAGTGAAATGAAGACCAAGTATCCGCAGCTCTTTGAGCAGTCTTCTACCTAGATTTCGGGGACGAAATCTCCTAAGGATGGGAGACTGTAATGCATGCTGTCGCAACCCCCGCCCCTATATGTCCCGGGAACGGGCGGCCGCGAGACCAGTTGTGGTGGTATCAATTTTGTTTATCATTATTATTATTTTGGCAGCGGAAATTTCATCAGGACCGTAGTTAGGAAATGTTTATCAGAGTAAAACCACCATATTTTATATTAGTAAATACATGGGTAAAACCTAAGTTTCTTATTACAACATGTTTATAAGGATAAACCCTATTTTATTGAATTTAAAACATCGTCTTTTAGGTAACTTTTATAGCCACATTTTTCCAAGCCGTCAGTGCTCTCCAGCTGGCTTTCTTCTAATTGGCTTTTACATTTTGTTACCTGAAACGCGTTTTAAAAACATTTGTCAGTGGCAAATACTGGTGAGTGAATCCCAATTTAATCAAGAATATTTTTATCCTTTAACAGTATTGAGAGCAATCACATTATTTATTTCTACACAATTACTCATTCGGTATTGTCAATCCTGACTGGTGGGTCATATTACACATTGGCTAACTCGTTGTCCAGTGGTAACGTGTTCCACATTTTGTATACAAAACCCCAACATACCGGCAGTAATTGAAGAACTACAAAGACTCAATCACTGCTAATCACATTGTAAATCATTTAAGGTTTTGTAAAAACAGTTTACAAAAAGGAGAATACTCACAAAAAGGTTTACACAAAAAGAGGATTACTCACATTGCCGTTTTAGGTTTTCTGTAAGGGTTTCCTGGTGATAATCTATAATTTACATAAATGTACATATGTTAGTAAAATAACCCATTATTTACATTAGTAATACCCTCCCCGATACGGCATTCCAACGACTACGTCGGGCAGAACCTCGACAGCCGTTACGGAACCCTGGATCAATCGGCCAGCGTATCTAATACGTAACCGGGGTTATAATACTTACATTGGGGTAGAACTTCGTTAATTAGGGGGATATTATGCCCGAATATAGTGCCTACTATATAGTAATTCGAGAGAGAGAAAAGAGATTGAGCGACGAAAACTGAAATCCCGAGCTCCCACTTTATAGGGCCTGAAATCGAGTTTTATGAGGCCCGCGTAAAGTGTAGCAAGGGGCTACGCGGTCCTCGAGGATCCCTAGAGTAGGCCCTAGCTCGTCCGAGTCAGCCCTAGCTTTGACACGCTACACGACATGTGGCAGCACCGGGTGCGGCCCTGACTCCCTGCTGTCGCGGCCCGCGTAAACTCAAGGGGTGGCTTACGTGCCACGCGAGAGACCTATTTTTCTTGTTTTTAATTTATTTTTAATGGTATTTCATATTTTGGGCTCGGTTTTCACATACGGGGTATATTTAGAGACATATAGGGGTATTTTAATATATTTTAGGTTGTCAGAAAAATTCAGGAGGGTTGTCATATCCTCCCCACCTTGTTTTAGAGCTCGTCCTCGAGGTCTACTGGAACAGGTGTGGGTATTTCCTTTGCATTTCTGGTTCAAGCTCCCATGTGTATTCTGGTCCTCTTTTGGAGTCCCACTTCACTTTGACTAGAACTATTTTCTTGTGCTTGAGGTTCTTAACTTTCCTGTCTTCAATCTGTAGAGGTCTTTCTACAAACTTTAATTGTTCATTTACCTCTATATCCTTAAGAGGTACTACAAGTGATTCATCAGCTAAACATTTCTTGAGATTAGATATATGAAATACATCATGTATTCCTGCCATTTCCTCTGGCAGTTGTAGCTGATAGGCTACAGGTCCTATTCTTCTAATAATCTCAAAAGGTCTAAAGTACCTGGGGCTTAGCTTTCCCCTTTTGATGAATCTTACCACTCCTTTCCAGGGAGAGACTTTCAATAACACCTTATCTCCTACTTGAAATTCCAATGGCTTTTTTCGGTTATCAGCATAACTCTTTTGTCGATCACGTGCTGCTTTCAGTCGTTCTTTGACTTGAATGATCTTGTCTGTTGTTTCTTGTACTATCTCAGGTCCAGATAGTTGCTTTTCTCCAATTTCTGCCCAACAGACTGGCGTTCGGCACTTTCGTCCATAAAGTGCTTCGAATGGTGCAGCATTGATACTTGTGTGATAACTGTTATTATAAGAAAACTCTATCAATGGTAAGTGATCGTCCCAATTACCTCCGAAATCAATTACACAAGCTCTAAGCATGTCTTCCATTGTCTGAATCGTCCTTTCGCTTTGTCCGTCCGTTTGTGGATGATAAGCGGTGCTTAGATTTAACTTGGTTCCCATTGCTTTTTGGAAACTTGTCAAAAAATGAGAGGTAAAACGACTATCTCTGTCAGAAACAATTGATAGAGGAATTCCATGTAATGAAACTATTTCATTTACATATAATTTAGCTAACTGTTCCATACTGAAAGTTTCTTTCATTGGTAAGAAATGAGCTGACTTGGTTAGCCTGTCTACAATCACCCAGATTGTATCATTACCTTTCCTTGTTTTAGGTAATTTAGTGACAAAATCCATTGTTATTAATTCCCATTTCCAAACAGGCATTTCTAATTGTTGTAATAAACCTGAAGGTTTCTGATGTTCAGCTTTGACTTGTGAACAAGTTAAACACTTTGTGACATATACTGCTATATCTTTTTTCATTCCTATCCACCAGAAATTTTTCCTTAAGTCCTGATACATCTTATCACTTCCAGGATGCATCATATACTTAGACTTATGGGCTTCTTCTAATATACGGTGACGTAGATTTCCTAATTTAGGTATCCACATTCTTTTCTTATGGAATCTCCAAATTCCATCTGTTCCCTGTTCTAATTCTTTAATCATTCCTTTTAACTTTTCAGCATCATCCTTAATTATTGATTCTTGTGCTTTTCTAATCTGATCATTTAAATCTACTTGCAGATTTAATTTAAGAGAACGTACTCTTTTTGGCTTTTCGTGATACTTTCGGCTTAAAGCCTCAGCTACTACGTTTGCTTTTCCTGCATGATACTGGATATCACAATCAAAATCACTAAGTATCTCCATCCAACGTCTTTGTCTCATATTCAATTCCTTTTGCCCAAAAACATACCTTAAACTCTTATGGTCGGTGAATATGGTAAACTTACTACCGTATAGGTAATGTCTCCAAATTTTAAGGGCAAAAATTATAGCTCCTAACTCTAGATCATGGGTTGAAGAATTCTCTTCATGATTCTTAAGTTGTCTAGAGGCGTAAGCTATAACCTTTTGACATTGCATTAATACACATCCATAACCTAACTTGGAAGCGTCACAATAGATTACAAAATCTTCAGTTCCTTCTGGTAACGCTTGTATGGGTGCATGGGTTAATCTTTGCTTAAGAATTCTAAAGGCTTCTTCTTTTTTTTGGTCCCCATTCAAACTTAACGGATTTACAGGTTAACTTAGTTAAGGGAATGGCTATTCTAGAAAAATCTCGAATAAACCTTCTATAATAACCAGCCAATCCTAAGAAACTTCTAATCTCAGTTGGTGACTCAGGGGTTTTCCATTTGGTTATCGCCTCGATCTTGGTGGGATCTACATGAATTCCTTCATGATTGACTAGGTGTCCAAGAAATTGTACCTGTTCGAACCAAAACTCACACTTTGAAAACTTAGCATAAAGCTTTTCTTTTCTAAATAAACTTAGAAGTGCGTGCAGATGAGCTGCATGTTCCTCTTTGCTTTTAGAATAAATAAGAATATCATCTATACAGACAATTATGAATTTATCCAAATATGGCTTACATATTCGGTTCATCATGTCCATGAATGCAGCTGGGGCATTGGTTAAACCAAATGACATGACAGTAAATTCATAATGGCCATACCTTGTTCTGAAAGCAGTCTTAGGAATGTCCTCTTCCTGTACCTTTAATTGATGACATCCTGACCTTAAATCGATTTTAGAGAAAAATCGGGCTCCTTGCAACTGATCGAACAAATCATCGATTCTTGGTAATGGATACCGATTCTTAATCGTGACTTTATTCAATTCACGGTAGTCAATGCACATACGCATTGATCCGTCCTTCTTTTTGACGAATAAAATCGGTGCTCCCCATGGTGATGAACTTGGCTGTATGAATCCTTTCTCCAACAATTCGTCTAACTGTTTCTTTAGTTCCTGCATTTCTGCGGGTGCCAATCGGTATGGTGCTTTAGAAATTGGTGCAGTTCCTGGTATTAAGTGGATTCTGAATTCAACTTCTCTGTCTGGAGGTTGCCCTGGTAACTCTTCTGGAAATACATCTGAAAACTGGGATACTACTGGAATATCCTTTAATTCTTTTCCTTTAGTGTTAGTGATTACAGAAATCAAATACACTAATGATCCTTTTCTTATATAACTTGTTGTTTTCATCACAGAGATGAATTTTGTGGATTTAGAGAACTTATTTCCTTTAATTGTGATCTTTTCACCTCTTGGTGAATTTACTTGAATTGACTTTTAATCACATAAAATATTGGCTTTATTGGCTATTAACCAATCCATTCCTAATACAACATCAAATCCTGCCAGATTCATGGGGTAAAGATTTGCAATAAATTTCTGATTTAAAATTTCTATTCTTGCTCCCTGCAAGATTTCAGACATCTTAATGGTTTCTCCATTTGCTGTCTCTACTAGACATTCTTGTGGGAGTTTAGTCAATGATTGATTAAGAAGTTTTCAAAACGAAGTATTAATAAAACTTTGGTTCGCACCAGAGTCAAATAATACTTTAGCAAAAATATCATTAACTAAAAACGTACCAGTGATCACATCCGGGATCATCTTTGCTTCTTCTGCAGTCAGAACAAATGCTTTAGCATTTTTAGTATTCTTGGTATTAGCGGCTGGAGCTAACTTTGGACAGTTAGGCTTGATATGACCTTGTTCTCCACAGTTGTTGCATATTCTGTTGTTAGGCTTTTTCCTGCAGTCTTCCTCCTTGTGTCCAGATATTTTGCAAAAGTTACAGTAGATGGAGCATCGTCCTGAATGCTTCCTTTTGCAATACTTACAGTAGGGTGCAGAAGTAGAACCTACATTTCTCCCACGGTTAGAATTTCCAGAACGGAATTCTTGGGTAAGCTTCTGAGTTAGGTTCCTCTTTTGATCCTCTTCTCGTGTACGGACTAATTAATCTGTCAAGGTGTTGGCTAGTTCTACAGCTTCTTCTATGGTTTGAGGTCTAGCTGCCTTGACTACATGTCTAATCTCCCCAATTAATCCCCAGATGTAACGAGAGATTAAAACTGGTTCAGGTGAAGCAAGGGTTGGTACTATTCTAGCATATTCAAAGAATAATATGGTATAACCCTTACTATCTACTCCAATCATCCTAAGGTTTAGGAATTTGTTTGCTATCTGTTCTTTTTCATTAGGAGGGCATAATTTCTTTTCTACCATGTTTTTAAATTCCTCCCATCCCATATTGTAAGTTCTATCACTTCCTCTAGACTGGAGGATAGTGTTCCACCATTCTAGTGCTGAATTCTTAAACAGATTTGAAGCAAACATTATCTTATCCTCTTCCGCACATTTACATATTCTTAAGACTGCCTCAGTCTTTTCTATCCAGCGTAGAGATGCAACGGCCCCTTCATTACCCGAGAATTCCATTGGTTTACAAGACCAGAATTCTTTATAAGAACAATCGTAAGATACGGTTCTTCTTCTTTTGGGAATGGGCTCTTGAAGTACGGGTCCATTGTTCACGCTGTTTTCAGGTTCAGAGGGTCGCTTACTATCATGTTTACTTTTATTTTCGGCTTCTCTAACTGTTTTGATAATATATGGCATCACATCTATTATTCCTTGTGCCACTATATGTTGCATGGCACTGTTGTCCACTTGGTTTCCGTTATTGTTGTTGTTGTTCGGATTCTCATTATCCAAGTTAATGTTACTCTGGTTATCGTTATTCTGGTTTTCCTGGTTTACCTCGTCGTCCATCTGGATTTTAAACATTTACCAATTATTAATGTCACAAAATAATTAATAATTTAGACAACACACATATTAACCAAAAGCATCGAGCATTGCGACTTTACTCTTTTCTATTATAATATGCGTCAAATACACACTAATACTATAAATTTAAAAATTACAATACAATACTACTATGCATTGCTAACCACAAAGTGGTCTATACTACAACATATATATATATATATATATATATATTCATTATTATTATTATTATTATTATATTATTATTATTATTACCAACTCCACCATCACATTACTGGTCTGGATTCATCCAGTAATCTATGTTGCGCTCGTCGTACTTCCAGACGAGTCGCTCTCCTACCTGCCTCATCCTCTCACTACTCTCCAAAATTTCTTCTCCGAAAGTTCGGAGTTCATGCACATTATCTGCACTCATTGGGGGTGCAGGTGCTGGTACTGGGTCCGGGTACTGGGGCATGGGATTCTCCTGAGGGTACGGATTCTCTAAAATCTCCCTAATATATTCATCGTTGTCATAGTAGGGATCTAGAGTGTCCAGACCTGGATAGGCTGCTAGATTCGGCATAGGTTCGTCGTTTAGGTGGTAGCGCGGCACATAATCCCTATGATCATCGAACCATGGATCATAATCCGGGTCTAATTGAATAACTACAAAGACTCAATCACTGCTAATCACATTGTAAATCATTTAAAGTTTTGTAAAAACAGTTTGTAAAAAGGTTTACAAAAAGGAGATTACTCACAAAAAGGTTTACACAAAAAAAGGATTACTCACATTGCTATCTTAGGTTTTCTGTACTGGTGATAATCTACAATTTACACAAATGTACATATGTTAGTAAAATAACCCATTATTTACATTAGTAATACCCTCCCCGAGACGGCATTCCAACGACTACGTCAGGCAGAACCTCGACAGCCGTTACGGAACCCTGGATCAATCGGGCAGCGTATCTAATACGTAACCGGGGTTATAATACTTACATCGGGGCAGAACTTCGTTAATTAGGGGGATATTATACCCGAATATAGTGCCTACTATATAGTAATTCGACCGAGAGAAAAGAGATTGAGCGACGAAAACTGAAATCCCGAGCTCCCACTTTATAGGGCCTGAAATCGAGTTTTACGCGGCCCGCGAGGATCCTTAGAGTAGGCCCTTGCTCGTCCGAGTCAGCCCTATCTTTGACACGCTACACGACACGTGGCAGCACCGGGTGCGGCCCTGACTCCCTGTTGTCGTGGCCCGCGTAAGCTCAAGGGGTGGTTTACGCGCCCCGCGAGAGACCTATTTTTCTTGTTTTTAACTTATTTTTAATGGTATTTCATATTTTGGGCTCGGTTTTCACATACGGGGTATATTTAGAGACATATAGGGGTATTTTAATATATTTTAGGGTGTCAGAAAAATTCAGGAGGGTTGTTATACCTGCGTCCCTAGACTTTTAGATATTGTCAATTTTAGTCCCTGAACTATGTAGTCATTAATACTTTTGGTACTTGGTGAATTCTATGTTATATACTAGATACTTGAAATGCCAAATTCTAGATACTTGGAATGTCTAAATCTAAATACTTGGAATGCCTAATTCTATATACTTGGAATGCCTAATTCTATATGCTTGGAATGCCTAATTCTTGATACTTTGGTGCTTGAATCTTGAGACTCGTGAAACTTGAGACTTGGTTGAACGAGGGACTGGAGTCTTGTCACTGGCGGAAACTATGAAACTTTGAGAACTTTTGTGTTATTGCTATAATCTAGTTATACTATTACCCCATACTACACAACGCTTAATCTAACTCGCAAATCGAATCAAAGACGGTGGAACGGAAAAGATGGGATTGACCGAGTGGCTATCCGATCGGATAGCCACTCGATCGGACCGCCATCTGATCCGAGTGCACACTGCCTTCACTCCACCTTACACTATAAATAGGCCTATCACATCATCATTCCCACTGATGTGACGATCTCACTCGACCAGACGCACGCACTCCTCTTTTCTCCCATTTCTCAGCGATTTCGGTACATTTTACACAAGATTCTTGTACATCTTTGATCTTGATGTGCACAAAAAGCAACATATAAATTTCATCAATTGTGGCATAAAACTAACCCTTTTTTAGTACTAATGTTGGAAAAAGTGTGTTTTTGTCTTCCGTTTGTATTTTCAGGATTAAATGAGCTTAAATGAACAAAAGAAGCAAAAAGGCAGCTAAATCTAACATAAATACAAGAAAAGGAACAAACGTGGCATGCCCGACCCCACGACAGCATCTTCCGAAGCAAAACAAGAGAACAGAAGGCTGAACACGCCCCGTGTTCAGTGAACACGGGGGCGTGCCCAAGTTTCAGCAGAAAAGACAAAGTTGTAGAAGCTTCTATTGCCCACCACGGGGCCGTGCTCAGCGGACACAGGGCCATGGTCAACTATAAGATTCGCAGAATCCAGGCAAATCTTGATAGTACAGATATGCTTCTGCACACGGGGTCGTGCTCAGCGGACACGGGGCCGTGGTCAACTAATGCAGCCAAACTGCAATTAATGAAGAAAGAGAGAAGGATGGACACGGGGGCGTGCCCGAGCTTCTGTTCAGCCTATAAATAGGAGTGCTTGGATCTCTTGCAACTCATCCCTTGGCACACCACCTCTCTCACACTTCATCCACCACCCACCACCACCATAACACCATCATCCACCACCATCATCCATTGTCCATCATAGAGTGTGTGAGTCATCTCGGGATCCAAGATTGATCGTACGAGTACTTGACAATCAAGGCCATGTTTGCCTAAGTCTCTTACATCACTTGGTGAAGACAAAGTGTCTAGTGTAATACTTTTTATTTTTAATCTTTTCGCACTTTTTACTTGGTTATGTATTAATGACTTTAATAACTAGTTTCTTATGTTGAAGGTGATTCTTCCTTATCGTTTGTCCGTGGTGTCTTGGCATTATTTTACTGTCTATATAAAATAAAAGATTTTCACCATTCATATCTCCACGGTCTATATGGAGGTATGTTGGCTACCTGGTCGGGGGTTAAGGGAACGGTTTGGTAAGAGTCTTGCCATTGTTCAGTGTATAGATCCTGCAAAGGACCTGGGTCAAATTTAGTAGGACCTCCTTCAATACTTAACGATATTGGATGGCGGGGGTCCAAACTCTTTGATCCCCTCATAAGTTAAACTACTATTAATACTATAACCCGGCTACTTAGGACTGTGTCCCTGCTGACTCAGACTACTTAGCCGAGGGTAACGTCACCTTCAAAAGAGGGGCCTACCATAATATGCATTAATAACTTAATTAATTATCTTTCAATAATCCGACCCTTTAGGATTGTATCCTTGCTGACTCAAACTACTGGGTTGAGGGTAACGTCACCTTCAAAAGAGGGGCCTACTACAATAACTAAGATAATCTCTTAAAAAGTGCAAAAGTGCAGAAATAATCAAAGGTTACACTAAACACGAGTCGGAACCAAGTGATTCATCTTGTCTATCTGTTTTTACTTTTATTTTATTTTCAGCATTTTAGTTAGTTTTTATTTTTTTCTAGTTTAAAACCTTTTTCTAACTTTTTGATTTGATTAGACGTTGAGGATAAACCGGTACTAAAAGCTCTTGTGTCCTTGGACGACCTCGGTATCTTACCAACACTATACTACGCTCACGATGGGTGCACTTGCCCATATGTGTGTTTAGTGTTAGTAAATATCATGTTTTATATATTTAAAACTTGGCTAAAAAAGTGTAAAAGGGCTTAAAATATACTTAAACTTATATACACACTTTACACGCATCAAGTTTTTGGCGCCGTTGCCGGGGACACAAGGATTTTAAGAAAGTTAGGAATCAACGGCCTAATCGTTTTTTTCTTATTTTTCTGTTTTTTTAGGATTTTTCTTAATTTTTCAGCTTCTGCAGAACTCAGCACGGGTCGTGCCCGCTGAACACGCCCTCGTGCCCAATCATTGGAACTGGCAATCTTGTTTTAAGTCAGACAGTAAGCTGAACACAGGGCCGTGCCCACTCAACACGCCCCTGTGCCCAAGTTTCAGTTACTGAAAACAGAACCGTAAGATCTCGACGGTTGGTAATTTCTGACACAAATATGAGTGATACTGATAATTTTTACTTTCGGCACTCTTATGGTACGTGGTGTCAAATATATGTGGAGGCCCTCATAAAGAATTAGAATGTTATTTTCTAAATTATAAGCCCCACTATATAGACCCATCGTTTTCTCATAGCTTTAAGAGGGGCGAAAGTAAAAATAATCCCTATCTCTCCCTCGAATGCTCTCAACCGGATCTTCTAGGAGACATGCTTCTTGATGAACTATTTCAATTAGAAGATCTAGTTCTTAATTGGTTAAAAGAACTTACGATAGATTTCAATAATTTATCTCAAGACAATAACCAAGAAGAAGTGTTGGGATCGCATTCAAACAACTTCGTTGTTCCCGACGATACTTCTAACTCTAGCGAGGACTTGAGCGATAGTCGTCCCTGTGTCGATTGTGCTGTGAAGGACTCCCCATCGACTTCGTTCGATGCATACATAGACCTGAGCGATTCGGCATACACCTTCTTTAACGAGAGCCCGGGAAAGGGTTGGACTTGTCCACCTACATATAGCATAGGAATCACCCTCACCGACAACCTCTTGCGTTCTCGTCTTAGTCTAGAACAATTAAGGTATCTTAGGCACTTTGGGGTTGTTCCGTCCAGTAAAGAACTACCCGATCCGGAAAAGTTCCTTAAAAATAAACAAACTCCTTAAGATAGCTTCTAGACATGGGGCGTGTCCAGGTCAACACGCCCCCGTGTCCACCCAAAGATTCCCTCCAGATTTTTTATCAGAATACGGACAAAATGTGTCAGGATTCTGTCTGCACACGGGCCGTGTGTAGCGTACTGTCGTTTTTTATAAATGCAGCCAAGAATCCTGCACATTTGAACCATTCCAGGGACAGAGATTTGGGGAATCTTCTCACATACCATCCTAGGTATTTTCTAAAAGAAGTTTCTCAACTACCTTCTTATCCTTTCCTCTTTTATCCACTTTCATCTTCTTCAATTTTTCCTTATACTTCCATTAAAGCTTGAGACCTTCATAATTTCAAGCTTTATTGAGGTGTTTGTTAGATTTTTATTCATGGAATCTTGTTGAGAATAAGTTCTCAAACAATGTTTTAAGTTGTTTCTGTTCAAAAGTGCTTTAAAATTCATAAAAACAATTTAAAACTCCAAGATTCCTTATTTTAAAAATTTACAGACACCTGGACACGGGGCCCTGTTCATTGAACACGGGGCCGTGTCCGAGGTACTGGTTCTCTAAAATTGAACTCTTTTCGGTATGTTTTCTCAGAATGGCGAGCAGAACTAGCGGAACATCTTCGTCGCACACCAGAAACAACCGACAGGGGAGAAGGTCATCAACGGTTGAAGATTCTCTTGTAAACTACGTTTACGCTTTAAGGGAGACCAATGATGAGATAACGGGGGTAGAAGAAGCATTGGTCGACCGTATTAATCATCTAACGGTGGGACTAGAAGGGTGTCTCCGGGAAGTCAACCTTTTGCACCAAAGGTTGAACATTCTCGCCTCTCCTCCTTTGGTACCGGTTATCACCCAAAGGGCATGGAATGTGGTACCGGAAGTCATCATTCCGGCCGAATGGTACGCCATGCATCTGGAACCCCCTCGAGACATACTACACGGGGTTCCGATTGGTGTCACTAACCCTCCACAAGATGTTGAGGAGCATGAAGCCGCCTCCCTCCTCCCGAGAGAGATAGAAGAATGGCTCTAACTACATCTAGGGAACACCGCTCGGCTTGGAGTTCTACAAAGCTTTTTAGATACCGGAGAACTATTTCCGGAATTTTTGGTTCTTATTGTAGAAGTAGAGCTCCTTAGGATGATCTTACGTATCACTTGACCTATCTAATTTAGGACCTTAATTTTTATTTTCTACTTTGTTTTCCATTTTCTAGGATTAATATGTAACTCTCTCTATGATTTAAATGAATGATGGTTTTAGTTAGATTGGTGTTTGAATGATGTTGTAATAAGTGAAACACACTCGAGATGGCAAAGGATAACAAGGGAAACTTGCACCAGCACCCCATGCTGGAAAACAGGGCCATCCGACGAATTTTTCTCATTACAGCAGGTTCAACACGGGCCGTGCCCACCCAACACGGCCCCGTGCTGAACAGTCTGCAGAAAATGCCCAGTTCAGGTAACTGGACACGGGCCGTGTTCACCCAACACGCCCCCGTGTCCAGGCTTCTGTTTCTTTTTACAATTTCTTGTTACTGGCACCTGAACACGGGGCCGTGCCCAGACAACACGGGGCCGTGTCCAGGCGCCCAGTAACATAAATTTTTGCTTTTTAACACCTTTCTACACATTCAATCAACCTAAAAACTTATTTTTGGGACACATTGAGGACAATGTGTAATTTAAGTGTGGGGGGATGCTAAAACCTTGAATCTCGCAAGTCCTAATAACAAGCCTTACACAAAACTCTATTGGAACCGCTAATCACCCCAAATTTTTTTTCAAAAAAATTTTTTCATTTTTTTTACTTGTCTAGGTTTAACTCGGGAAATTCAAGTTCTAAAAAGGTTATATTTTCATAAATTTACAACCGATAGCGTCATGATAAAAAGAACCAACATAAGAAAATTATAAAACGGCATGACAAGCTTAGTTAAAATTTGATTATATATACTTGATCACATAAAAACCCATTCCCACAAAAGTGAGTTTTGAGCCTTTATTGAGCATACAAATACATATCTTTAAACTAAATGCTCATTTTTCGTTTCTTGTGTTAATAGCCGCTTGGTTCTTACAACTCTAGAACTTGCCACGACGATACATTCCCGGTCCTTACCAACTTAAACCCGAGTAAGTAAATGATGGAGGCATTAGGACTTACCCCTTTTTTATTTCTGCACCATTATTTTTCTTTTTTACCACCTACCCAAAATCCCCCTAGTTAACCCCTTTGAGCCTAAACCTTTTCATTTCATAACCCAAACCAAACACCCTTTCACCCACCAAAACCTTTTTTTATTTTTAACCCTTTGTTTTAGTAACAAGCTCGGTTTCTCGTATGACTTTTCCAAATAAAAAAATAAAAAAAAATTAAAAAGTCTTACGAAAACCGACGCTTTTTACGCCTTTCGCCTTTTTACTAACCACTAACCCAACCGCCTACCTTTAACCCAAGCCTAACCCTTCACCCAAAAAGTCCTCTTGATATTTACAAAGGTGTATAGTTAAAAAGGAGGAGGATTGATTGCTTGGCAAGCCTATGGAAGGAGTAAGTTCCATGCCGCTCTCGAGTGATTCACTAAAAATACACCTTCGGCCGAGTGTTAAGTGATCCCCCGTGAGGTATGTGAATGTGTATATAAATAAAAATTTAAAAAGGCATGTTATGCCCTAATAAGTAATTTATCTTATGAAAAAGTTTTAAATAAATCATGACGAATAGGATTGTAAATAAATAAAAATAAAACTTAATAAAGAATCTTGGAAATCCCGACACTCTATGACAAGCCCAAAAACCTTCTCTTCTACCCATTCCATTTGGGAGTGTAAAGCCACATTATAAAGAGTTTTGCTTGGGACAAGCAAAGATTCAAGTGTGTGGGTATTTGATGTGCACAAAAAGTAACATATAAATTTCATCAATTGTGGCATAAAACTAACCCTTTTTTAGTACTAATGTTAGAAAAAGTGTGTTTTTGTCTTCCTTTTGTATTTTTGGGATTAAATGAGCTCAAATGAACAAAAGAAGCAAAAAGTCAGCTAAATCTAACATAAATACAAGAAAAGGAACAAATGTGGCATGCATGACCCCACGACAGCATCTTTCCAAGCAAAACAAGATAACAGAAGGCTGAACACGGGGACGTGCCCAAGTGTCAGCAGAAAAGACAAAGTTGTAGAAGCTTCTATTGCCCACCACGGGGCCGTGCTCAGCGGACATGGGGCCGTGGTCAACTATAAGGTTCGCAGAATCCAGGCAAATCTTGATAGTACAGATATGATTCTGCACACGGGGTCGTGCTCAGCGGACACGGGGGTGTGGTCAACTAATGCAGCCAAACTGCAATTAATGAAGAAAGAGAGAATGATGGACACGGGGCCGTGCCCGAGCTTCTGTTCAGCCTATAAATAGGAGTTCTTGGATCTCTTACAACTCATCCCTTGGCACACCACCTCTCTCACACTTCATCCACCACCATAACACCATCATCCATTGTCCATCATAGAGTGTGTGAGTCGTCTCAGGATCCAAGATTGATCGTAAGAGTTCTTGACAATCAAGGCCATGTTTGCCTAAGTCTCTTACATCACTTGGTGAAGACAAAGTGTCTAGTGTAATACTTTTTATTTTTAATCTTTTCACACTTTTTACTTGGTTATGTATTAATGACTTTAATAACTAGTTTCTTATGTTGAAGGTGATTCTTCCTTATCGTTTGTCCGTGGTGTCTTGGCATTATTTTACTGTCTATATAAAATAAAAGATTTTCACCATTCATATCTCCACGGTCTATATGGAGGTATGTTGGCTACCTGGTCAGGGGTTAAGGGAACGGTTTGGTAAGAGTCTTGCCATTGTTCAGTGTATAGATCCTGCAAAGGACCTGGGTCCAATTTAGTAGGACCTCCTTCAATACCTAACGGTATTGGATGGCGGGGGTCCAAACTATTTGATCCCCTCATAAGTTAAACTACTATTAATACTATAACCCGGCTACTTAGGACTGTATCCCTGCTGACTCAGACTACTTAGCCGAGGGTAACGTCACCTTCAAAAGAGGGGCCTACCATAATATGCATTAATAACTTAATTAATTATCTTTCAATAATCCGACCCTTTAGGATTGTATCCTTACTGACTCAAACTACTGGGTTGAGGGTAACGTCACCTTCAAAAGAGGGGCCTACTACAATAACTAAGATAATCTCTTAAAAAGTGCAAAAGTGCGAAAATAATCAAAGGTTACACTAAACACGAGTCGGAACCAAGTGATTCATCTTGTCTATCTGTTTTTACTTTTATTTTATTTTCAGCATTTTAGTTAGTTTTTATTTTTTCTAGTTTAAAACCTTTTTCTAACTTTTTGATTTGATTAGACGTTGAGGATAAACCGGTACTAAAAGCTCTTGTGTCCTTGGACGACCTCGGTATCTTACCAACACTATACTATGCTCACGATGGGTGCACTTGCCCATATGTGTGTTTAGTGTTAGTAAATATCGTGTTTTATAAATTTAAACTTGGCTAAAAAGTGTAAAAGCGCTTAAAATATACTTAAACTTGTATACACACTTTTCACACATCAGATCTACACATCATTCTCTACGAGATTCTCCTTTGAAATCTCACTTTTCACTATGAAATCTCTCGGATTTGAGCTCTTGAAGGTGATGTCACCATGGTGGTTTGTACCAAACTATTGTGTGATGTCATTCTAGCCAAGATCTAGCTCAGATCTAAGGGATTTCAGGCGTCTAACACTAAAATCTATGTTAGATCTAAACTTTTCAAGCTAAAATCTTATGATTATTTTCATCTTTCTTAAACTTTTACTCGAAACGGGTGAAATCCGGATCTAAACGGACTATAGACTTGATTAATAGTCTGGAGTCGGCTTGGAAAGGGGTTGTTACCAGAGAAGACGACCGTAGTACGGATTCTGACATAAGCACCATCACGGGCAGACGACTGAACGGACTGGGGTGATTCCCACCCGATCAGATCGGCTACACCCTGATGAGCTTACCGTTGCCTCAATACGTACCATGTTGTCGCGATATGACCAGAAACTTAGAAACTTACAAAATCTGAGAACGGGACAAGTCTAACCCGATCGAGTGATTATCCGATCGGATAGCCATCCGATCGGACAGCCACCCGATCAAGTAACACCTACCCCTAAATTTAAACACTCGAAACTTTGAAGTCATGATCGTCGAGTGGCAGCTCGATCGGATAGCCATCTGATCGAACAGCCATCCGATCGAGGCAACAATGGAATCTTGGAACTTTTCAGTACTTAGAACCTTTGGGACTTTGAATCTTGAACTTGGATCGAGTGGCGACCCGATCAGATAGCCATCCGATCGGATAGCCATCCGTTCCCCGCACACTTTTATCAACTTTGAATCGAGTGGCAACCTGATCGGATAGCCATCCGATCGGATAGCCATTCGTTCCCTCATACACTTGTGATCTCAATCGACTGGCAATCCGATCAGATGGCCATCCGATCGGACAGCCATCCGATCCAGTGACTAATCCGACACTTGTGCAATCTCGTTGTTTTGTCCGACACTTATCTGTTGTTATCTAATCAGGCTAAACCTAAGGAGCTCCCTTTGATCAAATAACAGTTGATCTGTTAAGCAATCACTGTGAGCATACTCGATCCCTTTTTGTTTTAAACTTTGGGATGTAACATGTATTCTATTAAACTACGATACTTGAGACTTTGCAAATTAAACTTTATCCTATGTGTCTGTGAAACTTGTGATTCTTGTATTCTATTTGTGCTATGTGGACATTTAATCCAGGGTGTGTAGTTCCGCCTTAATAATAGTAGTGCTATAGGAGATGCACCTCCCCATTATTCTCGGTGGTATTGTTAGGAGGATTCTAGTTTTCCTTGAGACTTGGGAAACCAACAAAGCATCGGGATACTTAGGCTATCACTTATTGGACTGCGAACACTAGCATGGCAGAAACTATTTTGTTACACTTACATACGGATATGAGTTGCTTTTAATCTATTATGCTATTATTAAAACTTGTATACTCGCCGGTACATTTTTGTACTGACTCTATTTTAATACATGTTGCAGGCTGATAGATGCTGGAACTATGGAAAACAAGCTAGGATTGATGCTTAGAAACTCGCCTAGCTTAATTCTAGAATTTGAAAGAATGGTTTTGTGATCATATTTGATGTTCATGATTATGTTGAGGTTTTAGACAAATTGTTGCATGAAACTTATTTAAATTATATCGAAATTACTAGTGTTATGGAAATCTCTTGAGCAATCTGAACGCCTAGTGCTCGCACCCCGATGTTTCCACCATCGGTTGGGGTGTGACAATCTTTGCCTAAGTCTCTTACATCACTTGGTGAATACAAGCATTTAGTGTAATACTTTTGATTTTTAATCTTTTCGCACTTTTTATTTGGTTTTGTATTATTGACTTTAATAACTAGTTTCTTATGTTGAAGGTGAAACTTCCTTATCATTTGTCCGTGGTGTCTTGGCATTAT
The DNA here is from genome assembly GCA_030545235.1 of Helianthus tuberosus. Classification (NCBI taxonomy): domain Eukaryota; kingdom Viridiplantae; phylum Streptophyta; class Magnoliopsida; order Asterales; family Asteraceae; genus Helianthus; species Helianthus tuberosus. The sequence goes on along the minus strand of CM060365.1, from coordinate 177,373,339 downwards.
TTTACTGTCTATATAAAATAATAGATTTTCACCATTCATATCTCTACGGTCTATATAGAGATATGTTGGCTACCTGGTCGGGGGGTTAAGGGAATGGTTTGGTAAGGTTCTTGCCTTGTTCAGTGTATAGATCCTGCAAGGACCTGGGTCAAGCTTACTAGGACCTCCTTCAATACCCAATGGTATTGGATGGCGGGGGTGCGAATGGCTTGATCCCCTCATATGTAAACTACTATTAATACATTAACCCGACTACTTGGGATTGTATCCCTGCTGACTCAAACCACTTAGTCGAGGGTAACGTCACCTTCAAAAGAGGGGCCTACCACATTACGCATTAATAACTTAATTAATTATCTTTCAATATTCCGACCCTTTAGGATTGTATCCTTGCTGACTCAAACTACTGGGTTGAGGGTAACATCACCTTCAAAAGAGGGGCCAACTACTATAACTAAGATAATCTCTTAAAAAGTGCAAAAGTGCGGAAATCATCAAAGGTTACACTAAAGGCGAGTCGGATCCAAGTGATTCATCTTGTCTATCTGTTTTATTTTTATTTTTATTTTCAGCATATTTAGTTTTTATTTTCATGTTTAAAACCTTTTTCTAAATTTTTTATTTAATTAGACGTTGAGGATAAACCGGTACTAAAAGCTCTTGTGTCCTTGGACGACCTCGGTATCTTACCAACGCTATACTACGCTCACGATGAGTGCGCTTGCCCATATGTATGTTTAGTGTTAGTAGAATATCGTGTTTTATAAATTTAAAACTTGACTAAAGTGTTAAAAATGGCTTAAAATATACATAAAAACATATCACACCTAACGCACATCATTGGGCAAGCATAGGATAGAGTGTATGTGATTGGCCAAACCATTTGATTTTTGGCGTGATTTAAAAAACGCCGGAGGGTTTTTTTTTTTTTTTTTTGAAAAAAAAAACACGCTAAAAACGCCCATGGGGGTGGGGATGGGACATGATTGGGCGTGTTTGGGAGCAAATTTTGAAAAAATCACGCCCACTACACATGGTCTTAAGAATGAATTCCAACATCGGCCCGGTCACATGGTCCTAACGTCTTTAAATCAAGGTCCTAACGTTCCTCCTGGATAGCATCCCGTTGCTCCTCCACCAGGTTCATAATTCTCTCATCCTTTTTTCTTTCTTGAGTCTAGTATCTCTTTTATAATATCTTCCATCATCATTGTGTAATTTGCATTTTGCAACAACGTCGGCCAAACTGCCTTTTTCTAGACGACGCGCCTGATTTCTTCATTTCCTTTTCGTGTCGGTCTTGTCGATGTTGCGTCTTGGTTAAGGTCAGGTGTCCAACTAGTGAATGTTTCGTCGTTCGAACAGTTGTTGGAATATGATGATTTACGCTTTTTTCAGAACATTCGTAGTTATGGGCATCTGATGTTTTTTTTTTCAGATTGACCTGAAAACTCCTCGCCCATTAACGAGACCAGTGGTCTTACAATCTTTCATGAATCTACATGGGTAAAACTTTTCTTTTATTTTTTGGTAATCATTTAACGCTTTCTTAACTACATCAATATTGGTGGCCTCACTAGCCCGTAAAAATCTTATATAATTATGGGAATAAAATTCAAAACTTTAAAGAAAATTAATAGAAATAATACCACTTGAATATAACATCTGGATTTACCAACCCATCTATGTATTTAAAGCGCCCAGTTTTGATCAAACACTCGACCCCAAAACCTATGTTTCTTTTGTTGATTTCTGTTGATGCAACAAATAATAGACCAAGGATAGTAGCTGGGCTGGTTAGGCAAAAGGATTGAAGGGTTCAATTTTGCCTAATGCAGGTCGTGGGGTCCCCCCACGTTTGCAAGACGTGGAAGGAGGTTCACTAGTTTATTTTTGTTATTTGCTGAAGATCCTCCTCTGAAGTATATTCAGATTCGGATGGAGGAGCAAATAGAATGTGTGTGTTGGATGTGAAAGGGAGTGACTCGCATGAAGCAAGTACTCGAGATAAGTGACCAGAGATTGCGAAGATCAAGCTGGCCAGGAATGTCTCCTGAAGTAAATGAAGTGTCATTATATAGGAGAAGACATCTCCCAAAGAAGAATGCATTTGACTAGTGACCTTGCTTGCAGTGAGGGGCTTGCCCTTTCGGGGGTTAAAGCCTTTTGACCCCTGGATAATAGCGTGTACTTTGCAGACCTGCATTGCTTTTACGGCTGGTGGGTTGGTGAAGCAATCCCGGGATGTGACTGATTACTGTTTCCGTATTGCTTTTCCCCACCTCACAGCTTTTTAACCTTCGAACCATTTAACCTTTCGAGCATGTATGTACTTAAGTCATTTTATTTGATCTTGGGCTACCCCCGTCATCAATTTCCGACTACCGATCTTCGGAAATCTAAACCCAACCAACTTCTTGTTCGTTGGACTAATGCACACAAGGCACTCGTGCTTTGAATCTTCCTTTGTTTTGGAGTTGTTTTTCTTATTCTTTATCTTCATTTTGTTCTTCAATTTCTTCATCATCGTCGTTATCAAATATCAGGCATGGTTGTTCTTCGCTATGGGTTGGGCTACAAAATGATCAGTATTCGTAGCGGGGTGCAAAAGGGTCAAATGATTGTTAATTTTGTGGGGTATATGCGAAGTTACCTTAGTGCAATTTGAGTAGGCATGTTTGGGAGTTGAGAAAAATGTGGATAACATAGGTATTGAAATAGTTATTGTTATTAAAACGTCAGTTGTTTTCTCGGTTGATTTTGACTAGAGCAGCCTCTAATGTTTGCTTAAACCACCCTTCAATTTTTTGGCTTCAATTCTTTGGAATCTATGAAGAGTAAAATCTAGTAGAAAGAGTGCATATTTTTTTGTGTAGAAATGTAGTAGAAAGAGTGTATTTTTTATGTAGAAAACTCTAAAACTTTGTTGTATTTATTATGTTAGGGAGGAAGGGTCACACTTGGGTAAGTACCTCAGCCTCGACCAACCACTATTCGTCAACTCAAAAAGTGCATCAATTACCCATTTACTAGTAAATGGTGACGCTTACCCTAGCCACAAACTTTTTTTTATTCTTTTAATTATATTCTCAAAATTAAATATCTTAAAACTTAAAGTTTAAGATCAAATAACTTAAAACATTACATATAATTAAAACTTAAACTAAAACATTACATAAACTTACAACATTACACATCATTAAAACTTAAAATTTAAAACATTACATAAACTTAAATCATAAAACCTAAAAAATTATAACTTAAACATAGTTCATAAGAATGTGTCACGTCGCTACGTGGGTGAAATCCTCGTCGAAGTGGTGCTTATAGTCGATACAAGAAACTTGAATAAGCTCGTCCTCCGTGAGCTCGTTGTTAGGGTTTGGCACATTTAAGAATGTGGCATGGAATCTAGAAATTTGGTAACAGATGTGGGGGAATCGTGAATCTACTTGATTCGCGGTTCGGTCCGTGTCACCCACATAGGTTGCAAATAGCCCGTGCACCCGAATTCAAAAGGTGGACCTAGGCTTGTAAATGAACTGAACGAACACGAACGAGGCATGTTCATGTTCGTTCATTTACCTTTAACCGAACAAACGATTGGACACGAACATTTAAATGATCGGATTTTCTTGTTCGTGTTCGTTCGTTAAGAAAATGAACATGTTCATGTTCGTTAATGTTTGTTCGCTAAAAGTATAAACGAACGGTTCACGAACATAAACACACATAACACACATAATTGAACATAAAAGAACATAACAAATCATAATGAACATAATTGAACAAGACTTTTAATTGTATAGCAATGGTAGAGGAGAAGAAGAAGAACCTAAATATTGGTAAACCTTATTTCACGTTTCAGATGATAGAAAAGATTGCTTTTAAATCTGAAAATATAAATCAAGTAAATTTTTGAAATCGGAAAGTCAAAGCTAGTTATGGGATGATAATGAAAATCAAATAGATTTTTAAATTTAATTAGAAATAACTAAATTTAAAAGATGAACATAAACAAACGGATATAAACGAACATGAACGAATTTAAATGAACGGACATAAATGAACGTAAATGAAGGAACGTAAACGATCGTTCATGAATGTAAATGAACAAACGGGACATTGTTCATGTTCGTTCGTTTATTTAAATGAACAAAAAAAAATTGTTCATGTTCGTTCATTTATTAAATAAACAAACATGAACGAATTTCCTGCCGAACGATTCATGAACGGTTCACTGAACGTTCAGTTCGTTTACAAGCCTAGGTGGATCGTCTCGCAGGAGATGTGGGTTCGTGTTGGACCGCTATATAAGATACATCAACACAATGTCTTCTTCTTCCGTCCACGGGTTTGTCATTGGATTGTAAACGTGAAAGATTGAAAATGGTCGGTGAATGTGAATATAAAATGTAGAGAATTTTGTGGTTTGGTTGTGTGGTATGGATGGTTTTATATAGAGAGGTGAATAAATTCTTTGAATTGAATTGATATTTTAATCGACCAAACGGTCAAAAAACAATTCAAACGGTCAATTTTTTTCTCGATGTGTGTGATGTTTAGTATCACACCCCAACCGATGGCGGAATCATCGGGGCGCGGCACTAGGCGCATCAGATTGCTCAGGAGAATCCATAACAACTATTAGCGACAATATTTAATGCGTTCATTATCCCATACTAATAAACAAATACAGTCACATAAGTTATCACAGATTTTGTGTTCTCTCGAACAATACAAATCCGACAACCTAGATTTTTAGTTGAGTTTCTAGACTTCCTAGCTTGATTTGAGGTAGCCTGCGTCTAATCCTGCAACATACGTTAAAATAAAGTCAATACAAAAGTATTGGCGAGTATACAGGTTTGATATGTAATAGCATAATAGATTAAAAGTGTTGCGAATTCCTACATACATAAACGGGATACACGACATATATACTCACAAAACCGATACTACCAGCTAAGTCCTCGATGTTCGAATACGTGATGGCAAACTAGACCCCGTCGGGCGCAATAGTACTATACTAGTCATGGTAGGACGTTGCGAGTATAAGTCCTAGCACATATGTAACTAGCATCACGTATAAATATGCACGTAAGTCATTCGCAAGTGATAAATAGTTTAAGCATTTGATGTAATTCGATATGATAGCAACGTATGTTACACCCAAAAGTGCAAAAGCAAAAAGGGTTCAAGTATACTCACAGTGCTTGTTCAGCAAGTAAACACAACTTGATTGGATTGATTGAGAGCGCGTCTGAGTTGCCTGATCATGGAGTGGTAGCGTAAGTGATGAGCGGCGCGTTAAACGGTGAAAAGTGAAACAAGTGACTAGTGACAATCCGATCGGATGTCATTCCGGTCGGATGGTCACTCGTCTGGAATGACCATTGACTAGTGACAATCCGATCGGATGGCAATCCAGTCGGATGGTCACTCGTTTGGGATGATGAATTGAAAGTTCCAAGTGCAAAGTGGTGATCCAGTCGGATGGCAATCCGGTCGGTCGGTCACTCGTGCAGATGTCGACTCGCTCGGGTGGTTGTCCGTTTAGACGGCCACTCGGTCGGTCGGACATCTATTGGTTTGGATGCGTTTATGTGTGATGGCTTGTCCTTTGAAGTTTTTTATTGTGGCATTTAAAAGCATAGAAGTATCTCTATCTTTCAGGTCGGTCGATCGAACGGTCGTTCGATCGGGTGGCTGTTCGATCGGACGGTGATCCGATTGGCGAGACACTTGTGGGAACAAGCTCATAACAAGTTGGTCACTCGATCGGATGGCAATCCGATCAGGTGGCAACTCGTTAGAACTAGTAGTGCATTGAAATGTTGAAAATTGTTTAAGTATAGAAATCCTGTGCTGTCCGATCGGATGACGGGTCGATCGGATGGCAATCCAATCGGACGGCAATTCGATCGGGCGGCAATCCGTCCCGTTGTCTTATCGTTCTGCAACTTGAGGATTTTGAAAGTTTGGTAGCTTGACGGAGACGGTATGACTACGTATTGAACAACAGAAACCCCATCAAGACTCAGGTAACCCGATCGGACGGGAATCACCCCAACCCGATCAGCTAACTGTTCGAGACGGATGTTTATATTCAACCCGAAATCCAATGTCTCTTTTGAGGAAATTGAGATCTCTGAACCGACACTTCGCTAAGAATATGTGGAAGATCAGAACGAGTTACGTTTCCATCGGTTTTGAGTGCATTGAGTGTAAAGGAGTTGAAAGAAAGTTGGAAATCCTTCTTTCAGTCTCTTTTACCATGAAAATGTTTAGATTTGAGTGAAAACCTTGTTTAATCTTGTGAAATCCTTCAGATCTATGTTGTTCATGGTGGAATGATGCCAAAACTTAAAGTTCATAGAACTCCATGATGACCTCACCCTTGAACACCTCAAATCTAGTGATTTCATGGTTAAAAGTTAAGATTCAAAAGATAGAAAGGTGTAGAATCGTGTGCAGATCATAGAAGTACAAGAATTATAGTGAAAACTTACAAGATTTGCGAGAAATCGAGTGAAAATGCCCCAAAAGCGTGCTGGTCGAGTGAGAGCTGTCACATCACTGTTCAAGTGATGTGACAAGTGGTATTTATAGGCAAAGTGGAATGAAGGAGAGAAATGCAAAGGGGTCGGATGGTTTTCCGATCGGATGGCTGTCCGATCGGGTGGCTGTCCGATCGGGTGGTAATCCGATCGGATGGCCACCCGATCGGGTGGTCACTCGATCGGTGGTCTCCGGCGAATGGCGTTTCGATGTTCGTTTTGTTCGTTAAGCGTCACGATAGTTTGGTTACACATTTTCATACTCGTATATTTATTATAATTAATCACAAAAGGTCGTACATACGTATTTACATTCCCCAGTTTACATTGCGATAGTCGGGTTTCGTTTCGAGTTTGGGGTTACTTGCGACACATCACTGCTATCGAGGAGGGTAGAATAGGTCCTCACTCAACGTCATCGTGAGTGTTAGTATGTGCGATGAGACGTGTCATGCTACAATGATCAACGGAGTACTACTCACTCGTATTGCCATCATCGTCACGACGGCCGATGGGGTAGTACGCACTCGTAGAGTCATTGTTAGCTTTAATGCTTGCGTTGATGCATTATGCGAAAATGGTGTTGTAATAGCGATATAATATGCGTAATATGCGAATATACTTCGAAGTAGCGATGCTTGCGATATAGTCACATTATGATCCGAATCTCTGGTGCTAGGCGTAACGAGTAGTAACAATGCACGAAAGTGCGGGTTGTTACAGTCTCCCCTACTTTAGGAAATTTCGTCCCGAAATTAATCCAACGGGTAGACTTTTAAGAGTTGATCCCGTATGAGTAGCGATACAGCGAGTTAATCGGGTGAGAGTTGACAAGCGTGAGTATTTCGGGTAAGAGAGAGAGATCGACCGCGATAGCGAAAAGGTGACGTAATAACAAAAGTAATATCCCATGAATTGACATTCCCAAAAGCGTATCGAGGAGCTTGTTGAGTCGATGCAAATGATGTTTAAGGAAGAATCTCGAAAAATTTTCCTACAACGTAGGGTCAAGCTGAATATGTTAACCAACATTGCAGGAGGATTTAAGTTTAAACATTTAAAAGAACTTGGAAGGAAAACACAGTTTAAGATGACTTCCTTATGACATGGTTTCAAGCTGAACGCGATGTTGAACCAACGTCTCAAGAAAGTCTTGTTTTGATATTGCAAAAGGTTTTTAAGGAAAAATTGGACTCATGAAAGCTTCCCTTGGGCATGGAGTTAAGCTGAGTCGATGTTACCTCCACGCTGTGCGGAAATTTCACTTGTCCAATGGTTTTAATCAAAAATTTTACAAAATAAGTTTTACAAAAAAGTAGTTGACACCGAGCCCCACTTGGCACTTTCCCACGAAAGTTCGTTAATATGCTTAAAACACTTATATATAGGAAGTACCAGTGGCGTATCCACCATGTTTTGCTCATATTACTTCTGTTTCGTTAGGCGGTGTCAGGTGTGTCGATAGGACAGATAGAATTGCGTTCCCTTGGTCCAAGCGATAGGAGGTCGGACCAAGTCGAAGATAGAATCGAATAGACTGGGCGGCGAGATTGATTGCAAACATAGCGATGACGGTGCATGCGAGTAGCTTGATGACACGAAACATCGGAGTAGCGTATCTGATAGGCGACGAGCGATAAGCGGTAAGCGAATAGTATGATTTTGATTAGATTCCACGTTAAAACCCACATGGCATCTTTCCACGAGAGTTTGCTAATATGGCGAAACACCATGTTTGACCATATTAGTTTTGTCCTGTGAAGCGATGTCATGCATACTAACGCTACACTGATTGCGATGAATACCAAGCGATGAGCGATGATTGATAAGCGATAAGCGACACGCGATAAACGATAGTGACAACCGTCGAGCGGTAAGCGACGATTGTTGCGTTACGAGCAATGGAGGTATGCGTGATTAAGGCGATTCGATTGAGTTGAACACACCACAAACATTAACCCCACATAGCCTTTTTCCACGAGAGTCTGCTAATACGGTTAAAACACCACCATGTTTCAGCCCTATTAGCTTTGTCTCGTGAAGCGAGGTCGTGTATGCTAACATAACACAGATAACACGAACAGCGAGAAGCGATAGTGATAGGCGATAAGAGTATCGAAGCGATGAGGTAGGCGCGAAGTAAGTTAAAGCGAAAAGCGGCGAGTGATTTGCGATACTCGTCTAGCGATCCACGATAAGCGATCCACACCAAGCGCTACCCAGTAAGTGATAAGCGATAGAGCGATTCACACGTAATAAGCGATGCATAACAAGTGGTACACTCACATAAGCGGTTAAGCGAGAACACACCAAAAGCGATAACGGTCCCACAATTAGCGATAACCAGCGGTAGAGATCGCACGATACGCACAATACGCGATTGTGATTCACATAGTAGGCGATAGCGATTGCGAGATAGATTTTAGCGATAAAGCGATTTAATTAGCTTCGGATAGAATCACAAGTTTCTAACTATCGTTGCGCCCCACATGGCACCTTTCCACGAAAGTTTGCTAATATGGCTAAAACACTTATATATAGGAAGTACTAGCTGCGTATCCACCATGTTTTATCCATACTAGATCCATTTCGTGAATCGATGTCATGCGTGCCAACATACACAAGTAGCGATAAGCATTAGAAGCGATAAGCGATGCGAAAAATCGAGTTTTGTTTCGAATATGCGTTGTGCTGCGACGCATCACGGCTATCGAGGAGGGTAGAATAGGTCCTCACCCACGGCATCGTGAGCGTTAGTGTGCGTGATGCGATTAATTGCGACAGACTTACGACCAGTCTTGCGTTGATGCGATCGCCCTGCGGGGTAGACTCACCAAGGTCTATCGATGAGGCAATTGCATTGCGCTTGCAGACTTACAAAAAGTCTCGCGGTGATGCGATTCGGTTGTTACGCCTTGCGATTAAGTGTAGTGTGTTGAAAATAACCACAATAGTATAATAGGTCTAATAACGTTCAACTTCACGTGGCACTTTCCTCACGAAACTTCGGTAGTATGATAAAGCACACCTTGCTTGACCCCTACTACTTACATCCCGTGATTTGGTGTCACATTTTGTCGAGACGCTTATGGCACTTTAGAATTCACTACGATCTTCGTGCACTGACCAGAATAATCCCGTATGCACCCGCGATTAGTCGTTCCTTGCACGGTTATCGCACCTTATTCTAAGAGTGCAGTGAGGGTAAAACACATTATCTCGTGATATAGTATATAGCATGTGTGTGAATCTAGTCTAAGTGCGAAACACGAGAGAGAATGCGAACCAATGTTGCGCATAGCGACAACATCAATTAATAGGGACAGTTTCACACATGAAATTACGTTGAAAATTTGTTTCATTACAACACTATCCTACGTCTGTCTGATGTCAAAAACTTTTGTTGGAGCTGCAGTTGTTGTACTCAAGTTCTTGATCCGGTGCGGCAGTTGCGGGTGAAGTGACCGTAACGGTTGCAGTTATTGCAATAGCGACAGTCAGCCCCAATTGGATGATGATAGGTACATGAGTAACAATGGGGATGAGCTCCAGTGTAAGCTCGTTTTGGAAACACCAGAACTGCTTGAAGAGGCTTCGGTTGCAGCAGTTCGGTTGTTGATGAGTTCGGGCTTGAAATCTTTCGTTTGTGGCTGGGTTTGTCAGTGTCTTGCGATGAGATGTCGTCGTTGGGGGATTCGTCTGAGGACTCACTTGCAGAATCTTTGGCCGAGTTGTCGGAAGAACCGTCGGCAGATTCGTCAGAAGAATCGTCGGCAGATTCGTCAGAAGAATCGTCGGCAGATTCGTCAGAAGAATCGTCGACAGATTCGTCAGAAGAATCGTCGACAGGATCGTCTGAAGAATTAATGGCGATTGCTTGATAAGCTTGTCTGACAGGATTCTTGGAGAAAAATCCTTCCATGAGTCGTTTGTTGTTGATTTCTGCGGCTAAGCGGTAGGTTTCTTCGATGGTAGTAGGTCTTGCAGCTTCGACAAAATCGCCCACACATTCAGGCAAGCCGCGACTGTACTTCGCGATGGCTTTTTCTGGAGTGTTGACTTGACCTGGGCAGATTATGCTAAGCTATTTGAACCTTGCGGTGTAGCCAGTATTGTCACCTTCGACTTGCTTGATTTCCCAAAATTCGTTTCCAACTTCTGGACTTCGTAGGGAGGGCAGTACTCTTCCTTCGTGAGTTCTTTCAACTCATTCCAGGAGAGAGCATAGGCTGCATGAATCCCACGTTTGTTGCGTTCGGCGGTCCACCAGTCGAATGCTCGCGATTGAAATACTCCGGTTGTGCAAGTGGTTTGGAAATGTTCGGGGCACCCACTCTGATGAAGGGCCACCTCGACAGAATCGAACCACTGGAGTAGCTGAGAAACACCTCCTTCACCCGTGAAGACCATTGGATCACAGGCTTTGAAGTGTTTGTAGAGAAAAGTAGATTGCGGCGCTTCTGTCTTGACGTCTTCCGAAGCTCAAGAGTTGCTAAGAGAGTGCACTTGGGTGACAATCTGAGGAATCATTTTGGCCACTCCCTTGACCACAAGTGAGGCGATCCTCTTTTCGTCCCTTCGTTTGGCTCGTCTCCTTGCGGTCTCGAAGCAGAGTTGTTGGAAGGCATCTAGACAGTGAGAGACTTGGAGTGAGATTCGATCATAATGATTTTTGAGTTTTGCGGTGAAATGCGATTGTGCGCGATCAAAACTTGTTGCAGGTTGTATAGTATTACGTATACACATAGGAGCCACATAGGAGACACAAGTTTCCTAATTTCTCACACAAGTGTTTCGTTTGTATATATATATATATATATATATATATATATATATATATATATATATAGTTGTAGTTTGTATTTATACACATACATGTCGGTGTAGATTGCGCGAGGACGCGTTGAAGGAAGGAAGCGAGGGCGAAAACTTGACGTTAGTTTTGTTGCGATCATTCGGTTTTCGTTTTAGATTGCGATGGCCGTGTGATTTGTGCATTCATAAAGCGGGGAGCGAAAATCGATAAATCGAAAATTCGTCAAAGCGTAAAATCAAAACACATAAGCGTAATAATCGTAAAACCGGCGAATCGTAGGCTGTAAAATTTCGATAGAATGCCCTGGGTGTTTAGGCGTCGACTACCCAAAGTCATCCAACTATACCTTATGAGTTCTTGCACGCGCGTTGACCTAGTAGACTATGCTTCCACTGGGATGCAGCTCCTGGCATTCGTCCTTCTATTCATCACACGGCTTGAGTCGTTTGGTATAGTCGAGTCTTTGGTGAGAGCTTTTCGAAAACCATTTTAGGGAATGGAGCGGGTTATTAAGGTATGGGTCTCACCCCTGACTTAACAACTTCGTTCCCTACTGTGGTGGTGCTCCTCAGAATAACTTCGAGAGTTCCACTAGATTGCAATGGAGATTTCCGCCGAGGTTTGGATGTCACTCCTGGCTCGACAGAAGTTTCTCGTGCTTGAATAATGCGCTGAGTGAGCGACCTATCGAGAGTTTCTGGTTTTCACACCTCATCTCGACACGATCACTCATTGATGTCATGCGAGTATCGTAAATCGTGTATATTGTGCCAGCCTTAGGAAAGGCTATGTAGTATTAAGCTTTAGGAAAAGCTTTCTTCGTGCGAAGCTGTAGTATGCGGTGTTCACACAAGGGTGTAGTTTTTTTTAGCGAGTTCGAATGAGAGCATTAAGTAGGCCCGTACAAACCCCACTGGGTTCGCACGAAGTCAGCCCGTTGGTACTTAGACTATAGACTAGGTCATTGCTAAGACTTCAACCCGGACTAGGTAGAATGTCTTACCTAATTCCCTATAGTTATGGCTCTGATACCAATCTGTCACACCCCAACCGATGGCGGAATCATCGGGGCGCGGCACTAGGCGCATCAGATTGCTCAGGAGAATCCATAACAACTATTAGCGACAATATTTAATGCGTTCATTATCCCATACTAATAAACAAATACAATCACATAAGTTATCACAGATTTTGTGTTCTCTCGAACAATACAAATCCGACAACCTAGATTTTTAGTTGAGTTTCTAGACTTCCTAGCTTGATTTGAGGTAGCCTGCGTCTAATCCTGCAACATACGTTAAAATAAAGTCAATACAAAAGTATTGGTGAGTATACAGGTTTGATATGTAATAGCATAATAGATTAAAAGTGTTGCGAATTCCTACATACATAAACGGGATACACGACATATATACTCACAAAACCGATACAACCAGCTAAGTCCACGATGCTCGAATACGTGATGGCAAACTAGACCCCGTCGGGCGCAATAGTACTATACTAGTCATGGTAGGACGTTGCGAGTATAAGTCCTAGCACATATGTAACTAGCATCACGTATAAATATGCACGTAAGTCATTCGCAAGTGATAAATAGTTTAAACATTTGATGCAATTCGATTTGATAGCAACGTATGTTACACCTAAAAGTGCAAAAGCAAAAAGGGTTCAAGTATACTCACAGTGCTTGTTCAGCAAGTAAACACAACTTGATTGGATTGATTGAGAGCGCGTCTGAGTTGCCTGATCATGGAGTGGTAGCGTAAGCGATGAACGGCTCGTTAAACGGTGAAAAGTGAAACAAGTGACTAGTGACAATCCGATCGGATGTCATTCCGGTCGGATGGTCACTCGTCTGGAATGACCATTGACTAGTGACAATCCGATCGGATGGCAATCCGGTCGGATGGTCACTCATTTGGGATGATGAGTTGAAAGTTCCAAGTGCAAAGTGGTGATCCGGTCGGATGGTAATCCGGTCAGTCGGTCACTCATGCAGATGTCGACTCGCTCGGGTTGTTGTCCGTTCGGACGACCACTCGGTCGGTCGGACATCTATTGGTTTGGATGCGTTTGTGTGTGATGGCTTGTCCTTTGAAGTTTTTTTGTTGTGGCATTTAAAAGCATAGAAGTGTCTCTATCTTTCAGGTCGGTCGATCGAACGGTCGTTCGATCGGGTGGCAACCCGATCGGATGGCTGTTCGATCGGACGGTGATCCGATTGGCGAGACACTTGTGGGAACAAGCTCATAACAGGTTGGTCACTCGATCGGATGGCAATCCGATCGGGTGGTAACTCGTTAGAACTAGTAGTGCATTGAAATGTTGAAAATTGTTTAAGTATAGAAATCCTGTGCTGTCCGATCGGATGACGGGTCGATCGGATGGCAATCCGATCGGACGGCAATCCGATCGGGTGGCAATCCATCTCGTTGTCTGATCGTTTTGCAACTTAAGGATTTTGAAAGTTTGGTAGCTTGACGGAGACGGTATGACTACGTATTGAACAACAGAAACCCCATCAAGACTCAGGTAACCCGATCGGACGGGAATCACCCCAACCCGATCAGCTAACTGTTCGAGACGGATGTTTATATTCAACCCGAAATCCAATCTCTCTTTTGAGGAAATTGAGATCTCTGAGCCGACACTTCGCTAAGAATGTGTGGAAGATCAGAACGAGTTCCGTTTCCATCGGTTTTGAGTGCATTGAGTGTAAAGGAGTTGAAAGAAAGTTGGAAATCCTTCTTTTAGTCTCTTTTACCATGAAAATGTTTAGATCTGAGTGAAAACCTTGTTTATTCTTGTGGAAATCCTTCAGATCTGTGTTGTTCATGGTGGAATGATGCCAAAACTTAAAGTTCATAGAACTCCATGATGACCTCACCCTTGAACACCTCAAATCTAGTGATTTCATGGTTAAAAGTTAAGATTCAAAAGATAGAAAGGTGTAGAATCGTGTGCAGATCATAGAAGTACAAGAATTAGAGTGAAAACTTACAAGATTTGCGAGAAATCGAGTGAAAATGCCCCAAAAGCGTGATGGTCGAGTGAGAGCTGTCACATCACTGTTCAAGTGACGTGACAAGTGGTATTTATAGGTAAAGTGGAGTAAAGGAGAGAAATGCAAAGGGGTCAGATGGTTGTCCGATCGGATGGCTGTCCGATCGGGTGGCTGTCCGATCGGGTGGTTGTCCGATCGGGTGGTAATCCGATCGGAGGGCCACCCGATCGAGTGGTCACTCGATCGATGGTCTCCGGCGAATGGCTTTTCGATGTTCGTTTTGTTCGTTAAGCGTCACGATAGTTTGGTTACACATTTTCATACTCGTATATTTATTATAATTAATCACAAAAGGTCGTACATACGTATTTACATTCCCCAGTTTACGTTGCGATAGTCGGGTTTCGTTTCGAGTTTGCGTTACTTGCGACACATCACGGCTATAGAGGAGGGTAGAATAGGTCCTCACTCAATGTCATCGTGAGTGTTAGTATGTGCGATGAGACGTGTCATGCTACAATGATCAACGGAGTACTACTCACTCGTATTGCCATCATCGTCACGACGGCCGATGGGGTAGTACGCACTCGTAGAGTCATTGTTAGCTTTAATGCTTGCGTTGATGCATTATGCGAAAATGGTGTTGTAATAGCGATAAAACATGCGTAATGTGCGAATATACTTCGAAGTAGCGATGCTTGCGATATAGTCACATTATGATCTGAATCTCTGGTGCTAGGCGTAACGAGTAGTAACAATGCACGAAAGTGCGAGTTGTTACATTTAGCAGGTACGGGAGCTGGCCCAGCCAACCCGCCAAGCCAACCCACATGGGTAGTGGCGGTGTGCTGGCCCGGGTAGCAACCCTTGAGAGCCTACCTGTATGGTGCCCCGGCCTCCCTTAGGGTGGACGAGACACCCTAGGATACCCTTGTACGGGTAGTTATCACCGTGTGGTAACACTTCCACCAGTGCCACGAGTATTGTTTGCGGGTTGAGGATTCGGGCATGACTCACCTAAGAATGCATGCGAGGATTATGTGTGTGTGCTTGGAAAACAACACAAAGGGATGGGTAGCTCGGGAACACAGACGCCGGTACCTATATGTTTCTGTGAGTTCAAAGTGGAGAGGTAAGGTGTAATCAAATGATTGGTTGTTGATGTCACTACATGTAGGTTAACCCAGTCCCGTTGTTCACCCTTAAAGTTAATTCAAATTATTATTAAAAAATTTTTTTTTGGGAAAGGGTTTATAAGACCATGTGTAGTGGGGCGTTTTTTAAAAAATAAAAAATAACGCCCAAAAATGCCCGGAACCCATTACATGGGGCGTTTTTTTGCGTTTTTTTTTTGAAAAAAATTTGATTCAGCGTTTTTTTAAAAACGCCTTGCCCCAATCTCCTTCTCCAATCATCTTCCATCTCCCTTTTTGTTATCCAATAAGATTTTTTTGAGTGCTTTTTTTTTATTTAATTATTTTACATCTCATTTAACATAATGCCCCACATCCCCACTACACCCATTTTGTAAAAACGCCCAATAATGCCCCTTGCTGACTGGGCTGCCACATGACGCAAAGCGCCCAAGGGTAGGGGCATTACCACCACGCATGGTCTAACCCAATGGTTTCATGATGTTGAACGGCTATCTCATCATAGGCAAATTACACTATCCGATTCTCCTTACTGATACCCATGTGGCGGTGTTGCCGACCTGCCCGAGTACCCTTAGTTTATAAAATAATAATAAGGAATATTCGCCCAATGTTGGACTTGCAGGCAAATGTCGGTTAGCTCATTTATCGCTACTATATTGTTTCTTTTTCCTCAAATTGCGACTCGTAACTCATTCTCAATTATTTCCACGTGTGTCCCTCTTCATTTTCATTACAAGGTACAACTTACACCCCCCAACTTAACCATTTTTAGTACCTTCATCCCTAGATTCACAAATCATGTTTAAATCAAGTCCTTATTATTTTTGGGAAAATTTCAAGTATACTTTATAAATATAAAGTATCGTATACTCTATATATTTAAAAAAAATCATATATATTCAAACCAAAATATCATGTATACTCTTATTGAATAACTAACATATATTTTTAAAATTTTATTTTATTTATTTAAAATCTACCGTTATCAAAAGTTTGATTGCTCCCAGCATCAAAAGTTAAGAGTTTCAGTTTTCATTCTCTGTCCATGTAATCTTGTCGATTTTGATAATATAAAAGGGGTTAATCTTATAGTACTTTACTAGCCTAAGGACCCGTGTATTACACGGGTTGATTAAAGATAATATCGCTTCATCATCGTTGTTTACATAAAATGTTATGAATATATACACGTCTTGAAACGGATCATGTAAAAACTTTTTATTAACCTTCAATATGCAGATATCATAATTCGTTGAAAATCTCTTTATACACCACGTTAGTTGTTTTATCTGTAGCTTTTCCGTTGTTGTCAAGTATGAGTATTTTGACCCCATTTCTTGTTTTCACCCTTGATAAGGCAACATACAATTGACCATGAGAGAAGACCGGTTGTTTGAGGTACAAACCAACTCTTGAAAGAGACTGACCTTGACTTTTGTTGATCGTCATTCCAAAACATACGGCCAGTGAAAATTGCCTCCTTTGAAAAGCAAAAGGAATCTTTTTATCAGAATGGATCAAGTTTAATCGAGGTATATATGTGCAACTACTAATATTTGCATCGGATATTATCTCGGCTTCTATTAGACGGTTGTGCAGCTTTTTTACTTGTAGCCTTGTACCGTTGCACAATCCATTCCGTTGATGAATATTTCGTAATAACATTACTTGTAGCCTTGTACCGTTCCACGAACTTTCCCAAACAACCTCATGTCTAGACAAACTACTGGATAATAGCATCGTAGAAAATAAATTCCGAATATAAAGCGCTTAAGAACATGTGTATTACACGGGTTGATTAAAGATAATATCTCATCATCGTCGTTTACATAAAATGTTATAAATAAATACACGTGTTGAAACGGATCAAGTAAAAACCTTTTATTAACCATCAATATGTAGAAATCACAATTCATTAAAAATCTCTTTATACACCACATTAGTTGTTTTATCTGTAGGTTTTCCGTTGTTGTCAAGTATGAGTAGTTTGACCCCATCTCTTGTTTTCACCCTTGATAAGACAACATACAATTAACCATGAGAGAAGAGAAGCTGTTTGAGGTACAAACCAACTCTTGAAAGCGACTGACCTTGACTTTTGTTGATCGTCATTGCGAAACATACGGCCAGTGGAAATTGCCTCATTTGAAAAGAAAAAAGAATCTTTTTATCAGAAGGGATCAAGTTTATTCGAGGTATCTACTGACATTGAGATGAATGTTTAAGAACCCGCGAATTTCACGGGTTACACAAAGTCAATTATATAATTTATACGTGTGTAAATAAATTTTGAAATGAAAGAGATACGTAATATGTTATAGCTCTTGATCTTGAAGCCACCATACCATGCTATTTTTAACTCATACCTAAAATAGACCAAACAGCAAGATGTTATATCGGTTCCTTACAGATCGTAAAGCAACATCCTACAACAAACAAACATACTACATACAAAGAAATAAAATCTTCGCAATTCATTCCATGTCACCCGTGTGCCTTTCGCCATATATGTTTTACCCATTCAAACAATTCATCCTTTATGTCTTCCACCACTTTATAGATCGAAGTGTTCCTTTAATTAAAAGACTTTATGGTTTCTCGCGTTCCATAAATTCCTTAGAATTTTTAGCCATACAGATGGCTCCTGCCACACTGAATCTGCAGTGCAAAATCGAACCAATAAGTGATCTGTCCACCTCACAAAATGCACATGCCATCATGTTTAAAGTTACCCCTTGTTCCCTAGAGCCATTGGTTTATATCATGATTACTCGGACTCGTTTTATTTATAAATGATCTTTGTGAGCTAAAAGTCCGACCAAGCGTGCTTTTGAATTTGGGAACAATTGGTCCTCTTATCAAGTACTTAGGATATCACCTTCATGATGTTCTCAAATCTTCTTCTATACCTTAATTCAACTTCCCGGTCCCATGAAGTCGTCATATAGAGTAATGCACGACCAGCTATCCCTTGCTCAATTGAAAACATCCAGTTGTAGATAGAGCGAGCAGTCTTATCTAAAACCATCAAAATCACCTACCAAAAACCCTTGATCCTTTAAGTATACGAAAAGTAACTGTATCAAAAATCCATTTATAAAGAGACACCAAACATAGTCCAGTATTTAGGCTACTAAGATAACTTTATCAAAAACACATGATCACTAATCTCAGTATGCTAAAAATAAAGACTTTAACCCACATGATCCTCAATTAATAATTAACAATCAAATCTTAATATCAACAACAAATTCTTGGATAAATCAACTTACCCACCACAAAATCTATCACAACAGTTAACACCCACTTGCTAAATAATCAAAAACTGAACACTACTTTTGTAAAATTAACAAACGATTTGCCTGTTGATAAGTAAATTGATAAAAAAAAATGATTCATTACCTAGCTGCTGCTTAGAACAACCGCTTCTATGCCGGTTGCTGTTGCTGCTCATATTCACTCTCACTACTAAAAACAGAAAGTAAAACCTAAATTTACACATGAGATCTAATTATATACATTTTCATTTAAAAATTAAGAGCATAGAACCTGACAAAAAAAAAACCGTACATGGAACCTGACCCGATAGAAAAACCCGAAACCGGTTATTTTTGTACCTGGGTATTGTATACCCGTAATCGAACCCGACCCTACCCATAGGGTATGGATAGGGTATACATTTTGAGCACAATACCCGTAACCGAAACCGTACTCGATTTATACCCGAAAATACCTGGAACCGGTCATACCCTATACCCGAACCCTGTAATTTGTTTTTAATTACTTTTACAAATTACAAACCTAATTTAATTTCTAAACGCATTTATTATTATGTAAATAAAAAAACATATATATATTTTTTAAAATCGGGTATTAATACCCGGTTATACCCAAACCCGATTATACCCTACCCTGGTACATAGGGTATGACTTTCCTTTTCAATACCCGTACCCGAACCCTACCCAGTTTCTCTTAATACCAGATTTTCCAATACCCAATCATACCCGGTACCGGGTATTAACAAAAACCCGATTTGTGCACCTCTAACCACAACCAACTTTTCGTTCTCCACCAATCTCACTATATGCATCGAGGTAGTATGCAAATTGCAACAATACAATTAACTTGTTCTTAGAAAACGTATTTATCTATCTAATGATTCCGTCAAAACACTTTCTATCTTCCACTTCAAATCTAATGAACCACTTAACAAAGCAAACTAATGACAACTGTTGACAATACCTTAATAACCAAACGAACTTTTATACAATCACAAAAAATCAACTCATCCTATATTAAAAGTTGGCTTCAATTACGAATAATCAAACGTAAATCAACTCGTTCATATATGCCGATATGAAGAATCGACACGAGTCGGCGTTGTGATCTCGTTGTTTCACCAAAAATCAAGAAACGAAACATTACATTGACGGATGTCGTCAGAGAAGTTGTGTAGATTGGGTAGACGGACAGGACGACAAACTATTTCTTGAAGGGCTGACAGCAAATCATCTCTACACAGTTATACAATATGTTAATGTTATAATTAAGGATTATACAAACATGGAGCCGCTTGCCACTTTATAAGTTTAACCAAATCAGTTAACAAATTATAATTCTTACAGTAACGATAATCACTTACCTGTTATCCACCAAACGCTTGTGGCCTCTGTAGTCTTTGTCCCATCAGAACCAACAAAACCTAAGGCCACCGCCTCAAAAACATAAAACTAAAAGAGAAGATAGATAAACAAACATAAAAATCAAATTAAAAGAGAAATATCTTACATCAATGAACTCGAACTCGAAGTGTGTGTGAAATTAGGTTTTCAAACAAATATATATGTATGTATGTATGTGTGTATATATATATATATAGGGAGAAGATCGGAACCAATGTGAACACAACTAAAAATGCCTAAAAATAGCTAAAAATCACACAAATTTTTTTTTTTAATATTTTTTATATAAAAATCGCTACTTTTAGAAGTCCAAAAAAAATTAATTTTTTTTTTTTTTTTTAAATTTTTTTTTTGCCACTAAAAGTAGCGATTTGAGCATAAAAAATATTTAAAAAAAAAATTTAGATTTTGTTTTAGATTTTTTTAGGTTTTTTGGGGGTTTAGTTTTTAGCATTTTAGCTTGGGGGGTGGGGGAGGGGGGTTTAGGTTTTTTTTTTTTTTTTTTGGGAGGGGGGGGGGGGGGGTTAGGTTTTTTTATGTTTTTTAGCTATTTTAGGTTGTGTTCACATTGGTTCTCGCGGTTCTCGCAATAAGGGTGGTTCTCGCATGAACTCCTCCCTATATATATATATATATATATATAGGAATTGAAAATTATGACAAATGCGAGAATCAGACCGAAAGAAATAAAAAGGAAATCAGTAAACGAAAACATAAACAGTACAAATTTTATAGAAAGATTATCCGAAATGCTCAAATTAAAACCCAGAACTCAGTAAATTAAAGATTATCCCAAATGCCAAAACAGCACAAACAAATCTCATTGCCATTATGCCCAATTCCGGCCAAAAGTTGTTTTATTGGCATCTAGTTTTGTTATAGAAAATCCCTCGTAGGCCTTGATTATCCGATCCAACAGGCCTCCCTTTGACCCATTATGTAAAATTACTTTTTTTACATGTAATTTATAGAGATGTTAAAATAGATGGGGGAGTCAGACAGGTTGAGTAACAGGCCAGTGTGGGCAACGTTTAGAATGAGTTTTTGTCTTCTATATTCTTGAACCTCACAAATAATTGATGTTCTAGGTTCTAAAATAAAATGGTTCAGAAATTAGATAACTTTCAACCAGTTGACCCGTATAGTAATATGTGTTTGATATCTAAATACTTTGAAAGCAAGTTTAATAAATCTGACACATAAAAAAGGTTTAAAATATTCTGGAAAATGTCAAAAGAACTGCAAATAACCATATTCGATAAATGTATTTAGAACTTTTGTATTGGCAGCTAAACCATCTACTTAGTGGTCTAAATCCAGCTTATTTAAACTTTACAGATACATTAGTTTACTCTTGTATGTTTACAAAAAGATAATAAAAAAGTACGTAGGCTGCCACTATGTTTCTTTAAGTGACTTTCTTAGAATTTTAAAGTATGAATGTCTGTAAGTGTACTATCACAGGGTCGGTATACTATACCTTACTTGCATTTAGTAATCCACGTTCGGGTAATAGCGTAATACAAAGTTGAGCGACAGCTGATTTTGGTAGCCATCATGGATTAGTGATACTTGTCCATTTTCCTGCACATGGCAAAACAAATACACACCCCACCAAGGCCTTAACTTTATGTTATGCTAAAAAAACAAACACAATAAGAAAAAACTCTTTGTAG
Source organism: Helianthus tuberosus (assembly GCA_030545235.1). Taxonomy (NCBI): domain Eukaryota; kingdom Viridiplantae; phylum Streptophyta; class Magnoliopsida; order Asterales; family Asteraceae; genus Helianthus; species Helianthus tuberosus. The sequence goes on along the minus strand of CM060365.1, from coordinate 177,351,443 downwards.
CAATTATAAATAGTTAAGCAGCAAAGTATAAATTCTCACTAAAACACATTATGAATAACATGTATTCAACCTAAACATGTGCCTTATCTCAATTCTCTAAAGTTTTAGCTAAAATCAATGGGTCAACTATTGAATAGATAACATCATAAATAACATGCATTTTACTTAAACATGTACTTTATCTCAATTCTCAAACGGGTTACACGGGTTAAACAATGTATTATACATAATTTCATGTACCATTCTTTTGAGCTTCTTCACCGCTAGTGTTCCCAGCCAACCATTCAAAACGAACCGGGAAAGACCGATTATGCAATTCTTAACATCGTCGACACAAAGAAGCAAAGACTGATAGCCTTAGATGTTGTAGATGTATATTAGGGTCTGTGGGTCTGAAGCGGACGAAAGAGAAGGGGGAGGAAGTGGAATAAAGAGGCGTGGTGTAATCCCGCCTAAATGTAATCAATGAGACCTATGATAATGCCAGGTGGCATACGGAGACCTAAGAATATGCCAAGTGGCATATATACAACTGTGAAAATGAACTTATAGCCAATCAAGCATGCTACAGAGCCACCAATTCAGAGGAAGTAGAAGCCTCCATTTCTCACATCTATCATAACAAACCCAGTCTTCATTCACTACTGCAGCCAAGTTACAACAGCTGTACCAGAAACCAGCCCACCATTTTTCCATTCTAGGGAGGCCCAGGAACACTGGACCCATTACTAACAAAGTTGGTTTTGGACCTTTCTTTCCGAGTCTCCAAAACAAACATCATTTTTATAGTGTCTTTTTCATAGTAACCATGTAGACCTTTGCTTTGTCACCAAAAGATTGTCCTTTAACACCATGTTATCTCCAACTTCAAGTTCAGTATCAAGTTATCTTAAGAAATTTTATACGTCTCTCTCACACTTCCATTACTGTTTTTAGTATCTTCAAATTTCGACAGTATATGTTTTATTTTAAACAGATTAATTATCATTCTTTATACCATTTTCCAAGCTCTGCTTCTTTTTATTTCTTTTTGTATCCAGAACCGGCCGGTCAAGGTTTTCATTTAACAAATATATTCTTGTTATTGTTCAGTTTAAGGTCATGACCGAACTCGCCCCTAATTTTCTTGTTGTATATATTATGAGCGGCTTAGGTTCTATGTATATGAACAAACAAAGACTAAAGAAAACATAATTTGGGACCAAGTTACAACTTTTTAGTAAAAAAGATCATAATGTTCTACCATACATTAATAAAGAAAATCATATTTAAAGGAGCATACTGAACCATAGTGAATAAATTTAAGGTGTACCTTCCTTGGTGCAGTAGGATTTCTATCCATATAAAAAAACAATAAACCAAGTTTTCTCAATGCCATCCTCAATTGAAGTGTTACTGCAAAATACATACAAATATACTACAAAATCAATCAAGTTTTGTAAAATCAAAGAAGATGCTCACCTGTTAAGCAAGAGAAATCTGAGACAATAGGAGTACATGCCCTTTCGTCGGATAGGCAGCCGGAAACTCATCGGTATCCGGAACAATTGAATAAAAAGAAGTCTCAGTTCAAACACCAACAAACACACACCAAAATGTATCTTTTAGCCTAAATCATCTTCAATATTCTACTTTTAAAGCTATTTTCCTATCAAGTAAGAAAACAAACCACAAATTATTTCATAACAAAATAAAAAAAAAAGCTGCATAGTTGCTAATCGATTTAAAAGAATGCAATACCTGTGTAACCCTTGTTCTTAATATCTTGCAATACCTTTGGTGTGTATGCATATCCTGCAACATAAAAAATACCTTCTTGGTCAATCTCAAAGAAAACCCATGTCAGTAAAAACATAAACTTGTTGCTAATTTTTTAAGCCATGATTACATGATGATACCTGGTATAATGTGTTATTTTTAAAAACAATCAGAGTTCAAGTGTGTACATCATAGGATGAGACATAGGCCTATTCAGATAGTTTAAATACTGTTTTACACTATCTGTGGAGAGCAAAATTTCAATTTCCCAGTTTACACAGAATTATCTCAGCTTCACCAATTTTGCAGGCGAATGCAAACTTTAATCAGTATTGATTTGAGATAAAACCGAAATAACCCCCTATAATTTTACCATGCATGAGTTAACTTATTTCTTAGACCATCAATCATCATAGTGCACGCTAGGCCCTAAGCTTTCTTCTAACAATCACCAGAGAGTAGTGAACAAAGAGTGTTAACACATGTAACAGTTTGCCATAAAAACAACACAGAAAATAAAAAATAACCATATATTTACAAACCTCGAACCCTTTAGCTCCATTGTCCATAACAAACCACAGAACACAATAGCAAGCTGGCAAAAACAGGTCAACATAGCATCAACTGATAGATTCTTATCAAGCTTTACCTGCTTTATTAGACCTATTAAACTCATAAACCGTTAATGACAACTTAGATCATGATGGATTAGCAATTTATTGGTTGGGAGAAAAAGCTTGTAACGCAAAGACTCAGCAAGGCGTCCAAGAATCTTGTATATTATCACTGAAATAAAAACCATACATATTCCTCGATCAAGAACACTTCACGAGTCTTGCAGCGACCACCAATTGGTTAGACTTGGTGTTTTGGGCCATCCTCATAAACCTGACATCCTCCATTTTATAATCAAATGTGAAAAGCCCCACATTATTGATTATTGCATATTGTAAGATATTAAGAAACAATTCATTTATTTAACAAATAGTTAATTTATTTTATATATTTATTGAAAGAAAGATTAATCTTAAATATGCCATGAAATGCCTCAAAAACAAAAGTTCAATTATTTTCTTGAAACTGATGTAATACCAAACACAAACCCTAAACCTAAATTAGACATCAAGTTAAACTCAAACCGTGATTTATAACCCTTCAGCCTTTCGATTCCCTTTCACAAAGCCATCACTGATCTGATTCATTGATCAGTGCTCTCAATTACTGTCGTGACCTGGATTTGCCTCAAATCTACCACCGTGCCACCTTTAAATCGACCCCATCGCAGCTGCAACCCACTAAATAATGATGATTGAAAGTCTGATTTGTGACCAGCCCCATCACGCAGCCTAAACGATGAACAAATCGAACCGGAGAATTATTCAAATGTGAAACACAAATCAAGTTTCTAAAACCCTAAACAATGAATAAATCCGAAACAAAAATTTTGTTTATAAACCCTAAACGATCAAAAAAATGAACAAATGAAAAAAAAACTGGAAATTGACAAATTAATAGATCACATAACCATATACATCATACACACTATAACCACAAAAACAGACAACATGAATCATAGCAGAAATATAATAAAAAATGCATCTAAAGATAGAAATTACTAACCTTCGGAATCAACCAGGTGACCGATGATTAGGGTTTTTGAATTGAATTTCTGCAGTTGAACACGAACATCCCCGTCGTCAATCAGACTTAGATGAAAAACAACATGCCCTCAAGTGGGTTTAGGGTCGTTGACCTCAGAGAAGGTTTTGAATTTCAATAAATAAATCAAATTATGACTTAATTTTGTGAAACAAATTGAAATCTTGTGAATTAATAAAAATATGGAGTATTTTATTTCAAAACCTTTTACTGGTTACATTGTGCAACTGGCATTCCAATGTTCAAAATAAAAATACGAAAAACTTAACACATTACCTAATGTTCAACAGTATGCTTCCGATTGACTGAAAGGGCACATTGAGTTACAATTTTTTCTGCCATGTTCATCATGCTTTCATAGTCTGAATATGCTTCATATATCTGGACATTTTACCAATAAAACTAATCAATGGTGATTACACAAACATAAAAGGTTGTAATAGACAATTATGAATGAAACGACCGTGTATTAAAGGATATGAAGGCACATGATGCATATATTACCTCTATAGTTGTAAATTATGGCGAGTCGAAATGCCTTCATTCTAAATATTCTTCATATTTAATATACTTTCTTTCAAATCCCCCAACCTATACTGCAATCAGAACTCTAACCATATGAATACAGATACAATCTTACAAAACATTTATATAAAAAAAATAAATTAAATCTTAACTGAACCAAATTTTATATTTACCTATTAAGGGTACAATATCTAGAATCTCACAATCATTCTCTTCAAATGGAGTTCCATAGCAATTCTCAGGTAAAGATCCTAGTCAAGAGAGTTATGGTGTGTAATGAATGGTCAAGTATCTGCACCACCAACTGCTCCTTAATAAATTTTAGGTTAAAAAATAATTTCAAAAATTATATCAAACAAAAAAAAGTGTACGCCTTTACAGATGATTTACAAACCTAAAGAACTGGTGTATCAACTTCAATAAAGCCCACAAATTCGAGAGTTTGGCATATGACTGATACAACCTACTGAAGTAAAGCCAAATCAACATAATAGTTATAATTCTTTAGCTTTTAGCATTATATGAGTAATAAATAAGGAGATGATTTGAAAAGACAATGTAGCACACCTACCTTTACTTTTTTACAGAATACATCAGATACGTTAGGATTCGCAATCATGTCTACAGACATACATATACAAATATAACAACTTATAATAATGCTTTTAACATTAAGCTTATCTGAAGGCCATGAAATTATTTAAATTTGCACAACCATATTTACAACAAAAAATGGGTAAAGTGAGTGTGTGGCTATTAAGGAGTTACCCGCAGAGAATAATGGCAAAGGACTAAGATTGTTCCCCTTCTGATATGCTTCAATAGATTGCAGGATCTTGTATACCTATTAATTAAACACGCCCGAGATGATTCATAAAATCACAACAACAAAAGAAAAGAAAAGATAATATGAGCCTGTCCTGTAGACCTGATGCAATCTCTCCAAACACATGCTTGAATTGTGTGGGAACAGCAAGTGAGTGTTAACTATAAGTGGGGAAACGATCCACCAAACTATGGGGAAACAATTGATTAAACTATGGGTAAAAGTTAAAGACAATTAGTACCTCTACGGGAATCTCTTTCACTGGGTCAAATCATTCACCTTTTAGATTTCAAACTCCCTCAGAACTTTGCCATCTTCAAGCTAGTAAAAAATAAATCAATAGGCTATACAAAACAATAACTATTAATAAATTGACAAACCTATGTATATTGATGGCATGGGTCCATGTTTTCACCCATTTCAATCATTCCACTCATTTCCTTCTAGTTATTACAACTTTCAACATTTCAAACAAACACCTTTCACACATAGAGAAATTCTCAGATCAATTTACACTCGAAACAACAACGATCAGCCAATAAGGCACAAACTTTCATAAAGAAAGACAATTACAACCATAAAAGATAAATGAAATTGAAGGAGAATCAAGAGAAAGGAATTTGCCGCTCAAACTTCATTTATCTGGCTAAATAGCAATGCCACATCAGCAGGTGATGTTGCTGGCAAAGTTATTTTGCAGAATTACATTCAAAAGCAATTCTTGCTGAGCTTTTGCAATCCGGCAATCTTTCCATTGAAGATCTATACCTGTAAATATAGAAATCAAAGGATTGAAGACCTGGGATGAAATTCACGGACATACACCGAATGTGTTCATTAAACCTTTTAAAACCCTAAAATCGTTAAATCCCCAATTGAAAACCCCAATTGTAACATTGAAATTGTAATGCACCTAATCCAAACGCACCTGAATAGAAAGCCTCTTCCAAAAAAATGCCTGAGAACCCTAAATTCGAAACAAACGTGACGGAGTGTGAACGAAAGGGATCAAAAATATGGTTAACGAATTCCATTAAGTATCTAAAAGAAACTTACAATTTATTCAAAGAACTAAAACCAGATCTGAACAAAAACGATTACGTTCACACGATCAGAATCCGATCTCATACCGTAGCCCTCAAATTCTTTCTGGATCTTCGAAGTTTGAAGGTCTGAAAATCACACATATCATAATTAGGGTTTTGTAGAAACGTAGGATTATAAGATTAAAACTTAACATACCAAGATCTAGTTCAGAGGGTAACGATTTAGGATGAATCAGAGAATCGCCTCGCTGAGAATTAGGGTTTATGAAAGATAAATCAAGATTAAACAAATATGAAACACGAATCAATGCATAAAGACATATGTGGATCAGATTTAGGATCGAAAATGACTTACTTGTTGCCTTTAATCGATGCTTTCAATCCTTGCTTTAGACACCTAGGTTTGCGATTTGCAAAATAAGATATGGAAAGGTTGAGGAGAGAGAGATGGCTGTAGGAAAAAACGTAGGTGAGAAGGAGATATAGGAAATAGATTGGCGCCCATTGTGAATTCTCAGACCAAAGAGGGTGTCCACATCATCAAAATGATTGGCTAAGAATAACCCTTGTGGCCTAAGAGAATTCATTTAGTATAATAGATAGATACAACACATGTAATCAATTATTTTTGGCAATGGAATTGCCAAAAACCATAACGTTAACAACAATTGAAAACTTCGGTGTAACACCCCGTGTTTTGGAAGTCAAAGTGAAAGTCAAGATTGAAGTCAAAGGAAGAAAAAATTGCTAATTGCGATCTGTCTCTCCTTGCTCAATTCCTGTTTTGACTTCTTTGACTTGTAATTAGTCTATTTTATTATCACTTTAGTTGTATTATGTGGAGTATCTATTAATAATCGCTTGGTAATCGCTAATTATCGCATAAATTAATCGCTTATTCGCTATCGTAATCGCACTCGCAACTCGAATTTCGCATTTTTGGTTATTGTTATACGTGTGTGTATGCCTTATGTGTTACTTGTGCATGTTTATTTATGTATGTAGTGGTAATCAATCGAATCGCAATCGAACTCAATCGCAATCGAATCGCAAACGCTAAACGAATACGAAATCAGGATGCTTGTATGTTGATATAGTAGTTGGGATTAAAAGTAATTTGACTAGGAAACTCTATCGCATCGCAACGCTCGCAATCGCAATCGAAACAACAAAACTCGTAGCACCGAACACTCGAACAAGGTAACTGATCGACCAGGCGACCAGTCGATCGACCAGCCGTTCGATGGGACTACCGTCCGATCGGACAAGCTGTCCGATCGGGCTGCCTAACCGTTCGACCAGCCCCTCTCCACTCTTTTCCACTTTGGGTAACCCTATAAATACCCTTGTCACTTTCAAACTTTCTACTTTTGGCAAGTGACGTCCGACCAGTGCTCTAACCTCGCTTTATCTTCGATTTCTCGCAATCCCGGTAAGATCTCGTCCTAAATATTGTACTTCCTTAATCTACACGCACTCCTACACCTTTCTATCTTTTGAATCTTAACTTTTAACCGTGAAATCATCAATATTCAAGGTGTTCTAGGATGACGTCATCATGTGTTCTTGAAGAACTTCATGTTTTGGCCTCAATCCACCAAGAATAACATGGATCTAACCGATTTCCACATAAACAAACAAAGAACCTTCATAGATCTAGACATATTCACAATGAAAAAGATTGAAAGATGGTTTTCCAACTTTCTTTCAACTCTTTTACACCCAAAGCATTCAAAACCGATGGAATCGGAGCTTGTGCCGACTACTACTCATTCTTGTGGTTGTGTTGGCTCAAGATCTGGATTCTACCCACGAGACTACCGATTTCAGGTTAAACATAGAACACCGTCTCGAACCATTAACTGACCAGATTCGGGTGATTCCTGTCCGATCAGGAGTACCAAGTATCGACGAGGTTTCTGTTGCTTAACACGTTATCAAAACGTCTCGATAAAATGACAAACAATCAGAACCACCAAGTGTAAGACGAACTGGTCGACCAGGATGGAGTGTCGTCCGATCGAACAGCCAATCCGAACGACTGGCCAATCCGAACGACTTGCACCATTGGTCCCACCTTAGTTTTCAAATCAACTCTCAAGAGTTTTGGAACACCGAACGGATTGTCGTCCGATCGAGTTACCACTCGATCGACCGACCATCCGACTATGTGATGTTTCGAAACTTCAAACACTTAAACAATTTTCAACATGTTCAATGCACATGGGATGTCACCCGATCGAACAACCGTCCGATCGAGTAACAACCTGCTGTGAACTTGTTCTCGCTGAAGTGTCCAACCTATCGGATTATCGCCCGATCGAACGGTCGTTCGATCCATCGACCTGAAAGGTAGAGATACTTCGATGTTTTCAAAATACTACAACGAAAACTTCAAAAGTCAAGCCATCATACACAAACACATCCTTCCTAAAGGAAGAAACAATCCACTCGAACGGCCATCCGACCGGACGACCGTCCGAACGGACTACCACTCGCACGACTGGTTGTCCGATCGGATTACCATCCGATTGAACTGCTGTCCGACTCACTCGTACTTTGCATCGTTTTACGCGTCACTTATCGTTATGCTATCGTTCTGATCAGGCTAACCTCAATCTCTAGCGCTCCCTTCAATCCATCAACCACTGTGAGTATACTCGATCCCTTTTTGCTTTACGCACTTTTGGGTGTTACATACGTTACTTATACAAAATCACATCGAACACACTACGCAATACTTTAAACGCTAACCGTTACCGCATGTTATACGTGACTTAATGAATGCTTGTTTGTTATGTGTACACATGGAATGCTGTCTACCTGCCTTAGCAACGATAGTACTATTAGTTTGGACTCAGCACCCGTTCACTTAGGGGTTGTGAAGGACAATTACCTACATGGCTCACAGTGGTGAGTATGTATCGCGAACTGCCTTGGGCAGTCATTGGTAGGTTCATGTCGATAACTAACATGCCTCATTTCACTATGTGTACGTGCTGGTTATGCGTAACGCTTTCGAACTCTATATGCTATTATCAAACTTGTATGCTCACCTTTACACTATGTGTATTGACTTTTACTTTAACGTATGTGACAGGTGCTTAGGATGCTTAAATGCTTTACTTTGCGGTGATGAAATTGAGGCTAGGGCAAGTCTAGAAACCAACAATAAACAATTGTCTGTAATAGAAATCTGAGTTGTCGGAACAGAACAATTTGACTAGATTTGTCTGTAATAATTTGTTTACCTTTTGAGACATGGTATGGGACGTGTTATTTTAAATTAATTGGTAATGATAATTGTTATGGAAACTTCTGGATAATCTGTTTCGCTCAGTGCCATGCCCCGATGTTTCCGCCATCGGTTGGGGTGTGACAGATTGGTATCAGAGCCATAACTATAGGGAATTAGGCAAGACACGACCTAGTCCGGGTAGAAGTCTTAGAGACCTAGTCTATAGTTAGGTACCAATAGACCAACTCGTGCAAATCCAGTAGGGATTATGTATGAGCTTACTGATATTCCTCGCTATTCTCGCGTACGCTACACTATCACTGCACTCGAATTTTCAAACATGAATGAGCTATTAGGTCGAGATTAGGTGTGAAAACCTCAAACTCTCGACTAAATTGCTAGTTCAACCCACATTTTCATCTATAAACACGAGAAATTGCGTTGAAATAGGAGTGAAATCCATACTTTAACGCATAATTCTCTTTTATTCTATCAAAACAGGGACGAAGTTGTTAAGCCAGGGGTGAAACCCTAACCTTGACAACTTGCTCCGACCTTTACATGGTTTTCCAAAACTCTCACCAAAGTCTCGACGGACTCCAACGACTTGAAGTCACGATATGACTAAAGGGATGCGTGCCGAACGCCCAAGAATCGAGGTAGAAGCACGGTCCTGAAGGTCAAGTGTGTGCAACAAGTCCTTGAGAATAGTCGAATCACTTTGGTTAGTCAATGTCTAATAGCCGCAGACGGTCTACTTCTCGATTTTTATGTGTTTTGATTCTGAGCCCGCAACTGCTGACTCTGATGATTCATCGATTTTATGGGTTTGTATGTGTGTTTACCTGTTTATGTGTTTAATTTTGGAGAATTATTCAATTTTTTCTTTCACCTTGATCGACACGCATGACTCGCACTGCACTTCTATCTCAAAACGCTGACAAATCGCTAAGTTATGGACGACCTTATGTTATGTCATACGCTTTTACTATACTACTCGATATATTAATCGTGATCGCTATTCTCGAACATTCGCGAACTTGGAATGATAGGTTTCTGTATTCTGACTGCATCTTGAGATTAGGTGACTATGTGCTTCCGTGATTCTGTGCCCTACGTGCTTATGTGCTTCTGTGTTTATGTGAATCTGTGATTATGTGCCTATGTGTTTATGTGATACATATTACATTGTGTTCCTGAGCTTTAGTAGTATCAGATGCGTGAGGTGAGATACGATTATGGCGTGTTTGAGACCTATGACGATGTCTGTTGCAGACAATGTCAACTGGACCTTCATCTGGACCCCGTCACACACGACTCTATCGTCAAGAACAGAGGGACAAACGCCTTGCTGCCATCCTCGCTAAACAAGTGGCAAAGGTTGTGCCTCAGATCGTGAGTGAGATTTACGAGAATGTTAGCAAATCATCTGAGGAGTCTAGAACCGAAGCTCCTAAAGTTGCTACCAAGACTGCTTTCAGCATCAAGCAGTTCAAGGCATGCGGTCCGAAGGAATTCACTGGAGAAGATGGCCCAACAGCTATGTTTCAATGGTTCGATTCCGTCGAAGTCACTCTGCGCCAGAGTGGATGTCCAGAAAATCTCCGCACTCTAAACGCTACCGGCGTCTTCCAGTCCCGCGCATTAGACTGGTGGACGGCCGATAGAAACAAACGCGGAAATGATGCAGCCTATGAGCTGACATGGGAAGAGTTGAAGGCCATCATGATGGACGAATTCTGCCCTCCCCATGAACGCCAAAAGCTGGAGAACGAATTCTGGAACATTAAGCAGAAGGAAGGTGATAACGCTGCCCTGACTGCTCGCTTTAAGCAGCTCAGCATCATCTATCCCGATCAAGTGAAGACGTCCGACATGGCGATCAAGAAATACATCCGAGCTCTACCCGACTGTGTTGCGGATTTTGTGCATGCCGCAAAGACAGCAACGATGAAGAAACCTACTTGCTTGCCGCTGAAATCAACGACAAGCGGGTAAAAGCTGGTTTTTGGGATAAAACTTCGAAGAACCTGCACCAAGTCACCGCCATACCAGCCTCCGAAACCGCCGCCGCTCAATCGTCAAAGTCCTCACGCCGCAAGAAGAAAAACAACAACAGCTCCAGCAACAAGAACTGTGCTGCCACCACCACTGCTGCTCCACTTCAAGCCGTACCGGCTCAGCAGCAGTTCCATCACCGCCCAGCATCAGTTACTTATGCACCGCCAGCAAATCGTGCATACACAGGCCCCCACCCGGCTTGCCCAACATGCTCTTATCATCACCCGGTGGGTCTCGCCTGTCGTTTCTGCGCTCACTGCAATATGTACGGCCATTTTACTGCTAACTGCCGTGCTGGTCCCCGTCAAGCGCCAACTCAAGCCACTTCTCATCAAGCTCTGCTCCCAGCCCGCAAGGCCAACAAGCGGCTCAGGCACCCGCAGTCAACGCCCGAGTCTGCTTCGCATGTGGTGATCCCAACCATTTTGCAAACATGTGCCCGAATAGGGTTGTGAAACAAGAGCCTCAGCAGCAGCAGACTCATCAGCAGCAGCAACAAGCCGCACGCGCCAGAACTTTCAACATCAATGTGCGCCAAGCCTAGGCTGACAACAACGTGGTGAATGGTACGTTTCTTGTGAATGGTATTTATACTTCATGTTTGTTTGATACTGGAGCCGATAATTGATTTGTGTCGTTCGAATTCGAGAAGCTTTTTAGTCGTAAACGCTCCCATCTCCCCTCGACGTTCGATGTTGAAGTCGCTACCGGAAGAACTGTCACCGTTAATTCTGTTCTACGTGATTGTACTCTTGAGCTCAACAATCACATCTTCCCAATCGACCTTATTCCGATGCAACTCGGAAGTTTTGACGTCATAGTAGTCATGGACTTTCTTCGCGAAACCATGCTGAAGTTGTGTGCTTCGATAAGATGATTCGATTCTCACTCGCGAATGGTGATTTATTGTGTGTTTATGGCGAAACTGCTTCGAAAGGTCTAAAACTCATGTCATGTGTCCAAGCTAGCAAGTATCTCCGCAAGGAATACAGAGCTTTCTTGGCTAACATTGTAGTAGCGGAGAAGGAAAAGAAAGGAAAGACAAAAGTGAAAGACGTTCCTGTGGTTCGTGAATTTCCTAATGTGTTCCCTGACGATCTTCCCGGTCTTCCGCCAAATCGTGATATCGACTTTCGTATCGACCTCATTCCTGGAGCCAACCCTGTTGCCAAAGCTCCTTACCGACTCTCACCGTCCGAAATGCGTGAACTCTTGAATCAGCTACAGGAATTACTTGAGAAAGGCTTCATTCGCACGAACAACTCTCCTTGGGGCGCGACAGCCCTTTTCGTCAAAAAGAAGGATGGGTCGTTCAGGATGTGCATCGACTATTGGGAATTGAATAAGTTAACTATCAAGAACCATTATCCCCTGCCTCGCATTGATGATTTGTTTGATCAGCTACAAGGTGCTACCTGCTTCTCGAAGATCGATCTACGCTCAGGCTATCACCAGTTACGCATTCAAGAGGAGGATATACCCAAAACCGCCTTCCGCACTCGTTATGGCCATTATGAATTCGTTGTTATGCCTTTCGGTTTAACCAACGCACCCGCGGTTTTCATGGATCTGATGAATCGCGTGTGTAAACCATATCTCGACCGTTTCGTCATCGTGTTCATCGATGATCTCTTGATCTATTCCAAGTCGAAGGCCGAACACGCGCACATCTACGTTTGGTACTCGAGCTACTCCAAGGGAATCGACTCTATGCCAAGTTCTCCAAATGTGAATTTTGGTTGGAGGAGGTTCAGTTTCTGGGTCACGTTGTAAAAGTCAAGGTATTCACGTCGATCCCGCGAAGATTGAAGCAGTCAAGAGTTGGATTACACCCAAGAACCCTTCTGAAGTCCGTTCTTTTACTCGGATTGGCGGGCTATTATCGACGTTTTATCAAAGGATTCTCGAAGATCGCTGTGCCGCTTACCGCTCTTACGCATAAAGACAAGCCTTTTGTTTAGGGAACTGAACAAGAGTCTGCCTTTCAAACCCTCAAGCACATGCTTTGCAATGCTCCTGTTCTCACATTGCCCGACGGAAACGACGACTTCATTGTCTATTGTTATGCCTCCAACCTTGGTCTTGGTTGTGTTCTTATGCAGCGGGGTAAGGTTATAGCTTACGCATCTCGTCAGCTCAAAATCCACGAGTAGAACTATACAACCCATGATCTCGAGCTAGGCGCAGTTGTTTTTGTGTTAAAGATTTGGCGACACTACCTGTATGGTACCAAGTGTACGATCTTCACCAATCATAGGAGCCTACAATATATCTTTGATCAGAAAAACTTAATATGCGTCAACGCCGATGGGTAGAACTTCTCAACGATTACGACTGTGAGATTCGTTATCACCCAGGCAAAGCAAATGTCGTTGCCGACGCACTCAGCTGACGGAGCTATCTGCTCAGCATACGTAATGTTCAAGCCCAATACGATCTCGAAACCCGCATCCGCGAAGCCCAGCATGCCTGTTTTAATGAACGCACTTTGAAGAAGGAACGAATCTATCACGATGGAGCCCAACTTGTGAATAAGCCGAATGGGATATTCCATTATCTGGACCGGATTTGGATCCCTAAACGGACCGATTTGCGAAAGATTTTGATGGACGAAGCCCACAAATCCCGGTATTCTATTCATCCCGGTGCCGATAAAATGTATCAGGACCTTTGCTACAAGTACTGGTGGCCGGGCATGAAAAGGGATATTGCTCTCTACGTTGGAAATTGCCTGACTTGTGCAAAGGTCAAGGCTAAACACCAAAGACCCTCTGGCTTACTCGAACAACCGCCGATCCCTATATGGAAGTGGGAGAGCATAGCTATGGATTTCATAACAAAGCTTCCGCACACGTCATCAGGTCATGACAGCATCTGGGTTGTTGTTGACCGTTTGACCAAATCAGCCCACTTTTTGCCAATACGGGAAGACTACAAGGTCGAACGATTAGGCCGAATCTACACCAATGAGATCATTTGTCGACATGGGACGCCTCGCGACATCATCTCTGACCGTGATGCTCGGTTTACGTCGTGACTGTGGGAAACGTTTCAAGCAGCTCTCGGTACTGCGCTTAACCTAAGTACCGCATTCCATCCTCAAACCGACGGTCGGACTGAAAGAACGATCCATACCCTTGAAGACATGCTCCGTTCGTGTGTCATAGATTTCGGTGGTAATTGGGATGCATACCTGCTGTTAGTCGAATTCTCGTATAACAACAGCTATCATACCAGCATTCAAATGGCACCATTCGAGGCTTTATACGGAAGAAAATGTCGATCGCCTATTGTGTGGCACGAGATCGGTCACTCGCAATTAACCGGTCCCGAGCTATTGCAAGAAACGACTGACAAAGTCCTGCAAATTCGAGACAACTTGCTGAAAGCTCGAAGTCGATAGAAAAGTTACGCCGATAGACGACGCAAGCCCCGTGAATTTGACGTTGGTGACTACGTACTCCTAAAGGTGTCACCTTGGAAGGGTGTGGTCAGATTCGGCAAGAAAGGGAAACTAACGCCTCGATATGTTAGACCTTTTAAGATTCTGGAAAGGATCGGAAAAGTCGCCTACAGACTCGAACTACCGGAGGAACTTAGTAATGTCCACCCGACTTTCCATGTGTCAAACCTCCGAAAGTGCCTAGCTGAGCATGATTTAATTGTACCTCTCGATGACTTCCAAGTAAACGAAACACTACACTTCGTGGAGAAGCCTGTCGAAATCATGGATTTCCAAACCAAGCAGCTCAGACGCTCGCGCATTCCTATTGTGAAAGTCCGATGGGAAGGCAAACGAGGCGCAGAGTTCACTTGGGAACTCGAAAGCGACATGAAGGCGAAGTACCCGCAGTTGTTTGTTACGGCTTCGGCCTAATTTTGGGACGAAATTCCCTCAACTAGGGGAGGCTGTAACACCCCGTGTTTCGGAAGTCAAAGTCAAGATTGAAGTCAAAGGAAGAAAAGATTGCTAATTGCGATCTGTCTCTCCTTGCTCAATTCCTGTTTTGACTTGTAATTAGTCTATTTTATTATCACTTTAGTTGTATTATGTGGAGTATCTATTAATAATCGCTTGGTAATCGCTAATTATCGCATAAATTAATCGCTTATTCGCTATCGTAATCGCACTCGCAACTCGAATTTCGCATTTTTGGTTATTGTTATACGTGTGTGTGTGCCTTATGTGTTGCTTGTGCATGTTTATTTATGTATGTGGTGGTAATCAATCGAATCGCAATCGAACTCAATCGCAATCGAATCGCAAACGCTAAACGAATACGAAATCAGAATGCTTGTATGTTGATATAGTAGTTGGGATTAAAAGTAATTTGACTAGGAAACTCTATCGCATCGCAACGCTCGCAATCGCAATCGAAACAGCAAAACTCGTCGCACCGATCACTCGAATAAGGTGACTGATCGACCAAGCGACCAGTCGATCGACCAGCCGTTCGATCGGACTGCCGTCCGATCGGACAAGCTGTTCGATCGGGCTGCCTAACCGTTCGACCAGCCCCTCTCCACTCCTTTCCACTTTGGGTAACCCTATAAATACCCCTTGTCACTTTCAAACTTTCTACTTTTGGCAAGTGACGTCCGACCAGTGCTCTAACCTCGCTTTTTCTTTGATTTCTCGCAATCCCGGTAAGATCCCGTCCTAAATCTTGTACTTCCTTAATCTACACGCACTCCTACACCTTTCTATCTTTTGAATCTTAACTTTTAACTGTGAAATCATCAAGATTCAAGGTGTTCTAGGATGACGTCATCATGTGTTCTTGAAGAACTTCATGTTTTGGCCTCAATCCACCAAGAATAACTTGGATCTAACCGATTTCCACATAAACAAACAAAGATCCTTCATAGATCTAGACATATTCATAATGAAAAAGATTGAAAGATGGTTTTCCAACTTTCTTTCAACTCTTTTACACTCAATGCATTCAAAACCGATGGAATCGGAGCTTGTGCCGACTACTACTCATTCTTGTGGTTGTGTTGGCTTAAGATCTGGATTCTACCCACGAGACTACCGATTTCGGGTTAAACATAGAACACCGTCTCGAACCATTAACTGACCGGATTCGGGTGATTCCTGTCCGATCAGGAGTACCAAGTATCGACGAGGTTTCTGTTGCTTAACACGTTATCAAAACGTCTCGATAAAATGACAAACAATTAGAACCACCAAGTGTAAGACGAACTGGTCGACCAGGACGGAGTGTCGTCCGATCGGACTGCCGTCCGATCGTACAGCCAATCCGAACGACTTGCACTATTGGTCCCACCTTAGTTTTCAAATAAACTCTCAAGAGTTTTGGAACACCGAACGGATTGCCGTCCGATAGAGTTACCACTCGATCGACCGACCATCCGACTATGTGATGTTTCGAAACTTCTAACACTTAAACAATTTTCAACATGTTCAATGCACATGGGATGTCACCCAATTGAACAACCGTCCGATCAAGTAACAACCTGCTGTGAACTTGTTCTCGCTGAAGTGTCCAACCTATCGGATTGTCGCCCGATCGAACGGTCGTTCGATCGATCGACCTGAAAGGTAGAGATACTTCGATGTTTTCAAAATACTACAACGAAAACTTCAAAAGTCAAGCCATCATACACAAACACATCCTTCCTAAAGGAAGAAACAATCCACTCGAACGGTAACGGCCATCCGACCGGACGACTGTCCGAACGGATTACCACTCGCACGACTGGCTATCCGATCGGATTACCATCCGATCGAACTGCTGTCCGACTCACTCGTACTTTGCATCGTTTTACGCATCACTTATCGTTATGCTATCGTTCTGATCAGGCTAACCTCACTCTCTAGCGCTCCCTTCAATCCATCAACCGTTGTGAGTATACTCGATTCCTTTTTGCTTTACGCACTTTTGGGTGTTACATACGTTACTTATACAAAATCATATCGAACACACTACGCAATACTTTAAACGCTAACCGTTACCGCATGTTATACGTGACTTAATGAATGCTTGTTTGTTATGTTTACACATGGAATGTTGTCTACCTGCCTTAGCAACGATAGTACTATTAGTTTGGACTCAGCACCCGTTCACTCGGGGGTTGTTAAGGACAATTACCTACATGGCTCACAGTGGTGAGTATGTATCGCGAACTGCCTTGGGCAGTCAACCCGCAGTCATTGGTATCGATAGATTCATGTCGATAACTACTAACATGCCTCATTTCACTCTGTGTACGTGCTGGTTATGCGTAACGCTTTCGAACTCTATATGCTATTATCAAACTTGTATGCTCACCTTTACACTATGTGTATTGACTTTTACTTTAACGTATGTGACAGGTGCTTAGGATGCTTAAATGCTTTACTTTGCGGTGATGAAATTGAGGCTAGGGCAAGTCTAGAAACCAACAATAAACAATTGTCTGTAATAGAAATCTGAGTTGTCGGAACAGAACAATTTGACTAGATTTGTCTGTAATAATTTGTTTACCTTTTGAGACATGGTATGGGACGTGTTATTTTAAATTAATTGGTAATGATAATTGTTATAGAAACTTCTGGACAATCTGTTTCGCTCAGTGTCATGCCCCGATGTTTCCGCCATCGATTGGGGTGTGACATTCGGGTTTCAAGCATGCAAAGGCGAGACACTGAAAGAATTGCTTATAAGTTAACAACTATAAAATATATCATGATACATTATCATTCAACACAATCACCACCACAGTTGAATTCGAAAAAACATATGTACAAATGGATAAACAAGAGATGAGTAAAAGATGATAAATGACGCACATCTAACCTCGTTCATGCTCTTTATCGATGGGATGCAGATGACGCCGTCAGCAAAAGAGTAACGTGAATCGACATCAATGACAATGAATCCATCAAGGTTAGTACTATTACTAAACGAATCACTAGTAGCATGCACGTGTTGTAAAATGTCGTTCGTACTCAAACTTTTTCTTATCGGATCATGATCTTACCGGAGCCATCATCAACGGTATGACCGTTTATCCAACAACCTTAATGTGATTCCAGCATCATATTTTCACTCAACAAGTCAATCAATCTATAAAAATGATAGAAATTTTGTTATGTGATTGATTAAATTTGGAATAAGTGCATAGTTCGCCGATAATCTTCAAACTTATCATTGAGATCAGTCAGGTGTGGAAATCTAATGGTCTTACAATTTAATAAATCTTCTAGTAAAGAAGTCATTTATGTATATTAAGACCTAATAAAAAGAGTTAGAAATGATATATTGTAAAGGGTAAAGTTGTCATAAAAATACTATGAATGATACATATGGTATTTATTTTTATTATTTTTTTATTTGGATATACATGATACATTGGTTTCTATCAAAATGATAGTAAATCCAAGAACCAAACATACAATGATTTTTTATTTGTATAAACTTATGCGAATCATACCATATGAAATCTGGGGTGTGACTATATGAGATGACACGAATCAAACACAAAACTTATGGGTTTACTAAACTCAAACTTACATGAGATGACACGAATCAAATACAAAACTTATGGGTTTGCTAAACTCAAACCTACAATTGTAGAGCACATATGTGGGAGGTAGCAATTATATAGTGTGGTAAGATGTAAAACGTACAAAGTTTATTTTACTAAACTCGAATCATGTTAAAGTTTTCGAATTCGTATCTAGTTTCATCGGCAACTTTTTAACATGAAGTTAACATTCCAATGGTGAAATACACCAACAAAAATGATACTGATTAACAGAAGAATCTGTAATATGATAGGATTACCAAAACTAGTATCAAAACATCATTTACAATGATTATATTTACAAAAGAAATTTAAATAATTTACACTTTAGAGCCGAGCAACATATTTCAACTTTATTAAAGCTGCATTCATTTAAAATCCAATTAATTAAAATTATTTCCAAATAAAACTATACCTAATAATTACACCGCATTTTTATTCTTTACAACATTTTGTTTTCACATTATTAATTAATATTTTAATAGATCATGGTGACCATGTTCACCTTAGTCCACTGAATTTAATTAATGCCGCTGATTAGCTGTTTGTTTCTATTTTTATTTTTTTTTGGACGGCGACTTTCACAACAGACGGCAAGGCCGCTCACTACCTATAATTCGGTAGCTTACCAATACCTCACTCCCGCAACCAAGACTATGTTGTCTTAACCGGGCCCACGCTTGGTGCATTAGAGTTTGGCTGGCGTCCCCCGAGAAAATTTCCAGCCCCCTGCCCATATGACAGGAGTTGCACCCTCCGCAAGAGCTGACACTCTCCGGAGTAAATGCACTGTAATAGAAAACTCGGGCGCTCCTCAGGTTCGAACCGGCGCCAATGGCCCCAAGTTCTTACCCTCATTGTTGCTGGCCACTGGGCTGGGAGCCAGTGGTTGTTTGTTTCTATTTAAAACACAAACTTTATTTATTGTAAAAAAAAATCAAAAAAAATAAAATATACTTTTGTTTTTTCAATTTACAATTTCCATCCCCTAAATTCCCTCTGTATTTGAGCTGTCTGCCTCCACAATATTGACTAGTTCACGCGTATAACTTCTATTTTCCACTATATAACCTTAACCTTCTTTCCTCAGTCCAGCAGGTAAAGTCGATCTTACCTACCTGCAATCCTATTTTCGGATCCAGAATTCACATTTGTAAAATCTGTTTCAGACACCCAAATTCATCAATCTAACATGGATGAAGTGTTGTTTCCATCAACACCCGGGAAGATCAAGAGCGACCGCCGCACCTTTCACCGGTGTTTCGCATCCACCAGCACTATGTTCCTATGGGCGTTGTTTCTAATCGCCTTAACGGCGTCGTACTTAAGCTTCATCGCCACCGGCAACCACCACATCCACCACACATCTCACCGGAGCGTCACCGGACCCCACTGGGAGAAACGCGTTCTTTCATCTTCACAAATCCACCGGAAAAACGGCTTCTCCGTTCTCGTCACCGGCGCTGCCGGTTTCGTCGGGACACACGTGTCACTCGCGTTGAAAAAACGCGGTGACGGTGTCGTCGGAATCGATAACTTCAACGATTACTACGATCCGACGTTGAAAAAAGCTCGAAGGAAGATGTTAGAGTCTAAAAATATTTTTATTATAAATGCTGATATTAACGACCAGGATATATTAGCAAAACTTTTTGAAATTGTTGCTTTCACACACGTGATGCATTTGGCTGCACAGGCGGGTGTCCGGTACGCGATGGAGAATCCTAAGTCGTATGTTCATAGTAACATTGCGGGTTTGGTTACATTACTTGAGCAATGCAAGTCAGCCGACCCGCAACCCGCGGTCGTATGGGCGAGTTCGAGTTCGGTTTACGGGTTAAACGACAAGGTTCCGTTTTCAGAATCGGATCGGACGGATCAACCCGCTTCGCTTTACGCGGCTACGAAAAAAGCGGGTGAAGAAATTACGCACACTTATAATCATATTTACGGGTTGTCGATAACCGGGTTGAGATTTTTTACGGTTTACGGGCCATGGGGCCGACCTGACATGGCTTATTTTTCGTTTACGAAAAATATTTTACAGGGTAAACCGATAACAGTGTATCGTGGGAAGAATGGGGTAGATTTGGCACGGGATTTTACGTATATTGATGATATTGTGAAAGGATGTGTGGGGTCGTTGGATACCGCGGGTAAGAGTACCGGGTCGGGTGGGAAGAAAAAGGGGGCCGCCCCGTACAGGATTTTTAATTTGGGTAATACCTCGCCTGTTACGGTACCGACACTCGTGAGTATACTCGAAAAGAATTTGAAGATGAAAGCGAAGAAGAATGTGGTGGATATGCCTGGAAATGGTGATGTTCCGTTTACACACGCGAATATAAGTTTAGCTCAACGCGAACTCGGGTATAAACCTAGTACGGATCTGCCCACCGGGTTGAGGAAGTTTGTTAAATGGTATCTTTGGTACTATGGTTATGAACAAGGCAAGGTCAAGTCTGTAAAGTCATAGTTTTGATTTATTTTTTGTTTAGGATTCTTTTTTTAATTTGATGAAGAAAAGAAAAAGATATGATGAGCAAGATTCTTTGCTTAAAATGAGGAAGACTTAGAAAAATATTCTCATTTTTTTCTAATTTATATTTTTTGACATTTGTAATTTGTGAACACAAGTTTCCTCTTGATTAATATGATATATTTAATTTAATTGTCTCTTGATTTACTTTTATCATATTTACCAATAATACATTTTCATATCTTATCATGTCTTCTACTCTTCTATGTTACAATCTTTATAGAGAGTGTATAAATAACAAGTATCTAGCAAGTGACCTATTTAATGGGCCATTGCATACAATATTTAACCAATCGTATAAAAAGTTCAAAAGGACATCTTTTTGGTCATTGGAACCAATTTTTGCCTTCTCACCTATAACCACATCAACTTCATCCGGACGGTGGACATCATCAAAGAAAATGCGTTTTTGGATATGTTAACCTAGATTGGGATAGATGGTGTGAGTTTAATATTCGTGATGTAATTTTGTAAGTTCGATTTTTTATTTCTTCCTGGCCTGGTTTTCTATTATTTCTAATAAAAGTCTCGCCGTTCAAAAAAACCTATATTCCGGTAAACGAACATCGGAGACATTAACTGTACATATTCATTTTTAAACTTTTATCTTTTACTTTCTATTAAAAACTACATTAATATTGTGGTCCAGTTAAAATTATAAAAACAGTGTTTCAACTAAATTATAAAAAGATGACATATATTTTGCAATTAATTTATAGGTTGGTCTACAACTTTTTTAAAGTAACAATTCATACACTTTTAGTTCTACGAACAAACTACATATTTTTTTTGTCCACTACAAGAATTGAACGAACCATCACCATTTAAAAAGATAAAACATTATCCAACATTTGCAAATGCTAGGCCGAAGGCCTTTTGGTATGTTGGTCTATACATATCTTCAATGCATAACCAACATAAAGTAAATAATTCTGAAAACCACACTAAAAGTTGTATTTATCGTTTTGATTATGATATATAAGACGGTTATGTAACCTTATAACTACGTCTAGTAGCATTACGCACAAAAACTTATTCAGCTCTCATATTTTTTTTTATTTGAAACTGATTTTGTATCGTATAACCCCTAATAGCATCTAAAGTAGATAATAAATTAGTTCCAAACAAAGTCTAACAATTTTCCTGTTAAATATTGTATTTAGTATATAAGAACGGAAAATATTTTGTGTTCATTTATACACCAAACTAGGTTAGCATTCTGTATATTACACGGTTTAATATACGGCAAATGAAAAAAAAATTGTTTATAATATTAGTAACTTTGACATTGCATTTATTCACTCATGTATTCAAATTTAATTTAAAATTAGTATTTCCCAAACAATCGGGAATACCCAAACCCACACCCACGTATATGTAACCGGTTGCATCATATGTCATAATTTTGTGAAGATTTAACCTAATAAATAAGTAACTGGTTGTGTCATGTGTTATAATTATGTGAACACAAGATTTTTTTTTCCGTTTCTTTTATTTCACCTCTTCGTATTATCTTTCTTAGTTTAAAATAGTTAATTAAAAAAACAATGATAAAGAAACATAATGTATTAAATTAATTAGTAACTTATAGTAGTTGTTTACGAAGTGTTAGGATATAATAGGAAGTTTATTTGGTTAAGAAGGCTAGGAAGTAATTTTGACTATCCATTTATTTAATCAAGGGCTAAGATTAAATGAGGGAAATTGAAAGGAAAAAAAAAGAGACGCTCGGGTTTGTTTAGGGGCATTCTAGTCAATCCAAGACAATAGTTTCTCTCTCCTCCAATTCCCCCCGTTTTTTAAACGTTAATAACTCTTTCATACGACATTATTTTTTTATAAAAATTGCACCAAAAAAACAAGTGTTTTTTTATCTTTAAAACGAGTATACTATTGCTATATTTTTGAAAAAAAAATTTGAAAACCCAGTTGCGTAAAACGCAATAGAAAAAAAACCTAAAAAATGACATTTTCCTAAAACGCAATGCACAAAAAACACAAAGAAATGTCTTATTTGTAAAACGCAATGGCCAGAAAACACAAAGAAATGTCTTATTTCTAAAACGCAATAGCCTAAAAACACAAAAGAAAGTATACTTTCTAAAACGCAATGGACTGAAAACATATAAAAATGTGTTTTACTTAAAACGCAATGCACCAAAAACTCAAACAAATGTCTTATTCCTAAAACGCAATGGCAAGAAAACACTTAAAATGTCTGTTTTCTAAAACGCAATGGACTGAAAACACATAAAAAAGTGTTTTACCTAAAACGCAATGCACAAAAAACACGAAGAAATGTTTTATTTATAAAACGCAAGGGCCAGAAAACACTAAAAAATGTCTCATTTCTAAAACGCAATGGCCTAAAAAACAAAAGAAAGTGTTCTCTCTAAAACGCAATGGACTGAAAACAACTAAAAATGTGTTTTACCTAAAACGCAATGACTAAAAACACTTCAAAAATGTGTTTTTCTAAAACGCAATGACTAAAAAACTTCAAAAATGTGTTTTTTTAAAACACAATGGCCATAAAACACATAAAAATGTCTTAGTTCTAAAACTCAATGGCCTAAAAACACCAAAGAAACTGTTCTCTCTAAAACGCATTGAACAGGACAATAGTTTTGTCTGTGAATTGTCTGAACCAGAAATGCAGTTCTAAAACGCAATGGCATAAAACTGTCTACGAATGCAGCTTGACCCCAGCCAGGGGCTCTGCCCTTGGACCCTGCTACCAGGGGCGCTGCCCCCGGACCCCCGTCAAGATCGTAAAACGCAATGACTAAATCAAAAACCCAGATCGTAAAAATGAAATTAAAGAATTTCTTACATGGATCGAAGCTGATTTCTTCAACGATTGACGAAATTTGAATGATAGAAACACTTATCAGCGATCGAATCGAACGGATCGAGTGATTATCTTCAAAATCACGGGAAAAAACGAGATTTTGAATGAAATTAAACTGGGTTTTCTTAAAAAAAAAAGATGAAGAACACGTTGATCGGGTGTTTGAATCATTGATTGATGACGAAAATCGCATTATAATGTAGTGATTATTGAGATAGTAAGTGAAGAAAAGGTTGAAGATGGTGGGTTTTGAAAATGGTGGGTTTTGAAGTTACTGGGGAGAAGAAGGAAAAAGAAAGAATATGATTGACTAAAATACCCTTTCTCTTTATTTTAAATTTTGCCACATGTCATAATCCTATTCTTTCTATCCTTCCTAGCCAAAATAAACTTCCTATTTGATCCTTATCCTATGAAACCGTATTATTCATTTTTGCTATTTTACTAATAGTAAACTCTTTACTTCAATACCGTAAAACGAATTGTTCATTTTTGATATTTCACTAACAGTAAACTCTTTGTGCTTCAACACTTCAGTGCCAACAACTCGTGTGCACACATCTCAACTTCTTCGCATTGTTTTTTTTTTTTTTTCTAACGGCCAATAAATCAATTACTAGCACTCTCAGGGCACCCATTGGACAAACGGAGTACTCCGAGAGTAACCCGAGTCGTCCACCACCAATTCCGGGGAAAACCCTGTAACCCACCTGCCCGTAGGCACGACGATAAAATTACCGGTAAAACATGTTTGGCTCAAGGATCGAACCCAGGTTTCCCTGGGTCTCCTATCACTGCTCACCAATGTTTCACTCCTTTTTTGCACCAAATGAGAATTGAACTTGAGTCTTCAAAGAAGAACTCAAGTTCTCCTACCACACTTGAGCTAGAGGTCATTAGCAACTTATTCGCAATGTATCATTGTTTCTTGTAACTTCGCTTTCGAACTCTTTACATGTACACATACATATGTAGTTAGTTACTTATAGTGTGATATAAACAATCATTATTAACTTTTAAGTGAAATATCATGTGTAAAATAGATGTAGATATTTATTTACATTTTTTCTTGAATGGTTGAAAACATAAAAATATAGGATTTTTGCATGCTAGAAAATGTTTTTACAAAAATTGACAATGTAAATAACAAGTTCTCTTAAAAATATTTGTATATAAGAAAACTTATCACAACATTGAACGTCTTGGTAAATTAAATATTTCAACATTCATAGGAATTCCTAAAAATATATAGCTACAGGGTGATTGGAGACGGTGGAAGGGCGACACCTGCCCCACGACCTCCACTTACCTGCTGATGGCAGAAGGACGGCTAGGCCGACAACAGTGACACGTGGCTCCATTCACGGTGCGCCAGCACCAGAGAACTTCTAGAAGCCACTAACGGTCGACACCAGTGAGACAAAGAGCATATCCTCAGAGTTGTCGCCTTCCGGCCCAAGGCCCATCAGCCCACTTCCTCTTACACCACTCCGGCTATAAATAGAGAACTCAGTTCACAGGTTAAACATTCTATTCCCTCTATTCTCACTCTTAACACACATTTTATCTCCTCAAAACAGTCGCTTATTCTCACGTCGGAGCCTGGTTAAGAGGGAAACCCCCATATTCCTCTCTTAACGAGCTAACGGTGTTCTGTTTTGCAGGATTACGGATCATTAAGAAGCTCAGAAAGCCATAAGAGGATTAACCACTATGGTAGAAACATAAACCAAGTTAATTAACCTTAGGATTAGTTCCGTGTTTCTTCAACAGGGTGATTGGAGACGGTGGAAGGGGGACAACTACTGCAGAAACTAGCGTCAGAATCTCGGTTGGTGAATATATAGGTGCCAGAGTAGCGGCTTGAGGGTGGCGTCCGACAGGGCCTCTCATGATTGACCGACTTTCGTTAGGTTTCCGGCTTTAGGCTTTTGGAATTATGAAAAATACTACAAGAATCAAAAACACCTAAAATGTGTCTGGTTTCAGTTTTTAAAATATAAAAATTTAAATTTATACAAGATTTTGTTTGTTGAAGGGAAAATTTGAAATTCTGAATTTTTAAGGTCAAACATTAAACTAATTAAACTAAATATCATACTTTGTCACAAATATGGATTGCGAGTTGCGCGAGAGTCATGCAGGTTGTATCCTTTAAAAGGAGTCCGTGTTCATTCAGTTCATTCTCTTGGTGCTTTACATTAACATATTCTTGTATTCGGGGTTTGAAACTCATCATGTGCGGATTTCTTCGGTTCGGTGCACATTCTCGATGGAAGTTGTTCTAATGAATGGATTTGATTGTTCTACACTGGTAGAGGTATCCTTCTACTTTAAAAAACGTTCAACTGTTGAATACAAATAAATTATGTGGTTCTCACAATTCTAAACATATTTCTTGAAACTGATTTTGATTTGAATACTCCTTTATATAAGTTATAGTTTTATTAAATTCAATGGAACTTAATAAAGTGCAATTGAGTTCAAATGTTTGAAATAATCTTCTCATAATGGAAGTCTTCAAACATGTTTTATGTCACCCTATTTAACAAAATGTCACCTGTACAAAAAATTATAGCATTCATGATTCAAGTTTGTTTCAAGCATAGCTCTTGGAACTCTCAATTATAAATTACATTTAGAAAAGTTAGATAGTTAAAAACGTTGAGCTAAAATCAAGTTCGGGTTCGAGTTACTCAATAAAGCTAGAATTGTTTACGCCATGACATTGACAACAGCATGCTAATATCATAAAGAACTAAATCGCAAGATAGGATGTTAATGCATCCTTATGAACTTGTGCTATAGCAGCAGCCGTTTCTGAAACCGCATTATTTATTTCTGATACTTTGCAAGCTGTAAACTCTTTGTACTTTGACACCGAATCAATCAATGCAAACAGCTCGTGTGCACACAGCTGAACCTCTTCTTCGCATTGTGTCATTGTTTCCTGTAACTTCGCCTTCGAACTCTTTACATATATACACACACATATATATAGTTAGTTACTTATATTGTGATAGAAACAATCAATTAGTTACTTACTTACATTGTTTCCTGTAACTTCGCCTGCGATATTGATGTAAAGTGCATTTTACATATAAATAAAAATGTTATTTTATAAAAAAAAAAACAAAAAACAAAAATATATCATGTATAGAAAAATTGCACATTTATTTACATTTTATCTGGCATGATTGAAAACTTTAAAATATAGTATATTTGCATGCTAGAAATTGTTAATACAAAAATGACCCGACGTAAATAAGATGTTTGGTAAAAAAAAATAATATTTGTATCCAAGAAAATTTATCACAGCATAAAACAACTTGGTAAAATAAATACTTTAAGAAATTCGTATGAAGTCCGAAAAACATATAGTTTTTCTTTTTCTTATGAAAACTATGTTTTCATTAAGTTATTAACAAAAAAAGTAATGATTAAATGGAGATTTCGAGAATTTATCCCAGCTCAATCTCAAACAAATATTACAAAAGTTGACTAAAACCACCTAAATCATTTGATTCAACGAAAGATTAGATGGTTGTTGAAATTATACAGCATAATATCATAATTGGCACAATAGTTTTTACAAACAAAACTGTATTTTGAACAAGGAAACGATCATCTGTTGTTGACCCATTACCCAAACTGACTGAACCTGAACCACCTCGACTTATATTCATTTGGTTCAAAAACAATGATTTTATTTGCTTTAACTTACAAAAAATTACCTGAACAAATTGGTGAGCTTCTTTTTCAACAAGCTCAACTTTACGAGACTCAACTTCAAAGTTGTTAATCAAGTGGCTAGCCTCCATTAGACACCTGGATGTGTAATCTTGTGTTTCATTCTTTATTGTGATCAACTGGTTTTCCACCTAATCAAAAGATCATAGTCAGTTAAGACAGGGCAGAGAAAATGAAAACAGAAGTAGATGGGACTTACCTCATCAATTCGTGACTGAAGTATGGCAATACGATTCCTTTTTGCATCAATCTTGGCAGCAATGTCACGGGATAGTTGCTGGAGAGACATCAGAGTTTCCAGATTCTCCATTGAGCTTCTCTTTACTTCATCACGTGAAGAATTCAGTACAGGATCCAATCTTGTTTTATAATCCATTCCAAGCACTTCAGCAGCTGTTTTACCGTTTGCGTTCAGCTCGTACTGAATGTCACTTCCTAGTTTTAACCTAAACAATTGCAATTCTCCTTAGACAGTAGAAGATTAAATTATGATAAGCTTCTTGATACGTAACTCTAGTTTCACCAACTCTTACAAAAGCTCCCTATATAACCCATTTTATACAAGTCCATATAATTACTTAATTCCATGTTTCATAATCATAATAACCATAAGTGAGAATAATACAAATCTGACCATACAACAAATTTTCCGACTTGACTTAAGAGGTAACTTTTTTTGAACAGCAATCCAATCTGCTCCTATTTAATGCGTTAAGCCGTTAACTATTTACTAAAAAGAAAATAATGGTAAAAGGTGTTTTCGGGTCAACCCGACCGTTTTGAACCTATTTTACCCTGTTAACCAACCAGCCCAACACACCCATGTTACCATCTCAATCCCATATATCAAATAGTCATACATGTGAACCGAAAGAACCACAACACTTTTAGCAAATAAAACACACAAAGAACAAACAACCTGATATAATAGATGCTCGAGAGGTCAATCGATTTTCAAAATAATACCCAATTGAATTATTGTACTCTATGTTGTCAATAACGCACAAGGCGCGCGCCTAGGTGACCAGGTGCAGTGCAGCATTACTGCTACACTCAGGCGCGCAGGCACATTTTCAGGCCAAAATCCATCTTAACAGATGAGAAACAATTACACTGGCCCTAAACAAGCCAATTCATTTTTGCACATAATGGAAGTCCAAATAGTTACTTAATTCCATGTTTCATAATCACCAGCATTATGACCATAAGTGAGAACCAAAAGATTATCAAACAACATGACATAAATAATAAATTCTAACAGTAATCCTATAAAATTATCACTGGTAGTTATATCATAGGCAACAAATAAAAGGTACCTTCGGATAGCCTGGTTACATTCGGTTTGAAGTGCCTCAAGCTCCTTGAACTTTGTCCCAATAACAGCATTCAGATCCCAACACTTCTCTTCCCACTTGATCCGCTCATCCTCGGTATCTCCTATATCTTTCACCACTGACTGTAACTCCCTTTTCATCCTCTCCGCATCCCGCATATTAATACCCTGTTCTTCCACCTTCTTCTTCAACTCCTCATTCTCCTCACAAATCCTATTCCTCTCCTCCATTTTTATCTTCAGTCCCTTCTCTTTTTCTTCCATTTGCTTCTCAACATTCCCCTCAAGAACCTTCAATTGCTCGATCAAAGCATTAAACTTCTCAATATCTTTTTCACACGTACTTTTTTCCTTCTCCTTTGCTTCCTTCAACGATGGCCCAGACTTCATAGCCTCCAGTTTTGCTTCCAAATCCTTCGCATTTGCTGATAACACATTTCCATTCTCCAACAACACATTCTTCTCCTGTTATCAAATTTAGAGGAATTTAAATCAGCCTAAAAAGTTTTACTGTTTAGTTAGTTAGGATAAGTTTACGCCCCGTTTGTGGTGTGCACGTATAATGTATATATGTGTGGGCCCTCGGGGGGCAAAAGTGAAATTGCACTAATTTTAACGTTATTTTACTAATTTCATGAAAATAACATTAAAAATGGTGGACGGTTAATCATGCATCATGTGGTAGCGTTGATAGCCGAAAGACAAAAGGGTACATGCGTTAATTGTCTTTTATCCTGATTGTCGGGTGTTATGTGCCTTATGTTCAAGGGTTGATGCAAAACTACTATCGAGCCGGGGGGTCTCACTGGAAGCAGCCTCTCTATTCCTACGGGGTAGAGGTAAGGTTGTCTACATCTTACCCTCCTCAGACCCTACCTTAGCTTTTGCTATTGGTCGGATTTACTGAGTATTAGGATAAGTTTACACAATAGCAACCAAGTTTCTCTAGTAACAAACAAAACTTTAACCCGAATCCCTAAAATTTATACATAATTCATCATAAAACTACTCAACTCTTAGCAAACAACTTAAATTAAATCACAAATCCAACGAATTATCTGCAAATAAACCTAACAAAACCATCCAAACTGGCAAACCCTATCCTGCTTACAGTTGACATAATTAGTCAGTAACACTCACATTTACGCAAATAACAGACGATTCAGTGAAATCATCCGCTCATACACTAAATAAAAAACAATACCTGTTGAAATTTCCCCATGAAATCCTCATCTAGCTTTTCAACAGCATCATCATCTCCCTGTATGTATCTCAAATAACAATCCTTATGATAAACAAACATACTATCTCCACAAATCGAGTGCGACTGAGTCGAATTCCCAAGGTAGTCGTTAAACACTGCAATCTGTACAAGCCAATTAATGACAGCTAACACACTAGGAAACGAGTGAGGCGTTCCAGGTGCTTTAAACGCAGATTTGTTGATCTTAATAGGACAATTCAAGCACTTCAAAACCACATACAAATCATCCTCTAACTTCTGCCCAACTGGATAATCGAGGCACTTGAGAACGTGTTTTAGGGTTTCAATAATGTTACTGTTCGATGGTAAGGGTTTGAGTTTGAGTGTGACCTGGCAGTTGGTTGTGGAGAGGAAGGAGTTGATGGTGGAAACGGCGTGGAGTTGGTAGGAGCGGTCGGTGATGGCGACGGCGGCGTTGCGGTGGTGATTGGCGCCGGTGGAGTGAGCGGAGGACGGACGGCTGCTGCAGAAACTGGCGTCGGAGTCGCGACGGGAGACGGAGAGTCCGGCGGAGAACTGCCATGGATCTGCCGGTGTTGGAGTGGTGGCTTGAGGACGGCGTCCGGCGGGGCCTCTCCTGGTAAATTGGTTTCCGGCAGATTTCCCGCTCTCGAAATTTTGGAATCGGGGAAAAAGCTTTTGGTAGGAGGGAGAATGGTTTCCTCCTGGATTGTGAATTGGGCTATGGGCATACAGGCATGAGGCTATGCGGTATGGTGATGGTCTATCTTTGGAGGATGGTTCGTTATATAGGATGGGTGTGAGAATGGGACAAAAAGGATGAAGGTATGGAAATGAGGGATAGATCTAAAATGTATATGTATATATTGTATCTATAGGTGTGTGAGAGAGGGGGAGGCATGTTTTTTGTCTTCATGTGGAGCGTCTCCAACGTCCAGAAGAGGACGACCAGGACGAAGCCGGGGGCGGGGTGGTGTTTGGCCCGGCGTCGGACCAGAACGAACCGGGGACGATCCCCATACCGGACGGCCTTACAGACTAGTGGAGATGGATATGATTGGGTGGTTCAATTAGTGGCACGATGATACTCTAGTGGTCTGTCAATTATCCTAATTTGTCGTTAAAAAAAGTTTCTTTTCTCTCCTAGGTATATGGCGTTTGTGAATTTTGTCATTTTCGTCTAACAACTAACTCCGTTAAAAGGTCAGTTAACTTACACTAAATAGTTTTGTATTGTTATTTTCATCTAAAAAGTTTTCTTTTCTTTTATTCATTTATATATATATAGGATGGGGAGGGATAGAAAGAAAACTCAAAAAACTTTATGTAACCAACCTTTTTTTTCTTAAAAAAAAATAGGGAATGCAAGTTACATGTTATCGAACGTACGTTTTGAACAAAAAAAACAAAACAAAAAGCGTCAAGAGGATTTTTTTTATAAAAAAAATTGAAAATTCAGTTTTTTAGCATATATATATATATACACTCACACATTGAATTTTCAAAAAAATATGAAAAAAAACACTCGACGCTTTTTGGGGTTTTTTTTTTTTTTTTTTTTGCTCAAAGCGTTCAATAACATGTAACTTACATTTTCTCTAATTTTTTTAGAAAAAAAAAATTACATAAAGTTTTCTTAACTAAGTGAGTTTCCTTATCCCACCCTACCCGACCCCACCCCTCTCTATTGAACAAATTTTAACGTATAAAATGAGAAATCATCATATACAAAACAAAAACAAATTTATAAGATGGAAGTGCATTTACAATACCTAAATCAAGAAAAACTGAACCAATTTTCAAAGTATGTATTAAAATAACACTTCAATATTTTATAAAATACTTCTAATTGTTTTATTCTTTTGTGCATGGTTCTGGGCTGTTTCTTCTATTGGGCTCGAGTTGGTGGGCTCAAGACATAACTGGTGGGCTTAAGACATCTGGTGGGCTCAAGACATGAAGTTTCAAGACAGCTGGACTTGTTTTAGGGTTCTACGCCTTTTTATATTCGCATATTTTCCTTGGGATCATTCATTCACTCATCTGCTCTCTCTCTCTCTCTCTCTCTTCATAGCAACTCTCGGTCTTATCTCTTAACAAATTAGGGTTTCTTGATCTTGTGAATCATTCTGATTCACCGATTGTTTGAGTTTTTGTTTCTGTACTTAACAGATCATTGTGTTGATGATCTGTTGTGAGTTGTGAGTGTAACACCCCGTGTTTCAAAAGTCAAATGAAGAAAAGATTGCTAATTGCGATCTTTCACTCCTTGGTTAACCATTGACTTTACTTCATTGACTTGTAATCGAGTCTTTTATTTAATTGCTTTAGTTGTATTATGTGGAGTAACTATTAATAATCGAGGTTGAATCGATGTTTATCTCATGTTTTATCGCTTTATCGCTAATCGCATCGCAATCGCATTCGCGCCTTGATAGATAGATTCTGAATATTGTTTTACGTGTGTGTGTT
The DNA here is from genome assembly GCA_030545235.1 of Helianthus tuberosus. Classification (NCBI taxonomy): domain Eukaryota; kingdom Viridiplantae; phylum Streptophyta; class Magnoliopsida; order Asterales; family Asteraceae; genus Helianthus; species Helianthus tuberosus. The sequence goes on along the minus strand of CM060365.1, from coordinate 177,318,627 downwards.
ACTTATGTGTTACTTGTGCATGTTTACTTTATGTTTGTGGTGATTAATCGAAACGCAATCGCAACTCTATCGCAGCGCAACTCAATCGCAAATGTTAAACGCAAGTTATTTAGGATGATTGTATGTTAGATATAGTATTTGTGTGTTTATTATTCATCTATCGTATCGCTCAATAAATACTCGCTTAAACGCATCGCAACGCTTGAAACGTGAAACGAAACGCCGAAACTCAACTCGTCGGACCACTTCGATCGAATGACAATTCGATCGAATGGCCGTCCGATCGGATTGCCATCCGATCGAAGTGTCATCCGATCGATGCGCCATCCGACACTTGCACTACTTTTCCTCTTTTGGCAACCTATAAATACCCCAGTCACATCACCAACGCTCTCTCGTTCGACCAGCACGCTCAAGCCCTTTTTTCTCTCGATTTCTCGCGATTCTTGTAAGTTTTCAACCCAAATCTTGTAGATCTATGATCTACACACACTTCTTCATCATTTTCATATTTGAATCTTAACTTTTAACCATGAAATCAACGGATTTGAGGTGTTCTAGGATGATGTCATCATGGAGTTCTTATGAACTTCAAGATTTGGCTTCATTCCACCAAGAACAACTTAAATCTGAAGGATTTCCACATGATTTAACATTGTTTTCGCATAGATCTGAACAATTTCAAAAGATAAAAGAGTTGAAAGAAATATTCCCAAGTTTTCTCATTCTTTTACACTCAAAACCGATAGAATCGGAGCTCATTCCGGTCTTCTACTCAATTCTTAGTGAAGTGTCGGTCTGAGATCTGATTTCTATCAAAGAGACAACCGATTTCGGGTTGAACAGGAACAACCGTCATGAACAGTTAACTGATCGGATAGGGGTGATTCTCGTTCAATCGGGTAAACTGGGTCTGATGGAATTCTCGTGGTTTAACACGTTGTCATACCGTCTCGAGCAAACCGCAAAACTTTCAAAATAATCAAGTTTCAAGACGACCAGATTCGTTGGGACGGATTGTACTTGGTTCCACACTTAAACATTTTTTCTTCAAACTTTCAAAGATCTGAACGTCGAACGGATTGTCGTTCGATCGGATGCCATCCGATCGAACGACAATCCGATCGGTTGACATTTGGAACTTCAACACTTAATCATTTTCATAATTTTCAAAGATCATCAGCTCTAACGGATTGCCATCCGATCGAATGACCATCCTGCTGTGAACTTGTTCTCAACTGAGATGTCTCGCCAATCTGTTGGATCGATCGGTGACCCTAAACAGTCAAGTTGAGTAGTTCATCATCATTTGCAAAGGCGGAATCAATGTAAACGATGTCAAAACAGCTTGTTTCCTTTTAATCCTTTTCTACTAATGATTTCCTGAGCTTATACAAGTTGTAATCTGACAAAAATCCGGCAGCACCTCAGCTCACACACACATAATTTCGTGTCAAATGAATCAGAGACAATAGGTATTTATAGAGTTCTAATTCCGCATGAACCCAACTCATACGGAATTAGTTAATTCCGTACGGAATTACCTAATCTCGCATGAAACACTAATTTCGTTTGAAATGATATATGATCATTTCATGCGGAATTACTCATAAACACTGTTTCTCGATTTCCGTGCCCTGATCTATTACAATCAATACAAGACTCATTAAAGACAAAGTTAACAGACATCAGTGCACTAACAGACTCCCCCTTGGATGTTGACGAAGTCTTTAGCATCCTTTCTTCAGTCTTTAGTCTTGATTGATCTTGACATTGTAAAAGCTCCCTTTAAACTTCTATCATCAAACTCTAATCTACAATCTCCTCTTTGAATTTTGATCCAGAATTCTGACTCCCCCTTTCGCAGACTCCCCCTCTCGATCAGCTGGGACTTGAATTCTGATTCAAACTTTGACATTTTCTTTGCCATGGATAATTTGATTCTTGTTTCCTGCACAATCTCTACCTAAATATAAGATATATGACAATAATAGTTTCAAACTAAAACTTACCATTTTCTCTTCAGTGATAAGAAATCCACTTAAGTATTCAGGTCCAAATTAATGACCCTGATTACTCAATTTATCTACCAAGTCCAACTTAATGACCTTGGTTGATCTGAGATAAATCTCACTGACATTTGAAAACAAACTTGTTTAAACATTTTCTGAAATTTACAAGTTTCAAATTAATGAACTTGCTTTGACTTTTCAATTTCAGGTATAACATGTTTAGCTCCAAACTCATCTTTCAGCCCAGAAACTTCCTGCATCTGCTTCAATTCGAATCTGAATGTCAACTTTCCACTTTGGTTTGTCGGAAAATAAAGCAGAAATGTAAAATCTTTTTGGATTTTTAATAAAGTTCTAAACTAGAAAATGAAATACAGAACTAAAATACAGTAAATGTAAACTATTTACAAACAAATTTTTGGTGAGTGTGTTAGGGAATCATATCAGCTGTTCGACAAGTCACAAGTACCGTTAAGCTTTAATTACATACTCAGAATTAAACAATTCGCTTAGATTGTCGATATACTGATCCACTTAAATTTTCACACAAATTTCAATCTGTCCAGGATACGGATTTAGTGTTTTAGAGACTTAAACTTATTCATGTGTCCCACCTCTTGAATATACTCCCGTATCCAGATCCCAATATTCAGTCTTACAGGTGAGTATACCACAGAAGATATCTGTAAGGGGTTAAGATGCGAAACCGTGAGAGCTCAGGTCAGAACTTCCGTTCAGCAGAGAGATGACGGTTCGACTTGGGTGTGTCCCCTTTAGAGGATATTTTTTTACAACAGCATTGATTAGCAATTTTATTGTCTATTTTATGCTGAGGGCGGCGCTATATTTCAAGTAAGCGGTAAAGTATTCTCCGGGGACTAGGCCATTGCTTCCGCAAAATCAGAAGTCCCGGGATAATACCCCAGATATCACTGAGTATAAAGACCTAGTATCTCAGAAAGAGGGATCTTTCAAACAAGATTTCAGGGGTTACCTATATATCCAAGTAGTGTTCCCCACGAAATAAGTAAGTAAAGATTTTAGGTTTATATCCTGAACAAACCTACTAAATGTGTAAAAACCTATCGGCACATCATCAGCGAGACTGTTTAACGCATTTAAACTTTCCATTTCTTTAACATACCGTAACTGTCAAGCCGATGTACTATCATTTTCCCTTTTTCCACAAGCTCTTTTCTGGTTTTATATTGTTTTTGGATTTTGAAAATATCTCATGTTTTTGTATTTTTGAAATTTTTACTGTTTTTGTATTTTCTGAAAATATTACCCTACTATCCCCCTAAATACCAAAACAAGTAAAAAATCGACAAACCATTGCAGATTGCTTCTCAACATCATCATCTACAATGTCACCTTCATCAACGCCAAGAATCTCCTCCAACACCGATAAAAGCTTCATACCATTCAGTTTTAGCAAATATTGAAAACGATTTTTATCAAATGCTTTGGTATGTAAATCAGCTTTTTGTTCGTCAGTGTGGATTTTCTCAATTCGTATCAACTTCTTCTCGAAACAATCGCGAATGAAGCGATGACGAATTTCAATGTGTTTGGTTTTAGCGTGATGAACTGGATTTTTAGTAATATTTATCGCTGCCTCATTATCAACAAAGATAGGGGTGTTTAGAAATTGCAAACCATAGTCGCGCATCTGTTGCTGGATCCACAAGATCTGAGAACAGCAACTGCTCGCAGATACATATTCAGCTTCACATGTGGATAAAGCTACAGAGGTCTGCTTTTTGCATTGCCAGGTGACCAATCGTGGTCCAAAAAACTGGCACCCCGCTGTTGTTGATTTAGCGTTGACTTTGCAGCATCCGAAATCAGAATCGTAATACCCTTCGAGCGTGAAATCGCCTTCTCTTGGATACCACAACCCCAGTGATGGAGTTCCTTTCAAGTAGCGTAATATTCTTTTCACAATCACCATATGTGAAGCTCTCGGGTTAGATTGAAATCTTGCTACGAGGCAGGTTGGGTACATAATATCAGGTCTTAAAGCTGTCAAATATATCAGCGATCCGATCATGGAACGATACATCGTTTCATCTACCTTGTCTCCAGTGAGATCAGGGTTTATCCCATGATTCATCGCTAATGGGGTGGAAGCTGGAGTAGAACCTGACATCCCAAATTTCTCTAAGATATCATGAACGTACTTCGTTTGATGTATGAAAATTCCTTTGGGTAGTTGATCAACCTGCAGTCCCAAAAAGAATTTCATCTCACCCATCGATGACATTTCGAATTTCTGCTTCATAACTTGTTCAAAATCTTTGCACAGATTCTCATTTGTTGACCCAAATATGATGTCGTCTACGTATATTTGAACTATCAGAAGATGACCGTTGATGCGAGCGAAGTGTCATATATTTTAGGTGTATATTTTAAGCCCTTTTTAACACTTATTTTAGCCAAGTTTTAAATTTATAAAACACGATATTTTACTAACACTAAACACACATGTGGGCAAGTGCACCCATCGTTGAGCGTAGTATAGCGTTGGTAAGATACCGAGGTCGTCCAAGGACACAAGAGCTTTTAGTACCGGTTTATCCTCAACGTCTAATCAAAATAAAAAGTTTAGAAAAATGTTTTAAACTAAGAAAAGATAAAAACTAACTAAATGCTGAAAATAAAAATAAAAATAAAAACAGATAGACAAGATGAATCACTTGGTTCCGACTCGTATCTAGTATAACCTTTGATTATTTCCGCACTTTTGCACATAATTAAGAGATTATCTTAGTTATTGTAGTAGGCCCCTCTTTTGAAGGTGACGTTACCCTCACCCCAGTAGTTTGAGTCAGCAAGGATACAATCCTAAAAGGGTGGATTATTGGAAGATAATGAATTAAGTTATTAATGCAGTATTGTGGTAGGCCCCGCTTTTGGCGGTGACGTTACCCTCGGCTAAGTAGTCTGAGTCAGCAGGGATACAGTCCTAAATAGCCGGGTTATAGTATTAATAGTAGTTAACTTATGAGGGGATCAAAGAGTTTGGACCCCCGCCATCCAATACCGTGAAGTATTGAAGGAGATCCTACTAAATTTGACCCAGGTCCATTGCAGGACCTCTAAACGCTGAACAATGGCAAGACCTTTACCAAACCGTTCCCTTAACCCCCGATCAGGTAGCCAACATACCTCCATATAGACCGTGGAGATATGAATGGTGAAAATCTTTTATTTTATATAGACAGTAAAATAATGCCAAGACACCACGGACAAACGATAAGGAAAGATCACCTTCAACATAAGTAACTAGTTATTAAAGTCATTAATACAAAACCAAATAAAAAGTGCAAAAGATTAGAAATAAAAAGTATTATACTAGACACTTTGTCTTCACCAAGTGATGTAAGAGACTTAGGCAAACATGGCCTTGATTGTCAAGAACTCTTACGATCAATCTTGGATTCCGAGACGACTCACACACTCTACGATGGACAATGGATGATGGTGTTGTGATGGTGGTGGGTGGTGGATGAAGTGTGAGAGAGGTGGTGTGCCAAGGGATGAGTTGAAATGAAACCAAGCACTCCTATTTATAGGCTGAACAGAAGGCTGGGCACGGCCCCGTGTCCGCTGGACACGCCCCCGTGCCTGTCTGACACTCTCTCTCTTCATTAATTGTAATTCGCAATTACAATTAATGCGTCTGCTGTACTTTCGCCACGCCCCCGTGTTCACTGGACACGGCCCCGTGGTGGGCAATAGAAGCTTCTACAGGTTTGTCTTTTGTGCCAGGGCTGACCATCCTGGACACGGCCCCGTGTTCGCTGAGCACGACCCCGTGTTGAGCTGGACACGCCCCGTGTCGAGCTGGGCACAGCCCCATGCTCAGCTTTCTTCTTGTTTTCGCTTTGGGAGATGCTGTCGAGGGGTTGGGCATGCCACGTTTCTTCCCTTTTCTTGTATTTATGTTAGATTTAGCTGCCTTTTTGCTTCTTTTGTTCATTTGAGCTCATTTAATCCTGAAAATACAAAAGGAAGACAAAAACACACTTTTTCCAACATTAGTACTAAAAAAATGGTTAGTTTTATGCCACAATTGATGTAATTTATATGTTACATTTTGAACACATCAAATACCCCCACACTTGAATCTTTGCTTGTCCTCAAGCAAAACTCTTTAATATGTGGCTATTACACTCCCAAATGGAATGGGTAGAGAAGAAGGTTTTTGGGCTTGTCGTAGAGTGTCGGGATTTCAAGATTCTTTATTTAATTTTATTTTTATTTATTTACAATCCTATTCGTCATGATTTATTTAAAACTTTTCATAAGAGAAATTACTTATTAGGGCATAACATGCCTCTTTAAAATTTTATTTATATACAAGTTCACATACCTCACGGGAGATCACTCAATACTCGGCCGAAGGTGTATTTTTAGTGAATCACTCGAGAGCGGCATGGAACTTACTCCTGCCATAAGCTTGCCAAGCAATCAATCCTCCTCCTTTTTAACTTATATACCTTTGTAAATATCAAGAGGACTTTGTGGGTGAAGGGTTAGGCTTGGGTTAAAGGTAGGTGGTTGGGTTAGTGGCTAGTAGAAAAAAGGGCGAAAAGCGTAACAAGCTTCGGTTTTCGTAAGACTTTCTATTTTTTTTCACTTTTATTTTGATGAAGCTATTATTCAAACAAAGTTATTTTTGATGAACTTGTTTGTTTATTTTCTTTTGCTTCATCATCAACAGACTTCTTCTCTTTTTTTTTTTTTTTTTATTATTTTTTTTTTTTTAGGAAAGTCATACGAAAAACTGAGCTAGTTACTAAAACAAAGGGTTAAAAATGAAAAAGGTTTTGGTGGGTGAAAGGGTGTTTGGTTTGGGTTATGAAATGAAAAGGTTTAGGCTCAAAGGGGCTAACTAGGGGGATTTTGGGTAGGTGGTAAAAAAAAGAAAAATAATGGTGTAGAAATAAAAAGGGTTAGTCCTAATGCCTCCATCATTTACTTACTCGGGTTTAAGTTGGTAAGGACCGGGAATGTATCGTCATGGCAAGTTCTAGAGTCGTAAGAACCAAGCGGCTATTCACACAAGAAACGAAAAATGAGCAATTAGTTCTAATGATATGTAATTGTATGCTCAATAAAGGCTCAAAACTCACTTTTGTGGGAATGGGTTTTTGTGTGATCAAGTATATATAATCAAATTTTAACTAAGCTTGTCATGCCTTTTCATAATTTTCTTATTTTGGTTCTTTTTATCACGACGCTATCGGTTGTAAATTCGTAAAAATATAACCTTTTTAGAATTTTGAAATTCCCAAATTAAACCTAGACAAGTAAAAAAAATTGAAAATTTTTGAAAAAAATTGGGGTGATTAGCGGTTCCAATAGAGTTTTGTGTAAGGCTTGTTATTAGGACTTGCAAGATTCAAGGTTTTAGCATCCCCCCCACACTTAAATTACACATTGTCCTCAATGTGTCCCAAAAATAAGTTTTTAGGCTGATTAAATGTGTAAAAATGGGTTAAAAACAAGATTTTATGGTACTGGGTAGCTGAACACGGGGTGGTGTTGGCTGAGCACGGCCCAGTGTCCAGACTGCCAGTACCAAAAGTAAACAGAAGGCTGGGCACGGGGGCGTGTCCAGTGAGCACGGCCCCGTGTCCAGGTACCTGAACTGGGCATTTTCTACAGAATCTCGGGCACGGGGCGTGTTGGGGTGAGCACGGCCCCATGCTGAACTTGCTGTAATGAAGAAAAATTGTCGGGAGGCTCTGTTTTTGTGCATGGGTTGTTGGTTCAAGCTTCCCTTAGTATCCTTCACCATCCCGAGTGTGTTTTATTCCTGAAAATTAAAACTAAACTAGAAAATATAAAAGTTAAACTAATCTAAAACTAATGATAGTTCCGCGGAATACCTCCGTGGTGCGCCACGTTTATAAGGGTCCTTGGCTAGACCCACCTTATCAGGTGGTTCTGGCTCATCTTTAATTAGGGGGTCGTTATTGCCGAATGGATATTTCATTGACCGTTCGAGATCGACACTTCTTTTAAATGCCCCTAATTGAAGAGATAGATTGTTGAACTTCCGGTTTTTCAAAGCTTCGTGAGTTTTTACAAATGGTCGTCCCAACACTAGAGGAGCATCATCGAGGATGACAAAGTCGGTCGGGATTACCATTTGATTTGTTTGAACCGATACATCCTCAACTACACCGATTGATTTTATTACTTTCCGATTGGATGGAAAAATGGGTATTTGAAGTGGAGAAAAATCACTAATACTTAATTTTTCGAAAATGTAGTTAGGCATTAGGTTAACACAAAGATCTTTATCGATTGTGACATTACTAATAAATGAATTTTGAAAGAAACATGGAACCGGTGTAATGTTAATTTCAAATGGGTCTTCTTTTATTAGCGAAGTTTGATCATTAGTTAACTTAACACTTACCGTTTCGTCAATTTTAGTGTTAGTGTTTAACTCTTTTAAAAACTTAGCATGAGTGGGTACTAAACAATGGTTTTCAAAAGAAGGTGACAAGAGATTAATTTCTTCAAAATTAGACTCTTCTTGAATTTTAACGTTGTCGGACTCACCTTTTTCGTTGTTTAACTCATGTGTCGGTTTTTCACTTATTTGTTCTTCCATTTTTACATTTTCAGTTATCTCTTCCTTTTTTAATTCTTCTCTTGCGCGGGACTCCTCTTCCCTTGCGCGAGCTTCTTTTATACATCGATCGATAACTCTAATGTGTTCTAATATCCTATCGGTCACTTCGGTTATAGAAAAAGAATCATTATTTCCTAAGCTTGAATCCGGTTGTTCGACACTTTGTTCCTCATAATACCCATATGAAGTTGATGGTTCACACCATTGTTCTTCATTGTAAGCATATGATGGATAAGGTTCGTAATTTTGTTCTTCATAATACTCATATGAGGTGGGTTGTTCACGCCAAGGTTCCTCATAGTAAGCATATGAAGGTGGTGGCTCATATCTTGGTTCCTCAAAGTATGAGTATGAGGGCTCATACCTTGGTTCATCAAAATATGAGTATGAGGGAGGAGGTTCATACCTTTGGTCTTCATAGGATGTGTATGAAGTTGATGGCTCATACCTGGGCTCCTCATAGTAGGTGTATGAATTGGATGGTTGATATGAGTGATTATTTTGAATCGAGCGTGCATTACGACAATTAGTGCAATAATTACCCCTATAATCATCCTCCTCATAGGTGTAGTTGTAACCTCCTGAGTATTGATCCATAAGAATCACTCAGCAGACCACAACCGAGTCTCGAGATCAGAAAACAAAAATAAAAACGGAAACAGAAGCTGGACACGGCCCCGTGTTCACTGAGCACGGCCCCGTGTTCAGGATTTGTATCTGGGCGTTTTAATTAAATTTACTGATTTCGTTGAGCACGGGGCGTGTTCAGTGAGCACGGCCCGTGTTCAAGCTTCTGTTACTGGGTGTTTTTATGAAAATGTGCAGCACGGCCCCGTGTTCAGTGAACACGGCCCCGTGTACAGGCTACTGTTAATGCAAAACTAAACTAAAATGCAGAAAAATGTGCGCGCTTTTAAAAAGGTTTTGAAAAACTGATTAGGCCGTCGATTTTAAGCTTTCTTAAAATCCTTGTGTCCCCGGCAACGGCGCCAAAAACTTGATGCGTGCGAAGTGTCGTATATTTTAGGTGTATATTTTAAGCCCTTTTTAACACTTATTTTAGCCAAGTTTTAAATTTATAAAACACGATATTTTACTAACACTAAACACACATATGGGCAAGTGCACCCATCGTTGAGCGTAGTATAGCGTTGGTAAGATACCGAGGTCGTCCAAGGACACAAGAGCTTTTAGTACCGGTTTATCCTCAACGTCTAATCAAAATAAAAAGTTTAGAAAAATGTTTTAAACTAAGAAAAGATAAAAACTAACTAAATGCTGAAAATAAAAATAAAAATAAAAACAGATAGACAAGATGAATCACTTGGTTCCGACTCGTATCTAGTATAACCTTTGATTATTTCCGCACTTTTGCACATAATTAAGAGATTATCTTAGTTATTGTAGTAGGCCCCTCTTTTGAAGGTGACGTTACCCTCACCCCCAGTAGTTTGAGTCAGCAAGGATACAATCCTAAAAGGGTGGATTATTGGAAGATAATGAATTAAGTTATTAATGCAGTATTGTGGTAGGCCCCGCTTTTGGCGGTGACGTTACCCTCGGCTAAGTAGTCTGAGTCAGCAGGGATACAGTCCTAAATAGCCGGGTTATAGTATTAATAGTAGTTAACTTATGAGGGGATCAAAGAGTTTGGACCCCCGCCATCCAATACCGTGAAGTATTGAAGGAGATCCTACTAAATTTGACCCAGGTCCATTGCAGGACCTCTAAACGCTGAACAATGGCAAGACCTTTACCAAACCGTTCCCTTAACCCCCGACCAGGTAGCCAACATACCTCCATATAGACCGTGGAGATATGAATGGTGAAAATCTTTTATTTTATATAGACAGTAAAATAATGCCAAGACACCACGGACAAACGATAAGGAAAGATCACCTTCAACATAAGTAACTAGTTATTAAAGTCATTAATACAAAACCAAATAAAAAGTGCAAAAGATTAGAAATAAAAAGTATTATACTAGACACTTTGTCTTCACCAAGTGATGTAAGAGACTTAGGCAAACATGGCCTTGATTGTCAAGAACTCTTACGATCAATCTTGGATCCCGAGACGACTCACACACTCTACGATGGACAATGGATGATGGTGGTGGATGATGGTGTTGTGATGGTGGTGGGTGGTGGATGAAGTGTGAGAGAGGTGGTGTGCCAAGGGATGAGTTGAAATGAAACCAAGCACTCCTATTTATAGGCTGAACAGAAGGCTGGGCACGGCCCCGTGTCCGCTGGACACGCCCCCGTGCCTGTCTGACACTCTCTCTCTTCATTAATTGTAATTCGCAATTACAATTAATGCGCCTGCTGTACTTTCGCCACGCCCCCGTGTTCACTGGACACGGCCCCGTGGTGGGCAATAGAAGCTTCTACAGGTTTGTCTTTTGTGCCAGGGCTGACCATCCTGGACACGGCCCCGTGTTCGCTGAGCACGACCCCGTGTTGAGCTGGACACGCCCCGTGTCGAGCTGGGCACGCCCCGTGTCGAGCTGGGCACAGCCCCATGCTCAGCTGGGCACAGCCCCATGCTCAGCTTTCTTCTTGTTTTTGCTTTGGGAGATGCTTTCGAGGGGTCGGGCATGCCACGTTTCTTCCCTTTTCTTGTATTTATGTTAGATTTAGCTGCCTTTTTGCTTCTTTTGTTCATTTGAGCTCATTTAATCCTGAAAATACAAAAGGAAGACAAAAACACACTTTTTCCAACATTAGTACTAAAAAAGGGTTAGTTTTATGCCACAATTGATGTAATTTATATGTTACATTTTGAACACATCAACCGTCGACCTCTTTGGTGAAGAGAGTGGCATCCACTTTTCCTCGAATGAAGCTGTTGGCTAGCAGGTGTTGAGACAATGTCTCGTACCAAGCTCTCGGGGCCTTGTGTAAACCATACAGCGCTTTATCCAGTAAATAAACCTTGTCTTTGTGGATTGGATCGGTAAAGCCCGGTGGCTGTCCGACATATACCTCCTCTTTTACCTTCCCATAGAGAAACGCCGATTTAACATCTAACTGATATACTTTGAAATTTTTCCAAGATGCAAATGCTAGGAAGATTCTGATCGCTTCTAGTCTAGCAACTGGAGCATACACTTCAGTAAAATCTATACCCTCCTGTTGACTAAAGCCTTGGACAACGAGTCGAGCTTTGTTACGAACAACAACCCCTCTATCGTCTCTCTTACACTTGAACACCCACTTGGTGTTTATCTTCCTCTGACCATCAGGCAAGTCTACTAACTTCCACACTCCCAACTTCTCAAACTGACTCAACTCTTCTTGCATAGCATTGACCCAAGAATCTTCAGTTAGCGCCTCTTTGTATGTACGCGGTTCGATCTGCGAAATAAAACAACTAAGTGAAAACTCAGTTTGTAAAAGTGCTACTGTAGAATAAAAACAAGTAAGGCCTTGGTCAATTTGACGTCTAGTGCGAACGCCTGATTGCATTTCTCCAATGATTAGCTCCTCTGGATGGTATGAAAGAGTTCTTGGCATCACCTCGCCTGAAACATCTACCTCGCCTTCCAGATTAGTAACATTCTGATTTGCACCTTGTTCACTGACTGGGTTTGTTTGACTTGAGATCTGAATTTGCTCCCCCTCAGAATCTGAATCACCACGATCAAATACTGGCATGTTCTCAGATTCTTGATTATCATCCTGTGCCGTCTGATTATCATGAGCAACTTCATTTTGTTGGATATCATCATGTTCTCCAGCATTGCTTGGACCTGCTTCATCGTCATTTGAAGTTTGTCTTGGTCTTCTTGAATACTCAGCTGTGAACCTTTCCTGCGATTCTTCATACTCTCTCAGAATATCCAACTCGTCAAAGAAGTCTTCTTCTTCTTCCTTTTCTTCTTCCATGTCAAACGAATCCCACAAAGTATCATAATGAAAACGCCATGAATCTCCAGGATTCTGCGGTGGCATTGTGTAACCTTGACACTCAACATTGTGTGCTTCAATAATCCGCTTTAAGCTTGGAACAAAGACTCGTTTTAATAGACTTTGATAACTGATGCGCGTGAAGTGTCGTTAGTTATTAATGTATATATTAAGCCCATTTTAACACTTTTTTAGCCAAGTTTTAAATTTATAAAACACGATATTTACTAACACTAAACACACATATGGGCAAGTGCACCCATCGTGAGCGTAGTATAGTGTTGGCAAGATACCGAGGTCGTCCAAGGACACAAGAGCTTTTAGTACCGGTTTATCCTCAACGTCTAATCAAATCAAAAGTTAGAAAAAGGTTTAAAACTAGAAAAATAAAAACTAACTAAAATGCTGAAAATAAAAATAAAAGAAAAAACAGATAGACAAGATGAATCACTTGGCTCCGACTCGTGTATAGTGTAACCTTTGATTATTTCCGCACTTTTGCACTTATTTAAGAGATTATCTTAGTTATTGTAGTAGGCCCCTCTTTTGAAGGTGACGTTACCCTCAACCAAGTAGTTTGAGTCAGCAAGGATACAATCTTAAAGGGTCGGATTATTGAAAGATAATTAATTAAGTTATTAATGCATATTATGGTAGGCCCCTCTTTTGAAGGTGACGTTACCCTCGGCTAAGTAGTCTGAGTCAGCAGGGATACAGTCCTAAGTAGCCGGGTTATAGTATTAATAGTAGTTTAACTTATGAGGGGATCAAAGAGTTTGGACCCCCGCCATCCAATACCGTTAAGTATTGAAGGAGGTCCTACTAAATTTGACCCAGGTCCTTTGCAGGATCTATACACTGAACAATGGCAAGACTCTTACCAAATCGTTCCCTTAACCCCCGACCAGGTAGCCAACATATCTCCATATAGACCGTGGAGATATGAATGGTGAAAATCTTTTATTTTATATAGACAGTAAAATAATGCCAAGACACCACGGACAAACGATAAGGAAGAATCACCTTCAACATAAGAAACTAGTTATTAAAGTCATTAATACATAACCAATTAAAAAGTGCGAAAAGATTAAAAATAAAAAGTATTACACTAGACACTTGTCTTCACCAAGTGATGTAAGAGACTTAGGCAAACATGGCCTTGATTGTCAAGAACTCTTACGATCAATCTTGGATCCCGAGACGACTCACACACTCTATGATGGACAATGGATGATGGTGTTATGGTGGTGGTGGGTGGTGGGTGAAGTGTGAGAGAGGTGGTGTGCCAAGGGATGAGTTGCAAGAGATCCAAGCACTCCTAATTATAGGCTGAACAGGAGCTCGGGCACGGCCCCGTGTCCGCTAGGCACGGCCCCGTGTCCGCTAGGCACGGCCCCGTGTCCATCCTTCTCTCTTTCTTCATTAGATGCAGTTTGGCTGTATTAGTTGACCACGCCCCCGTGCCCGCTGAGCACGACCCCGTGTGCAGAAGCATATCTGTACTATCAAGATTTGCCTGGATTCTGCGAATCTTATAGTTGACCACGGCCCCGTGTCCACTGAGCACGGCCCCGTGGTGGGCAATAGAAGCTTCTACAACTTTGTCTTTTCTGCTGGCACTGGGCACGCCCCCGTGTTCAGTGAACACGGGGCGTGTTCAGCCTTCTGTTCTCTTGTTTTGCTTGGGAAGATGTTGTCGTGGGGTCGGGCATGCCACGTTTGTTCCCTTTTCTTGTATTTATGTTAGATTTAGCTGCCTTTTTGCTTCTTTTGTTAATTTGAGCTTATTTAATCCTGAAAATACAAAAGGAAGACAAAAACACACTTTTTCCAACATTAGTACTAAAAAGGGTTAGTTTTATGCCACAATTGATGAAATTTATATGTTGCATTTTGCACACATCAAATACCCCCACACTTGAATCTTTGCTTGTCCTCAAGCAAAACTCTTTATAATGTGGCTTTACACTCCCAAATGGAATGGGTAGAAGAGAAGGTTTTTGGGCTTGTCATAGAGTGTCGGGATTTCCAAGATTCTTTATTAAGTTTTATTTTTATTTATTTACAATCATATTCGTCATGATTTATTTAAAACTTTTCATAAGATAAATTACTTATTAGGCATAACATGCCTCTTTAAAATTCTATTCATATACAAGTTCACATACCTCACGGGGGATCACTCAACACTCGGCCGAAGGTGTATTTTTAGTGAATCACTCGAGAGCGGCATGGAACTTGCTCCTACCATAAGCTTGCCAAGCAATCAATCCTCCTCCTTTTTAACTATATACATTTGTAAATATCAAGAGGACTTTTTGGGTGAAGGGTTAGGCTTTGGTTAAAGGTAGGTGGTTGGGTTAGTGGTTAGTGGTTAGTAGAAAAGGGCGAAAAGCGTAAAAGCGTCGGTTTTCGTAAGACTTATTATTTTTTTTTTGAACTTTTTATTTTGATGAAGCCTTTATTCAAACAAAGTTATTTTTTGATAAACTTGTTTGTTTATTTCTTTTGCTTCATCTTCATCATCATTTTTTTTTTTGAAAAGTCATACGAAAAACCGGGCTTGTTACTAAAACAAAGGGTTAAAAATAAAAATGTTTTGGTGGGTGAAAGGGTGTTTGGTTTGGGTTATGAAATGAAAAGGTTTAGGCTCAAAGGGGTTAACTAGGGGGATTTTGGGTAGGTGGTAAAAAAAAGAAAAATAATGGTGTAGAAATAAAAAGGGTTAGTCCTAATGCCTCCATCATTTACTTACTCGGGTTTAAGTTGGTAAGGACCGAGAATGTATCGTTGTGACAAGTTCTAGAGTTGTAAGAACCAAGCGGCTATTCACACAAGAAACGAAAGATGAGCATTTAGTTTAAAGATATATATTTGTATGCTCAATAAAGGCTCAAAACTCACTTTTGTGGGAATGGGTTTTTATGTGATCAAGTATATATAATCAAATTTTAACTAAACTTGTCATGCCGTTTCATAATTTTCTTATGTTGGTTCTTTTTATCACGACGCTATTGGTTGTAAATTTGTAAAAATATAACCTTTTTAGAACTTGAATTTCCCTAGTTAAACCTAGACAAGTAAAAAAAATGAAAATTTTTGAAAAAATTGGGGTGATTAGCGGTTCCAATAGAGTTTTGTGTAAGCCTTGTAATTAGGACTTGCAAGATTCAAGGTTTTAACATCCCCCCCCCCCCCCCCCACACTTAAATTACACATTGTCCTCAATGTGTCCCAAAAATAAATTTTTAGGATGATTGGATGTGTAAAAAGGTGTTTAAAGCAAAAATTTATGTTACTGGGCGCCTGGACACGGCCCCGTGTTATCCGGGCACGACCCCGTGTTCAGGTGCCAGTAACAAGTAATTATCAAAAGAAACAGAAGCCTGGATACGGGGGCGTGTTGGGTGAACACGGCCCGTGTCCAGTTTACCTGAACTGGGGAACTTCTGCAGACTGTTCAGCACGGGGCCGTGTTGGGTGGGCACGACCCGTGTTGAACCTGCTGTAACGAGAAAAATTCGTCGGATGGTCCTGTTTTCCTGCATGGGGTGCTGGTGCAACTTTCCCTTGTTATCCTTTGCCATCCCGAGTGTGTTTTATTCCTGAAAATTAAGACTAAACTAGAAAACATAAAAATTAATCTAAACTAAACTAAGGATAGTTCCGCGGAATGCCTCCGTGGTGCGTCACGTTTATAAGGGTCCTTGGCTAGACCCAAAGCCTGGTCATATATTACTCAAGTGGGATGTTTTGCATCCCATGTTGCACCATCGGAGAGCCTCATCCAAACTTGAGTCAATGACCTTCATGTAGTTGATCGGGTCTTCGTCTTCTACTCTTTTTCCGACTCCAAACTTTACTTCCTCGTCCCCAACCCTCAATGTTAGTGTCCCATCATTCATATCTACCACTGCTTGGGCCGTAGCTAGGAATGGTCTCCCTAGGATGAGTGGTACTTCGGTATCTTCCTCCATATCTAATATGACAAAGTCGGCCGGAAAGACGAACTCGCCGACTTTAACCAATAGATTTTCAGCGACACCTTGTGGATATTTGACGGATCTATCGGCGAGTTGTATGCTTATTTTTGTAGGACTTGTTTTTCCTAAGCCGAGTCGATTAAACATTGATAAGGGCATGAGGTTGATGCTTGCCCCAAGGTCGACTAGTGCATTACGAATGGGTGATTTCCCAATCGAGCAAGGAATCGTGAAGCTTCCGGGGTCAAGCTTCTTTTGTGGGAGTTTGTTGAGTAGTAAGGCGGAGCATTCTTCGCTTAAGTTAACTAATTGCAATGATTCAATTTTCCTTTTATGGGTGAGGAAGTCCCTCATAAATTTTGAATATTTAGGCATTTGTGTTAGGACCTCGATAAATGGAATATTAACATGCAATTGTTTTAGTAAATTTTCAAATTTTGCGAATTGCTCATCGGACTTTTGACGAATTAACCGACCGGGGTATGGAACCGGAGGAGTCTTTGTGGGCTCTTGAATTGGTGGAGAAACCTTCTCTTGTTGTTGTGCGGATGGAGTTGTGGTTTGGTTAGATTGGCTTCTCTCAGTTGGTGGAAGTGGAGCCTCCTCGGGACCCACGGTACGGTTTCTCAATGTTATGAGATGTACTTGTGCCTTTGGGTTGGTTTCGGTATTGCTTGGTAACGCGCCTTGTGGTCTCTCGGAGAAATTTTGAGCTATTTGACTTAGTTGTTTTTCAATGTTTTGAATGCTAGCTTGTTGATTTCTAAAATTCGATTCCAATTGTTGAAATCGATCCGAGTTTTTCTTTTCGGTGTCGGAGACGAGGCGAGATACAGTATCTTCAAGCCTTTCTCGTCCACCTTGTTGTTGAGAAAAATTTTGTGGTTGTTGAAAGTTAGTCTGTTGGTTTTGTTGGTTACTACTATTGCCGGGATCTCTCCAACCAAGGTTAGGGTGGTTACGCCATCCTTGGTTGTAGGTACCCGTTGGAGGACCCGACGGCCTAGGTCTATTATCAATGTAGTTTATCGTTTCCGTTTGATCATCTAATTCTTTCATACAACTCCAATTTTCATGCGGCCCACCACACCCCTCACAAGCCATAACCGAGACCGTTATTGCCATTTCTAACTTTTTGATTTTTGAAGAAAGGGCCTCGATTTGGGCTTGTAGAGAAGTGCTTTCATCAACCTTATGGGCACCCGGGACAATAGATTTATTGCCTCGGGGAGTGTGCCACTGAAAATTGGTTTGCGCAATTTCCTCAATTTGATTGTATATTTCATTTGGGCGACGATTACCTAGAAGTCCCCCGGAGCTAGAATCAAGTGTTTGTCTTGTGTGTGGCAACAACCCATTGTAGAAAGTGGATACTTGTTGCCAAACCGCAAGACCATGATGAGGACACTTTCTTAGTAGCTCCTTGAACCTTTCCCAAGTTTCATGTAAGGACTCCCCATCCTCTTGTGAGTACGTGTTAATTTCAGTCATTAATTTAGTCATTTTAGCAGAAGGGAAATACTTATATAGAAACTTTTGGGCCAGTTCATCCCAGGTGTTTACCGAGCCAACTGGGAGGGTGTTAAGCCAAGCCTTAGCTCGGTCTTTTAGTGAAAATGGAAACATTCGAAGGCGGATGGCGTCATTTGATGCTCCATTGATCCGAAAGGTATCACATATTTCTAAGAAATTAGTAATATGTAGATGGGGATCCTCGTCCGCAAGCCCATGAAAGGTTGTGGAGTTTTGAAGCATTTGTATCAAATGCGGTCGAAGTTCGAAGTTGTTGGCTTCGACATTCGGCGCATTGATAGCGGCGCCGAGATTACCTACAGTGGGTCGTAGGTAATCCATGAGGGTACGTTGGTCCGCCATTGGAATTTGGTCCCCCGAAACTTTCTCTTGGTTTTTAGCTTTAAGTCTTTTTCTGAGAAAGCGTTCGGGTTCTTCAAGAGATTCTTTTATGTCTCTACTAGAACTGGAGCTCATACACTACGTAGGAAGTTCAAATGTGGCGCCTGGGTCCCAAGTCCTGCTGCAAAAACATAAAAGAATGTTGGTCAGAAGGTTCACCACGGCCCCGTGCTCAGGTGAACACGGCCCGTGGTCGGAGTTACAGTGATTGTTTTCTGGATCCCTGTTACTGGGGAGTTGGACACGGCCCCGTGTTGCACCGACACGGCCCCGTGCTCAGCTCTCTGTAACTCAGAAAATAAAAACTGCTAGTGACAATGCTAGGCACGGCCCGTGTCCGACCAGGCACGGCCCGTGCTGAGCTCTGCAGAAACTTAAAAATTAAGAGAAATTCTAAAAAAAATAGAAAAATAAGAAAAAATGATTAGGCCGTTGATTCCTAACTTTCTTAAAATCCTTGTATCCCCGGTAACGGCGCCAAAAACTTGATGCGTGTGAAGTGTCGTTAGTTATTAATGTATATATTAAGCCCTTTTTAACACTTTTTTAGCCAAGTTTTAAATTTATAAAACACGATATTACTAACACTAAACACACATATGGGCAAGTTCACCCATCGTGAGCGTAGTATAGTGTTGGCAAGATACCGAGGTCGTCCAAGGACACAAGAGCTTTTAGTACCAGTTTATCCTCAACGTCTAATCAAATCAAAAGTTAGAAAAAGGTTTTAAACTAGAAAAATAAAAACTAACTAAAATGATGAAAATAAAAATAAAAGAAAAAACAGATAGACAAGATGAATCACTTGGCTCCGACTCGTGTATAGTGTAACCTTTGATTATTTCCGCACTTTTGCACTTATTTAAGAGATTATCTTAGTTATTGTAGTAGGCCCCTCTTTTGAAGGTGACGTTACCCTCAACCAAGTAGTTTGAGTCAGCAAGGATACAATCCTAAAGGGTCGGATTATTGAAAGATAATTAATTAAGTTATTAATGCATATTATGGTAGGCCCCTCTTTTGAAGGTGACGTTACCCTCGGCTAAGTAGTCTGAGTCAGCAGGGATACAGTCCTAAGTAGCCGGGTTATAGTATTAATAGTAGTTTAACTTATGAGGGGATCAAAGAGTTTGGACCCCCGCCATCCAATACCGTTAAGTATTGAAGGAGGTCCTACTAAATTTGACCCAGGTCCTTTGCAGGATCTATACACTGAACAATGGCAAGACTCTTACCAAACCGTTCCCATAACCCCCGACCAGGTAGCCAACATATCTCCATATAGACCGTGGAGATACGAATGGTGAAAATCTTTTATTTTATATAGACAGTAAAATAATGCCAAGACACCACGGACAAACGACAAGGAAGAATCACCTTCAACATAAGAAACTAGTTATTAAAGTCATTAATACATAACCAATTAAAAAGTGCGAAAAGATTAAAAGTAAAAAAGTATTACACTAGACACTTGTCTTCACCAAGTGATGTAAGAGACTTAGGAAAACATGGCCTTGATTGTCAAGAACTCTTACGATCAATCTTGGATCCCAAGACGACTCACACACTCTATGATGGACAATGGATGATGGTGGTGGATGATGGTGTTATGGTGGTGGTGGGTGGTGGGTGAAGTGTGAGAGAGGTGGTGTGCCAAGGGATGAGTTGCAAGAGATCCAAGCACTCCTATTTATAGGCTGAACAGGAGCTCGGGCACGGCCCCGTGTCCATCCTTCTCTCTTTCTTCATTAAATGCAGTTTGGCTGTATTAGTTGACCACGCCCCCGTGCCTGCTGAGCACGACCCCGTGTGCAGAAGCATATCTGTACTATCAAGATTTGCCTGGATTCTGCGAATCTTATAGTTGACCACGGTCCCGTGTCCGCTGAGCACGACCCCGTGGTGGGCAATAGAAGCTTCTACAACTTTGTCTTTTCTGCTGGCACAGGGCACGCCCCCGTGTTCAGTGAACACGGGGCGTGTTCAGCCTTCTGTTCTCTTGTTTTGCTTGGGAAGATGCTGTCGTGGGGTCGGGCATGCCACGTTTGTTCCCTTTTCTTGCATTTATGTTAGATTTAGCTGCCTTTTTGCTTCTTTTGTTAATTTGAGCTCATTTAATCCTGAAAATACAAAAGGAAGACAAAAACACACTTTTTCCAACATTAGTACTAAAAAAGGGTTAGTTTTATGCCACAATTGATGAAATTTATATGTTGCATTTTGCACACATCAATAACCCACGAAAATTCCTTCAATACTCTTTGCACCAAATTTTCCAAAAGGCTCTAGAACTGTGCAGGGAGACCCAAACGGTTCTAAATACTTCAGGTTCGGTTTGCGGTTATTGATCAGCTCGAAACACGTCTTATTGAATTTCTTGACAGTAAGAACCCGATTGAGTGTATAGCATGCGGCGGATACTGCTTCTGCCCAAAAATTTACTGGTAGCTTTGAATCAGCAAGCATCGTCCTAGCCGTTTCAATTAGCGTCCTGTTCTTTCTTTCAGCTACTCCATTCTGCTGTGGAGTGTAAGGCGCGCTAAATTCATGCAATATACCTCTTTCATCACAATATTCTTCCATCTTGTTGTTCTTGAATTCAGTACCATTATCACTTCTGATTCTTTTGATACGCCTTTGGTACATATTTTCAATATTTTTGAACAACGCCATCAAGCTGTCAAATGTTTCATCTTTCGATTTCAAAAATGATACCCACGAAAATCTGGAATAATCATCAGTAACCACAAGACAGTAGAGATCTCCTGTAATACTTTTAACATTCACAGGACCAAACAAATCCATGTGAATTCTCTCCAGAGGTCTTGAGACTGAATTGACTTGCTTTTTAGGGTGTGACTTTTTCTTCTGCTTGCCTTTGATGCAACTAATGCACTCCCCTTCCAGATGAAAACCTTTGATGTGAACACCCAGAACTAATTCATTATGCACTAGGTGATTCATTTTTCGTAGGTGTATATGCCCCATCTTTCGATGCCATAACTTTGACTCTTTTTCCGTTGCTCTAGACACAAAACAATGAGCCTGACCCGTGGTTGTAGTAGCTACGCTCATGTCCAACACGTACAGATCATTGACTCTTGGTTCCCTCATGATAATCCATTCTTCAGGGATAACAAATCCTGGTTTCAAGATCAAACATTCTTTGTCAGTAAAGTGAGTGGTATACATCCTGTCACAAATCTGCGAGATACTTAGCAGATTATTCTCCAGCTTACCAATGTAGTTAACTCTTTCAAATGTAACAATCCCATTGGATAACGTTCCTTCACCAACAATTCTACCACCTTGGTTACCTGCGAACCCTACATAACCTCCATTGAAATTTCTAACATCATACAACAACGCTGTCTTTCCTGTCATGTGCCGAGATGCTCCACTATCCATAATCCATCGTGAAATGGATCTTGGAAGCTCCTGCACATATCACAAACATTTAATGAGATTTTGTTGCCACCCAAGCCTCTTCTGATCCAACCTCAACCTTTTTGTATAAGAAAAACTTATCTATCTTAAGTTGACTGGTTGGTTAGTCTTTCTTTTGAACATTTTTCTTCTCTGGTGGAGTATAAGATTGTTTCTCCAATTGTTCATAATAATCCAAAGGAACATCCATCTTTACCGGAGTTGTAGAAGACGATTGTTTTTCTGACTCAGAAACCTTTGATTTAGATGAACTTTCTTTCTTGTCAACAGTTTTTGGCTTCCATGTTTGTTGAGATGAAGCAACCCGTTTGTAGAATTTGTCATTTTTAGTTACCACATTCTTAACAGGTTCAATTTTGACTTTTGTTTTCTCATTTTTCAAAATTTTCTCAACAACCATTGGAGCTTTTCCTTTTGCATCAACCTTCTTCTTTTGACTCTCCACAACTTCAGACTTAGGCTTAAAGTTGGTACACTTTCGTGCAATATGCCCAACTTTATTACACTTGAAGCATGTACGAGTATCCACTACTCGACTTGTGCTTTCAGTCTGAGGTCGTGAGACCCTTTCCTCAAAGAATTCTTCATTTGACTTTGAAAAAATTTCAGACTCTTCATCAGATAGTGAACTCGAACTGTTCACAAACACTTTCTTCTCAACAAACTTCTTGTTTTGAAAACTTCTTCTTTGATTATACTTACCACCCTGATATCCACCCGACCATTTGTTTCGGTTATTGTTAGAAAAACGTGGTGGAATGACAGGTTTTTTGTAGTAAGCTTTATCTTTTTCAAAATTTAATTGCCTCTTTGAATTTCTCAATCCTTCGATTTCCGATATATCAATCTCAATTAATTTGAAAACATTTCTCAATTTTCCCACATTCACATTTTCGAAAGGAAAATCAAGATCCGAATACAACTTATCAGATCCCGCCATCTTATACATCACAACAGTAGGTTCATCATTTAAGTTGTTTTGGGACTTTGATTTTGGAATGTATTTATCCAGAAAGCACTCATCATCATCAACTGAATCACTATCAGACTTCAAAACACTTTCAGCCATGCTTTTAACAATATCAGTTTGAACACTATCATCAGATGATGATGAAGAAAATGTCACATCAATTGACTCTGGAAGTTTAACCTCATTTTCATCTTCATCATTAACCAACCCTGACTTTTTCTTTGAATAATTGTTTAAAACTAGTGGTGGAACCTGATGAAACCCAACCCCAGTTCCATCCGAGTAAACATCTTCGCCTGCTTTGTTTTTCCCGATGGGTTTGGGAACAATGTGTTGTAAAACAAAACTTGCGGAGTTGTAACTGTTCAGTTTCAACTGAATGCGTTCATTTTCAATTTTAGCTTCTTGAAACTGAAGCTTCAACTTAGCAATTTCATCCAGTTGTTGGTTGATTAATTCTTCTTTAACCCTCAAAACACCTTGCAATTGACAATTTTCTTTGTATGTTTTACCGTTTCTATCATCAGAATCTTTCACCGTGCGTTTTAGCTTCTCAAAACTTTCAGAAATTTGACGATTTTCAAGAATTAGTTTTTCATTTTCTTTCCTAACTCTTTCTACGTCAATTTTATCAGTTTCGATTTTCTCATTCAGTTCTTTTATTCTATCAGTTGAAGCTTTTAGCATTTTGTCACGGTTCAAGATCTGATCTTCCACACTTCGGACTCTAGCAGTCAGATCATCAACTTTCTTAACATTGAGATAAGTGATTGTACTACAAACTTTGCACTCTTTCATGCAACTTTTGCAGTCAATGTCACCATTAACTTTCTTACCTGACGCACTCGTTGACACATTTGAACTGACCTGGCTTTTAGACTCAGATACGGACTTAGAGTCTACCTCAAGTTCCTTAGCAGCCAGCACTTTGTCAGCCATCTTTCCCAAGTTTTCAGCGTTCAACTCTTGTGATGTATCAATGATCCCATCATCAACCTTCTTTGACTTTTCTTCTTTTTCTTTCTCTTCTTTCTCTTCTTTGCTTCCCCACCATTTCTTTTGCCAACCCTCTTCTTCTTCAGCAATTTGTTGAATTATGGTTTCAAGATCGAGGGTCTTATAGTCAATAGCAATGTTTCCCATGAGGTCAAGATAACATTCTCTGTCTGGATCCCATCTCTTCGACCTTTTTGCTTCAGTGTATATATCAGATATTCTGATCATTCTGTTTTGAGCTAACATCTTTCTGTTGACATACTTTTCTTCTTCATTTCTGTTATCTTTATAAGGAACAGGTTCAACAATCTTTGCCATAAAAGCATATCCAACCGCATCCTCCTCTGGTAACAACTCGCTCCAGTCAAAACCTTCATCGTCATGAATCATAGCAAGAGCTCTGGATTTTTCTTTATTATCCTCAAGTTGTTTCATTCTGGGCGGTTCTGATTTATTCTGATGATAAATCGCTCTCTTGTAGTAATCTTCTTTAAACGGATTTTCAGAATCATCAGCATAAGCATTCCGGCACTCTCTTTTAAAATGACCTTTCTGTTTACACTTGAAACAGGTCACTTTTGACTTGTCAAAGCCTAACTTGGTAGATGGTCCACCAATAGACTTTCTTCCTGTAATCTCCATAAAACGCTGTGCCCTTCTCACTGCATTGGCCATACACCACCTTATGTCAATCAATTCCATCTCCTCAGGATCTATTTGATCGTAGTCTTCCTTTGTTAGGTTGGTGTTGCCTATCTTGCCCGCCACAAGGCTCTCATACGACTCTAGCACAGAAGCTAAGAAAACCATCTGTTGCTTTGCAGACTCCTCGCTGAAGTTTTGAGCGTTCTTTAAATCCACAGCGATGTTGCATTGAAATAAGTTCTTTGCAACTGATTGATTTGGAGTTGACGAAGAGCCACTGTGAAATCCACTGCTTGCACTCTCTTTGCTAAATGTGTTGGAATTTTCAACAGAAAAAGCTGTCTTGGGAGACGTATTCTTTGGAATCATGCTTTTTGGATAATACAAATCCAAGTTCTGCTGGTATGAAGAGTGATTGACTTTGTGTGTTTTCTTTATCTCCAGCTCGTGACTCTCCAGTCTTTCAATAAGCAAATCTACAGTCAACACTTCTGGTGGCTTGATAGTATTCTTCAACATTAATGCATAGTATTGCCAATCCATCTCATCTGGCAACGAGTCAAACAATTTATCGACTAACTCTTCTTAAGAATAGGTAATTCCATGTCTCGCCAGCTCCAATTTCAAGTGCCCAAATCTCTCAATCATTTTACAAACTGATTCATTTTTTAAACAACCAAATAAATCAAACTCTTTTCTTAGCAGTTTCTTTTTGTTTTTCACAATTTCTGCACTACCCAAGCATTTTACTTCTAACTTTTTCCACAGATCTTTAGCATTGGTATACTCGATCAAAGATATTATATCTTCTCGGACAGACTGGAACAGCAACGCGATGCACTTTTGCTCTGCAACGAAAACTTCTATTTCTTCAGTTGATGTCAAATTTTCACCATTTTTTCCTCCATCACTGTATCCATTCTTTAGACTTTTCCAGTTGAGATACACAAATTCCTTTAGCCATTCTTCAAATTTCTTGGCCCACCGACTGTACTCTTCGATCGCCATCAACTTCGGGGGTTTGTTATTTGTTCCGTACGCACTTTCCACACCTAAGGTATCCGATAAAGTTTTCTTCACATTCGGAGTGTTCTCATTGGTGTTGTTAGAAGTATCATCTCCAGAGTTTCCAGCAAAGGCATACATATCACTAAAAGGATTCATGAATTCGTCCATCTTTCACATACCTGAAATGATCAACAAACACTTAGAAATATTCTTGAAATTTAGAACAATAGCTTTCAAACGGAATTAGTTCACACGAAATAGTGAACTTCAAATGAAATTAAGATTGCACTTCCACTTCAAACGAAATTATCACACAAGGTCTAATTCCGTGTGGAATTAGACTGACTTCAAGCGAAATTATGTGTTTTTATACGAAATTATCAACTAAGATCTAATTCTGTGTGGAATTATATCAAGTTCAAACGAGATTAGTTTTCTAACAAGCGGAATTAGTCACAAAGTATAATTCCGTGCGGAATTACACCAGAACTTTCAAACGAAATTATAAACTCGTTCAAATGGAATTAACTTCGAGCCCCATTTTTACCACTTTTACTTCGAATTTTAATCTGAAACTTTCAAGGATTTTTTAAAAGAGTATTTCGCTTATAATGTGTGAAAATCAAGCCATTTTGTCCGTTAAATCTCGTTCAAATCCGAAAAGAAGGAGTAGAAGTAAGAAAATCCGGAAAAATCAAGCTGAATTTGGTATGAACTCCTCGTCCTGAGCTCTGATACCACTTGTTGGATCGATCGGTGACCCTAAACAGTCAAGTTGAGTAGTTCATCATCATTTGCAAAGGCGGAATCAATGTAAACGATGTCAAAACAGCTTGTTTCCTTTTAATCCTTTTCTATTAATGATTTCCTGAGCTTATACAAGTTATAATCTGACAAAAATCCGGCAGCACCTCAGCTCACACACACATAATTTCGTGTCAAATGAATCAGAGACAACAGGTATTTATAGAGTTCTAATTCCGCACGAACCCAACTCGTACGGAATTACATGTTCATACGGAATTAGTTAATTCCGTACGGAATTACCTAATCTCGCATGAAACACTAATTTCGTTTGAAATGATATATGATCATTTCATGCGGAATTACTCATAAACATTGTTTCTCGATTTCCGTGCCCTGATCTATTACAATCAATACAAGACTCATTAAAGACAAAGTTAACAGACATCAGTGCACTAACACAATCGGATCGCTATCTGATCGAACAACTATTCGATCGACGACCTGAAGGGTAGAGATACTTCTCTGTTTTCAAAATGCTACAACAAAAACTTCAAAGCCATCATACACAAACACATCCTTCTCAAACGAATGTCAATCTGATCGGATTACCATCCGATCGGATTACCATTCGACACTTAGTTCTTTCACCGTTTATCGCGTCGTTCTTCGCTTATGCTATCGTTAACTGTTCAGGCTAACCCCTCAGCGCTCCCTTCAATCCAAGGCAGTGTTTATTAACTTAAACGCTATCTGTGAGTATACTCAAACCCTTTTTTATTTACGCACTTTTGGGTGTTACATACGTTACTTATTCAAATCACAATCGACACACAACGCAAACACTATTTATACGCTGACCGTTATTGCATGCTACGTGTTATTCGATGAATGCTTGTATGTTATGTTAACACAGTGATTATTGCCTGACACCTTAGCAACGATAGTACTATAGTTTGGACTCAGCACCTGTCGTGGACAGGGGTTGTTAAGGGCTTTACTTCACGTGTCCCAGTGGGGATATGTGTTGCGCATTCTACAACTCGCAGTCACGTCTGTGCATATTTCTCTGTTGATAACCTACTAGCCTTCACTTTGTTACATGTTACATGCTAGTTATGCGTAAACGATTTCGAACTCTATTATACTATCAAACTTGTATGCTCACCTTTACACTATGTGTATTGACCTCTATTTTAACGTATGTGACATGTGCTTAGGATGCTTGCTTGTTACTTGCTGGAATAGAGCTAGGATGGAGTCTATAAACAAACAAAAACAATTTATATTTGAGTTGTCAAAACAGAACTATTTGTCTTTGAATTGTCTATAATAACTATGCTACTTATTATGTCATGGTATGGGACGTGATGTTTAAATAATTCATAACCGTAGTTGTTATGGAAACTCCTGGACAATTTGTTTCGCTCAGTGCCGCGCCCTGATGTTTCCGTCATCGGTTGGGGTGTGACAGATTGGTATCAGAGCCATAACTATAGGGAATTAGGCAAGACTCGACCTAGTCCGGGTCGATGTCTTAGAAACGACCTAGTCTATAGTCTAAGTACCAACATACCGCCTTGTGCGAACCCAGTAGGGGTTCCGCACGAGCCTATTACTGCTATCTGATCGACTCGCAATCACGCTATACTATCACACTGCCTTTCCTAAGGCAATCGCACTGCACCGTTTTCAACAATGAACGAGTGATTAGATCGAGATTAGGTGTGAAAACCGCAAACTCTCGATTAAATCGCTTGTTCGACCCGCATTTTTACTATAAACAAGAGGATTTGCGTTGAATCAGGAGTGAAATCCGTACTTCGACGTAAATGTCTCTTATTCTCATGATTTTATCAGACAAACAGGAATGTAGTCGCTAAGTTAGGGGTGAAACCCGAACCTTGATGACTTGTTCCGCTCTCAATTTTGGTTTTGCAAAACTCTCACCAAAGTCTTGATGGATTCCAACGACTCGAGTTGCGTAAATAACCGAATGGATGCGTGCCATTCACCGTGTGTCGGTGATAGAGCACAGTCCATTAGGCCAAAACGTATACCCGTGGTCCTTGAGAATAGTCGAATCACTTTGGGTAGTCAACGTCTATCAAGCCTTAGACAATTTATTTTCGCTTTCAAGCTCGCAATCGCTGATTTTATATGTTTCGATTCTGAGCCCGCAACTGCTGACTCTGATATTTGTCGTTCTATATGGATTTTATGTGTTTTATGTGGTTTTACATGTTTATTTGTTCGAAATTTTGGTGATTTATACGCTTTTCGTTGTTCACTTTGATCAACACACACGACTCGCACTGCACATCTATCTCAAAACGCTACCAAATCGCATGCTATGTTACTCGCTTATACTATTCTACTCGTTGTGTACTCGCTCATCGAAATCGCTATTCTCAAACTCGCGGACTTTAAATGATAGGTGAATATGTGTAATATGTTTAGGTGAATACGTGCAAAATATAGTGTGGGTTATGTGGCTTACGTGCTTCTATGCTCTACGTGCTTATGTGCTTATGTGATTACGTGCCTGTGTGAATATGTGCCTATGTGTAGACGTATTCCTGTGCTTTATATATATAAAGTAGCTTTGGGTGAGATAATAGGCTATTCTCGACTTAATCGAAATAGTGATTGAGTCCTATGGCGATGTCTATTGCAGACAATGTCGTCATTTGGATCGTTTCACTCCCGCTCCGCTCGCCGCAATCATGATGACAAACGCATCGCCGCTCTCGTCGCTAAGCAAATGGCGAAAGTTATCCCCCAGATTGTTAGTGAGCTGAATGAAAACGCTAGCAAGTCTTCTGAAGAGTCCAGGGCTGATGCTCCTAAGTCTACTATTAGCTTCAAGCAGTTCAAAGCCTACGGACCCAAAGAATTCACCGGAGAAGATGGACCTACTGCCATGTTTCAATGGTTTGATTCTATCGAGGTCACCCTACGCCAAAGCGGCCGTCCTGATAATCTCCGCACTGTTAACACCACCGGCGTTTTCCAGTCAAGGGCACTAGACTGGTGGACTGCCGAAAGAAACAACCGCGGAAATGATGCAGCTTACGGGCTTACGTGGGATGAGTTGAAGGACATCATGATGAAAGAGTTCTGCCCTCCCCACGAGTTTCAAAAGTTGGAGGATGAGTTTTGGCATATCAAACAAAAGGATGGCGACAACGCTGGTTTAAATGCTCGCTTTAAGAAGCTGAGCATAACTGCTCGCTTAAGGTGATTTCTAGTGCTGATTGGAGTCTTGGCAGTTCCAGTTGGTTCAACCGATTCCACATCCGGTGTTTTCTACTGTCTTGGTGTCCGTGCCGCTGCGGTGTTTGGAACCCTAATTTCTAGGGTATTCTGATCTTCTTGAAGAAGGTTTTTGTTGGTCTCTTTTATAGGGCAAACCAACAAAACTTGTTTGATTTTCTTCTAATCAGATACTTGTAACCCTAAGTGAAGGTTACAAGTTTGATTTGTTGGAGTTATACGCACCCCCTGTGAGATCGTTCTATCTTTTTCCTTTTATTTCTTCATTTGCATCACTGTGTCGTTGTGTCTAGGCATATTGATATTGGGTTTAGCAAAGACCGGTTTGATTTTAGGACACAGAGAGAGTTCACTCTGTTGCATTTATTTTGTTTGGTCATGTGTGTCATAACTTCCTTTGTTAGCAAGATTGACACCTACTAGTGCTACTTTAGTTAGCAAGATTGATGCTGGTGATCCTTTGTTTCTTCATCCTAGTGATTGTGCTAATCTGTCCATAGTTAATATTAAACTTAAGGGTACGGAAAATTATAGAGATGGTCTAATGCTATGGTTCTTGCTTTACAAGTTAAAAACAATATGGGTTTTATTGATGGTACCTGTCGTAGGTCTACTACTGATGATGTTTTGGGTAGGCAATGGGATATGTGCAACTCTATTGTTCTTACTTGGATTCTTAATTTTGTGTCTGAAGAATTGTATCTTGGTCTAGTTTTTTCTAAACTTGCTTCTGATGTGTGGAAAGATTTAAGAGAAACTTATGATAAGATAGACAAGTCTGTTGTGTTTAATCTATGTTAGAAAATTAATTCTTTCGGTCAAAATGGCATGCCTGTTTCTAAATATTATCATAAGTTGAATTGTATGTGGAAACAATTAGATCAGTTACTTGCCTTACCTGCTTGTTCATGTGATGCGTCTAAACAGTTTAATGATTTCAATCATCTTATTAAAATGATGTAGTTCTTAATGGGTCTTGATAGTACATACCAGTCTGTTGGAACAAACCTTTTAACAAGAGAAACACTTCCTTCTGTGAAGGATGCTTTTTTTATTATTTCAAGAGAAGAGTCCCATCTTCATACTACACCTATTTCTGAAAAAAAAACCTAATAGTGCAGTTGGTTTTACTGTTAAAACTAGTCAGGTTGTTGATTCAAAGAAAAAATGTGTTAGGTCTTCTAACCCCTAATCTAAAGTGTTCTGATTACATTAAGACTGGTCATACTATTGAGAGATGTTTTGAACTTGTTGGTTATCCTTATTGGATGAAGTCAAAAACTGGTGGGAACAAGGGTAATAGGGTTAGTAATAATGTTGTTGTTGATAATACTGATTCTTCTTCTTCTTCTTCTTCTTCTGTGAGCTATTTGACCAATGATCAAATAGCCCAGTTGCTTAGTTTCTTAAATGATAAGTCCAAAGGTGATCCTTAGAGTAGTGGTTTTGATGGTAGGTGTATGATGTGTGCGTGTGAGGTTATAATTTTTAGATATATTTTAGCTCTTTTTACTCGCGCATCAAGTTTTAAATTTATAAAACATGATATAATACTATCACACTACACACACGTTAGGGCAAGTGCACCCATCACGGACGTAGTAAGTGATGGCAAGATACCGAGGTCGTCCAAGGACACAAGAGTTTTTAATACCGGCTTATCGTTGACGTCTAATCTAACTAAATTTTGATGAAAAGTTTTGAAAGCTTTAAAAAGATAAACTAAAAAGCAAAAATAAAATATAAGGAAAACAAATAGACAAGAAGGAATCACTTGGTTCCAACTCCTCTTTTATGTATCCTTTAATGATTTCCGCACTTTGGACATTTTAAGAGATTATCTTTAAGTTATAGTAGTAGGCCCCTTCTAGGCAGCGTTACACTCAACATATTGGTCTGAGTCAGAAGGGATACACTCCCTCAAGGTCGGATTATTGAAATATAATTATGTAAGTTATTAATGCGAAAAGTGGTAGGCCCCCTTCCAGGCAGCGTTACCCTCAACCCATTGGTCTGAGTCAGCAAGGATACAGTCCCGCAGGGTCGGTTTAAAGCTTTAATAGTAGTTTATAGATTAGGGATTCGAGCGGTTTCTTACTTCTCCCGAGGCGGACATTACCGCTCACTCGTGAAGTCATACTAAGCTTAAACCAGGTTCTCGCATGATTTATACACTAAACGAGACATAGAATTACCCAACCACCCTTCTAACCCCCTGCTAAGTAGTTAACATGCTTTATATAGACGGTAAAGACACGAATGTGTGAATCAACGACACATGAAGAATGGTTAAATAAATTCGCCTTCAATATAAAAAACTAGTTATTAAAGTCATTAATACATACCCAAATAAAAATGAGCCAAAGGTTGGAAATTAAGAAGTAATACATAAAAGATTTTTCTTCACCAAGTGATGTAAGAGTTTAGCCAAGCATGACCTTTGTTTGACAAGAACTCTTACGATCGATCTTGGATCCCCGAGACTACTACACACTCTAAATGATGGAAGATGGATGACGGTTGTGGGTGTGGGTGTTACAGTGGTGGTGGAGTGGTGGCAAGTGTGAGAGAAGTGGTTTGCTGATGATGGATTGGAATGGAACCAAGCACCCCTATTTATAGCTGAAGTCAGACAATCAACACGGCCCGTGCCCGCCTGGCACGGCCCCGTGGCCATCTTTCTCTCTCTTCCACATTAACTGTAGTGTCGGGTCTTGTACTAACACGGCCTCGTGCGTCAACGGCACAGCCCGTGGCCATTGTACTTGCTGTACTATCTCAGATTTTGCGAATCTTAGAGTTGACCACGCCCCGTGTTGCCTTGGCACGACCCCGTGTTGGTTGTCTGGTTTGTCTTTTACTGTTGTCTTTTCTTCTGCAGAGAATCTTGACTTTGGGCACGACCCATGCTTGGTGGGCATGGCCCCGTGCCAGAGCTTCTGATCTTGTTATTTTCTTAGTTTGGATGTGGATGGGGGCTTGGCGAGTTATGTCAATCCTCCTTCTTTGTATTTATGTTGGTTTTTGCTGTTTATTTGCTTCTTTTGCGCGTTTAAGCTCTTTTGACCCTGTAAATTAAAAAGGAACAAAGAAACAAGCGTTTTCCAACATTAGTATTGAAAAAGGGTTGATTTTACGCCGTATTTGATATAATCTATATGTTGTATTTTACGCACATCAAATACCCCCACACTTGAATCTTTGCTTGTCCTCAAGCAAAACTCTATAATGTGGCTTAGACACCCAAACGGAATAGGTAGAAGAGAAGATTTTAGGCTTATCTTTAGAGTGTCGGGAATCCAAGTTCTAAATTTATTTTGTTTTTATTTTATTTACAATCTTATTCGTCATGATTTATTTAAAACACAAATTAAGAAAAATTATTTGTTTTGGGCATAACATGCCTTTATAAAATTCTATTTAGTTATATACAAATTTACACACCTCACAAGTGGTCACTCAACACTCGCCCGAAATTATTTAAGTGAAAACGCTCGTGCCCAGTTTGGAACTTACTACTACTATAGGCTTGACAAACAATCAAACCTCCTCCTTTTTGACGTTTAATCCTCGTAAATATCAAGAGGGCTTTAAAGGGTAGGCTATGGGTCGGGTAGGTGTGTTTGGTAGAAAATGGCGAAAGGCGTAAAAAGTATCGGTTTTTCCATTGCTTCGTGGCTTAGCAAAAAATACTTTGGTTTTTTTTTGCCAAAGTTGAAACTGAGCCATACTTGTAATTTTATAACCGACCTTTTTACAAAAATTAAAAGGTGAAAAATAAAACGGTTTGCGGATGTGAGTGGTTGTTTTTGCAAAAGTATGTATTTTATTTTTATTATTTTTTGCGGGTTTAGAAATGAAAGGGTTAAGGCTCAAAGGGGTTTATCTAGGAGGAAATCAAATACATTCACAATCAGCATCCCGCCGCAACGCGCGGGTTTGTGTCAACTCGTTAATCAACAAAAAAATAAACATTTTGAATCTAAATTGGACATAAAAGATAAAAGAAGGGATAAATCAAGAAGGATGGTTAGAATCAGCTTAGGATTCATATGGATAAAAGATTTAGCGATTTGAAATCATATCCAAGGTGTGACCACCACCACGTCAGAACCACATTGACTAAACCCGCCACGCCCTTTGTCATACCCGTCCATTAGCGGAAGCGCACGGTGCGAGTTTGATTAGTTTTCATTGCATACGATAATAGTAAACAACTATATGATTAAAACAAACGATGTTCATCCACTGGCATAATTTAAAGTATTACAAACCATGAGTTGTTTAAGTTACAAACCAACATAAGTTTTAAGTTTCACAAAAGGACTAGTTCGACATAAGATTAAAACATAAGGCTTTGTATCCTATATCTCATTGAAGATGAGATATATGGACCAAACCCTCCAAAAAGGATGACACTGATGACTTGTAATCCAAAAGCTTGATAGTAAACGCCAGCACCAAGATCCAACTAATTTCCTGAAATACATGTAAGTTTGAAAACATCAACAAAAGTTGAGCGAGTTCATGCATTTTGAGTGAGTTCCAAATAAACTTTTAACATTTGAGAGATATTTTAACAACAGGTATGTAAAGTGTTTATGAACAGATCATTAATGTTTTGCAAGGACATTAATATGTGTGGTGACACAGGAAGCACTCAACCCTAGCGAATTTCCTCCGGTCCACCCGGTTCGAACAACAAAAGCACTACATGGACCACACAAGGACCCAAGAGTGGGGCTCTCTACACCCGATAGATCTACCACCTTTGTCCCTCGGTCTTAAACAAGATTAATGGCACTTAAGAGAGATACTATTCGCTCACGTGATCTAACAGTTCATTCCTAGCTAAACTATACCATTGAGACATGTATTCCACCCCTAAGAGTTATAAATCCGAAAACAGTTAAGAGAAAAGGGGGACATGAACTCACTATTTTGCGTTCCGTAAATAGTGCGTACTCAAGATTGGTTCCTTCGGTTCATGTTGCAACCTACAAACGTGCTAGGTTTTGTTAGAAACTTCGGTCTCGTAACGACTCTTAGTCTTAAATATTTATTAAGACTTGTTTTGTAATTGCATTTGTTTTGAGTTGTACTTTCGATGTATGATGTCTATATACATTTCATAAGATTATATATATATTCTTGTATCGCGTGTATCGTATGTACGGGACTAGCCCTTCTTGTAATCGGATTCCACCCGTTTGTCTCGATGATACCGTTATCGGACATGTTTAATATATATAGAATATATTTATTTGTTTAGTCGCGATTCATGCTCAACGTTTAGGTGTATGTCCATATATAATTTTCCATAATTATATGTAATTCCAAGTTCGATATATTAGTTAAAATATTATATTTTAACTTATATTATTTGCATGCTTCGTTTTATATATCATTTGTGATTACGATGGGTTCGTTAAAAAAATAATATATTTTTAACTTGTCTTGATATTATATCTCCATATGCATGTGCTTATGATATACATGACCAATTGTACTGTTTGTTAAGTATTATACGCGTTTATATATTGCCAAGTATGGGTATACTTGTATCATGAGTATTTTGCGTATTTAACTTTGTATCCTCATAATTATGTATAATTCTTGTATAATGGTATTTTCACCAAGTGTTGGTAGTATATGTTGGCATGTATTTGTACGTATAGGAATACGTATACTCTTGTATTCTTCTTAGGGTGGGGTTCGGCTACAAAGTCCATTTTTCCTACAAAGTGTACAACGTCATAAAACACACTCAAAACCCACAAATAACAGAGTGAAGATCACTAAAACACAATATCCAAACCCTAACAGTCCATAAAAACTTCAAACACACCATCATAGAACTATGAATATAAAACACAACATGATAATCAACATAAAACACACTAATGTTAGTCATTTGAAAATTAAAGCCTTATCAATCAAAACACAATACAAAAACCACGAATATGACGTTTTAGTAATCTTCACTTTATTATTTGTGGGATTTGAGTGTGTTTTATGGCTAAAATTGCGGTGTTTTGTGACTTTGTACAATTTGTAGGAAAAATAGACTTTGTATCCAACTCCCACCCTTCTTAAAATATACATTTCAAGGCATGTTTATAGAATCATATATGTATATATCTTAGGCTTGGCAATTGTTTGTATTTCCATATATCTTAAAAACAGTTTATTTTTAAGATTAACTAAAAAATATATATATTTTTAGCTTCCCACCAAAATGGCCTATTTTAAGGTGTTTAGGAAATATATATTTTTACATACTTCAAAAATAATATATTTTCATGATTGACAAAATATAGTATATTTTTATATACTTGTAAAAATATATATTGTCACGGCCCCCGGCCTGGTTTGACCCGGTCCAGGAGCCGCGGGACAGAAACCCCGTGGTATTTATTTAATTTGGTAGCGGAAAATACCCGTTTATTTTATTTCATAACTTTGGGATAAACCCCGTAATTTACAATAAGGGTGATTTCACTGGGAAACCCCCTGTGTTATACAAAAACATGTCTCTTTATTTTTATTGAGCCACTTCTTCAAGCGTGTAGTGCTACACAGCACTTTTTCTTGGATCACAGCAGATCACCTGAAACATGTTTTAAAAAGGTTTTATCAGCAGGGAAATACTGGCGAGTCACTCATTTGCACAAAACGACACATTGTTATAATCTACAGTATTAAGGGCGATTACATTGTTTCTATCAACCAATTACCCCAAATCGGCATTTGTCACTCGACAATATCTGTGACTATGGTCAGATCACCCATTGGCTAACCCGTTGTCCAATGGTGACGGGAATCAAGTAATGTATACAAAACCCCACATATCGACAGTAACTGAAGATTACAAAGACTTAATCCCTGTAATTATAACCTTGAAAACATTTAGAGTTTTGTAAAAAAATTTAATAAAAAGAGAATGACTCACATTGCAGATTTAAACGGGCAGAGCTTAGCCTACTGATTAGCCTTGTAACCTAATTTAAATAACAATGCACACGAACTAGGTCAGTAACTAATACAGCATTTACGATAACTGACGAGATTAAAACCCTCACAATGAATGACAAAGTGCAATACTTAAACATCCATCGAACTCACGACGAATGACAAAGTATAGCCCTAATTTGGGCATCACTTAAACATCCATCGGATAGTTTGTTGATGCATTTTTAGTGTCTGTAACTAGTCTTGTACTTAACTATGTATTTTATACGGTCTTTTATCATTAATCGGGTCTGTATTTGCCGTCGACCAGGTCGGATATCCTCCTATCCGCTTGTGTCTGACTTATTTGTCTTCTTTTGTTATGTAATGTATTACGAACAATGCATGTTGCATCTCAAGGGTAATATGGACTTTATGCAATGTTTATAAGTCCTGTTTGTTGCTGTCTGTTTGCAGCAAACAACACAGTTGATGCAGCCTTTGACGATACAGATTTGTTTCGTCGAACCCCTCACGACGAAATAGAACAACAATTAAGTTAGTCTGTTACGTCGACATCAACGACGAAACACATCTGTTTCGTCGTGTATTGGGCTGTTTCAAGCCCAATGTGTGGCCCAATGTGTGTTTCGCCGTATCACTTTGTGTTTCGTCGAGACTTGGGCCCAGGGACTATATAAACACAGTCTGGTTTCACTTTGAAACTAGATGAGAGCATACCCTTAAAGAAACTCTGTCAAAATTCTGTCAAACTGTGTTTGTATCAGTTTGTTGTTGGTTATCATCCCATTTGATCAATCGATTGTGTTTCATTGATTAATACTGTGTCGTTATTGTTTTATTTGTTTGATTTGGCATAGTTACGTGGATTCCGCACACGTGATCGTGTTTGCTATAAACAAGTGATTCGGTTCGTTATCGATCCTCAGATTTCGGGACCTACAACAGAGTTTCTTTAAGGGTATGCTCTCATCTCATTTGATCAATCGATTGTGTTTCATTGATTAATACTGTGTCGTTATTGTTTTATATGTTTGATTTGGCATAGTTACGTGGATTCCGCACACGTGACCGTGTTTGCTATAAACAAGTGATTCGGTTCATTATCGATCCTCAGATTTCGGGACCTACATAGTTTCAATCGATCGGACATTGAATCGTAGCAGCGATCGAGTTAATACCCTGTATCGTAGCAGCGCCTTGCTATTGTAAATATGATTTTTGAGCAGTAGAACTTCGTTTTTGATTAAAACTTTCGACACCAGTGAACTGCTCATGGCCAACTCTATTTATAGCTGATTTTTGGGGTTTACGTGGCCCGCGTAAACCCTTTCTTGATCCTTACGCGGCCCGCGAGGGCTCCTAGTCTACGTGTAGGCTTGATGTGTCATGAGTAGGTTTGCCAGGTGGACGACACGTGGCCCAGATGCTTATCCGGTCAAATGTTAAGTTGACGCGACCCACGTAAGGGTCCCCTTATGTTTTACGCAGCCCGCGAGAGGACCAAATTTCATGTTTTCTTGGTTTTTCATGCACGTTAGGGTTTCAGGGGTCCGGGTTTTTACTTACAGGTCGTTTTGGGACATTTTTGAAGGTCTTTACATCCTCCCCACCTTATTTAAAATCTTGTCCTCGAGATTTATTGAAATAAGTGAGGGTACTTTCGCTTTATCTCTGATTCCAGCTCCCAGGTGTATTCAGGCCCTCTTTTTGAATCCCATTTGACCTTGACCAGTACCAATATTTTGTGTTTGAGAAACTTAATTTTTCTCTCTTCTATTAGAAGTGGTTTCTCTACGAATTTCAACTTTTCATTCACCTGTATGTCTTGAAGAGGGACTACCAGGGATTCGTCAGATAGACATTTCTTGAGATTGGATACATGAAATACGTCATGTACCCCAGCTAATTCCTCTGGTAGTTGTAAGCGATAGGCAACTGGTCCTATTCGTTGAGTTACTGGGAATGGTCCTACGTACCTTGGACTTAACTTTCCCTTCTTACCGAATCGAACTACTCCTTTCCAAGGAAAAACTTTCAAGAGTACCTTATCTCCGACTTGAAATTCCAGTGGCTTGCATCGATTGTCTGCATAACTCTTCTGGCGATCTCGAGCCGTTTTCAATCTTTCTTTGATTTGAGTTATCTTATCGGTGGTTTCTTGTACAATTTCGGGACCTGATAATTGGCTTTCTCCTATTTCTGCCCAACAAACTGGAGTTCTGCACTTCCGTCCATGCAGTGCTTCGAATGGGGCAGTTTCAATGCTTGCATGATAACTATTATTATAGGAGAATTCAATTAAGGGTAGGTGGTCATCCCAATTTCCACCAAAATCTATTACACATGCTCTGAGCATGTCTTCCAGGGTTTGAATCGTCCTTTCACTTTGTCCATCTATTTGGGGATGGTAAGCTGTACTTAAATTTAATCGCGTCCCCATGGCTTCTTGAAAACTTGTCCAGGAATGCGAAGTGAAGCGACTATCTCTATCCGATACAATGGAGAGCGGGACTCCATGTAGGGATACTACTTCGTCTACATACAACTTTGCTAACCTTTCCATGCTAAAGGTTTCTTTCATGGGTAGAAAATGAGCTGATTTGGTTAATCGATCCACAATTACCCAAATCGCATCATTACCCTTTCGGGTTTTGGGTAACTTAGTAACAAAGTCCATGGTTATAAGTTCTCATTTCCATACAGGCATTTCTAATTGTTGTAGTAGACCTGAGGGTTTCTGGTGTTCTGCCTTAACTTGTGAACAAGTAAGACACTTAGAAACATATCTGGCTATGTCCTTTTTCATTCCTATCCACCAGAAATTATTTCTTAAATCTTGGTACATTTTATTGTTACCAGGATGCATGGTATACCTAGATCTATGGGCTTCCTCTAAAATCTTATTTCTTAACTCTCCTTGCTTAGGAACCCAAATCCTTTTCTTGTGGAATCTCAAAATTCCATCACTACCCTGCTCTAATTCCTTTATCCGTCCTTTCATTCCTTCAGCATCATCCTTGATTGCTGTTTCCTGAATATTCTTCAGTTGTTCCATTAAGTCTAATTGTAAACTTAATCTAAGAGCACGAACTCGTCGTTGTTTCTCATGATACTTACGACTTAAGGCATCTGCAACTACATTTGCTTTTCCTTCGTGATATTGAATATCACAGTCGTAATCGCTTAGAATTTCCATCCACCTTCTTTGCCTCATGTTCAATTCTTTTTGCCCAAATATGTACCTTAAACTCTTGTGATCTGTATAGACTGTAAACTTACTTCCATACAGATAGTGTCTCCAAATCTTAAGGGCAAAAATTATTGCTCCTAATTCTAAGTCATGGGTTGTATAGTTTTCCTCGTGCTTTTTCAATTGCCTTGATGCATACGCAATTACCTTTTTGCGTTGCATTAATACACATCCTAATCCGAGCTTAGAAGCATCGCAATAAACTTCAAAATCTTCTGTTCCTTCTGGTAAGGCAAGGATTGGGGTGTTTGTTAACCTTTGTTTCAAAATCCTAAGAGCTTCTTCTTGCTTAGGTCCCCATTCAAACTTAACTGTTTTACAGGTTAGCTTAGTTAATGGCACAGCTATCTTAGAAAAATCTTTAATAAAGCGCCTATAATACCCAGCTAATCCTAGAAAACTTCTAATTTCTGTAGCTGATTGCGGGACCTTCCATTTGGTGATCGCTTCTATCTTGGAGGGATCTACGTGAATACCTTCGTGATTCACCATGTGACCTAAGAATTGCACCTCCTGTAGCCAAAATTCACACTTCGAGAATTTGGCGGAAAGCTTTTCTTTTCTTAACAAAGTTAAGAGTGCATGCAGGTGCTCACAATGCTCGTCCTGACTTTTGGAATAAATAAGTATATCGTCGATGAAGATAATTACGAATTTATCCAAGTACGGTTTACAGATCCTATTCATCATGTCCATAAATGTTGCGGGAGCATTTGTTAGTCCAAAGGGCATGACTGTAAACTCGTAATGACCATACCTAGTTCTGAAAGCAGTTTTAGGTATGTCTTCTTCTTGTACCTTTAATTGATGATATCCGGAGCGCAATTCGATCTTAGAAAAATATCTAGCTCCCTGGAGTTGATCAAAGAGATCATCAATCCTAGGTAATGGGTATCGATTCTTAATTGTAACCTTATTCAGTTCCCTATAATCGATACACATTCGCATCGAACCATCCTTTTTCTTTACGAACAACACTGGTGCTCCCCAAGGGGATGAACTAGGTTGTATGAATCCTTTACCGAGCAATTCATCTAATTGCTTTTTCAGTTCTAACATTTCGGTGGGTGCTAATCGGTAAGGTGCCTTGGCTATCGGTGTAGTTCCAGGGATTAGATGAATTCTAAATTCTACTTCCCTATTGGGTGGTAATCCAGGTAGTTCTTCTGGGAAGACATCTGGGTATTCTGATACTACTGGAATTTTATTAAGTTCTTTATCTTTTGTTTTAATGATTACCGAAATCATATACACTATTCCTTGTTTTCTTGAATAACTGGCCATTTTTATTACTGAAACGAATTTCAGTGGCTTTCGTGGCTTATCTCCTGTAATCCCCACTAATTCTCCTGTGGATGTATGAATTTCTATGGAATTCTTATCACATAGGATTTGAGCATGGTTGGCTACTAACCAGTCCATTCCTAACACGACATCGAATCCAGCTAAATTCATGGGTAATAGGTTTGCAGAAAATTTATGACCAGAAAGTTCTATATTTTCTTTTTGCAAAACTGTATCTATATTAACAGAGTTCCCGTTTTGCAGAAAATTTATGACCAGAAAGTTCTATATTTTCTTTTTGCAAAACTGTATCTATATTAACAGAGTTCCCGTCTACCGTTTCTACTGTAAAAACTTGCCTAAGTTTTGTTAAGGGTAGCTTAAGAGCTTGGCAAAATGAATTATTTATAAAACTTTGGTTTGCACCAGAGTCAAATAATACTTTCGCATACACGTTGTGAACTAAGAACGTACCAGCTATTACGTCAGGAATCAGTTCGGCTTCCTGCGTGGTCAATTGGAAGGCTCTTGCGTTTTTCTTCGTAGTTCCTTCAGCAGGTTTGGCTTTGTTATCTGCTGGTTTGACCAACTTATGGCATTCTGGTCTGAAATGCCCAGCTTCTCCACAGTTATAGCAGACCCTTGTTTTCTTTCTGCAATCTTCTTCACGATGTCCCAAAGTCTTACAGAAGTTGCAGACTTCATTACATTTTCCAAAATGTTTCTTTCTGCAGTTCCTGCAGAACAGCGGAGTGGAAGATTACCCGGTTCCTCTTTTCTTGAAATTGCTATTATTACCCACACGAAATCCTTGGGTAATTTTCTGAGCCAATTCCTTCTTCCTATTTTCTTCTCGCGTACGTACCAGTCCATCAGTCAAAGTGTTGGCTAGTTCCACCGCATCATCGATCGTGCGGGGTCTCGCAGCTTTGACAATGTCACGGATTTCGCTAATTAAACCCCAAATGTAGCGAGAAATAAGTACCGGTTCTGGCGAAGCCAGAGTAGGCACAATTCGAGCATATTCAAAAAACTTCAAAGTATACCCTCGGCAGTCAACATTCACCATCCGGTGGCTCAGAAACTTATTCGCCATCTGCTCTTTTTCATATTCAGGGCAAAATTTTCTTTCCACCAGACGCTTAAACTCCTCCCAACTCATGGCATAGGCCACATCGCTTCCCTTAGCTTGTAATACTGTGTTCCACCATTCTAATGCTTCTTCCTTGAAAAGGTGAGAAGCATACATGACTTTATCCTCCTCGACACATTTACTTATTTTAATTACTGCATCGGTTTTCTCCAACCAACGCAGTGCCGCAGTCGCCCCTTCATTGCCTGCGAACTCAACAGGTTTACAGGCAAGAAATTCCTTGTAAGTGCAACCAGGCGTTGCAGCTTTCATTCTCTTGAGAATTGGGGCTTGCATTATATCATTACCATTATTATTAATGTTGCCGCCTCCATTTACGCTATTACTGAAGTTGTCTTCATGAGTACGTTTGCTAGGAATAATTTGTTGAGGTTCAACAGGATTTCGGACAGCAGCAAGGATTGCTGGAATAGCATTGGCTATTCCTTGAGCAATGATATTCTCGATATATTGCCTATTCAGAAATTGATGTTCCTGGTGTTGTTCAGATTGGTTAACTTCATTAACTGGTTCATTAACAGCGTGTTCCATCTGAATATTTATCAATTATTAATTATCACAGGCTAATATTTAGTACAATCATTCAAGTATCCCTAGACAAACAGAAAATGGAAAATATTGCGACTTTTATATATATATATATATATATATATATATGTATATATACATGTCTATTACAACTGAAATTCAAAATATACTAGGAGTTGTGCAGTCATAATTTATTTTAGTCTATCTTCTCTTACTAAGTTGTTTATCTAATGGGCAAAGTTTCCTTTAAAGTTTCTGGCTTATAGATGATATGGGTGCTAGTACTGGGTCAGGGTGTTGAGATATAAGATAATTTATAAACTTTTCTGATTGAGGTCTAATTTCATTGGTTGGTCCGAGGTTGGCAGTTTAACTTAATTAAAAGTTAACATTTACTGCTGTAGTGGCTAACATATAGAGATCTGCTCATTGTTCATCTAATTCATCTTCCCATGGTGGGTTGGTGCCCATTTCCTGAGTTTCCTTATTAATCATCACTTCTTTTGGTTGTGACTTCTTTATTTTCTCTTGACTTTTTCTAATAATCCAACTTCTTTTCTTAATAGTATGTGGTTTCTCAAACTGTGCCTTATGAACAAATATTCCTTCCTCAGTATCTGCTGAGTATCTTGAGGAATTTGATTGAACTGAGGTTCCCTTATCTTCTGGTAAACTATCTAATTGATGATAGATGTCCGAAATTCTTTGCTTACCCATACTGTAAACGAACAATTAGTCAAATAACACAAAAAAACATAATCACACCAACACGTATAGTCAAAATTGTCGATTTTTTTTTCAACTTCCATTTTTTTATATATTATAATATGCATCCTTACACACCCAGTATCTTACAAAAGTTTTATTTTTTAAGTGATTTTACAGGATTATATTATTATTACTATTATTATTATTACTATTATTATTATTATTATTATTATACACCATCACCATCTGCTGGCATCTCAGAAGCGACGTTCCCTCTCGTCGTACTTCCAGGAGATCTGTTCTCCCACATTCCGGATTCTATTCCCTGCGTCTATCAACTCCTCGCCGAAATGGCGGAGTTCAGCCAAGTTCTCATTGCTCATTGGTGGATTTGGTGCAGGCTCCGGGTTAAACTGAGGGAAAAAGGTATAAGGGTTATTCAGAAGGTTCTGGAATTGCCAGTCATTGGTCCACCATTCCTCCATATCTCCTAGAGGTCGGGTGTTGACAAGGGGATCTGGGATGGCCGGTTCCAAATTCCCTGGGAGTTGGGTTTCAGCAGGATAAGTGAAGAGGTTTTCATTGACAGGCCTAAGGATATCACAGTCTGCCAATTTGCGATCCAATTCCTCCCACAATGGCATTTCCTCAGCTCGCCTGGAGCTTTCCCCGATTTCTATTCCTTTTCCTTTATCTATTGGGCCCTCCGTTTTGACAACTTTCTTAGTTGCTGGTTTCTTCCTGCGCACACGCCTCCAGCCCACAAATCTTCTTCTCTTCTTCGGCTTTGGTTTTTCCGGAGGTTGAGCTTGGAATTCCATAGGTTCATCATTGTCAGTCAAATAACCGAAAATGTCCCCGGAAATTTCCATTTCAGCAGAATGGATAGTGACGTTATAAAGAGCTTCAGACAACTCATTCATGCTATTTAGCATATATGCAGAAATGCATACAAAATGCTAAGTTAAAATTTTGTAATTTAAATTTTCACAGAATCACATAATGGCAATCAGTAAAATTAAGTATTTCTAAATACTTAATTGGCTTAAGTCAGTGGCTCTGATACCACCTTTTTCTGTCACGGCCCCCACCCTGGTTTGACCCGGTCCAGGAGCCGCGGGACAGAAACCCCGTGGTATTTATTTAATTTGGCAGCGGAAAATACCCGTTTATTTTATTTCATAACTTTGGGATAAACCCCGTAATTTACAATAAGGGTGATTTCACTGGGAAACCCCCTGTGTTATACAAAAACATGTCTCTTTATTTTTATTGAGCCACTTCTTCAAGCGTGTAGTGCTACACGGCACTTTTTATTGGATCACAGCAGATCACCTGAAACATGTTTTAAAAAGGTTTTATCAGCAGGGAAATACTGGTGAGTCACTCATTTGCACAAAACGACACATTGTTATAATCTACAGTATTAAGGGCGATTACATTGTTT
This sequence comes from Helianthus tuberosus, assembly GCA_030545235.1. Classification (NCBI taxonomy): domain Eukaryota; kingdom Viridiplantae; phylum Streptophyta; class Magnoliopsida; order Asterales; family Asteraceae; genus Helianthus; species Helianthus tuberosus. The sequence continues at coordinate 177,273,721 of CM060365.1, read as the reverse complement.
CTATCAACCAATTACCCCAAATTGGTATTTGTCACTCGACAATATCTGTGACTATGGTCAGATCACCCATTGGCTAACCCATTGTCCAATGGTGACGGGAATCAAGTAATGTATACAAAACCCCACATACCAGCAGTAATTGAAGATTACAAAGACTTAATCCCTGTAATTATAACCTTGAAAACATTTAGAGTTTTGTAAAACAATTTAATAAAAAAAGAATGACTCACATTGCAGATTTAAACGGGCAGAGTTTAGCCTACTGATTAGCCTTGTAACCTAAGTTAAATAACAATGCACACGAACTAGGTCAGTAACTAATACAGCATTTGCGATAACTCACGAGATTAAAACCCTCACAATGAATGACAAAGTGCAATACTTAAACATCCATCGAATTCACGACGAATGACAAAGTATAGCTCTAATTTGGGCAACACTTAAACATCCATCGGATAGTTTCAATCGATCGGACATTGAATCGTAGCAGCGATCGAGTTAATACCTTGTATCGTAGCAGCACCTTGCTATTGTAAATATGATTTTTGAGCAGTAGAACTTCGTTTTTTATTAAAACTTTCGACACCAATGAACTGCTCATGGCCAACTCTATTTATAGCTGATTTTTGGGGTTTACGCGGCCCGCGTAAACCCTTTCTTGATCCTTACGCGGCCCGCGAGGGCTCCTAGTCTACGTGTAGGCTTGATGTGTCATGAGTAGGTTTGCCAGGTGGACGACACGTGGCCCAGATGCTTATCCGGTCAAATGTTAAGTTGACGCGGCCTGCGTAAGGGTCCCCTTATGTTTTACGCGGCCCGCGAGAGGACCAAATTTCATGTTTTCTTGGTTTTTCATGCACGTTAGGGTTTTAGGGGTCCGGGTTTTTACTTACAGGTTGTTTTGGGACATTTTTGAAGGTCTTTACATCCTCCCCACCTTATTTAAAATCTCGTCCTCGAGATTTATTGAAATAACTGAGGGTACTTTCGCTTTATCTCTGATTCCAGCTCCCAGGTGTATTCAGGTCCTCTTTTTGAATCCCATTTGACCTTGACCAGTACCAATCTTTTGTGTTTGAGAAACTTAATTTTTCTGTCTTCTATTTGAAGTGGTTTCTCTACGAATTTCAACTTTTCATTCACCTGTATGTCTTGAAGAGGGACTACCAGGGATTCGTCAGATAGACATTTCTTGAGATTGGATACATGAAATACGTCATGTACCCCAGCTAATTCCTCTGGTAGTTGTAAGCGATAGGCAACTGGTCCTATTCGTTGAGTTACTGGGAATGATCCTACGTACCTTAGACTTAACTTTCCCTTCTTACTGAATCGAACTACTCCTTTCCAAGGAGAAACTTTCAAGAGTACCTTATCTCCGACTTGAAATTCCAGTGGCTTGCGTCGATTGTCTGCATAACTCTTCTGGTGATCTCGAGCCGTTTTCAATCTTTCCTTGATTTGAGTTATCTTGTCAGTGGTTTCTTGTACAATTTCGGGACCTGATAATTGGCTTTCTCCTATTTCTACCCAACAAACTGGAGTTCTTCACTTCCGTCCATACAGTGCTTCGAATGGGGCAGCTTCAATGCTTGCATGATAACTATTATTATAGGAGAATTCAATTAAGGGTAGGTGGTCATCCCAATTTCCACCAAAATCTATTACACATGCTCTAGGCATGTCTTCCAGGGTTTGAATCGTCCTTTCACTTTGTCCATCTGTTTGGGGATGGTAAGCTGTACTTAAATTTAATCGCGTCCCCATGGCTTTTGAAAGCTTGTCCAGAAATGCGAAGTGAAGCGACTATCTCTATCCGATACAATGGAGAGCGGGACTCCATGTAGGGATACTACTTCATCTACATACAACTTTGCTAACCTTTCCATGCTAAAGGTTTCTTTCATGGGTAGAAAATGAGCTGATTTGGTTAATCGATCCACAATTACCCAAATCGCATCATTACCCTTTCGGGTTTTGGGTAACTTAGTAACAAAGTCCATGGTTATAAGTTCCCATTTCCATACAGGTATTTCTAATTGTTGTAGTAGACCTGAGGGTTTCTGGTGTTCTGCCTTAACTTGTGAACAAGTAAGACACTTAGAAACATATCTGGCTATGTCCTTTTTCATTCCTATCCACCAGAAATTATTTCTTAAATCTTGGTACATTTTATTGTTACCAGGATGCATGGTATACCTAGATTTATGGGCTTCCTCTAAAATCTTATTTCTTAACTCTCCTTGCTTAGGAACCCAAATCCTTTTCTTGTGGAACTCCAAATTCCATCACTCCCCTGCTCTAATTCCTTTATCCGTCCTTTCATTCCTTCAGCATCATCCTTGATTGTTGTTTCCTGAATATTCTTCAGTTGTTCCATTAAGTCTAATTGTAAACTTAATCTAAGAGCACGAACTCGTCGTTGTTTCTCATGATACTTACGACTTAAGGCATCTGCAACTACATTTGCTTTTCCTTCGTGATATTGAATATCACAGTCGTAATCGATTAGAATTTCCATCCACCTTCTTTGCCTCATGTTCAATTTTTTTTGCCCAAATATGTACCTTAAACTCTTGTGATCCGTATAGACTGTAAACTTACTTCCATACAGATAGTGTCTCCAAATCTTAAGGGCAAAAATTATTGCTCCTAATTCTAAATCATGGGTTGTATAGTTTTCCTCGTGCTTTTTCAATTGCCTTGATGCATACGCAATTACCTTTTTGCGTTGCATTAATACACATCCTAATCCGAGCTTAGAAGCATCGCAATAAACTTTAAAATCTTCTGTTCCTTCTGGTAAGGCAAGGATTGGGGTGTTTGTTAACCTTTGTTTCAAAATCCTAAGAGCTTCTTCTTGCTTAGGTCCCCATTCAAAGTTAACTGTTTTACAGGTTAGCTTAGTTAATGGCACAACTATCTTAGAAAAATCTTTAATAAAGCGCCTATAATACCCAGCTAATCCTAGAAAACTTCTAATTTCCGTAGCTGATTACGGGACCTTCCATTTGGTGATCGCTTCTATCTTGGAGGGATCTACGTGAATACCTTCGTGATTCACCATGTGACCTAAGAATTGCACCTCCTGTAGCCAAAATTCACACTTCGAGAATTTGGCGTAAAGCTTTTCTTTTCTTAACAAAGTTAAGAGTGCATGCAGGTGCTCACAATGCTCGTCCTGACTTTTGGAATAAATAAGTATATCGTCGATGAAGACAATTACGAATTTATCCAAGTACGGTTTACAGATCCTATTCATCATGTCCATAAATGTTGCGGGAGCATTTTTAGTCCAAAGGGCATGACTGTAAACTCGTAATGACCATACCTAGTTCTGAAAGCAGTTTTAGGTATGTCTTCTTCTTGTACCTTCAATTGATGATATCCGGAGCGCAATTCGATCTTAGAAAAATATCTAGCTCCCTGGAGTTGATCAAAGAGATCATAAATCCTAGGTAATGGGTATCGATTCTTAATTGTAACCTTATTCAGTTCCCTATAATTGATACACATTCGCATCGAACCATCCTTTTTCTTTACGAACAACACTGGTGCTCCCCAAGGGGATGAACTAGGTTGTATGAATCCTTTACCGAGCAATTCATCTAATTGCTTTTTCAGTTCTAACATTTTGGTGGGTGCTAATCGGTAAGGTGCCTTGGCTATCGGTGTAGTTCCAGGGATTAGATGAATTCTAAATTCTACTTCCCTATTGGGTGGTAATCCAGGTAGTTCTTCTGGGAAGACATCTGGGTATTCTGATACTACTGGAATTTTATTAAGTTCTTTATCTTTTGTTTTAATGATTACCGAAATCATATACATTATTCCTTGTTTTCTTGAATAACTGGCCATTTTTATTACTGAAACGAATTTCAGTGGCTTTCGTGGCTTATCTCCTGTAATCCCCACTAATTCTCCTGTGGATATATGAATTTCTATGGAATTCTTATCACATAGGATTCGAGCATGGTTGGCTACTAACCAGTCCATTCCTAACACGACATCGAATCCAGCTAAATTCATGGGTAATAGGTTTGCAGAAAATTTATGACCAGAAAGTTATATATTTTCTTTTTGCAAAACCGTATATATATTTATAGAGTTCCCGTCTGCCGTTTCTACTGTAAAAACTTGCCTAAGTTTTGTTAAGGGTAGCTTAAGAGCTTGGCAAAATGAAGTATTTATAAAACTTTGGTTTGCACCAGAATATTCGATATAATATAATTTTAATCCAGAATATTCATATAGTTTGTCCAATAAGTCCAAATGTCCAAATCGTCCAATAATCGTGTCCAAGGCATAAGTGTGAACTTATTCTTAAAATCTTTATTTGCAATTTTTTTGTTGTATTTGTTTGTGTAGATTGTTTCAAGTTCCTAACTTTTAATATAACTAATACAAACAATATACACATAGCACATAGTTCAAGTGACCACTAAATATATATTTTCCTAAAATATATATTTATAACCCTTTTTATTTCTTGAAAACCATACCTTCTTTGCTTGTATTTTTTATACAAAAATTGTGGGAATTTTTATACTTATTATTTTTAAACAAGTTTACTTGTAAGAACTTGTAAAAAAAATATTTTCTAAGTGTTTAAATTTTACAAAAAATTGGCCATAGTTTCCCTTAGAAAATGGAGGTTTCATGTTTTTAAACATATCGTTTTCTTTTCAAAATTCATCAACAATTTTCCCACAACAATTTATAACATAATATATCATAAATTATACTAAGATGAACTTGTGAACATGTAGTATTCTAGCATGATTTTTAGGTATGTCCATTTGTTTAAAAATCATACTTATCTTATAATTTTGCCAAACTTTTTAGAAAACCATTTATGAACTTGAGTTCATCCATCTTTCAAGATTACCATAATTTGTATGTAACAAGTTAAACACTTTAACAACTTCAACTTTCAAGCTCATCCATTTCATACAATATGTTCATCATGGATCTTTCCAAGATCCTCATGTATACTTGTTAGATTATGTTTTTAATCATCATCTAACAAGTTTATATGTGATGTTCATCATCTTAAACACAAACTACCAACTAACAACTTTCATAGCACATCATAAACAACTTGTTTTCTTGTGATTTTTAACTTGGTTTAAAGTGTTCTTCATCATTTTTTTTAAGAGCTTTTAGATGTTAAGTTGTACATATGTTACATATACATAAACAAGATGAAAATGGGTGTTCAAAGGGACTTACTACTAGCACAAGGCTAGGGAAGTATCACACAAGAACAAGATGATGAAGATGAAGAAATGTGGTGGATAAAAGCTCCCAAGAGAGGTCCTTCAACTCCTATTGCTTGGAACCTTCTTAGATATGCTTGATACACCTTGGAGAATGCTTGAAATGGCTTGAAAGTTGATTGAAAATGAAGATGGGGGAGGGGTGTTTTCAGCCGAGAGTTGGAGGGGGAGAGGGGAAGTGTGGGTGTTTGAATTTTTGATGAATGAAGGATAAGGTTTAATGCTCTAATAGTCAATCTTTTAAACCCCTTTTAGATCTAATATCCATTAGCTAAACCTAAGGCATCTTTGACCAACAATGTAAGTAAACCAAGAGAATTAAGGGGGGTCCCCCTAGGGGACAATCACACTAAGGGGGGTGTCTAACTGGGTGGTGATGGTAGTTAACTAAATTAGTTAGATATTTTGGGGTTTAGTTAGGTGGTTAAGTGTGGTACAGATTCTTATGTAATATAAGGTGTTGGATGAATTTAACTAGCTTTATATTACTAAACAACATTAACTAATTTGTATTTTTATGTCTAGCTAGTATTCGGGTGTTTGTTTCGTTATCGGGTCGCTAAAATATCAACTTTTGTAATTTGTATAGCATGATGCGCTTTTATGTCTTAGTAATGCTCCCGATACTTTTTAAGTTATTCTGGGTGTTCAAACATTATTTCTGAATATTACATGAACTAGTGGATGCTGAATTCTTGCCGAATTATGCTGATTTGCCATTTATAGTTAGTTTCGGATAGTTTTTAGTGTTTGTATGTCTTCCAGAAAGTATTAACATAACCCCTTGTTTTCTCACATGAGATTTAGTATAGCATTGACACTGGACCTCAATCTATGTCCTAAATATGTCGTTTAGCTGAGTACTGAACCTATGTCAGCACTACTAGTCTAACTGGTAATTAGTGTACTAGTCATTCCTGAGCACTATCTAACTATTTCAAGTTGCGACCAACAAAAATGAATAATATGCATCATAAAATGTATTTTGTGAGCTCTCTAGATGTATGTCGTAAAATCATGCAATTTAGATATTCAAAACACATAACCATATAATATTAAGTATTGTTTTAATGGTACGAAAATTACCCGAAAAATGCCAGTTGTCACACCCTTCGCCCTTTCAACCGTTAGCAGGCTAATGCCCTATGTTTCAAACCCCTTCCCGCATGGTGTTTGACATCCCCTTCACACCCTAAATCCTACGAAAGTGATACCATAATGCGCCGACTCCAATCAATCATATCCCTAAACGTCAATCGGTAACACATAGCACACCCTCTCAAATCTAACTGGGACATTGTTGTAAACCTTATTAAAAATAGATACAAATACATAAAAGTATTATTTTATTATAAAAAATACATATAAAAGTAGATATACTCATATTTTTATTATAAAGGCGAATTGGAAATAAATAATCCCACCTAAATCAATTTGGCCGATAATAATCCCAAGTCAGTTATTGGCCGATAATAATCCAAACTATTCAACTTTTTTTTGTAAAATAGTCCACCATTAAAATAGCTTAACGGAGTTAAGTTTTTTTCCGAATTACAAACCGATGCTTTAGGGTTTTTGATCAGAACGAGGATACGAGTCGATTGATGTAAAACTTACCTCGAAATTGTGCTCGAAATGGCTTGATTTTTGTTAATTGAAAGTTTAAACACCCGAATTGAAGCACCGTTTCGTGGGTTGGGGTAGTATTTCGAGGTAAGTTTTACATCAATCGACTCGTATCCTCGTTCTGATCAAAAGCCCTAAAACATCGGTTTGTAATTCGGAAAAAAAACTTAACTCTGTTAAGCTATTTTAATGGCAGACTATTTTACAAAAAAAAATTTGACCAGTTCAGATTATTATCGGCCAATAACTGACTTGAGATTATTATCGGCCAAATTGAGTTAGGTGGGATTATTTATTTCCAATTTGCCTATTATAAAAGTAGATATACTCATAACTTTTTATTATAAAAAATAGAGTAAAATGCCCGGATAGTCCATGTGGTTTTGTAAAGGAACACCTATAGTCCCTAACTTTTGGAAATTACACCGGTGCTCCCTGTGGTTTACTTTTTGTTACTCGGATGGTCCCTGGAGTGGATGTCCGTTAGTTTTCACCGTTATCTCCATGTAAAATGACAAAATTACACCTACGAATTAAAAAACAATCAAGAACTATTTAATCTTTTTGAAACTAGAAAAAAAGACTTTTAATTTGTTTGTGGGACCCACCCACAACCTACTTTATCTTCCACCACCAGCAGCAACACCACCACCACCACAATCCCTCCTTCCCGTTCTTTATCTCCTTCCCCCTTTTGTCACCAGTAACACCACCACCATTAACCACTAGTAAACCCCACCACGCTTTTTCTCACATCACCTGCAACATCGCCTCTCACCCACCATACTTCGCCATCGTCGGCAAATCGAGAATACAATTATCAAACCAATGCTTCCTCGTACTTACCACTACTTCTTGTCTGCAACAACAACCTCCGTTCACCGCCTCCGATCGTCCACCACTTCATGCTTCAAATACCATCCCAACCTACCAACACTTCCCTATAAACAATTAAACACCATAAAAATCAGCATCACCAATAGAAAAGAAAAAAAAGTTAACAACTTTTACCTTTTACCATTCATAGCCGAAGGCACCCGATCTCTCCCTCACCTTTCAATTTCTCTCTCTATCGCCGACACCCTTCTCTCCCTCTCTTCTCTCACTTTCTCTCTCTATCGCCGACACCCTTATCTCTCTTTCATTTCTCACTTTCTCTCTATCTCCGGTGATGGCGTTTGAGACCAGATAAATAAAGAAGGGAGGACCTGAACTCAATCTCAATCAAGCCCAAGGGGTGGTGGTGTGGGGTAGGTGGTGGAAAGTGGTGGTGTGGGGGTGGGTGGTAGGTGGTGGTGCTAGTGGCGGCAGGTGGTGGTGGGGGTTTTCCTAGGGGAGAGAGAGTAGAGAGAGTCAGAGTGTGTGTTTTAAAGAGAGTGAGTGTGTGTTGTTTATATACATGTGTGTGTATGGATTTTTCTTATATTTTAATAAAAGCAAGGGGTAATTTTGTAATTTCACATGAATTTAGCGGAGAAAACTAACCCCCATCCACTCCAGGGACCATCCGAGTAACAAAAAGTAAGCCACATGAAGCATCGGTGTAATTTCCAAAAGTTAAGGACTATGGTGTTATTTTACAAAAACACAGGAGCTATCCAGGCATTTTACTCTAAAAAATACATAGGAAAAATTACACGTTTTGTCCTTTATCTTAACACCATTTTGCAGGCGATGTCCTTTTCAAGGAAATTTGACAGGTTTTGCCCTTTATAGGGAATTTTGTTGCACGTTTTGTCCTTTAACCCTAACCCAGTTAGATTTTTTTTGTTAAATCTCATCACGTGCAAGTCACATAAGGGTAGTTTAGTCTTTTTACCTTTGAAGGACGATTTTTGTAAATACTCGCATCTCTCTATTATAATAAATCAAAGGGTATTTGGCTGAGGTGTCAACACCACAAGCCATCCCTTTACTCTCTCTCCTACATGTCCATCCCAGGTTTCTTCAAGGCCACGTGTCCATTCCTCATTTTTTTGGTTATTTCTTTTTTTTTAAACAATTGCTAAAGTCAAAGACCATTAATGAGGCAGACAAAAAACCTTTTCTCCCACCTCTCTCTTCCTGCAAGTCTGCAAGTCAATAAGAATTGTCCAAAACCCTAATCGCACCTTCTTTCCCTTTCCTCGCCTTCTTCTTCTTCTCTCCTTCTCTGTATCCTACAGATCAATTCCCTTTCGAGTTTGGATTCAAAAAATGTAGTCTGCAAAACTCTTCACCTCATCCCATAATTCAAAATTCAAAATTTAAAACCCCCACTCTCTTCACACCCAAATCAACTCACATAATCCCCACTCTCTTCACACCCATTCACATCATAATCTCATCTGGGTTTTGATATTAAAAAACATGTACGGAAGAGATCCGTGGGGCGGGCCGTTGGAGATCAACAACGCGGATTCAGCCACCGACGATGACCGGAGCCGGAATCTGAACGATTTCGATAAGGCAGCGTTGTCACGGCCGTTGGATGAGACACAGCAAAGCTGGCTCTTGGGTCCCAGTGAACAAAAGAAGAAGAAGTATGTAGATCTGGGTTGTATTATTGTCAGCCGTAACATCTTTGTTTGGACGGGTGGCACCGTGATAGGTATGTCTTTGTTATATGTTATTTCATTGAAAAGAATATGAGAATCATTAAGTGTTAATGTTTATAGTTGTAACCTTATAGATTCATTATGAAACTACTGGACCAGAGATATGGAACGGATCCGAAGGGAAAGTTGATGCTTTCATTTCTGGGATAGGGACGGGTGGCACCGTGACTGGTGTGGGGAAGTTTCTTAAGGAGAAAAACGCGAATATTAAGGTGATTTTGTTCTCGATATCAAAAATACTATTTTTTTCTTAAAAAGGTTTTTAGTTAGCTAATTTAGTTTGATTATTGTTTGGCATAATCTGAATTTAGGTATACGGTGTTGAACCGAGTGAAAGTGTTGTTCTGAATGGACGGGACCCTGGTATATAACTTAAATACACTTCCGTAATCTTGAATATGTGTTGATTTCGTATGAATTCCCAATGATTGTTTGATTAACTTGTATTGGATGATGAAGGATGTCATAAGATTCAAGGAACTGGTGCTGGTGTTATCCCTGATGTTTTGGACGTCGGCATTCTTGATGAAGTTATAATGGTGAGCATGAAGCTGCATTTTTATTTTGTGTAAAAGATAATAAACTTGCTTAATGTTTTATGTTTTTCAAACCCTCTTCAGATAACCAGTGAAGAAGCCATCGAAACTGCTAAGCTTCTTGCACTGAAAGAAGGTTTGCTGGTATGATCGTATATATTTCATAAAAAATTGTTACAAATCCATTTTCCCCATATTTGTCGATTTGTCTGTAACGACGATGGCTTCACGCATATTAGTGTTCTGTTTCGTTTCTCCGACAAATATAAAGGATCGAATGACTCGATCCGGTGAACAGACAGATATAAAGGACCTAATGACTTGATCCGATGAACAGGTGATGGTGGCGCCAACTAAACTCTCAATCCGAATTTGCTGACAACTCAAGTAATATTGTGGGTGGTGTTTCACTGATGGTTGTGTTATAATTCTTATAACTCAAGATGGATTTATATTTGCAGGTCCAAAAATATGAGGAAAGAGTTGCAGATTGAGATGACTAAACTATTGAGACCCAATATTAAACATGGTCAATTCACTGCTGATGAAGACAAGATGATCTGCAGTTTGTATGCTAGTTTTGGTAGCATGTATAATCACTTTATCATGCCTTCAAATCATCAAATCTTGCAACTTTCATCTTTGCTTTTGCCAGTTTTGACTTTCCCATATGAAAGCAACTCATCAATAAAGACCTAAAAAATATCAAATGTATAAAGAATAATCCATTTTTAAGAAAAATGATTCTGCAAATTTTCAGAATTATGGATCCAAGCACACCGGTTCAATTGGATTCTAATATATCATATTCTTACAAAACTAAGTAGAAGTACCATCTTGGCATCTTTACTTCCATTTCTTCAAAATATTCTTCTTGGTTCTATCAGTTATTATTTATTTTGTAGCTACACGTATAGCTCTCTCCATTTTAGTCAGTATATAATTAAAGTATTTTAATCATTAAATTATATTTATTTAAAGGCTTAAATAATTAGTTTGATTTTTAGTTTGTCATACATTATCTGTTAGCTACATGCCTAGAAATTCTCTTTGAAAACAAACAGCAAGCACGATAATATATTGATTTGAAATGGAATCACAAGTTTAGACATGTGATTCTCAAATTTGTTTAACTTTATGTTAATTTGGAGTGGGCAATTTATGTGTGGTGGTTATACATGCAATCAGTTTACTTAATTATTAGTTGGCATGAAACCGTGAGGTAATTTTACTTCATTCAACCTCCTTAATTGATAATGCTTAACTCATAGGCTTACCTAAAGTCAGGGTTGTATTCTATTGTGGTTGAAAAAAATATTTTTACCATGCTTGACTACATTAGAATTTACACTAAATGACCTTTTTAGAGTTAAAAATATATATTTTTTTGGCATATTATGAAAAGATCCAATATTCTGATACAATATTAATAGTTGGGGGAGGGCCTACTGTTGTGGAACTCGTGGATGAAGTTGCAGATTATGAAAAGAATCCAATATTCTGATACAATATCAGTAGATGGTTCATTGTTTGGATGATCATGGACGGTTAATGGTTGATGAGAAATTATAGGTCAGGGGGTTTTCGCTAATATTAAGTACTAGATTTTTGTCGATATGTAAAGAGATGAGAGATCTTTATACTATCACTTGATGAAGTTATGAATAAGTACTAGATTTTTGTCGTAAGTGGTTTAACTTAACCGGTTCGGACATATAAATCTGGACGGTAAAAATAGGTATATGATAGGACCTGTAGTCGAGCCAATTATATTATGTGATGTAAAAAATATATCTAAATGTTATGATGCCACTTATATTTTGTATGTACTCTTTTTATATATAAATGTTATGATGCCACTTATATTTTATATGTACTCTTGTGGCGTCTCGCTGATCCCTTTTTTCATATATTGCTAATACTCTTGCAGAACTCGACTACAGGTCTTATCACTAGCCGATCATGTTATTGAGGAACAAGTAATATCTCGAAGTGATTTGCGACAATTATTCAAGAATACGTCATTTTGGGTTTACTCGATGCATCCATGGTTAAAATTTAGAGAAGTAGGTTGTGTGCTCACTTTTCAATGCGTATAATACTCAGGTCAGACCATTTTTTCCTTGGAAGTGTATTGTGATCAATTTAAGCCAGACCTATTGGTTTGCTTTGTTTATGTAATTTTGGTTTCTTTTTTATTATTATTATAATAATTATAATACCTTTGAGTATATTTTGTTTTTCATTTATAACATTTTTTTGAACGAGTCAAATATACTTAAACTTTACCGTAAAGAATCTGACCGATATCGTTTGAACAACAATGTACCTGAAGCGTATTCATTTTTATGGTTTTCTCAAAGTAACGGTATAAAGTTCGTTAAAGATGAAGTTGTATTTGCAATAGAGAACTTTTTGGTACCGTAAGCTAGAGTGAGTATACTATACTAACTTTACAATGATGAACCGAACCAGTACCGGCAGGACAACAACGATATCGCTACCGATATTCATCTTTTTGGTTTATTAATCAATGTGTATATCCTCTTGTACTTGGCTCTTTCGGTTGCTATTTCGAGTGCCAGTACCACATCGAACTGACCTGGTACCCATTGAAACCCGCTGTGAAGCACGGGTAATCTTATTAGTTATATACATTTATCATTTTTTTTGTTGGTAATGTTTGCCAAACATGAATATAATTTTTTGTAAATATAATTTTTTTTTAACACAACCCATAACCCGTGAAGCTCACGGGTATATAACCTAGTATGTATATATACACCATAGAACTTCCCCACCACCAACAACCCACTGCATCCACCAACATGCCACAGCAACCCACCCGATCCCCTTGCAACCACCAAACAATCCCAAACCCCTCGCACGTTTTCCCCTCTTCTCCGACGACAAACAGAAATCCCCGACAAACTCGAGATTGTAAATATTAACACTGTGTTCCCGAGTTTCATTAAATGAGAGAAAAGAAAAGATTTGGAAAGAAATAATTTTTAGTTGTGTTCCAGAGTTTCACTAAAGGAGAGAAAAGAAGAGAAACTGAGATATTTTTTTGCCTAAAATTAATCTTTCCAATTTGGAAAGAAACGGAGAGAAAGAAAAGAAAAGGAGAGAATCCTTTCTTTTCTCTCCTTAACTTAACTCGGGAACATAGTGTAAGTGTAAGTGCCAATCACCTCTAAAATCAAATTCAATTCCTTGTTGAACTTTCCAAACCCATTCACGCGGTTGCCTAATTGCTCAATCAAGGAGAACCAAAATTAAGGTAATCTTCCAATCTTTCCTAAACTCTTTCCTAATAAGTGTATAACTCGACCCATAACTCTTATTCGAACCTTTCTCCACATACCAAAGCTCTCAATTTTTGCAATTCATGTGATTTGTGACCACATTGGAGCTCAGCGGAACTTCGGAACTCCGATCAAAGTCTAATTCGTCCATTGAACCGTCTAATCGGGTAATTTTTTGTGCATTCTATTTGTTATCATGATTAGAGTAAAAGCAGTCTGTTAATCATTAACAGAGGCATATGTAGGTTTAATTTAAGGATCATTCGATCAGGGTTCTTGATCTATTTAGGGGTTTAGAAAGCATTTCACAATTAATATATAAATAAGTAAAACCACAAGAACTACCAGCAATCCTCGTAGCCCAATGGTCCCATGTTCAAACGTAAACACTCCGACCAGGTAAGAACTGCGATTCGAGTCCTTGCCACACCATTTCTGGAAACCCTTTTGCTCGTCTTTCAAATCTTTAGGCCTGGCTCAATTGTAAATGGGTTTAAATTAATAAATGAACCATCTAGCTACCAGCGATACTAGTCACCTGTTGGATCGACGGTGGTGGCTGGGTGTTTGTGGGTGTTTGGTTAGGGTTGGGGTGGGCGGCGACGGAGTGGTTGTGGTGGGAGGGTGGCAGATGGTGTGGGTGGGGGACGGTGGATGTTGTTGGTGGTGGCGGTGCTAGGTGTGTTGATGACATGTGGGTTGCGAGTGGTGGCGGGTTGATGGTGGTGGCGATGGCGATGGCAGGTGGGTTAATGGTGGTGGTGATTGGTTGATGATGTTTGAGGTGGGAGGTGATGATAGATCTGAATGGGTTAAGGCTGAATGGTTGTGTATAATAGTAATAGTGGGTGTTTGGGATTCCTTTTCAAAAGTCCTTTTGAGTAGGAGAAGGAATCCCAAACACTTACTGAAAAGTCCTTTTATGTCTCTAAATGTCTTCAAAAAGGAGAAATCTAGAAGTAACAAATTGTAACTTCTTCTTTTTGAAAAGGACTTTTAAAAAGTCACAATCCTTAAGGAATCCCAAACACCCCATAGTAATAGTAATAGCAATAGCAATAACTTTTATTTTTAAATAATATTAAATAAAGGGGTAAAAAGACTAAAATACTCTTGGGTAACTAGATTTAACAAGAAAATCTAACTGGGTTAAGGCTAAAGGACGTAACTTGCAACAAAATTCCTTGTAAAGAGTAAAACCTGTCAAAATTCGTTGAAAAGGACACCTACTGCAAAATATTGTTAAGATAAAGGACAAAACGTGTAATTTATCCAAATACATAGTTTGGTAACAACTAGTTTTTGCCCCGCCCGCGTTGCGGGGCAATAAGCCAAATATTTCTCTCTCGTAACATGTATGTCTATGCTTCGGTTACTTGTACATACTACTCATAACACGATCTCAAAAAAAAAAAAAAAAAAATTTACATCAAATCAACCAATTAAAACAAAAACACTACCATACTTTTACTAAAAAAAAAAAAAACTAAAACGATAGAAAGAGTATAATTTTAAACTGGGAGTAAAATTGTAATTTTTCAGAACAAATGAGCAGGTACCAGACATGCCTTAAGGAATAAAAATTACACCTATGCCCGCCCGCGTTGCGGGGCGTTAAATCAAATATTTCTTAGTTTCATAACATGTATGCATGTATTTAGGTTACTTGTACATACTACTTATAAAACGATATAAAAAAAATGCATCGAGACAACCAATTAAATGAAAACACTACCATAGTTTTGTTAAAAAAAATTAAAACAATAACAGGTCTGTAATTTTGAGCTGGGGTTAAAATACTAATTTGTCAGGACCAATGAGCGAGCGTTAGACAACTGCTTGACACAACAAAAGTTACATTGAGTCAATCAAACAAAATAAAACAGTACTATAGTTTTGCAAAAAAAAAAAAAAAGTAAAACGATGGCAAGATCATAATTTTTAACTGGGGAAGAAATCGTAAATTTTGAAATGGGAGCAAAATCTTAATTTTGAACAGAGGGCAAAATCGTAAAAATATTTTGAACTGTGGGCGAAATCATAATTTTAAACTGAGAGCAAAATCATAATTTTGAGCTATGGGGGAAAACATAATTTTCTTTTGAACTGTGGGCAAAAACGTAAATTTGAGTTGGGGGCAAAATCGTAATTTTGAGCTAGGGGCAAAAACATATTTTTATTTTGAGGGGGGGGGGGGGAGCGTAATTTTAGACGGAGGGCGAAACCGTAAATTTAAACTGGGAATATAATTAGAAATGAGTTTTTGAACTGAGGGCAAAAGTATAAATTTTGAGTCAGAGAAAAAATATAATTTTATTTTGAATTAGGGACGAAAACGTAATTTTAAACAAAGGATGAAACCGTAATTTTAAGCTAAGAATAAAATTAAATTAAAAATGGGTTGGTTCAATAGGGAGTGACAGACAGCTGCCTGGCAGCATTCCCCCAAGCTTGTAAATGTAAATGTTGAAAATTGAAAATGGAAATGGAAATGTGCTTTATACTAAGAAAAGATACCAAGTTTTGTATGCTTGTATCTTTTGCCTCTGACTATCTCGTGAACCCTCTTACACATTCACATTACCACACCCAAACCTCTGGTTTTTTGCTATTTTCAATCCCATATGCATCTCTTACTTGTACCGTACAAACTATAATATCATCACAATGAGTTGCTTCCAGTCCAGATCTAGTCCCTTCATCTTTATAACATGCAATCTCTCTTTACAAAAATACCCTTGTACACGATATCAATTGATATATAATAAATATTAATAATGTGTCAATTGAAAAGTGAAAACCATTAAAGAAAAAAAAAAACTTTTACATCCAAAATTCTGTATCTCACACACTCCAATTTCAAAGCCGAAGACGTACGTTTACCTTTCGTCCCGTGCTTGGTTGCTCCGATCACCACCGATTGCACCGCCGTACGATCACTGGAACACCTACGTTTCTGTTTACCGATCACCAATCGCACCGGTATCGCTCTTTTTTATCTCCTTATCATCTACGTCACTCTTATGCGTTTTGCTGTTACGATTTCTGTAAACTGTTTCATTTATTATTGCGTTTGTTTGATCGTTTTGCTAGTTTTTGTGCCCTCATTTGTTTGGAACCCTAATTTGAAACCCTAGCTGTTTAGAACCCTTAATTTGATCGTTTTTTCACGTTCGTTTGGTTAGGGCTTGCTTTTTAGTTATGAAAATTTATGTTTAAAACCCGATTTTAATGATAAAATACGGTGAAGTAATGTTTTTTTTGTTGATAATATACAGAGAATTCTAATTATGTGCTGCATTATAATTTATATGCATATTTTTACTATTTTTATTTTTTATTTTTGTGGCATTGGTTTACATTATGGACTGTATATTAGTTATGAAAAATGATATTTAAAGTCGGTTTTACATGACAAGACGCGTTGAAATATAGTTTTTTTGTTGATAGTTTTACGTTGTTTTTGGTTGAGAGTTTTGATTTCAGTGCTGAATGCCTGAAATATATGCAAATTGTTGCTATTTTTGTGTTCTTGTGGAATTGGTTTACATATTGGACTATATGTAAGTGATGATCTAGTTATGAAATAGATTATTCATGGTGCGTTATCTTCAATGATCCCTTTTGGTTCATAAAATTGCACCGGCTTGAGGCGAGGTGAGGTGCATTGACATTGAATTTTGGGTTTCTTTGGTTCCTTTATTATGCTTAATAATAAAAATATATAAATAAAATTTTTATATACTCATCTGTTGTTTGTGCGAAGGTAAAAGAGATATATTTTTGGGATGGTTTGTATGACGGTGTGCAACTATATATATACATATACCGAGAGCCAACAACCGTAACCCTAATGTGTCGAACCAATGGGGCTAACCCTAATATAGTAATATATTTTAGTGGTTTCATTTGCAAAGGATAGTTGTTTGTGATATTGGGTTATTAAATCTTTTTTGTAAATGCTTTATTAGTTCTTCATCTGGTTTTGTATGCAGTCTTTTTCGGTAAACAATGTGGCTAAGTTACAATGAAGCTACTTCATGTCTTCATTTTAATTTTCCATATATACATCTTTAACGGCGTGCTTGCCATATATTACAACGAGAGAGTTTGGGCAACTTACGACTCGTAAGTGCGGATACAACGAAATCACTATATTAGATATAACATTTTAAGGAAAAAAAATTAATAATGTTATGTTTGGTTTTCCTATAATTTTGTAAGTTATAACTAGTTAGCTACACGAAAACGTCGGTTGTAAATTTAGGCGAATGGTTTGGCTTTTGAATACTGAATGCAGATTTTATTTGAATTTCTGGCAAGTGTAACTGCATGTATAGATTAAATTAAAACTTTTTTTACTTCAGCATAACCAAAATATAGTATTTATTCTCCACATTTGCTCTTGATATCATGTATAAATGATCATTATTTCAGTTATAAGATCAACATATTCCACTTTCTCCATATTTCTTAAAAGAAAACTACTAAAAATATTATGCATCATTAATTAACCAACATTTCTTCAAATATAATTTGCAAAAGGCAAGTTCTTTACTTTCTTGATAGGTACATTAAAATATCATGCAATAAAATTATTGTTTTTGGAAGCATAATTAGTATAAAATTGTTTATAGTTATATTTGACGTATCAACTCATCAAACAGATAAATGTCTGCAAGAAGACATGGGTCACCACCATACGGAAGCCGGTCAACCCAAGCTCCGGGGATGATGCACCACGGTTTATACCCCGTGAGCCACCACTCCGTAGACCCACATCACTCCGAGCACGGTGACAGCAAACTATTGGCTCAGCCAACCGAACTAGAAAGGCTAGCAAGTGACAACCAGCGACTCGCAACCACTCACGTAGCCTTACGCCAAGAACTGGTGGCCACAACACAAGATATTCAAAAACTCAAGGCTCACATCGGAACCATCCAGACTGAAAGCGACATTCAGATACGATCGTTGTTGGACAAGATTTCGAAAATGGAGGTTGATCTTCAGGCTGGCGAGAACGTGAAGAAAGAACTTCAGCGGGCCCACACTGAGGCCCGAGCTCTGGTGATTACTAGACAGGAACTGCTTGCTCAGATTGAGAAGTCTGGTCAAGAGTTGAAGAAGATACGTGCTGATGTGGAAAAATTACCCGATCTGCAGATTGAACTTGATGGCTTGAAACAAGAACACCAGAAATTACGGTTAGTAAATAGCATTGTGGTTTCTACTTATTTATATTTACAGGTTGAAATTTTGATCCATTTACTTGTGAATGAAGCAACTCGGGTTGTGTTTTATCTCTAATGCGTCAAACGAGTAAAATTAAAAGAAAATTTGCTTAAAAGCGGGTCAAACGGATTGAAAGTCAATCAAAGTGTATCTTTAATGCATAAAACCTTCCAAGTCAGTTTATTAAAAAAATGGCTCATTGTTTCAGATGATATATTTTTTGTAATCATATCGGGTCTGGTAAATTGGTAATATTTATAGAATTGCTTAAGAGCAGGCCAAATGGGTTGAAAATCACCTAAAGTGTATTTATAATGCATAAACTATCGTAAGTCATTTTGTTAAAATAGCTTATTTTTAAATATAATATAATTTATGTGATATTATTTGACCCGGTGATATTTATAAGAAAGTTACACTTTTGGACAAAAAGTGAATCGGATTAACCCAACCTAACAATCTGTTCATTTTTCTACCTCTATATTATTTAATAGTGCGTCTGAACTTAATCTTTTTGTTCGTGTTCTTGCATTATTTAATAGTGCGTCTGAACTTAATCTTTTTGTTCGTGTTCTCGCAGGTTGATTTTTGAGCATCAAAAGCGCTTAAACGTGGACAAAGTGGCACAATTGGAAGTTATGGATAAAGAGCTTGTGGGGATGGCAAGAGAAGTTGAGAGGTTACGGGCCGAAATTTTGACTGCTGAAAAGTGGGCAACTGGTAATTTTTTCTTTTTTAGTTTATTAACATTTTAAGAGATTAAATGTAACCCAATCGACCCGTTCATAAGTCAATGTTTATTTTGTATGCAGCACCAAACATGTATTCCGGGCCCTACATGAACCCTCCTCCTCCTCCTCCTCCTCCTCCTCCTCCGATGCACGCGAGTAGCGGCAGCTATGTTGATGGGTATGGAAATTATCATGTTCCCGTGGGTGCTGGTGGTGCCGGAGAGGGAATGGTTCCTTATGGTGGTGGTCATCCGGGTGGCGGTTCTCAGTGGGGAACACCACAAATGGTCCCCTATGGTGTAGCTCCCCCTTCACGCGGCAGGGGAGGACCACCACCACCGTATAACAACTCTAGAACCTGAACAGAAACAGAAACAAATCAACTGCAATTTAGGTTTTTTTCCTTTTGGTTCACATACATGTGCCTTTGTTCATGAAAATGTAATGCCTTGATGATGTCACACCACCCAACAACTTATTAAGTGTTGTAGAAGGCTTAGATTTTTACTAAAGTGGGGAGTTAGTTTTTTTTTTTTTTTTTTTTTTGGCTTAGTATAATATATTGGCTTGCTGATTGCCTTATGATTTGTCCTTTCATGTAGCGATGATGGTGTACTACTTATGTGCTCCTTCACCAGGTCGGTGCTAGTGGGGATTTCCGCGATTGTTCTTTAACGTATGTTGGTAACCCCTATGTGAAACATACAATCGGTAGGCTATCTCATGTGTGGTTTAGACAATGATAAATGATGTTCATATTAAGACATCAAAGATAAGAATAATGATGCATGCTAGGTGATAAAAAATGACGATTTGTTTTGTATTATATGACAAGAGTTAGAATAAGCTAAAGTTTATGATACGATGAGAAAGAACCGGCTTATTTTCTTTGGCTAAACCGCTCTATAAAGTAGTATAAACAAGTTGAACAAGCTAAACATGATTTTTGGGTTAATGAGTTGAATTGGTGAACCTGAAGACATTCTCTCTCTTGCACCCATTCCTATCACCTAAAAACAACACTCTCTCCTCTCTCTCACAACACCTTTCTCTCCCCTTAAATACATGTTTTTCACGACATACATCACCACGCCTTCTCTCCTCCAACTCACACTCTCTCTCATCCACTTCACATTTCTCTCTACTTAAAAACACTCAAATAAACCCTTATTTGGATGGGATATTCTAAGACTAAACGGTATGGGGGCCGGCCTTTGCCCAACGCCGCACCCCCACACCGCCCCCCTATGCTTTGTCTCGGCTTCTCCGTCGCCCCAAGGACGCCTGCGACGGACCTGTTTCTCTCTCCTCTCTCTCTTAAATCAAATCCATTTAATATTTTTTAATTGTTTTTATAAATATTGTGGGCCTCATCCTCCACCCCTGGTTCATCCCATTCTCACTCCGGTGGCCTACCATCACGGGAATGACCCTCACCCTATCCTTTAGCCTAAATAAATTCACCACCATGAACTAGAGTGAGATTTGGGGGGAATATGCTCGGAAAAATCGAATGAGGCTCCGGCGAGAGGGACAGTAGGTTTCAAAAGGGTGGTTGCCACCTCTCTTGCCACAACATGTTTGAGCCAATGATTTCGTCCCCCATTAATCAACAGCCCTTCAACAGCAACAGCAACAACTATAGCAAGCAGTCATAGACATAACAATGTTATACCATTTCCCAACACCCTCCTTTCTCTATATATATATATATGTATGATGTATCTATCCTTTTGTATATACCTCTGAATCTGTGTTGGCGATGAAGATTTCTTTCTTTCTTTCTTTCTGCATAGTAATGTTTCCGAGCATAATAAGTTAGCGGACTTTGTGTGAAAGTGGGCCCGTATCTTGGCGGGGCAACCCGGATTGTGATGCAGCCATGGCGGAGCCCCATCCACATTGTTCTCTTTCATATTTGCAGATCTGAGCCAAAAAACAACGATTTGTTGTCAAATTTTATTTTCATTCAGACGAAATGAGGCGATTGCAGAGGAGAAGGTTTTTAAGGGTGGTTGCCCTCCTTTCTCAAAGTCTGATTTTGACTCTATTTATTTAAGTCAAACATCGATCTTCGAAGCCCATGATCTTTTCTCTATAAATCAACAACCCTCCATCTTTACAAACAAACAAAATCAAAAGGAGAAACACTTATTATTATATTTATTAAACTCTGGAACAGCGTTAGTAATGAAGAAGGCGAAGATGATGATGATTTGATGAGTTTTAAGAGGCTGTGATGATGAATTTCAACGCGTCTGAGTGAAATCAAGCAAAGATGAGATTATCCGTATCTTGGCAGGGCAACCCGGATGGTCATGAGGTTTCACATGGCAACCGGTAAGTATGCAGCCATGCCGGATTTATCCTCTTTTGTTTGATTGTTTATATATCTGAGCCTCAAATTGATTTATCCTGATTTTTAGTCACTTGTTTTTTGCTAAATTTTGAACAACTTTAACTACTGTTTTGCTATAATCTCAACAACAGAGAAAAAGGAAAAACCAAACACAGATTAGTCAAAAGCTCTTAGGCTGCATGACTAGGCCCTCGGGCAAGGCGAGTGACCTGGAACCAGCCTAAACTATCTCAAAAGAAGCCTAAAACATGTCTAAAACCCCAAAAATGGAATGTTTATGCTATTGGGTCCTCGCGTTTTAAGCGCCTTGTGCCTTTGACAGCTATGATCTGAACCTGAGTTGTTATTTTTAAACAACTTCACTAAGATGTCATGAAATGATGCAACACCTATGACTTTCAAGTCTGACTTTGACTTTATTTAGTCAAACAAAGATAGTTTTAGGTCTTTGTTTTTCAGATGTCAACAGCCCTTTGGTTTAAATTTTGATTACGTTTTCTGTGGTGAATGTAAGTGGTAATGAATCTATGATGAGATGATGATAGAAAGGTTTAACTATACTATATCTAATATCTATGTCTTGGCATCTGGTAGGCAATGAAGATGTTCTGCATATAATATTTCTGAGCATGATAAGTAGTGGACATTGTGTGACAGTGGGCTCGTATCTTGGCAAGGCAACGCAGGTTGTGGTGCAGCCATGCCGGAGTCTCATCCACTTTGTCCGCTTTCATATTTGCATATCTGAGCAAAAATAAAACACGTTTTGTTCTTCAGCTTTATTTTCACTCTGACGAAATGAGGCGATTCAGAGGAGATGGAAGAAAGGTTTTTTAAGGGTGGTTTTCCTCCTTTGACTTTATGTACGTCAAACATCTTTCTTTTAAGCCGAGGAGACTCCCACGTGTCTTGTGTTAAATACCTGAAATGCCCTAACCACTAATCACTGTTCATCATAAGCCTGTATTCATATAGATAATGTGTCTGAGTGAAATCGAGCGAAGATGAGATTATCCGCATCTTGGCGGGGCAACCCGGATGGTCATGTGGTTTCACATGGCAACCGGTAAGTATGCAGCCATGGCGTATTTATCCTCTCTGTTCAATTTTTACAGATCTGAGTAGGGCTGCAAACGAACCAAACGTTCGGCGAACAGTTCGTGAACTGTTCGGCGGGAAGTTCATTTGTGTTCGTTTGTTTATTAAACAAACGAACACAAACAAGCGCGTTCGTTTATTTATGTTCGTGAACGTTCGGTAACGTGTTCGTTTGTGTTCGATAGTTCATTAGTTTTTTAGCTTTTATATTTTATTTAAATACTTCAAAATTCCGACAAATAAAATATTTAATAAGTGTCAATGTATTATATATTTTGTTCATGAACGTTTGTTTGTGTTCGTTTGTTAGTATTTGTGTTCATGAACATTAGTTTGTGCTCGTTTGTGTTCATTATCGTTCGTTTTCATTCGTTGCCTAAATTGACAAACAAACACAAACGAACATGAACAAGTTCATTTTCTTAACAAACAAACACGAACATAAAATCTTGTTTGGTAAGCGTTCATGAACAGTTCGTGAACACACATATTTCTTAACAAACGAACACAAACAAGGACTTGTTCATGTTTGTTCCGTTCGTTTGCAGCCCTAGATCTGAGCCTCAAATCTGCCGTTCAAAAAAAAAAAAAAAAAAAAAAAAAAACTCCGGAACACAGTGGTAGTTATCTGTTTAGTTGTGTTGTAACTAGTGGAATTCCTCGTGTGTTGGATTAAGGTTGTCTGTTAATGATGATCAGGGGCGGAGGATAATGGTAACCTGGGTGGCCCCGTCCCCATCGATTTTTCGCTCTTAATTTTACTGAAAATTTCCGATTTTTTTTTGTAGCGTAAAATATTGGATTTTTAATAGTTCGACCACTGCTGATTTGGATTTTGAGAGGCCCCAACTGAGTTTTCGTTCCAGCTCCGCCACTGATGATGATGATTTGATTAGTTTTAAGAGGCTGTGATGATGAATTTCAATGTGTCTGAGTGAAATCGAGCAAAAATGAGATTATCCGCATCTTGGTAGGGCAACCCAGATGGTCATGTGGTTTCACATGGCAACCGGTAAGTATGCAGCCATGGCGTATTTATCCTCTTTGTTGGATTCTTTACATATCTGAGCTCCAAATTGTTTTATCCTAATTTTTAATCACTCCAACTCGGATTAAGTAGCTCATGAGCGGCTCGGTTCGTTTTCAGCCCTAATATTAGTGAGATCTTGGTTTACAAAAGTGCACCTATGCAATTTTGGTAGCATAAGACGCACTTTTTTCAAAAGGCGCCATTTCTTGGCAGAAAGTTGACCTTGAGGCGCACGCCTCATGTATATCTCATATTTTTGTGCAACCGGTTGTTGTACAACATGCCATTTAGGTTGTACATGTATGTAATTTCCATATCAAAACATATATAAAGCTTACTTGTCTCCAAATATTCAGTAAATGATGCTTGGCGCCTCGGGCTCTAGTGATTCGAACACATTTGGGATTATCTGCATCTTGGCAGGGCAACTCGGATGGTAATGTGAAACAAAGATCTATATCTCTCTGTTTTGCATTGCATCTAGTAAGTTTGCAGCCATGGCAGTCTATCCATTATGTTCCGTTTACAAATTTGAGCCTCGTAATGACTGTATTGGATCATGTTGAACGTCGAACTGATGAGTTGTCTCTATTTGTTCCCCGTTAATCAACCACAACACTCTTAGATGGCGAACATTTGGTAGCCTGGTTTTAAAAAAACGTTAGGCGTGCAACGGCCAAAAAACGAGTTTGAGGCGCGCCTCATGGTGTTTTTAATGTATATGCGCCTCAGAGGGGTTGAGGCGCTGAGAAAGTTGTGCCTCAGGGGATTTTGATAGCTGTTTTTGATGTTTTTGACTTTTTGTGTCAATTTCAAGCATTTCATGTCTTTCTTAAGTGTGTTTTTGATGATTTTGATGAATCTGATGGTGAAATTAGTTAGTATTATTATTTTTATAATATATATAATTTGATATTTATTTATTAACACCGACTCGGCCTTACGCCTCGTTTCGCCTCGAGGCGAGGCGAAGGGAAAATGCCTTGAAACTCGTTTCTGTTCTTTTAAACCTTGTTTGGTAGTTTTGTTTATATATTTAATGAGAAATGATACATAAAATTGGAGGTTACTGGGCACGGGGCAAAACTCAGACAGTAACTTGGCGAGGCAACACGAGCCATGGCGGTGTCTGATCCCCTTTTTTCAATCTTGGTTCTAAATGGCACGAGACACCTTGAGCCGGTGTTTAGGTTCCGAATGCTGAGGCGAGAACCTCACGTATACAAGGTGTTGCTGTTGCTCTGTGTACTATAAGCTTTATGTACACAACGTAAAGGGAAAATCACGAAAATAGATATAATGTTATACCAACACCCTCTTTCTCTCTCTCTATACATATGTCTATCTATACTTCTGCATCTGTGTTGGCGATGAAGATTTTGTTCTGCATAATAATAAGTTAGCAACTTAGCGGACATTGTGTGAAAGTGGGCCCGTATCTTGGCGGGGCAACACGGGTTGTGATGCAGCCATGCCGGATCCCCACCCACTTTGTCCGCTTTCATATTTGCAGATCTGAGCCTAAAAACACACACGATGTTTTATTTTCACTCAAACGAAATGAGGCTATTTCAGAGGAGAAGGTTTTTAAGGGTTGTTGACCTCCTCAACCAAGTCCGATTTTGACTTTATTTAAGACAAACATCGTTCTTTCAAGCCAATGATTTTCTTTATAAATCAACAACCCTTCATGTTTCCTAACTACATATAATATTATTGTTATTATTATTAAACTTCGGGAACACAACGTTTGTAATCCTTTTGGTTGTGTTGTAACTAGTGGAAATTCCCCTTGGATTAAGTTTGGCTGTTGAAGGTGAGGATGATGATGATTTGATGAGTTTTAAGAGGCTGTGATCTATGTAGTTAATGCGGTAAAATATTGGATATCGGTCAAGAACCGATATTTGAGATATAGATTATGCGGTGAGATATCTGTAATTTTAATATCGTGCAGAATTTATATATATTGGTTATATCGATATATAATATCGGTACCGATATTTACATAGGGACCGATAACCGATATGTCACCGATAGACAAGCAAAATCACACAGAGAAACAGTTGTTACTATTATTATTATTAAACTTGGGAACACAGCGTTAGTAATGAAGATTTGTGTGAGAAGTTAGTTGTGTTGTAACTAGTGAAAATTCCGCGCGCGTTAGATTATATTTGTCTCTTGAAGTTGAAGATGATGATTTGATTAGTTTTAAGAGGCTGTGATGGTGAATTTCAATGCATCTGAGTGTATCGAGCAAAGATGAGATTATCCGCATCTTGGCAGGGCAACCCGGATGGTCATGTGGTTTCACATGGCAACCATTGAGTATGCAGCCATGCCGGATTTATCCTCTTTGTTTACTAATCTGAGCCTCAAATTGTTTTATCTTAATTTTTAATCATTCGTTTAAACTTGACTCGATTCAAGTAGCTCATGAGCGGCTCAGCTCGTTTACAGCCCTAGCAATACTCTATGATGATGACGATGGTGGAGGTGGTGATGATGATACAGATAACAGGTCCTATGCAGAGCCTTATTTCACATTGCAATAGGTGATCTTGGTTAATTTACTTATGAATGGTTTAATTCGGGTATGTATATTTCTAGCGGGTTAAATGACCCGAAAAAAGTTGCCCAATATGTAGTTTTAATTCACAAAACCTGCTAAATTGTATTTGAGACCCTGATTATTCACAAGATTTTATGCCCCACTTGCGGTGTGCACATATATGTATATATGTGTGGGCGCTCGGGGGCAAAAGTGAAATGGTATTAACTTTAACGTTATTTTACTAATTTCGTGAGAACAACGTTAAAAGCCGCTGATGGTTAATCATGCATCATGTGGTGGCGTTGATAGCTGAAAGACACAGGGGTACATGCACCAATCGGTCTTTGTTTTGATTGTTTGAGTGTTATGTGCCTTAGGTCCAAGGTTTGATACAAAACTACTATGGAACCGGGGGTCTCACCGGAAGCAACCTCTCTACTCCTACGGGATAGAGGTAAGGCTGTCTACATCTACCCTCCTCAGACCCTACCTTAGCTTTGTTATTGAAGGGATTTACTGAGTATGATGATTATTCACAAGATTTGTTATCGGGATAACCATACTTTAAATGTATAATAAAGGTTTTGCTATCAGTAGCTTTTGCTATGAGCGGGATCTTGGTTTACAAAAGATTTGTTATTGGGATAACAAGGCTCGCGTCCCTGCGTTTTTGGTAGCAATAGGCGCGCACCCGAGGCAAGATTTCTTGGCAAAAAATTGACCCTGAGGTGCGTGCCACGTGTATTTCCATATATTTGTGCAGCAGGTTGTTGTAGAGCATGCTTTTCAGGCTGTATATGTAATTTCAATATTAAAACATATATAAAGCTTACTTGTCTCTAAAATTGGGTAAATGATGCGAGAAACCTATAAGAAATATATAAACAAAGAATGGGATCATACTGGTTAGGTTGGTTTGTTTGTGTTATTCACAAGATTTGGTGATTTAAAAGGCTATGATGATTAATTCAAATGATTTCTTTAGTGATTTGAACAAATTTGAGATTATCTGCATCTTGGCAGAGCAACTTAGATGGTTATGTGAAACAAAGATCGACATCTCACTGTTTTGCACTACATCTAGTGAGGTTTGCAGCCATGGCGATGTGTCCGTTTTGTTTCGTAGTTTACAGTTCTGAGCCTCATAATGACTGTATTTGATCATGCTAACCTGATGGCATTCATTTGATAGATTTATTTATTTATTGAGAAATAATACATAAAACTGGAGGTGATGAAGATATTGTTATGCATTTAGCATTTTAGCTTTTCCGAGCATAGGTTACTGAACACTGAGAAAACTCGCACCGTAACTTGGCGGGGCAACACGAATGGTGGTGCAGCCATGACAGTCTCTGATCCCCTTCAATCTTGCTTTTAAATGACACAAGACGCTTTGAGGTGTTTAGGTTCCGAATGCCAAGGCAAGAACCTCAAGTATACAAGCTACCTCTAGGCCCTGAGGTGTTTTTGATATCGCCTCGCGCCTAAGGCACGCTTTTTTTTTTAAACCAGCTTCCAAGTCATGCAATTTCATCGTGGTTTTTAAGAGTGACTGCACCCTTCTGTTCAACTTGAAGTCCCATTTTGACTTTAGTTAGTCAAAGTGGCTCTTTGACACCTACCAATAGCTTTGCTATTTGTGGGATATACTTGGTATGGCTGTTGTGGTTGTCTCTTTGACGCCTATGATTTTCAGAAATAAACTTTATGGATTAAAGTTACATTTTCCAAATACCCAAAAATTACACTGAATTTTCACTTTTTAGTTCTGGAGAATGAAGATTTGTTGCATTTTAAGAGGCTGTGACGATGAATTACATTGCGGTCAAGTGGTTTGAGAAAAGTTGGGAGCATCCGCATCTTGGCGGGGCAGTCTGCATGGTTATGTGAAATAGTTTGGTTCTTTCACATTGTGACCGGTATGTTTGCAGCCATCGTGGATTTATCCTCTTTCTTTGATTGTTTACAAATCTGAGCCTCATTTCTCACTGCCAGCAGTTATTTCTACCAATTTACTTGTATATCGTTCAATTCAAGTTATGTTTTATGGTTAGTTTGCGTTGAGATTTGAACCCTCGCCCTTTAATTCCTCTAGACCAAAATGCCAGTAGGCAGTTGGTCTCAAAATGTAATTTTTATTGCATAAAACCCTTCTTAAATCATATATTTAGACAATAATTATCTATAAGATTTGGTGAATGCAAGAGGCTATGATGATGAGTTTGAGTGAGTCCTGAACAACTAGGATGGCTATGTGAAAGAATGATCTGAATGTCTGTTTTTTTGCGCTGCAACCTGTAAGTTTGCTTGTTTGATTGTTGACAAATCTGAGCCTCATTATAACTTTATCTTATTTTCTTGCTGATCTGGATTTTTCTTTTTTCTGCTCTGCATTTAGCTTTACCAAACATAGGTTACTTGTTACCGAACCATGGGTTGACCCAAAACTGGTCCGAACTAGGGGCACAGGATTTAAGGGGCAGGAGGGGGCGCCCGAACCCCTGAACTTTTCGGCCAGTAGTGTTATATATCTACGTTTCGTATAGGATTTTGTAGATATATATGTTTTCGACCCCCCGGTTTTATAAAAAAAAATTTAGGTATATATGTTTTCGACCCTCTGGTTTTAAAATTTTTTTTATTTATATAGCACAAATAAAATATTTAATTAGCCCAAATATTATAGCCCAAATCATTATATTTGGTAGAATACTAGAATGTATATAACCCAAATCAAATCATTATATAGCCCAACTTAAAAGCCCACCCTATCAAAAAAAAAAAAAAAACCCAAATTCGTTTACTTTGGGACATCGGCTAGAAGAACAGAAGCCATAATCCAGAACTGCAGAAGGGGGGAAAACGCAGGTTCCAGTCTTCCAGAACTGTTCGCCTTTAGCTTCTTGTTCGAGAACAGAAGCCAAAACGCTTCTCGTTGTTGTGGTCTTGTACTCTTGTTCGACTTCTTCAATCTTCATAAGGTTAAAGGCATGTGTTTTTTTATCTTTAGGTTTAATTTAGGGCTGCAATTTATGTGATTTAGGTTGAAATTAGGGGTGAAATTGGTCCGAATTTTTGCCCTAAACTTGTTGAATCTTTCTGTAACTATGTCTAATTTTATTTGTTTAATCTTATTGTGATTTGATTTAGATAGAAATTAGAGTTTGAAATTTATGGTGATTTGTTAACTTGTTTTGTTATTAGATTATGCTACGAGGAAGAATAAAATGATAACTTCTTTTTTCAAAAGAAAGAATGAAGAACAAGTAGAGGGAATTGTTGATGGAAACAAGGAGATTAAACGTCAAAAAGTTTCAACAAGCGAACCGGTTAATGAAGCGAATAATGAACCGGGTACCCACCTTCCTCTCCCCTTTTTAATGTTTTGGTGTCTTTGTTCGTTTGTTTGTTAAACAATGTTTACGTTTTAATGTTTAAGAACGTTTTTTATTTGATATTAATGGTTGACCCGGCCCGACCCGAATCGAATCACCGACGTCCGACCCGAACATACACCTCGAAACTACGCGATAGAAATTTTTTTTAGGTCCGTAACCTTCCGACCCCCCGAACTTTTTTTTCAAGTTTCGCCACTGGTCCGAACCCATTTATACTAAACCCATACCCATGGTGTTCTAAGGACTCACAATAATGCTTAACCATGGGTTGACGTGAACTACTTTTGTTCTTTCACATCGTCACCATCATGTTTGCATCCATGGCGGATTTATCCACTTTCTTTGATTGTATCACATCCGAGCCTCATTTTACATTGCAGTCAAGCAATTTTCTTATAAACGTTCAGATTAAGTTGTGTTTTATGTCTAGTCTAGTCAGGTCCGGCCCTGCCCGGCTGAGACACGTTATCCCTGAGGGCCCTAAAAGCGATGATTCGGTCTAAATAAAATGATCGGTTGACACCAAGCTTTTTGAAGTTTAACATTAATGTGTTAACCAAATTTGATGCTTAGTATAGTGGCTTAGCGTTTAACTTTTCTGGTAAAAGACGGCAGTTCGAGTCTTGCTAAACATCGTTTTTTTTTTCTTTTATTTATCCATAGTGCTACGTTTAAAAAAAGGAAACGGTTCATATTCTCATTCAAGCATCCAGGCCAATACTCTTAAACAAGTTGAATAAGTAAATAAGTTGGAACAACCATTCAATGGTGGGAATTTATGTTGCAATCCGAAATACAACACAAACATGATATAAAATAACCGGGTTTGGGGTTGTTATATCTAACCGCTTAATAAACGAGTCATATTCGGGTTGGCTTGTTTACCTTGTTTAATTGAACGGGTTAACCCTAATCCATTTAAAGTTGGAAAAGAATAATAATAAAAATATTTGATAAGGTTAACCTATTTAGCACAACCCACCAACCCGTTTAAAGAGTTTACAACTTGATTAGAACCCATTTATAACCCACAACCCTTTTACAACTGTTTGACTCGCGTAGATAAATAGGTTAAATGTGTTCACGGGTAACCGATTTTAAGTGTATATGGGTTAGGGATATTTTTTGTAGGTCATCAATTCAACCAACCCAATACGATTGCCCGCCATGATATAACAATTACATGTTTTATTGAGGTATTAAATATTAAAAACAAAAATTCATGGCTTGTTTTCCATGCATGACTGTTAAAAATGAGAAGAATGTCATACTTATTAGGTATTAAATATAAAAAGCAATTATGGCTTCTCTTTGCATCAATGCTGCAATGTACAAAGCTTGCAGCTCTCCTCACTTAGCCGTCAAAGAACCATCTCAGCTCGGAACCACACGCTCTATAGGCACCAAACAGGACTTGACATTCATAGCTCTGACTATTGAAGGCCAAAACAGTCTAGTCACACCTCAAGAACAAAACCACAACAATGGAGTCGAAAACGCTGACGCAACAGAAACCTCTAGTGTCAGATTCGTCGATGAGCGGTGGAAACAGGGGACGTGGGATCTGAATACGTTTGTCATGATGTAGGTCGAGCTGCAATGATGTAGGTTATGATAAACAGTGGCAAGATCAAGATTCTGCCGGCAGTGGGCTTTAGGGGAAAAATGAAACAAATATATCAACTAATGAAACTTCTTGATCCGCAACGAGAAAATTATTTTATAGATCATATGTATAAAACTAGTTAGAATTTCGGGCCAACATATGACTTGTACCATGAAAATATTTATACCTGTTGTTAATACATTTTTTAAGGATTCATATCATAGAATAGAAACCTAGAATCGGAATTGTGACGCTGTAACCTTTTATTGATGGTCATATAAGCTCTTGTAAACAAAAAGCAAGGCGAATTCAAGTATATATGATGACACTTGGCTAAATTGAATGAGTATCAAATGTAAATACCATAGTTTCAGAAAAAAAAGGTAAGTTATCATATTTCAAATAATAAATTTTTTTTTTAAATGATTCCATTATAAACTTATGAAAGATTTTCACATTGGTAAGAATAAGACCACCTTATAAAACAATAATTCTCTGAGACTTTGTTTTTTCTGGTTTTCTAGTTGTTCAGTTCACATTGCAATTTTCTCTAGGTTTGTTATTAAAAAACACACATTATATTCAGGTTTGGAATTTTGACACGGGACTGATCCAAGAGTTAACAAACTCCAACGTAAAAAGGGCATACATGTACAAAACCACCGGTTTGGAAAAAAAAACGATCCGGTTTGTATAAAAAACGGTTTTCGAAAAACGGTTTCAAACCGACTAGACCCAACGGTTTAGATACCAATTCGTTATCGCAATCTTCAAAACCAGTTAAAAAACCGGTATTTTTAAACTGGAAAAGAAACCGGGTTTTTTTTCCCAAACCGGTTTAAAAACCCATTTCAAATCATGAACCCATCTTGATTCAAGTGGAAATCAGGATTCAAAATAAATGAAAGATGGGATTTAACCCTCCATGTGGACATAGTATAAAGCCAATCATAAAGAGGTGGCGATGTAATATGTTAACATATATATATAATATATCAAATTTTCTGCAGAATTCCCTCTTTTCATTTCGTGTTTCCATTCTATGTTAATTCAGGGCAAATGTTAATATAATAATTTAATATTACTAAAATAACCTTTTTGTCTAGTTGCATGCAACTTGCCCTATATAAGTCCAAATATTCGGCTTAGACAACCACCCTACTTCCCATGGTTTAGTTTATATCCATTTTTGAAAAGATATACCTTTTGTCCTTAAGCCCATAATGGGAAGTGTTTACTTTGTTGACTATTGAAATCAATGAGTTGACTCTTTACAAAGGTCAAAGCTGGTGTCCTAGCACCCACTCTTTAAAAAATCCTATCTTTTTCAGATTGCAGATCCTTGGTTATCAAACCATGACTTCCCACCCATCTTCTTTCTCATACCTTTGTTTTCTCACAATCTTTACATTCTTTCATTCTTCTTTGTCTGACCAAAACTCCACCAGCAACATTCAATGCATCGAATACGAGAGAACCGCACTTTTGGAGTTCAAAAACGACCTCATTGATGGTGCAAACCGACTCGTTTCCTGGAACAGAAGCAATGCAGATTGCTGCATATGGTATGGAATCACCTGCAACAATCTTACCGGCCATGTCAGTGAGATCAGACTTCGCGGGCCCGATGCCATGGCTGACTTAGAATCTCAAGAAGCATCTATACAGAGATTTGGAGGAAAACTCAACCCTTCTTTGCAGAATTTGACTTCACTGGAGTATTTAGACTTGAGCTGCAACGATTTTGGAGGGAACCCGATTCCGACTTACATTGGGTATCTCCGAAACTTGACATATCTGAATCTTACTGAGTCTAGATTCTCCGGGGAGGTTCCGAGTCAACTCGGGGAGCTTTCCAAGTTACGGGTACTCAGTATCCGACAACTTTATAGCGGTGATCAGTATGTGCAACGGGTTAAGAGTTTGCAGTGGTTATCGGGTCTTTCTTTCTTGCGCCACCTTGACATGGGTGGGGTGCAACTCGATGGCGTGTTTGATTGGCTGCAGGTCCCTTCTACTCTTGTCGAACTGCATTTAGTATATTGTGGGTTACCTCCTATCACACCTAGCTTAACCATGGGTAATCTTACTTCACTTTCAGTCCTTGATCTTTCTTATAATAACTTCAGTACTAGTTCGATACCGAGCTGGATTACTAGTTTACATAGTCTAGTTTCCTTATATCTTGCTAACTGTAATTTCAATGGGCCAGTTCCTGCTGGTCTTATGAACATGAATTCCCTTACTGTCCTTGATTTGTCAAATAATCAACTCACGGGTATTCAGGAAACGCGTAATTCGTCTACTCAAAGCGTCTGTAATCTAAGAGAAATAAACCTTGACTGGAACAAATTTGATGGGAAAAGTCTGTTAGACGCCCTCACAAGTTTGTTCGAATGTGAATCATCTAAACTTGAGTCTTTAAGGTTTGCATCAAGCGGGCTTTCTGGTAATTTACCATTACAACTTGGGAAACTGAAGAGTTTGGTTCATATTGATCTTAACGGCAACTCGATATCTGGGTCAATTCCGGATTCTATAGGGAACTTGTCATCCTTACAAACTCTAGAACTCGGGTCTAACTTGATTTCGGGTCCAATTCCTGACTCGATTGGAAGACTGTCATCGTTGCTATCGATGTACCTTCCTTCCAATTCTATTACTGGCCCGTTACCAGAATCTTTAGGAAAGCTGTCATCGTTGGAGCTGTTAGATCTTTCGTATAACGAAATCAACGGAACTCTTCCTCAAACCATCGGCAATCTTACCAAGCTGATGCAACTAATCATCGAGCACAATTTGTTAACAGGTGTTGTGACTGAAGGCCATTTTGCAAACCTCGCGAGTCTAGTCACTTTACGGGGAGATGCAAACATGTTAAGACTCGAGCTACCGGCTGATAACTGGGAACCACCTTTTCAACTCAGAATATTGACCTTGAACTCTTGGAGTTTAGGTCCAAAATTCCCTTCGTGGCTTCAAAATCAGACCGATTTATTTATCTTGTATCTAGACAGCACCCGTATTTCAGATAACATTCCAAGTTGGTTTTGGAGTACGTTTTCAGGTCTGCAGTATCTGAATATCTCAGATAATAATCTCTCGTCGGTGTCTCTAAACGATTTCCTTTGCTCGGTGGAACCGAAACAGATTATATACATGCATCTAGGGAATACTAATATTTCAGGTGTTCTTCCTGATTGCTGGTCAAACTGGGAGTTGTTGAATATCTTGAACTTACAGAACAATAATCTCACCGGTGAATTTCCAACGTCTTTGGCGAATTTATCTTCCTTAGAGTCATTAAATATGCATAATAACAAGCTCTCAGGAGAACTACCCGTAAATCTAATGAACTCAAAAAGCTTACAGATCATTGATCTTTCTGAAAACAATTTCGTTGGAAGCATACCGACACCAATAGGTGGAGAAGCCACAGTTTTAAAGCTTCTCAGCCTTCGTTCGAACAAACTTAACGGTGAAATCCCAGATGAAATCTGCAGGCTTGATTCTATCCAGATGCTGGATCTTGCTGACAACAATCTTTCAGGAGGAATACCAAACTGCTTCAACAATTTTAGTGTCATGACCGGAAAAGTTACTCCAAATCCGATTGTTGAGCTAGCACAACAAGAGTTTATGGGCAGTGCTTGGTTGGTGATGAGGGGTAGGGTGTACGGGTATGGCAGCATTCTTGGTTTAGTAACGTATTTGGATCTTTCAGGCAATAGCTTACACGGGGTTATTCCGAGTGAGATTACGCAGCTTGTAGAGTTAAGATTCTTAAACTTTTCCCATAATCGGTTGACAGGGAGGATCCCGGAAAAGATGGGTGACATGAAGTTGTTAGAATTATTTGATTTGTCAAGGAATGAGCTTGATGGGATGATTCCATCAAGCATGTCGAAATTGAGTTTCTTGAATCTGTTAAATGTGTCATACAACAACTTGACAGGAAGAGTACCGTCAAGCACTCAGTTTCAGAGCTTTCAGGAATGGAGCTTTGTCGGAAACCAACTATGTGGAGCTCCACTTAGCTTAAGGTGTGGCGGAGGAGGAGGGGTGGGTAATGCTAGTGAAGAAGAAGAAAGAAGTGATGATGGGCCAGACTGGGGACTTATTACAAGCATAGTGGCGGGGTTCGTAGTCGGATTTTGGGTAGTTGTTGCTCCTCTGGTGGGTAGCAAGTCATGGAGGATGAAATATTATGATTATCTGTATAATATTTGGTGCAAGTTTTGTGGTTCATAAATAAGGAAAACACTTGTAGTACTTCAAATTACTAGATTGTAATGTAATGTTGAGTAACTTAATAGATTTCTGAAAAAACAAAAGGCGGACAACATTGTGAGATCTATGCATTCATAATAATGAAGCCAAGGCCCAAGAGGCATTACATGTTCTCTAAAGTAAAAACTTTCTGAATCTGAACAGCTAGCTGCTAACAAGTAAAACTTGATGGATGCATCAGTTGAAATAGAATAAAGCTTTCTTTACATGATTTCATAGTTAGAACACATACCTCAGAGAGAGAGAGATAGAGTTAAATGTTATTTTAGTCCCTGTGGTTTGGGCCATTTTGTCAGTTTAGTCCAAACGTTTCATTTTTCACATGTGGATCCAAAAAGGTTTCACCGTTGCCATTTTAGTCCACTGGTTAACTTCATCCATTTTTTCTGTTAACGAGGAGGTCAATTCGGTCATTTTATATGTAATTCTGTTAATTAGAAGGGCAATTCAGCCATATAAAATGTCCCGAATTGGCCTTCTCGTTAACAGAAAAAATGGATGAAGTTAACACAGTGGACTAAAATGGCAACGGTAAAACCTTTTTGGACCCACATGTGAAAAATGAAACTTTTGAACTAAACTGACAAAATAACCCAAACCACATGGACTAAAATGACATTTAACTCTATCTTTTTTTAGAGTATACAAAATTGGTGGTTTGAGCATGCAATGCATTAACAACAGAAACAATTCAAGTATGTATGCAGTTCGTTTCAGTGTTCCTACAAGCAAATTGCGATATGTTGAATTACTACAGACGAACAAAAACTTAAATTAAAACTGAAATTCACTGCATTCAGTTCCAGATTATTTACCTATTGATTTCAGTTTTGCCGCAGAAGAATTCACGAAATATGTATGTATGGCCTAATTTCATTAGCGTTAGGGTTTCAGACGAAGACGATGCTGATGGTGGTGGAGAACAGGTAGAGTTTGCAACTCACTATCACTCCCTTTTCTTCTAATTTCTTCTACTTTTTATTATCTTTTCTACATTCCACTCTGTTCTCGAGTCTCATTTAACATGGGAGGGGAGGGAAAAGAGATGAAAAGAGATGAAAAAAACATGTTCCCGAGTTTTTTTAAGGATAGGAGGGAAAAGGGAAGAAAATATGACCATATATTCATCCTCCCAAATTGGAGAGATTAGGAGATAAAATTTTTCTTCCCCTCCCTCTGTTAAATGAGACTCGGGAACATATCTAACACTTGGTTTATCAGACTTGCCTTGACAATCTGATTATTAAGATTTGAAGTTTAACTTTCAAACTTTTTACATTATGTTCCCGAGTCTCATTTAATAGGGGGAAGGGAAATTTTCTCTCCTAGTCTCTCCAATTTGGGAGGATGAATATATGGTCATATTTTCTTCCCTTTTCTCTCATTTTCCCTCCTATCCTTAAAAAAACTCGGGAACATTGTTTTTTTCATATTTTCATCTCCCCCCCCCCCCCCCCGCGGTTAAATGAGACTCGGGAACAGAAACCGGCATTCTGATTTCGAACTTGGCAAAATCATAGACCCATTGAGCTCACAAGCTAAATTCATAGATGTGGGTTAGCAGTAGGGTCGATTCCAGCCGAGAAGATGAACAGTTCAACCAAAACCGAGTTGTTTTCTTCTTGAAACAGGAGCCTCTCGCACAAAAGGCAGTCGTGTCGCATGAAAGGCTAACCCTTTCGCGCGACAGAGACTCCCTCTCGTACGAAAGGTTCTGGTTCACCTTGTTTCGACATTTTCTAAGTGTTGTATGTTGATCAGATCCTCATTTTCGATATGAACAATTCTGATATAAACAGTGTGTGAACCGTGGAAGCCTTGGCTTCCAATCTAGTTCCACCACTTCACTTGAACTTGTAAAAGGGACACCCAAACAATCTCCTAGACCTAGAATAAGTTAACCCCGCCCAACCTCCAACACTTAGATTCACTTCCTTCCATGTTGCGTCGGCGCATCCGGATTGTACTTGTTCGGTTGTTTGGTTGCTATTTACTTTCTGTTATTTACATTCCGTATTCATGACCAACCGGTTAGTTAACTAAGTTAACTAATTTGTGCTTTGGTGAACTATAACGAGGTTATTACCTCAATGCATGACTTATATGAACTCTATGACTCTCTAGACTACTATTATACTGTATCTATAACGTATAACATAACTGGACTCACAAACATAACTGATTAAATAGTTAAAACGTTCAAAATGAAGTTCGGTTCATATCAAACAGGCCCCTGTGGCACGAAAGGACTTTCCCTATCGCGCGAAAGGCCCCTTTCGTGCGAACTGTCTTTTCGCCCGAACAGTTTGTGTTTCGGTTCCCGCTTATTCTGTTTCCACGTTCCTTGTTACTGATTCTGACGGGCAAATCAGGACCCGCAAAATCACAGAAACTCAGTGTCGTGACAGGTGCCTGAACAGAATATATTTTTCTGTTTTAACCTTACTTTTATACTATGTATTTACGTACTTTAATTCCGAATCCAACTCCTCTGTTGAAACTCCAACACTCACACCTTCGTTTACCCCTGTAGGGTAACCACGGTGTTCAATCGCTCTCGTCAACTCAACTCTTCTACTTGCGGGATTAACTAAAGAAGATTTAGCAAAACCGTGTGTATACTCGAACACCCTTTTTCCATTTTACACTTTGGGTGCAATAAGTTACTTATTAAACCTACACAGTTACACTTAGACTTTTTATACAAACGCACAAACAATCCAATACATGCATGCTAATACCTTATACTTGATTCGTGTTTCTGGATTATTCTTGTGTGATAAATATGTCATTAACTTCGTACGAGCCTCCATCTAACATGTATAACGCTATAGGAGTAATGCACCGCCCGTAGTCTTGTGGTCATGTTAAATTTAATACTTGTGGTAATCAGAGGATTGACTTGAATATTCGCATGCCAGTTTTACATTAATCTTGATAACTAGAGTTTGCCATGTGGATTCGTTTAAATCTTTTTATACTTATGTTATGTATCAAACTTGTATACTCGCCAATACTTTTGTATTGAACCATGTATTTTAAATATATAACAGGTTGATGATGATTGAGATGGATGAAACATAGTAGGGATTCCTAGATACACACTTAGAATCATTAGATTATGTTGTTGTATCATTTTTGAATTATGTTGTATTTGCTTCATGTATCGTTGTATTATTTGAAACAATTGTTGTATTTCTTATTTTCATGTATTGTAACTTGACAATGTTGTTATGAAATGAAATCAGTTTTGTTATAATTATTGTCACAATAGTGTTATGAAGTCTTGAGCAATCTCGTTCGTCTTATTCTAATGTTTCCGCCATCGGTTGGGGTGTGACGGATTGGTATCAGAGCCATAATTATAGGGAATTAGGTAAATTTTCCATGTTCGATGACGTGTGCGGGTGTGCGTATAAATTTTAGATATATTTTAAACACTTTTTACTCGTGGATCAAGCTTTAAATTTACAAAACACGATACAATATTATCACTCTACACACGTTAGGGAAAGTGCACCTATCGTAGACGTAGTATAGTGATGGTAAGATACCGTTGTCGTCCAAGGACACAAGAGCTTTTAGTACCGGGGCTGACAAGCTCATTAAATGAAGACAGAGAAGGAGGACACGGGGCCGTGCCTACCAGGCACGGGGCCATGTAAACCTTCTGTTTTCAACTATAAATAGAGGTGCTTGGTTCCAGTGTAACTCACCCCTTGGCAAACCACTTCTCTCACACCTGCCACCACTCCACCACCACAATACCACGTGCGATGGATTAGTTAGATAATGATGATGATGATTTGATGAATTTTAAGAGGCTGTGATAGAATTTCAATGCG
The DNA here is from genome assembly GCA_030545235.1 of Helianthus tuberosus. Lineage (NCBI taxonomy): Eukaryota > Viridiplantae > Streptophyta > Magnoliopsida > Asterales > Asteraceae > Helianthus > Helianthus tuberosus. The sequence continues at coordinate 177,234,223 of CM060365.1, read as the reverse complement.
TTTGAGTGAAATCGAGCAAAGATGAGATTGCCACATCTTGGCGGGGCGACGGGGATGGTCATGTGCTTTCACATGGCAACCAGTAAGTATGTTGCCATGGTGGCTTTATCGTTTCTGTTCGTGTAACGCCCTGCGTTTTCATACTTTCCATATTTAGAAACCTTTGCTTGTAATTCTATTTTCGGAAGTCTTGTATTCTTGTAATCGTTCTTCGTTGTAATTGATGTAAAATCCGAGACTTGGATCATTATGAAATTCATATTTTCATTAAAAATACATGTTATACACCTTTTATACTCGTTTATACATTTGGATTGGTTAAACACATGATACTCTATTCACTATTTGTGCTAAACTCGTTAAACATGCAAACACGCAACTTATATGCTCAATTTATGCAACACTATGCTAATTCTTGACAAACACACTTGTATATACTTGTTTGATATTAGTTTTATGATAAAAGTTCATCTCGTACCCTTGAAATTGATTAATTATACATAAAAGGCCCTTCAAACAACTAAAATCATCAAATATAGAAGTTAGGGGACTAAATATGTCAAATTATCAAACTTGTGCGCAGACCAGACTTCCTGGCGGGCCGCGACTTGCCTCCCCTTATGGCTTCGCGGGCCGCGAGGCACTTCAATCCGAGATCAGTCCATAGCTGGTTACGGGATTGGCCATTTCCTTTAATTCTTTTGTGTTTTCTTCATTAAATGTGCACCAAACTTTACCCTAACACTTCCTTATAAAAGCCAACCCATTCCCACACTTCATCCACTTTACAAATTCACTCTCAAAACCCTCCTAATTCAGCTGAAAATAGTAGACAAAGACAGAAGATAATCAGAATCATCACAAGTTGTTTAAGTGAGCCTAACTCACTCATTTCTTAGTCTTTTCCTTTGATTCTTTTTCTCAAACACTTGGAACAACCTTAGGGATGATTCCACAGGTTTTCTATGGAAAACCAAGGTCTGGAACATCACCAAAAAGGCTCCAAAGTGGACTGAAACTTTCTGTTTTGATTCAACTTTGTTAATCTTGCTTAAACTTAAGTTATCTCATACACATTCCTATGTCCTTATGCTCATAATCAATTGAATGGTTAGTTGGGCTTAGAAACAAGGTTGTGGCACTTAAAATCAGAGGTTAAAACCTCATAAACTTTCTGTTTTGTTTAGGTTTTTACCCACAAGTAGTGTTCAAGCTTAAAGCTTGATGTTTGTGTGATTATAGGACAAACTTGGGCTATCCTACTTGAAAATCCACACACTACTTGATGTTTTCCTTAGATTAGTTGTTCTTATTCCTTTCTTACTAGTAAGTTCATGACCCTTATTGTTGTTTATAACAAGTGTATTGGTGAACAAAGAGGTACCTAAATGGAAGACTTGTTCTTCCTACCTCATGCATGAATTATATGATACAAAGAGGTTCCTAAATGTTAGATTTATCCTCCTACCTCATACTTGACCTATATGATATATGGTATACTAATATAACTTATATTCAAGAAACCAAACTCTTGATGATGAACTAATGGTCATTTGTCAAGATAGTAGGTTACATCATCTTAGGTATTGATAACTTTTCACGATTCTAATGGGTTGTGTCCCATGAAAACATTTAAACTCATTCGTGTTTCATAGTGTCAAGTACAAGTATCACGTGTGCTAGATGATTATTTTCTTCATATGTTTATTTCCGTGTTAGTTAAACCTCGAATCTATAATCTTCCGTTAACTTCCAATACTCACACACCTATGTTTCTTCGTGTAGAAGGACAAGGTGCTCCAATCTAATTAACCAAACACTCGCGGGATATCAAGTAGGAAGCTTGCAAAACCGTGAGTATACTCGATCCCGTTTTCCTTTTTATCACTTTTGGGTGCAACATGTACGTTATACAAAATCACACTTCACATGAAACTATTTTAAACTCTATCCATGCTTAACATGAAACTATATGATGCTTGTTAGACTTGTATGCTAATGTAAACTATTTGTGTTGATATATGTTTCATTAATTTTGCTAGCCTACCTTAACAATTATAGCGCTATAGGATTAATGCACCGCCCACGAAACTTGGGGTATTGTTAAGTTAAACATGTTAACCTCCCGTTATTCTTTGGGATAGTCTATATTAACGCGTTGGATTCTTGGGTTTGAACATATAGTGCACCATTTCAGCATGCTAGTAAACTTGCATATTATGATTCATGTTGGATATGAGACTTTAAACAATTTTATTCTACATTATGCTATGTAACAAAACTTATATACTCGCCAACTTTTGTTGATATATTTTAATGCATGTTGCAGGTTGAATGATGAGATGATGTTGAGAAGGAATGCAATTTAGGTGGACTTAGATACACACCTAGATTAATTTTGTTATTTTAGTGTTATGTTATGAACAATATTGTCTTTTATTTGGAATCTTTGTATGACATTTTAGTCTTGAAATGAAATTTGAATTTAATTTATATTGTCACATAGTGTTATTAAGTTTTGAGCAATTTGTTCGTCTCATCCCAATGTTTCTGCCATCGGTTGGGGTGTGACAGTTTGTTCAATTGTCTACAGATCCGGGCCTCATAGTCATTTATCCCTATACTGTTAATATCGGTGATAATATATCGGTGATAATATATCGGTTATCGGTCTCCATGTAAAATATCGATGTCAAATGTCGTTCAGAATATCGGTACTGATATTATCGGCGAGATATTGACCGATATACCACCGATTTTCCCGATATCAATACCTTTCTTCTTAGTTCAACCATTCGTCTTTCTTCTTATTGCTGCTATTTGTGTTTTAAGTCTTAATCCGTTCCTACTTGCTACAATTATTAGTGTTTAGCAAGTTGCAAAAGGTTAATTTGTCAATGGTAGGAGAGTATACTGAATTTACATGATATTAACATTTCCGATATCCCACCGCGATAACTGAAATCTCAAATATCGGTCCTTGACCGGTATTCGATTTATTACCGCATTAACTGCATAGGTTATCCCAATAAAAGTTGGGATCGTTTAAGTTCGGTTTGAGCTCAATATGTGAAGCCTGGGCTTGAGCTCATTTAAGCTCGGCTCGATTCGAGCTTTTAGCAAGTCAATCTCGAGTAGCTTACGATCGGCCCGACTCATTTACACCCCTATGAATCTATGATGATGACAATGGTGTTGACGATGTAGATAACAGTTCCTATGCAGAGCGTTATTTCACATTGCAAATTTGCAATAGGTAATCTCGACCATTGTACCTATGAAAGGTACCCAATGAAAATAGCCCAATATGTATTTTTAATGCACAAAACCTGTTAAATCGTATTTGAGATCCTGATATTTCACAAGTTTTGTTGATTTAAAAGGCTATGATGATAAATTTTAGTGATTTTCTACTACTTTGATCAAATTTGATATTATTTGCATCTTGGCGGGCAACTCAGATGGTTATGTGAAACAAAGATCTACATCTCACTATTTGCACGACATTTAGTGAGTTTATGGCCATGGCGAAGTGTCCGTTTTGTTTCGTCTTTTGCAGATCTCAGCCTCGTAATGAATGTATTGGATCATATTGAGCTGACGGTTCTCGTTCTCATTGTTGTGCGTTAATAAACAACCCTTGAGGGATAGAACCAAAAGATTAATCGAGATTTGTGAGACCAGTTCTTTCTTTTGATTGAAAACATTTGATTTTATTTATTGGGGAATAAATTATGATTTTGGCCCATGTGGTTGTTTTACTTTAACCCTTTCAGTCTAAAAAGGAATCTTTTGGCATCTGAACCCCTGGCGTCTTTTTTTTTCTAACCTTTTTGGCCCTCATCACTAACTCCATCCATTTATTTGGTTAAAAGCTAGTCATGTGCCTCTCACATAAAGGCCATTTGTGTCAATTCACCAACCCACTTATAAACCATTAAATGAAACTCAATTAATTAATAAATAGTTGTGAAACCCACTCTCTAACATCATCTTCAACCTCACTTGTTCTTCCCACTAAATGTTTTACGTTAGGACTCTTGATGGCTAACGACGAATAATTAGGGTTATTTAAATCCAATTCCTTTTTTTCTGTCGCAACCCCCGGCCCCTAGTCACCTGGGAACGGGCGGTCGCGAGCACAAATTCAGTGGTATCAGTGTTTATCAATTTGGCAGCGGAATTTACATCAGAACCGTAGTTAGAAAATATTTTATCAGAGTAAAATACCACATTTTTATAATATTAAATACATGGGAAATTCCCAAGTTTCCATTACAAATATTTTTATAGGGATAAACCCTATTTTATTGAAATAAAACATCTTCTTTATTTAGGTAACTTTTATAGCCACTTTTCCAAGCCTTCAGTGCTGTCCAGCTGGCTTCTATTTGGCTTTCGTATTTTGTTACCTGAAACGCGTTTAAAAACATTTTGTCAGTGGGAAATACTGGTGAATGAATCCCAATTTAATCAAAACAGGTTTTATCATTGTACAGCATTGAGGGCGATCGTGCAATTACATTTGTTTATTTTTCTACTTTAATTACCACCCACGGTACTGTCAACCCGACTTATGGTCATGTTACTACTCACAGTGTAGTAACAAATTTTCTATACAAAACCCCAACATGCCGACGATAATTGTAGAATACAAATACTCAATACTGTTAAATATAATTTAAAACAATTGAGGTTTTGTAAAAACAGTTTACAAAAAGAAGGATTACTCACATTGCTACTTTAGGTATTTCCTTTGTAAATTCCTGGTTATAATCTACTAATTAAACAATGCACACGCGTTAGTATAATAACCCAATTTACATTAGTTATACCCTCCCCGAGATAGAAACTCCAACGACTACGTCGGGCAGATCCTCGACAGGCGTTACGGAGCACTAGATCAATCGGGCAGCGTATCTAATACGTAAATGGGGGTTAAAATACTTACAACAAGGCAGAGCTTCGCTAATTAGGGGGTATAATACTCGGGAATTACTTATACTATCAGAGATTTGAGATATCATATCGAAATTTGCGCGAATTGCAACTGAAGGCCAACGACCTCTATTTATAGTGCTGATCCGATAATCTCTCGCGGCCCGCGAAAGAAACACAAGGGGCCGTCGCCCCCCGCGAGCTAGGTCAGGTAGGCCCTAGGGTTGAACAGTCACCGGTGTAGGCTCGACACGCACGTGACACGTGGCGGCTCCGGGGTCTGCCACTAGTCCCTTCGCTCGCGCCCCGCGACAGACTTAGGGGAGTCTGTCGCGCCCCGCCAGGAACCATTAAATTTTGTTTTTATTTAATTTTTATAAAAATAAAGGTATTTAGGGCCTATTTTCGTATACGGGGTGTATTTTAGGGCGTATAGGGACGTTCTAAATATTTTAGGAAGGGTTGTTATATCCTCCCCACCTTGTTTTAGAATTCGTCCTCGAGGTCTACTGGAACAGGTGTGGATATTTCCTCTGCATCTCTGATTCAAGCTTCCATGTGTATTCTGGTCCTCTCTTGGAATCCCATTTCACTTTAACTAGAACTAATCTCTTGTGTTTAAGATTCTTGACTTTTCTGTCTTCAATCCGTAGAGGCTTCTCTACAAATTGAAGTTTCTCATTTACCTCTATATCCTTAAGAGGTACCACTAATGATTCATCGGCTAAGCACATTTTGAGATTACATACATGAAATACATCATGTACTCCTACCATTTCCTCTGGCAGTTGTAGCTGATAAGCTACTGGTCCTATTCTTCTAATAATATCAAAAGGTCCAACATACCTGGGGCTTAGCTTTCCTCTCTTGATGAATCTTACCACTCCTTTCCAAGGAGAAACTTTTAATAATACCTTGTCTCCTACTTGAAACTCCAATGGTTTTCGCCTGTAATCAGCATAACTCTTTTATCGATCGTGTGCTGCTTTTAGTCTTTCCTTGACTTGAATAATCTTGTCCGTTGTTTCTTGTACTATCTCTGGTCCAGATAATTTCTTTTCTCCAATTTCTGCCTAACAGACTAGAGTTCGGCACTTTTGTCCATAAAGTGCTTCAAATGGTGCATCATTGATACTGGTATGATAGCTGTTATTGTAGGAAAATTCTATTAATAGTAGATGATCGTCCCAATTTCCTCCGAAATTAATTACACAAGTTCTAAGCATATCTTACATTGTCTGAATTGTCCTTTCGCTCTGTCCATCCGTTTGAGGATGATAGGCTGGGCTTAGATTTAGCTTGGTTCCCATTGCTTTTTGGAAACTTGTCCAAAAATGAGAAGTAAAACGGCTATCTCTATTAGAAACAATAGATAAAGGAATTCCATGTAATGAAACTATTTCATTTACATACAATTTGGCTAACTGTACCATACTGAAAGTTTCCTTCATTGGTAAGAAATGAGCAGACTTGGTTAACCTATCTACAATCACCCAGATTGTATCATTACCTTTTCGTGTCTTGGGTAATTTGGTAACAAAGTCCATTGTTATCAATTCCCATTTCCATATTGGCATTTCTAATTGCTGTAACAAACCTGAGGGTTTCTGATGTTCAGCTTTAACCTGTGAACAGGTTAGACACTTGGCAACATAAGCTGTTATATCCTTTTTCATTCCTATCCACCAAAAATTCTTTCTTAAGTCTTGATACATCTTATCACTTCCAGGATGGATCGTATACTTAGACTTATGGGCTTCTTCTAATATTCGGTGACGTAGGTTTCCTCGTTTGGGTATCCAAATTCTTTTCTTATGGAATCTCCAAATTCCATCTGTTCCTTGTTCTAATTCCTTAATCATTCCTTTCAATTTTTCAGTATCATCCTTGATTATTGATTCATGTACTTCTCTAATCTGTTCATTTAAATCTACCTGCAGGTTTAATTTAAGAGAACATACTCTTTTTTAGCTTTTCGTGATACTTTCGACTTAAAACATCAGCTACTACATTAGCCTTTCCTGCATAATACTCGATATTACAATCATAATCACTAATAATTTCCATCCAGCGTCTCTGTCTCATATTCAATTCCTTTTGCCCAAATACATACCTTAAATTCTTATGATCGGTGAAAATGGTAAACTTACTACCGTAAAGGTAATGTCTCCAAATTTTCAGGGCAAAAATTATGGCTCCTAACTCTAAATCATGGGTTGAATAGTTTTCTTCATGATTCTTAAGTTGTTTAGAGGCATAGGCTATAACCTTTTGACGTTGCATCAACACACATCCATAACCTAACTTAGAAGCGTCACAATAGACTACAAAGTCTTCACTTCCTTCTGGTAACGCTAGTATGGGTGCGTTGCTTAATCTTTGCTTAAGAATTCTAAAGGCTTCTTCCTGTTTTGGTCCCCATTCAAACTTAACTGATTTACAAGTTAGTTTTGTTAAAGGAATGGCTATTCTAGAAAAATCTCGGATAAACCGTCTATAATAACCGGTCAGTCCTAGGAAACTTCTAACCTCAGTTGGTGATTCATGGACTTTCCATTTAGTAACCGCCTTAATTTTTGCGGGATCCACATGAATTCCTTCGTGATTAACTAAATGTCCAAGGAATTGCACTTCTTCTAACCAAAATTCACATTTCGAAAATTTAGCATAAAGCTTTTCTTTTCTCAGCAAATTTAGGAGTGCATGTAGATGCGTTGCATGTTCCTCTTTACTCTTAGAGTAAATGAGAATATCATCTATGAAGAAAATTATGAATTTATCCAAATATAGCTTACATATTCAGTTCATCATGTCCATAAATGTGGCTGGGGCATTGGTTAAACCAAATGGCATGACAGTAAATTCATAATGGCCATACCTTGTCCTGAAAGCGGTCTTAGGAATGTCCTCTTCCTGTACCTTTAATTGATGATATCCTGAACGTAAATCGATCTTAGAAAAGAATCGAGCTCCTTGCAATTGATCAAACAGATCATCGATTCTCGGTAATGGGTACCAATTTTCAATCGTGACCTTGTTCAACTCTCGGTAATCAATGCACATACGCATTGACCCGTCTTTCTTCTTGACAAATAAGATTGGTGCTCCCATGGCGATGAAATTGGCTGTACGGATCCCTTTTCTAGAAGTTCGTCCAATTGTTTCTTTAGTTCTTGCATTTCTGCCGGTGCCAAACGGTAAGGTGTTTTGGCAATCGGTGTTGTTCCCGGTAGCAGGTGAATTCTAAATTCGACCTCCCTGTCCGGCGGTAGTCCTAGTAGTTCTTCTGGGAATACATCTGAGAATTGAGATACTACAGGGATATCTTTCAGTTCTTTTCCCTTAGTGTTAATAATTATGGAAATCATATACACCAGTGACCCTTTTCTAGCATAACTCGATGTTTTCATCTCAGAGATGAATTTCGTGGATCGAGATGGCTTATCTCCTTTAATTGTGATCTTTTCACCCTTTGGTGAATTTACTTGGATTGACTTTTGATCACACAGAATACTGGCTTTATTGGCTATTAACCAATCCATTCCTAATACAATGTCAAATCCTGCCAGATTCATTGGGTAAAGATTTGCAATAAACTTTTGGTTTAAAATTTCTATTCTTGCTCCCTGCAATATTTCAGTGATCATAATGGATTCTCCATTTGCCGTCTCTACTAGACATTCTTGTTGAAGTTTAGCTAATGGTTGATTGAGAAGTTTGCAAAATGAAGTATTAATAGAACTTTGGTTCGCACCAGAGTCAAATAATACTTTAGAAAAAACATCATTAACTAAAAACGTAATCACGCCCGGAATCATTTTGGCTTCTTCGACTGTCAAAACAAATGCTCTAGCATTTTAGTAGTCTTGTTGTTCATGGCTGGAGCTAGTTTCGGACAGTTCGGCTTAATATGACCTTTTTCTCCACAATTGAAGCATACTCCATTACTGGGTTTCTTCCTACAGTCTTCTTCTTTGTGTCCTAGTATCTTGCAGAAATTGCAGTAGGTGGAGCATCTTCCTGAATGCGGAAACAGGCCTTACAATAAAGTGCAGAATTAGAACCTACATTCTTTCCACGGTTAGAATTTCCGTAGCGAAATTCTTGGGTAAGTTTCTGGACTAGGTTCTTCCTCTGGTTCTCTTCTTGTGTACGTACTAGTTCATCAGTCAAGGTATTTGCTAGTTATACCGCTTCTTCTATGGTTTGTGGTCTAGCTGCCTTGACTACGTGTCTAATCTCACTGATTAATCCCCAGATGTAACGGGAGATTAATACCGGTTCTGGTGATGTTAGGGTTGGCACTATTCTGGCATATTCGAAGAATAGAGTAGTGTAACCCTTACAGTCTACTCCAGTCATTCTATGGTTTAAGAACTTATTGGCTATCTGTTCCTTTTCATCGGGATGACAGAATTTCCTTTCAACTACAGTAGAAACTCTATAAAATAATACACTTGGGACCACCAAAATTTATTAATTAAAAGAGTTATTCATTAATCGATAAATTAATAATTATTAATTTATATATTAATTAATATTTTATTAATTTATAGTAGAATACTTAGTTTACAAACACCTTTCAAGCTTCCACTTAATTATTGTATACAATGCATGTATATCAAATGAACGACCCAATTTGAAAGAAACCTTCAATCTCCCTCCTTATTATGCTTCTTGTGTTCAATGTATCACTTTATGGACATTAAAAATATTTTCTATATAAATACAAGATCAAAATAGGTTAACAAGCAAATCATACACACAACATGGCTTCCCATCTTAAAGGTGTGAAAAAAAACAACAATGATAGACGAGATTCGAAGAGCATTATGCAAGCACAACAAGGATAATCCAAGTCTCACTCAAAAGCAATTGCAAGAATGGGTTCATAGTAACTATGGTTTGCAGGTGAGTCAAGCAACAATATCGAATACAGTTAAGCGGTCTTTAGAGTATCTCTCACTTGCTCCCGAAAGAGGCGATGTTAAGCGACACAATTGAGTCATTTTTCAAGAAACCTTCATAAATCATTCATGTAATATGCTATATATAAGGAATTATTAATTTATATTTTATATGGGGTCTAAAAAAATTATCAAAAATGTATTATCTTATAATTTTAGCGAATTATTAATTTAGCACCCTATCCCCGAGCCGGGACCGGCAAAAAAATATTATCTTAGAGAGTTTATAAAATAATCGAGTATTAATTTATCGAGTTTCTACTGTATATTCTTAAACTCAATCCAGTCCATACTATAGACTCTGTCACTTCCCCTAGAATGGAGGATAGTGTTCCACCATTCTAAGGCTGCATTCTTAAATAGATTGGAGGCAAACATAATTTTGTCTTCCTCGGCACATTTACTTATTTTTAAGTCTGCCTCAGTCTTTTCTATCCAGCATAGAGCTGCAATGGCTCCTTCATTGCCTGAGAATTCTATAGGTTTACAAGACCAGAATTCTTTGTAAGAACAACCAATAGTCATGGTTCTTCTTCCTTTTGGGATAGGCAATTAAAGTAACGGTCCATTGTTTACGCTGTGACTGGGTTCAGTAGGTGGTCGTTTACTTCCACTATTACTTTTATTATTTTCCGCTTCCTTAACCGTTTTGATAATATATGGCATGGCGTCTATAATCCCTTGTGCCACTACGTGTTGGACGACACTGTTATCTACTTGGTTTTCGTTATTATCGTTATTCTGGTTTTCTTGATTCACTTCGTTGTCCATCTGGATTATAAACATTTACCAAGTATTAATATTCCAAAACAATATTTAATGCGAACAATCACACAACACAAACAGGTTGGTCCAAAATCATCGTGCTTAGCCACATTTACTCTATTTTATATATATCTATATCTATTACAAACACAACTGGAATTTAAAATACAATACTAGTATGCATCAGTAGGAATTGAATTATCTATTTTATATATATATATATTCAACTTACACACACACACACACATATATATATATATATTATTAATGATAGGCGATCGACATCTTCTTCCGTATAAAGCCTCGAATGGTGCCATTTGAATGCTTGCATGATAGCTGTTGTTGTACGAGAATTCGACTAACGGCAGGTATTTATCCCAATTACCACCGAAGTCTGTGACACACGAACGGAGCATGTCTTTAAGAGTACGAATCGTTCTTTCAGTCTGACCGTCGGTTTGAGGGTGGAAAGCAGTGCTTAGATTTAGCGATGTACCGAGTGCTGTTTGAAATGTTTCCCACAGTCGCGTGGTAAACCAAGCATCATGATCAGAGATGATATCACGAGGCGTCCCATGATTACAAATGATCTCGTCGGTGTAGATTCGGGCTAATCATTCTACCTCGTAGTCTTCTCGTATTGGCAAAAAGTGAGCTGATTTAGTCAATCGGTCAATCACAACCCAAATGCTGTCGTGACCTGATGACGTGTGCGGTAGCTTTGTTATAAAGTCCATAGCTATACTCTCTGTCACACCCCAACCGATGGCGGAAACATCGGGGCATGGCACTGAGCGAAACAGATTGTCCAGAAGTTTCCATAACAATTATCAATACTATTTAATTTAAATAATACGTCCCATACCGTATCTCAAACAGTAAAACAATTATTACAGACAAAAATCCAGGCAAATATTCTGTTCCGACAACTCAGATTTAAAATAGTCAGCAATTGTTTATCTGCTTCTAGAGACCCTTAGTTTGACCACTACAGACAACTATTTGTTGGGCTCTAAAGCTTTATTCTAGCTTCAAATTCCTACCAAGTGTGCGTCCTAGGCACCTGTCACATACGTTAAAATAAAGTCAATACATAAAATGTAAAGGTGAGCATACAAGTTTGATAATAGCATATAGAGTTCGAATTCGTTTACGCATAACCAGCACGTACACATAGAGAAATGAAGCACGTTAGTTATCGACATAGATCCATCGATACCAATGACTGCGGGTTGACTGCCCGAGGCAGTTCGCAATACATGATTACCACCGTAATCCATGCAAGTAATTGTCCTTAACAACCCCCGTGTGAACGGGTACTGAGTCCAAACTATAGTACTATCGTTGCTAAGGTAGGTAGACAGCATTCCATGTGTAAACATAACAAACAAGCATTCATAAGTGTCACGGCCCCCGACCCGGTTTGACCTGTTTCAGAAGCCGCGGGACAGAAATTCCCGTGGTATTTAATTAGAGATTTGCTAAATAAGGTTTCTGGAAATAAAAGTGCTAAAACTTTTGAGTACTTAGAGATTTGCATTTTCTGCTACTGTGGCTAACATATAAAGATTTGCCCATTTCTCATCTAATTTGTCCTCCCAAGGTGATTTATGGATTAAATCCTGGGTTTCTTGTTTAACTTTCTTCTCTCGGTTTTTCCTTATTTCCTCCTGACTTTTCCTAATAATCAAACTTCTTTTACTAGGAGAAAGTGGTTCCTCGTAATGTGCCTTACGGAAAAATATTCCTTCTTCAGGAATTACATAAGGTTTTGTTTGAGACGAACTTCCTTTCTCATTGGATGACCTATCTAGTTTAAGATAGATATTTGACAGCTTTTGTTTACCCATACTGTAATTAACAAATAATCAGTTAATAAAACACAGAATCACATAATTGGCAATCAGTAAAATTAAGTATTTCTAAATACTTAATAGGCTTAAATCAGTGGCTCTGATACCACCTTATTTCTGTCACGGCCCCCGACCCGGTTTGACCCGTTTCAGAAGCCGCGGGACAGAAATTCCCGTGGTATTTAATTAACAGCGGAAGTTTCTTCAGGATCTTTTAAAACTGAAATATTTCCCGATTATTTTATTTCACAATTCGGGATAAAACCCGATAATTTACAATACTGAGATTTCACCAGGAAATCTTTTTATTTTCAAAACATATTTCTTTATTTTATACTGAGCCACTTTCTTAAGCTGATAGTGCTTCACGGCACTTTTCCTGGATCACAACAGATCACCTGAAACATGTTTGAAAAAGGTTTTGTCAGCGGGAAATACTGAGTGAATCATTCATTTTACTAAAATGACACATTTGTTATAATTTACAGTATTAAGATCGATTACAATGTCTCTATCTTTTAAATTAACTGATCCAGTTGTCACTTGACCGGACGTGTGACTGTGGACATATCACTTGCTGGGTCCGTTCACCCACAAGTGATAAATAATTAGTAGCTATGTGCACATCCCCCCACATACTGGCAGTAATTTCAGATTACATAGACTTAATCCCTGTAATTATAACCTTTGAAAATAAACATGCTTTTATAAAGTAATTTGATAAAAAAAGAATGACTCACATTGCAGATTTAACAGAGCTTATTCTACTGATTAGCCTTGATAACCTAGTTTAAATAATCAAGCACACAAACTAGGTTAGTAACTTAATACAGCATTTACGACAACTCACGAGATTACAACCTTCACAACGAATGACAAAGTGCGATACTTAAACATCCATCGATTTAACGACGAATGACAAAGCATAAACCCTAATGTGGGCAGCACTTAAACATCCATTGGATTAGTTTAATCGATCGGACATTGAATCGTAGCAGCGATCGAGTTATTACCCTGAATTGTGGCAGCACTTCGTGAGCAGTGTGTGTTTTTAGACTATTTCTATAATAACTCGGAGTGAATTTGGAATTTAAACGTCGCATCAACGTCCAGAATCAAGTCCCACAGCAACCTATTTATATTTGAAAAACCGTCCCCCTCGCGCCACACGAGGGGTTCTCTTGTTCCTGTCGCGTGGCGCGACAGGCCCTAGTCTACCCTAGGTTTGCTTCGTGTCCCAGTAGCTTGGCTGAGTTGGTTTCGTGTGATTTTTAATTTTTGACAGCAAACTGTGTGGATTTTACCGAATAGGGTTTACCCCCCCTGAGTTTTAGGGGCCCTGATCCTGATTCTGATTGTTCTGAAAATTTTAGGGTTTGTGCAGAATCACTTGGGTTTCTCAATTAGGGTTCCCTAATTAGATAATTAAAATACTAAATAGTACTTTTTGATGAGAGTTGTTACATTCTCCCTACTTTAATAAAAATCTCGTCCTCGAGATTTACTGGAATAAGTGAGGATACTTTCGCTTCATTTCTGATTCCAGCTCCCAAGTGTATTCAGCTCCTCTCTTTGAATCCCATCTGACTTTGACTAAAACTAATCGTTTATGTTTAAGAAACTTGATCTTTCGATCCTCAATTTGAAGAGGTTTCTCAATGAATTTCAGCTTTTCCTTTACCTCTATATCTCGAAGAGGTACTACCAGTGATTCATCTGATAAGCATTTCTTGAGATTGGATACATGAAATACATCATGTACTCCAGATAATTCTTCTGGTAGTTGTAAACGATAAGCTACTGGTCCTATACGTTGGATTACTGAAAATGGTCCTACGTACCTTGGACTTAGCTTTCCTTTCTTTCCGAATCTGACTACTCCTTTCCAAGGAGAAACTTTCAATAGTACTCTGTCTCCCACTTGGAATTCTAACGGCTTGCATCTATTGTCTGCATAACTTTTCTGGCGATCTCGAGTCGTCTTCAGCCTTTCCTTGATTTGAGTAATCTTATCAGTCGTCTCTTGCACAATTTCAGGACCTGATAATTGACTTTCTCCTATTTCTGCCCAACAAACTGGAGTTCTGCACTTTCTTCCATATAGTGCTTCAAATGGGGCGGTTTCAATACTTGAATGATAACTATTGTTATAGGAGAATTCAATTAATGGTAAATGATCATCCCAACTTCCACCAAAATCTATTACACATGCTCGGAGCATGTCTTCTAGAGTTTGGATTGTCCTTTCACTTTGTCCGTCTGTTTGAGGATAATATGCAGTGCTCAGATTTAATCGAGTTCCCATAGCTTGCTGGAAACTTTTCCAGAAATGAGAAGTAAAACGACTATCTCTATCCGAAACAATGGAGAGTGGAACTCCATGTAAGGATACAATTTCATCCACATATAATTTAGCCAGTCTTTCCATGCTAAAGGTTTCTTTCATAGGTAAAAAGTGAGCTGATTTGGTTAATCGATCCACAATTACCCAAATTGTATCATTACCTTTTCTGGTTTTGGGTAACTTAGTAACAAAATCCATTGTTATAAGTTCTCATTTCCATACTGGCATTTCTAATTGTTGTAGTAATCCTGAAGGTTTCTGATGTTCTGCCTTAACTTGTGAACAAGTAAGACATTGAGAAACATATCGTGCTATATCCTTTTTCGTTCCTATCCACCAAAAGTTTTTTCTTAAATCTTGGTACATCTTATTGTTTCCTGGGTGCATAGTATACCTAGATTTATGAGCTTCTTCTAAAATCTTAGGTCTTAAGTCTCCCTGCTTAGGTACCCAAATTCTACTTTTGTGGAATCTCCAAATTCCATCTGCTCCTTGTTCTAATTCCTTGATTCGTCCTTTCATTCCTTCAGCATCATCCTTGATTGCTGTAGTTTGAACATTCTTCAATTGTTCCATTAAATCTATTTGTAGATTTAATCTGAGAGCACGAACCCGTCGTTGTTTCTCATAATACTTACGACTTAAGGCATCTCCAACTACATTTGCCTTTCCTTCGTGATACTGAATATCACAGTCGTAATCACTTAAGATTTCCATCCATCTCCTTTGCCTCATGTTTAACTCTTTTTGCCCAAATATATATCTTAGACTTTTGTGGTCTGTGTAGACAGTAAATTTACTTCCGTAAAGATAATGTCTCCAAATCTTAAGGGCAAAAATTACGGCTCCTAATTCTAAATCATGAGTCGTATAGTTTTCTTCGTGCTTTTTCAATTGCCTTGAAGCATATGCAATCACCTTTTTGCGTTGCATAAGCACACATCCATATCCTAGTTTTGAAGCATCACAATATACTTCAAAATCTTCAATTCCTTCTGGTAAGGCTAAGATTGGTGCATTTGTTAATTTCTGCTTCAATATTCTAAAGGCTTCCTCTTGCTTAGGTCCCCATTCAAACTTAACAGCTTTACAGGTTAACTTAGTTAATGGTACGGCTATTTTGGAAAAATCCTTAATAAACCGTCTATAATACCCAGCTAAACCTATAAAACTTCTAATTTCCATTGCTGTTTGTGGAACCTTCCATTTGGTAATTGCCTCTATCTTAGCAGGATCTACATGAATACCTTCGTGGTTCACCATGTGTCCTAAGAATTGTACTTCTTGCAACCAAAATTCACACTTCGAGAATTTGGCATAAAGTTTTTCTTTTCTTAACAAAGTTAAGAGTGCATGAAGGTGTTCACAATGCTCTGTCTGACTTTTGGAATAAATAAGTATATCATCTATGAAGACAATTACAAATTTATCTAAATATGGTTTACAAATTCTATTCATCATGTCCATAAATGCAGCAGGTGCATTTGTTAACCCAAAGGGCATGACTGTAAACTCATAATGACCATACCTAGTTCTAAAAGCAGTTTTAGGTATGTCTTCTTCTTGTACCTTCAATTTATGATATCCGGAGCGTAAATCTATCTTAGAAAAATATCTAGCTCCCTGAAGTTGATCAAATAGATCATCAATCCTAGGTAATGGGTATCGATTTTTAATTGTAACCTTATTCAGTTCTCTATAATCGATACACATTCTCATTGAACCATCCTTTTTCTTCACAAACAACACAGGTGCTCCCCACGGGGAAGAACTAGGTTGTATGAATACTTTACTTAGTAATTCATCTAATTGCTTTTTCAGTTCTAACATTTCTGTAGGTGCTAACCGATAAGGTGCTTTGGCTATCGGTGTAGTTCCTGGAATTAGATGAATCCTAAATTCTACTTCCCTATCTGGAGGTAATCCTGGTAGATCTTCTGGGAATACATCTGGATACTCTGAGACTACTGGTATTTCCTTAAGATCTTTACCCTTAGTGCTAATGATTACCGAAATCATATAGACTATTTCTTGTTTTTGTTCATAATTAGCAACTTTCATTACTGATATGAACTTCATAGGCTTACGTGGTTTGTCTCCTGTAATCCTAATCACTTCTCCGGTGGTTGATTGAATTTCTATGGAATTCTGATCACAAAGGATTCGAGCATGGTTGGCTACTAACCAATCCATTCCTAATACAACATCAAATTCAGCTAAATTCATCGGCAATAGTTTTGCAGAAAATTTATGTCCTAAAAGTTCTATGTTTCCTTCTTGCAAAACTTTATCTATTTTAACTGAATTTCCGTCTGCTGTT
This sequence comes from Helianthus tuberosus, assembly GCA_030545235.1. Taxonomy (NCBI): domain Eukaryota; kingdom Viridiplantae; phylum Streptophyta; class Magnoliopsida; order Asterales; family Asteraceae; genus Helianthus; species Helianthus tuberosus. The sequence continues at coordinate 177,217,036 of CM060365.1, read as the reverse complement.
TCAACTGTAAAAATCTGCCTAATATTGGTTAAAGGTAAACTAAGAGCTTGACAGAATGAAGTATTTATAAAACTTTGGTTTGCACCAGAGTCAAATAATACTTTTGCGTACACGTTGTGAACTAAGAACGTACCCGCTATTACATCTGGGATGAGTTCTGCTTCTTGAGTAGTCAGCTGAAATGCCCTCGCATTCTTCTTAGTAGTTCCGTCGGTCGCCTTGGTTTTGTTGTCTGCTGGTTTGATCACTTTAGAACATTCTGTTTTGAAATGTCCTGCTTCTCCACAATTGTAACAAATTATGGATTTCTTCCTGCAATTTTCTTCACGATGCCCTACAGTTTTGCAAAAATTGCAATATACTTTGCATTTTCCAAAATGTTTCTTTTTGCAATTTTGACAGAATGGCAAAGTTGAAGATTTCCATGTTCCTCTTTTCTTGAAACTGTTATTATTACCCATACGAAATCCTTGGGTAATTTTCTGAGCTAATTCCTTCTTCCTGTCTTCATCTCTTGTGTGCACCAGTTCATCAGTTAGGGTATTAGCTAATTCCACAGCATCGTCAATAGTGCGAGGTCTCGCAGCTTTAACAATATTGCGGATTTCACTAATCAGTCCCCAAATGTAGCGAGAAATGAGTACCGGTTCTGGCGAAGCCAGTGTTGGTACCACTCTAGCATATTCAAAGAATGTCGAAGTATAACCGCGACAATCTACACCCATCATCCGATGATTTAAAAACTTATTTGTCATCTGTTCCTTTTCATACTCGGGACAGAATTTCCTTTCTACTAAACCCTTAAATCCTTCCCAAGTCATAGCATAAGCTATTATTCTTCCTTTTGATTGTAACACAGTGTTCCACCATTCAAGTGCTCCTTCCTTGAAGAGATTTGATGCATACATGACCTGATCATCTTTAGCACATTTACTTATTGCAATGACTGCTTCGGTTTTCTCTAACCAACGCAGTGATGCAGTTGCTCCTTCATTGCCTGCAAATTCAGTGGGTTTACAAGCAAGAAATTCTTTGAAAGTGCAACCAGGCGTTACAGTTTTCATTTTCTTAGGAAATGGAGCTTGATGTGGTTCTGCATTATGATTGACATTATCATTGCCTCCATTTACACTATTACTGAAGTTATCTTCAGAAATGTGTTTACTAGGAACAATTTGCTGCGGTTCAATTGGATTCTTTATAGCAGCAACGAATGCTGGAATAGCATTGGCTATCCCTTGAGCAACAATATTTTCGATATCTTGTCTAGTCATATATTGATCTCCTGGATGTTGCTCTGACTGATTAACCTCATTTACTGGTTCATTACCAATGTTTGACATCTGATAATAAATTTTATGTAAATAATTAGTATAAATACAAATATAATAAAACAGTTTGCACATAATCACATTAACATGTATAATCAAAATTATCAATTTCACAAGTTTCATTTTTTTATATATTATATTATGCCTCGTACACACGATTATCATACAACGTTTTATTGTTAAGTTATTTACACATACTGGTTATTATGTTTATTTATTAACACATATTCCTGCTACTCTGGTCAGCTAATTTATTAAAAACGACGCTCCCTTTCGTCATATTTCCAAGTAACTCTTTCTCCCACATCCCTAATCCGATTTCCTGCATCAATCAACTCTTCGCCCCAGAGGCGAAGTTCAGTCAGATTCTCCGGGCTCATAGTTGGGTATAGTGGAGGTTCTGGGTCAACTTGTGGGAAAAATGTATCAGGGTTGTTTAAAATATTTTGGTATTGCCAATCGGTTGTCCACCATTCATCTAATTCTACGGGTAATGGTTGAGGTTGGACAATAGGATCTGGAATAGCAGGTTCCAGATTGATTGGGATTGGAGCTTCTAGTGGGTAACTGAAAAGATCTTCTTCAGTAAAGATAAGGTTTGGATTAGCTGCTTCAAGGTTTCCATCGGCAGGTCCGATGAGGTCACTCATTACTAATTCATGATCTAACACTTCCCAAGGAGTCATTTTCTGTTTCTGCCTAGAACTCTCTCCGACTTCTCTTTCTGTTTGTTTACAACTATTCTCAGTTTCCATCTCTATTTGATTAATATTTTCCTCAATTTCTACCCCATTTCCTTTGTCTTTAAGTTCTTCAGTTTTAGTAACCTTTCTTGTTGCTGGCTTTTTCCTTCGTACACGCCTCCAGCCCACAAATCTGTTTCTTTTCTTGGGTTTAGGTTTTGCCGGTGGTTTGGATTCAAATTCCATAGGTTCTTCTTTATCAGCGAAATAACCAGTGAATTCCTTGGAAACTTCTATCTTAACGGGATAGAGGTTAAGATTTTCTAAACCTTCCGATATGTCATTCATGCTGTTTAGCATATATGCAAAATACATACCAATTGTTAAAACAATATTTTATAGATAACCCGTAAATTTTATTGCATACACAAAACAACTGACAGATAATTTATACTACGATTTACTGTAACTTATTTATTTATTAAATAAGGTTTCTGGAAATAAAAGTGCTAAAACTTTTGAGTACTTAGAGATTTGCATTTTCTGCTACTGTGGCTAACATATAAAGATTTGCCCATTTCTCATCTAATTTGTCCTCCCAAGGTGATTTATGGATTAAATCATGGGTTTCTTGTTTAACTTTCTTCTCTCGGTTTTTCCTTATTTCCTCCTGACTTTTCCTAATAATCAAACTTCTTTTACTAGGAGAAAGTGGTTCCTCGTAATGTGCCTTACGGACAAATATTCCTTCTTCAGGAATTACATAAGGTTTTGTTTGAGACGAACTTCCTTTCTCATTGGATGACCTATCTAGTTTAAGATAGATATTTGACAGCTTTTGTTTACCCATACTGTAATTAACAAATAATCAGTTAATAAAACACAGAATCACATAATTGGCAATCAGTAAAATTAAGTATTTCTAAATACTTAATAGGCTTAAATCAGTGGCTCTGATACCACCTTATTTCTGTCACGGCCCCCGACCCGGTTTGACCCGTTTCAGAAGCCGCGGGACAGAAATTCCCGTGGTATTTAATTAACAGCGGAAGTTTCTTCAGGATCTTTTAAAACTGAAATATTTCCCAATTATTTTATTTCACAATTCGGGATAAAACCCGATAATTTACAATACTGAGATTTCACCTGGAAATCTTTTATTTTCAAAACATATTTCTTTATTTTATACTGAGCCACTGTCTTAAGCTGATAGTGCTTCACGGCACTTTTCCTGGATCACAACAGATCACCTGAAACATGTTTGAAAAAGGTTTTGTCAGCGGGAAATACTGAGTGAATCATTCATTTTACTAAAATGACACATTTGTTATAATTTACAGTATTAAGATCGATTACAATGTCTCTATCTTTTAAATTAACTGATCCAGTTGTCACTTGACCGGACGTGTGACTGTGGACATATCACTTGCTGGGTCCGTTCACCCACAAGTGATAAATAATTAGTAGCTATGTGCACATCCCCCCCACATACTGGCAGTAATTTCAGATTACATAGACTTAATCCCTGTAATTATAACCTTTGAAAATAAACATGCTTTTATAAAGTAATTTGATAAAAAGAGAATGACTCACATTGCAGATTTAACAGAGCTTATTCTACTGATTAGCCTTGATAACCTAGTTTAAATAATCAAGCACACAAACTAGGTTAGTAACTTAATACAGCATTTACGACAACTCACGAGATTACAACCTTCACAACGAATGACAAAGTGCGATACTTAAACATCCATCGATTTAACGACGAATGACAAAGCATAAACCCTAATGTGGGCAGCACTTAAACATCCATTGGATTAGTTTAATCGATCGGACATTGAATCGTAGCAGCGATCGAGTTATTACCCTGAATTGTGGCAGCACTTCGTGAGCAGTGTGTGTTTTTAGACTATTTCTATAATAACTCGGAGTGAATTTGGAATTTAAACGTCGCATCAACGTCCAGAATCAAGTCCCACAGCAACCTATTTATATTTGAAAAACCGTCCCCCTCGCGCCACGCGAGGGGTTCTCTTGTTCCTGTCGCGTGGCGCGACAGGCCCTAGTCTACCCTAGGTTTGCTTCGTGTCCCAGTAGCTTGGCTGAGTTGGTTTTGTGTGATTTTTAATTTTTGACAGCAAACTGTGTGGATTTTACCGAATAGGGTTTACCCCCCCCCCCTGAGTTTTAGGGGCCCTGATCCTGATTCTGATTGTTCTGAAAATTTTAGGGTTTGTGCAGAATCACTTGGGTTTCTTAATTAGGGTTCCCTAATTAGATAATTAAAATACTAAATAGTACTTTTTGATGAGAGTTGTTACAATAAGCCACGTATAACATGCATTAACGGTTAGCATTCTAATAGTATTGAGTAGTGTGTTTGATGTGATTTGAATAGTTGTAACGTATGTAACACCCAAAAGGGCTTAAAGCAAAAAGGGATCGAGTATACTCACAGCGGTTAGTGGATTGAAGGGAGCGCTTAGCGAGTAAGGTTAGTCTGAATAGATTCGATAGTATAACGATAAGTGACGTTTTACACGTCAAATGGCGCAAAGTGTAAACAGGTCGGATGGTGGTTCGATCGGATGGTAATCCGATCGGACAGCTTGTCCGGTCGGATGACGATTCGAGTGGATTGTTTCATCCTATAAGAAGAATGTGTTTGTGTATGATGGCTTGACTTTTGAAGTTTTCGTTGTAGCATTTTGAAACATTGAAGTTTCTCTACCCATCAAGTCGATCGATCGGATGGTGAGTCGTGCGGATGACAATCCGTTCGGATGGTCATCCGGTCGGACGACAACTTAGTGGTGAGATTACTTAGTGAAGGCGAGTTCACAGCAGAAGTGTCACTCGATCGGATGTCCATCCGATCGGGTGGCAACCCTGTTAATGAACATGTTGAAAATTGTTTAAGTCTTTAAAGTCTTAGTATCTCATGATCCGAAGAGTAATCCAGTCAGATGGTCGTCCGATCGGTATGCAATTCGTTCAATACTTAAACTTCAGATAAGAGTGTTTAAGTGTGGGTCCCAAGTGTGATCCGTTCGGATGACAATCTGTTCGGATAACCTATCCGTTCGGACAGCAGTCCGGTCGGACAACATTCCGTTCCGATTGTTCCGTTCGTCTTACACTTGGTCGTTTTGGTCATTTTATCGAGATGTTGGGACAACGTGTTAACCAACAGAACCCCGTTTCGACCCAAGTGACCAGACCGACCAGGAATCACCCTAGTTCGGCCAGTTACCGGCTCAGGACGGTTATTCTTGTTTAACCCGAAATCGGTGGTCTCGTGAGTAGAATCCAGACCTTGGACTAGTACAACACTATGGATGAGTAGGAGACTAGAACTGGGTCCGATTCTATCGGTTTTGAGTGTAATGAGAGTAAAAGAGTTGAAAGAAAGTTAGGAACCATCTTTCAATCCTTTTTCACCACTCTTGTGTCGAGATCTTTACAAGATCTTTGTGTTTGCGTGGAAATCGGTTAGTTCTCGATTGTTCTTGGTGGATTAAAGTCAAAACATGAAGTTCTTGAAGGACTCATGATGACGTCACCCTTGAACACCCGAAATCTAGTGATTTCACGGTTAAAAGTTAAGATTTAAAAGATAGAAAGGTGTAGGAGTGCGTGTAGATCAAGAAAGTACAAGATTCAGGACGAGATCTTACCTGGATTGAGAGAAATCGAAGAAAAGGTAGGGAGCACGAGTGGTTCGGACAGAGAGTTTCCAGAAATGGAAAGGATGACAATGACAGGGGTATTTATAGGATTCCAAAAGAGGAAAGGGTTGTCCGATCGGATGGTTCACCGCCCGGATGACGATCCGGTCGGATGACATCCTGGTCGGATGACACCTGACCTGTGACATAGTGGCTATCCGGTTGGATGGCTATCCGGCCGGATGGCACTTGGTTCGATTGTTCGACGCGATGATTTTTGGCGTTTCGATTTCGATTGCGAGCGGTTCGATACGATAGGGTTTCCTAGGCAAATTACTTTTAGTCCTAACTACTAATTAGTATAGTTCGATTGCGTTTCGAGTTTCGATTGAGTTCGATTGATTTCCATAACATATATATACATATATATATATATATAATTAAACATGCACTGATAACACGTAAGGCACACACACACACGTATAACAATAATTTAAATACGTAGCTCGAGTTGTGATTCGTTGTCGATTCGATTAGTCAGGGTATACATGATTTAAAAATTAAGAATGTGTACGTGTAAGAATGTAGTATGTAAGCAAGTCCAGTATGTATGAGACCCACGTAAGCAAATCACTCGGATTACGCTCGCGTATGGGTACGAATGTATGAATCATGAGTTTAAGTATGAATATGCATGTATGTATGAGCATAAACATAAAACGTGTAAGTAGTATGTGGATAAGCATAGGCATAAAACGTATGAAAAATGAGTATAAATGCGAGTACGAACATGAGTATAAGCGTAATCACAAGGCGTATGAGTATAAATACAAGTATCAGTGTGAACATAAGATGTATGAGCATAGATATGAATATGAATGTGAATATAGGTGTAAAACATGAAGGTTAAGTATGAATAAAATATGTGTATGAATATAAGTGTAACAAAGTTGTGTAAGTGCAAATGAAAACATAAAGCGTATGAATATGAATATGAATACGAATGTAGTATAGACATGATTGCAAGGACAACGTATGTGTATAATTGTGAGTGTATGTATTAACGTAAAACGTACGAATTTTGAATCATGAGTATAACATAAATGTGTAAGTGTGAACATAAGTGAAGGCATAAAATGTACAAGCATGGATGTAGAAAATAATGATTTTGTTCATAGTATAAATCAAACTACACGAGTTTACGCGCGTAAACGTTTAAAAGTTTTGAGTATGAAAGAAAAGGGGATGAGTGACACGCATGAGATTGTTGTGAAACATTGACTAAAACGTGTAAAATGATATGCGTGTATAGTTTGTGAATGTAAATAGATCGAGTTGTCACGAAATACAGACTCTAGTTTGTGAATGTAAAGGGAGTATTAAACGTCCATTGGTTATGTGGAAAGTACTTTGTAAAGGAATGGAAATGCTACTGCGGTTTTAAAAGAGTTTACATAAGTTGAAAATTTGTCGGTTCTTATGAAGTTCCCTTGTCCACGTGTTTTGAATTTAAATTGACGTATTGAGTGAGGTTTTGAAAAAGTTCTAGAGATTAATAAGTTTGCATCATTTTAAGCAACTTTGTGTTAGAAAATTTTGAAACTTACAGCTTCTTGTGAAAAAGTTGACCCTTAGAAAAAGGAATTTGGTACATGAACTTAGTGATTGTTGAAAAATGTTTCATTGGTTTTGAAAAGGAATTTTTTTTTTTTTTTTTTTTTTTGTAAATGATTGAATAATATTGGTAATATTTTATAAGTGTGTACGAAAAAGTTGATTTGATTCTCAATTGAGAATAACAATCTCTAGTTTAATGGTGTGAGAGGAGCGTGTTTCAATGTTTACGTTGATTGGTGAATTTGTGGGCAACGGATTTATTAAACCGACTAGGCTGACAAGTAGTATTTCGTGAAATTTTCAAAAATCGAGGAACACGCGTTAATTGGTAACATTAAAATTTTGTGTATACGAGTGATGTGAAATTAGGTTATAGAATAAGAGGTACGTTTAAATAAATGAAGCATTTGAAATACATGATAAATGATTTAGGTAAAAACATGATCGTGTTTACATAATATAGTTGATTAAAAGAAAGGGTTGGTAACGATCACCTAGGTAAGGGAATCACCCCAAATCCGTTGGTGAGGTCGTTGTAAGATGAGAAAAGAAGCGGAGTTAATCGTCAAGGTAAGGAAATCACTCCCATCTCGATGATATGTCTCTGCTCGTTACAAAAGTGTAATTAAAATTACGTGAAATCATGCATGCTAATAATGTATAATCGTATGAAATGTAAGAGTATGATGTGTGCGCAAAACGAAATCTCGAAAAATTATTCAAATTTGTCAAAAGACCAAAATAATAAAGTGTAAGCTCGAATAAAACTTGGATGGTTCCAAACAGAACATTGACTAACCAAAGTGGTCGAAAGATCTTTGAAATTGAGAAACATGCTTTGGTCTAATAGGTGGAATACTCTCGCCGATATCTCGGCTAACGGTACTCACCCTTCCAGTTACTACATGTTCCCAATCCATCAAAAAAATCGAGACTTGGCGGGAGTTTTGAAAATCAAGGAGTGGGACTAGTCGACGAGGTGCGGGTTTCACCCCTAACTTGACGACTTCGTACCCTAACTTGACGAATTTAAATTTGAAATTTCCATTAAGATGTGGATTTCACTCCTAACTTGGTGGTGAATTTTGTGTAAGAAAGAAAAGTAGAAGGATCGAGAGTCATTCACCAAATTGTGGGTTTCACGCCTATTTTGGTGAAGTCGTCTCATTTTGTAATATGAGTGTTGTCGGATTTAGAATAATCGAGTAAAATGCATGAGGGATGTGTATGTCAAAGGAAATACATAAACAAGTGTAAACGTATAAGAAAGCATATCAAGAATGGTGCTTGGATAACGAAATGATAAAACATGTGTTAACACATAGAGAAATATGTTTAGAGTAACACATAAAGAATCGAACAATGAAACAAGTATTAACACATAATAAGACAAGCATTAATGCATAAAAACAACATGTTGAATATTTCTCACGAGTGATACATATGTTTAAAATAGCATAAATAAGGAACAAATAAGGTATCATGTAGTAGTTCAAGCAAACAAACGAATAAGGCTCTAAAAACTATAGACTAGGTAAAAGCATGGCAATTCTACCTAATTCCCTATAGTTATGGCTCTGATACCAATCTGTCACACCCCAACCAATGGCGGAAACATCGGGATGAGACGAAGTGTGAAGATTGCTAGAGACATCATAACGCTATTTGTGACAATATTTAATAAACCGATTTCATTGCATAAAGTGATTGTCAACATTACAAGAAATTCAAATACAACAAGTTCAAAGAAGTACATAACAACATAAGCAAAATTGATACAACATATTAAACCTAACGTCTATATGTGTATCTAGGCATCAACGCTACTTCTTTTCATAGTACCATCATCATCATCAACCTGTAACATGTTTAAAAATACAATTCAATGCAAAAGCAATGGCGAGTATACAAGTTTGGTACGTACATAATAAAAGATAAGTTTTGAACAATTCCTCATAGCAAGCATGTGATTCAAGATAAACATAAAAACATGGTATGTGTCTAACATATCAAACCAAGAAAACGCAATATGCTCATGACATAACCACAAGTTAAGGGCGGCGGGTCGTTAATCCTATAGCGCTACACATGTCACGGTTTGGCTCGTACAAGTTAATGATAAGTTCAACACATAAGATTAATCCAAGTTTAAAGTATCAAGCCATCACGTATACAAGCATGTTAATAAGAATGTTCATGTGTTTAAGCAAAAAGTTCATGTGTAAGTTGTTGATAGATAAACATGTTACGCCCCAAAAGTGGTAAAAGTAAAGAGGGGAAAATACGAGTATACTCACATAATTGCTAAGTCTTCCGATTATCCAAGTGTTGACGAGCGTATGAAATTAGAGGATGGAACACCGAGGTCACCCTATATGGGCAAACGATGGTGCATGAGTAAACGGAATTACAACGGAGGATTTGAGTTGGTATTTCGAGTATAACTAGTTGACATAATTATGTATATATTTATATAGTTTATGTAAAAATTATAAATCAAGTCTATCAAGAGTATTGCCGAAAAGTTGTCAAAAATATAAATAATCTTACATTTATAACTATTTTATAAAAATTAATCTTTGTTGATAGGTTTCGTTTTATAAAGTTTACTCGTTTCGTTTTACGAAAAACGGGCAGAGTTTACTCTGTTTTTGGACGGCCCCGACAACACAAGTTGTCGATTTACCTGATCAAAATTCAATAAACAACAACCCACCAATATAAATATATGTATGTATATATATATTCTTCTATTAAGTTTACAAATCATTTAACGTTCAGTTCCGCGATTTAAAACAATAGCTAAATCTAAAACAATATAACTATTATTCGCGTCATTTAAATACTGTGGCTCGCGTTTATAAAATATTGTTAACATAAATAACACGACGAAATTTAGAGGCGTTAGAATTTACCGAACAGTGAATCTGACTGATTGACTGTTTGACTAAGTTTGACCCGAACCGAAACTGAGTTGACCGGACTTGACTTCTGTTGACCATCTTTGACCAACCCAAGCCGAGACTTGAAACAGAACCGGTCGTGAGCGGAATCGAGAACCAAAACTGACCCGAATCAATGTTGAAATGAAACTTTTGTTATCTGAACCGAGACCTTTATCTGTACGCAACTTGAATCGAATGAAATCAAAACAAAGTCTGAACGGGACCGGGACTGAACCGACTGACCTGAAATGAAGACCAATCGAACCGAATCTGAACCGAGCCAACATGACACGAGCCAAACAAACACTGAACCGAGACACTATGTGGCATCGTCGCCGCCGCTGTTGCGGCGTTCCTGGGTCGCCGGAAAAACGAGCTTCGGCGTGTCGACTATCTCTGCTCTTCTCCTTCGCCTTTATTCTTTCTCTCTCTCTCGTCGCTGGAGTAACAGGGGTGCAGGCGAGATGTGAGGTCGCCAGTTAACCGGCTGGCGTGGCTCCGGTGATTTTGTTGGTGTCAATCGAGAGGGAAAAAGAGCAGGCAAGGATTTGTGTTTTTTTTTAATTTGTGCCTGAAAGTGGAAATCGAAATGAGGGGAACCAGGTGTCGGCTGTAGTGTTTCTTTATAGAACTAGGGTTTCACAATGACATATATAAACTGAACAAAAGAATAATATAAAATATGTTAAACATTTTTATTTTCATGTGTATATGTAGAAAAAGTTGTAAACGATCACTGTTTAAACTTTATAAATCATCAAACTAACTAGGTTAGTTTGTTATTTTACTACTTTAAAAGCTAGCGAGACTAACTTAGATTTATTATAAAAATAAACTTTTCAATTTGTAAAAATCAATTAATTTAATTGATTAAACCATGAATAAATAACCATTTTTATCACGAATTAGATTAAAGAAAAATTTTCGACGATTATAACAAAGCGACTAATACAAGGACCCAAGGTTTCCAAAAATGGGAATATGAACAACGGTTTCTAATTATGGAAAGTTATGGAAACGCGGGGCGTTACACTTTGACTTTGACTTGTGATAACACGGGGTGTTACAGCCTCCCCTTGTTTAGGGAATTTCGTCCCGAAATTAGGATGGAAGCTGTACAATGCCGTGAATCACGTTTGAGAACTTTCTCTTTCTAGACTTTCTCTTTAAACAACTGCGGGTACTTCGCCTTCATGTCGCTTTCGAGTTCCCAAGTGAATTATGCGCCTCGTTTACCTTCCCATCGGACTTTCACGATAGGAATGCGAGAGCGTCTGAGTTGCTTGGTTTAGCGATCCATGATTTCAACAGGCTTTTCCACGAAGTGTAATGTTTCGTTCACTTGCAGATCGTCGAGAGAAATGTGTAAGTCGTGGTCGGCTAGGCACTTTCGGAGGGTTTCGAGATCGTGTTGGGCTTGAACATTACGAGTGCTAAGCAGATAGCTCCGTCTGCTAAGTGCGTCGGCAACAACATTTGCCTGGGTGATAGCGGATCTCACAGTCGTAATCGTTGAGAAGTTCTACCCATCGGCGTTGACGCATATTAAGTTCCTTCTGATTAAAGATATGTTGCAGGCTCCTATGATCGGTGAAGATCGTACACTTGGTACCATACAGGTAGTGTCGCCAAATCTTTAACGCAAAAACAACTGCGCCTAGCTTGAGATCATGGGTTGTGTAGTTCTTCTCGTAGACTTTGAGCTGACGAGATGCATAAGCTATGACCTTGTCCTGTTGCATGAGAACACAACCAAGACCAAGGTTGGAAGCATCACAATAGACAATGAAATCATTGTTTCCATCAGGCAATGTGAGAACAGGAGCATTGCAAAGCATGTTCTTGAGGGTTCGAAAGGCAGACTCTTGTTCGGTTTTCCAAACAAAAGGCTTGTCTTTATGCGTGAGAGAGGTAAGCGGCACAGCGATCTTTGAGAATCCCTCGATAAATTGTCGGAAATAGCCCGCTAGTCCGAGAAAAGAGCGGACTTCAGACGGGTTCTTAGGCGTAACCCAGCTCTTAACAGCTTCAATCTTTGCAGGATCAACGTGAATACCTTGACTATTAACAATGTGACCCAGAAACTGAACCTCCTACAACCAGAATTCGCACTTGGAGAACTTGGCATAGAGTTGGTTCCCCTGGAGTAACTCGAGAACCAAACGTAGATGTTGCGCGTGTTCGGCTTTCGATTTGGAATAGATCAAGACATCATCGACGAATACGATGACGAAACGGTCGAGATACGGTTTACACACGCGATTCATCAGATCCATGAAAACCGCTGGTGCGTTGGTTAAACCAAAAGGCATGACAACAAATTCGTAATGGTCGTAACGGGTGCGAAACACGGTTTTGGGTATATCCTCCTCTTGTATACGCAGTTGGTGACAGCCTGAACGTAGGTCGATCTTCGAGAAACACGTAGCGCCTTGTAGTTGATCAAACAAATCGTCGATGCGAGGTAGGGGATAGCGGTTCTTGATAGTTAACTTATTCAATTCCCGGTAGTCGATGCACATCCTGAACGACCCATCCTTCTTTTTGATGAAAAGGACTGGCGCGCCCCAAGGAGAGGTGCTCGGGCGAATGAAGCCTTTCTCAAGTAATTCCTAGAGTTGGTTTGAGAGTTCGCGCATTTCGGACGGCGCGAGTCGATAAGGAGCTTTGGCAATAGGATTGGCACCAGGAATAAGGTCGATACGAAAGTCGATATCACGACTTGCCGGTAGTCCGGGAAGATCCTCTGGAAAAACATTAGGAAATTCTCGAACCACAGGAACGTCTTTCACTTCCTTCTTCTCTTTCTTTTCCTTCTCCGCTACTACAATGTTAGACAAGAAAGCCCTGTATTCCTTGTGGAGATACTTGCTAGCTTGCACACATGACATAAGCTTGAGACCTTTCGAAGTAGCATCACCGTATACACATAATAAGTCACCATTCGCGAGCGAGAATCGAATCATCTTGTCGAAGCACACAACTTCAGCATGGTTTTCTCGAAGAAAGTCCATGCCTACTATGACGTCAAAACTTCCGAGTTGCATCGGAATAAGGTCGATTGGAAAGATGTGATTGTTGAGCTCAAGAGTACAATCACGAAGAACAGAATTAACGGCGACGGTTCTTCCTGTAGCGACTTCGACATCGAACGCCGAGGAGAGTTGGGAGCGTTTACGACTAAGGAGTTTCTCGAATTCGAACGACACAAAGCAATTATCGGCTCCAGTATCAAACAAGCATGAAGCATAAATACCATTCACAAGGAACGTACCATTGACCACGTTGTTGTCGGCCTGGGCTTGACGCACGTTGATGTTGAAAGTTCTGGTGCGTGCGGCCTGTTGTTGCTGCTGCTATTGTTGCTGCTGAGGCTGTTGTTGCTGCTGTTGAGGCTGCTGTTGCTGTGGCTCTTGTTTCACGACCCTGTTTGGGCACATGTTGACGAAATGGTTCGGGTCGCCACATGCGAAGCAGGCCCTGGCTTTGACCGCGGGTGCCGGAGGAGCTTGTTGACCCTGAGGGGCAGTGAGTAGAGCTTGATGAGCAGGAGCTTGTCGAATACAACAGTTGGCAGTAAAATGGTCGTATACATTGCAATGAGCACAAAAGCGGCAAGCAATGGTAGTCGGATGGTGGTAGGTACAAGTAGGGCAGAACAGGTGTGGCCCAGTGTATGCACGCTTTGCAGGCGGTGCATTAGCCACACGCACCGCTACTTGACGCTGTTGGGCTGGTACAGCTTGAATCGGTGCAGCAGTGATCGCACAGTTCTTGTGGCTGGAGCTGTTCTTTCTCTTGTTGCTCGATGTGGTGGGTTCAGCAGTCGGTGTGGCGGTTGTAGCTTGATGCAGGTGCTTCGGAGTTTTATCCCAGACGCCAGCCTTGACCCTCTTGTCGTTGATTTCGGCGGCCAGTAGGTAAGTCCATTCGATCGTCTTAGTCTTAGCCGCTTGCACGAAATCTGCGACGCAGTCGGGCAAAGCTAGGATGTACTTCTTGATTGTGAACTCCGGAGTCTTAACTTGATCAGGACAGATGATGGTGAGCTGTTTGAAACAAGCAGTGAGAGCAGCGTTGTCACCCTCATGTTGATGTATGTGCCAAAATTCATCTTCTAGCTTTTGACGTTCGTGATGAGGGCAGAATTCCTCTAGCATGACTTCTTTGAGTTCGTCCCACGACAGTCCATAGGCTGCATCGTTCCCTTGCTTGTTCCTCTCGGCCGTCCACCAGTCTAGTGCACGGGACTGGAAAACACCGGTAGCATTCAGAGTTCGGAGGTCATCAGGGCACCACTCTGTCGTAGAGTAACCTCAATGGAATCAAACCACTGGAATAGTGCAGTAGGACCTCCCTCGCCAGTGAATTCCATTGGCCCACACGATTTGAATTGCTTGAAGTTGAAGGACTTGGTGGTAGCTTTAGGAGCTTCGGTCCTCGACTCCTCAGATGATTTGCTGGCATTCTCGTAAACATCACTCACGACCTTTGCCACACTTTTAGCGATGATGGCAGCAAGGCGTTTGTCCCTCTTTTCTTGACGAGAAAGTGTGTGACGGGATCCAGACGACATTGTCTGCAATAGACATCGTCATAGGACTCAACACATTGTATTCGAATCTCACCTCACACGTCTACTACTTACTAAAGCTCAGGAACACGCATATTCACGTAAACACATAACATATAGAGCACAAGTGTCACACCCCGATTTCCACGTGTCACCGGTGGGCCCGGTGGGGGAGTATCGTGACGTGGTTGGCAACATAATAGTTAAACAACACAATATTTAATATGCACAGCGGAAGCAATTTAAAAGATATTATATCAACCGAATTTATTATTGTAATATCAAATGTCACAATATTTGGAAGTTTATCCACAGAAGGATCGAACATAAAATGGAAACGATAGTTCAACAGACTTTAGGCATCTTAAGCTTGCGAGACTTCTATTGATGCTAAGGAGAAAATATCCAGCCAATTACGTATAGTACCTGCATTTAGCCTTTTTGGAAAATACGTCAGTTTACACTGGTAAATACAATTAACTGACTCATTTTGAAAATGGTTTAAGAAAATTGATTTGAATGCACGTGGCACAAAATATCTTTTATAATTTGATTAAAATGCACAGAGGCAAAATTAACCTTTTATAACTTGGGAGAATTATTTAAGTATATAATCTTGTGAACGAATTACATGTTCCTTTTGCGTTCAGTAGCCCGGATCTTGTCCGGGTTAAAGATCAATAGACACACCACAATATTCTTTTGTGCACTGACGGGTGTACGCCTACACCCCGCGCTTAAGTCGTGGCCATTTCGTAAAATGATGCCAAGGATATCCGGGACATGGTCATTAACCCCCCAAAGGCTTTAAGTAACAAGACTGTTTAAACGAGCCGATAAAATTATTCAATTACCCACTCAACGGTGGAGGATTTGATGCCCGATCAAGCGGTATGCTATATACCGTAACCCAAGCCCGTATAGGGAAAATAAGTTAAAAGTATTTACCTGAGCAATGTATAATTCACAATTAGCAAAATGCACGTAGATTTTACTGGTCCTCCTAATCTGGAATGAAGGTTTTATAATAACCTATTAGAATCCTAACGGGTCCTTAATTAAGCTTAAGCTTAGACCGGCTAGTTTCAAAGATACGGTTCGTACGCATGATTAAGCGAAGACCGGATAGAATGTGATTTAGACCCGACAAGTTCAGAGACTTGCTTAATATGGGTTTATTATTCACATTCTGGATTTTGAGATAAAACCGTTAAGGTTTGGCCCGTTTCGGCTAATTTATGTAAACTTGTTACATAAACCGAACCGTACGCGAAATAAGCGTAACGGTTATTCATGAGAGCTATTTAGAGGTTTCCTAAGTTAATATGCTTCATATATGTTGTGACATCAGTAAGATGTCTTTTATTATGCCCGAAATGAATTTAATCACAAACTATGCCCCGTAGGGGTAGTTTGGTCATTTTAAAGGTTGTAAAAGAGTTTAAGTGTCAACCTGAGTTACAGGCCTGATGTAATCAGCAAATATACTCAATTTTCTAAGTTATATCAGTAGGTTAAAGTATATAAGTGAAATTTATCAATTATAACCAAACTATGCCCCGTAGGGGTATTTTGGTAATTTCACATAAGCCGAAAAGCTCAAAACTGAAGTCTGAGATTATCAACCTTTGCTTACTGTTAAAATATTATAATTTGCCTCAAATATCAGTAGGTATCAACCCTTGTATATTTAAAATAGTTTTAGCACATACTATGCGTTAAAAACGCTTAAAAAGGCGATTAGAGACCATTTCCGGGTTTGATACATAAATCTGATATTTTTATATTTCCAGAAGGCTTAAAATAATTTATTTATCATATGTGATCAGTATCAAAAGGTTTGGGGTCGTTTAGATATGTAAAACTCATTTTATAGCCCGTAAGGGCAAAACCGACACTTACCGGATTAAGCCTACGACTATGAGTTATGCTCAGCCTAAAATTAATTGAAAATATTTAAAAATCCCAAAATAATATATTACATCAGTGGGTAAAATATTTGATACCAAAAAGTAGGATTAACTAGGCTATACGCTAATTACGCCGTTTTATTAACATAAAGCTTTCATTTTACGCTAACGAGCATAACTCTTAATCTACAATTCAAACTGATGTCAAACTTTGCATACAAGTTTATATATCAGTGATTAAAGTTTCTACTCTTTTATATTTCCAAAAATCACGTTTTAAGGTAATAGGGGCATAATGGTCAACATATGAGCAATTAACGGAAATATGCATATTAATTGGATAACTAATGAACCAAGGTGTATAATCACAGAGGGTTATACTAACATGTAACCTAGTCCAATTAAAGCTCTGAGGCATTTCTAAAACATGCCTAAACGGGTCAGAACTGAAAGTCAAAGTGAAAGTCAAACTATGTGACTTTTGGTTCCGAACCGGGTATTTATAGGAAATTGTCGGGTTGAACATGTTTAGACATGTTCTTACACTTATTACTAAGTTATAACAATGATCAAACAGGTTGTATATGATCTACATTGCTAATTATGCATAAATTGTAGTTTACACATTCTGTTGACTTTTTAAATACAAGTTTGACTCGACTTTTGACCTAGTTAGAGTGATAATCAGGGGGAACCCTTTTAAGGGTTTATTACCCACATAATTACCTACTTATAACTACTTTTAATTCGACTAATCACTGGACCATTAGTGATTAATCCTAAAGTCAACCGTTAATTACGACGGTTTGACTTTTAAGCCATAACTAGGCTAAAACTTAATTTAGAAGGGTCAAGTATACTTACAAGAGTCCTATGCATGAATTGTGAAGACTTGAGCCTGCTTGGGAGCTCCAAGAATGATCAGAAGTGCAAATGAAGGTGTGAGGAACTTGGTTGCAACTCTTGGTCTTTATATAGTGATTTAAATACCACAATATGTTGACACATAAGTCTACAAGTGCCCACAACTGATTAACAAGTGTGCCTAGTGCTTAGGGGGTGCCTAGGGGCCAAGAAAGATGTGGAAAATCGTTCAAGAGTCGAGTAGAAGGCACATAGCAGGCAAAAACCCAAGAAAATGGGATCTGATGACCCCTAGCGCGACGCCAAGCCCCCCCCCCCCCCCCCAGGGACCCTAGCGTGACGCTAGGCCCTCCTGCAGCAAAATCTGAATTTTAGATTTTTTTATGCAATGGTCCTTGGCTCTTCAAACTTTGTTTAGGCATCATTTTCTTGCACTTTGAGCCCTCCAAATTGATGTTTAGGGTCCTTAAGACATATACCCATTTTGTTAAGTCCCCGGTTAACATTATTGTTACCCGAAAAGTCCTAACTTCCAACGTTTACGCTTTAACCCTTCGCACACGAATTTGATCATAACTTTCTCATACGATAACGAAACTTTATGAAATTTAAATCGTGCATTCTAGTGAGCATAATTAACCGTTACAAAGCTTCGGGTTCGTCAAAAGGTCACTCAGAGGTATAACTTAAACATGTTGACACATTTATCCCCTGTAGTTTGTAATCTCTCACTTTTAGCTCCGTATGATCCATGATTTATTCGTTTGAAGGTATGAGCATCTTGTAGGGTTAATATACAATATATTTATTCACTGTTGACATTTAGAATACGTGTATCCACATACTTTCCATGATTGTCAACTTTAGTCCTTCTATAATATTCTTTCACACGTTTAAACATTTGACACGTGTCTACACATTATAGGACGTGAATTTTCGAGGTGTTACATCCTCACCCCCTTAAAATAAATCTCGACCCAAGATTTACTGAAATAAATAAGGGTACTTTTCTTTCATCGTGGATTCAACCTCCCACGTATATTCGGGACCTCTACGGGCATCCCAATTGACCTTTACAATAGGTACATGCTTCCTTCGAAGCTTCTTTACCTGTCGATCTTCAATCGACAAAGGTTTTTCCACAAATTTTAAGCTCTCATCTATATGCACATCTGTATGCGGTATAACCAGTGATTCATCAGCGAAGCACTTCTTCAGATCGCAGATGTGGAACACATTGTGAATTCCACTGAGCTCTTCCGGTAAGTTTAACTTATAGGCAACTGACCCAACACGTTCGATAACCTCGAAAGGTCCTATGTATCTCGGGCTTAGCTTGCCTTTCTTACCAAATCGCATCACTCCTTTCCAGGGTGATACTTTGAGCAACACTTTATCACCTACTTCGTAGTGAAAAACTTTACGCTTCAGATCTGCGTAGCTCTTTTGCCTATCTCGGGCAGCTTTGAGACGGTCACGAATCTGGACAATCTTGTCCGTTGTTTCAAAGACTATCTCTGGTCCTGATAATTGGACATCTCCAACTTCCGCCCAACAAACGGGCGATCTACACTTTCTACCTTATAATGCCTCGAAGGGCGCAGCCTTAATGCTGGTATGGTAGCTATTTTTGTAGGAGAATTCGATTAATGGTAGGTTCTTATCCCAACTACCACCCAAATCGATCGCACATGCACGTAGCATGTCTTCCAATGTTTGAATAGTACGCTCACTCTGACCGCCAGTCTGAGGATGATAAGCCGTACTAAAATTCAAACGTGTGCCCAAAGATTGTTGGAAACTCTTCCAAAAATGTGACGTGTATCTAGTATCTCGGTCAGAGATAATAGACACAGGTATGCCATGTAAGGCTACAATCTTATCAACGTATAACTGGGCTAACATGTCGGAGCTATAAGTCTCCTTGATGGGTAGGAAATGTGCTGACTTAGTCAGTCTGTCAACTATAACCCATATTGTATCATTTCTTTTCCTTGTCGTTGGTAACTTGGCGATAAAATCTATGGTTACCATTTCCCACTTCCACGTAGGAAGTTCAAGCTGTTGTAGCAAACCTGACGGTTTCTGATGCTCGGCTTTGACTTGCGCACAAGTCAAGCATTTAGCTACATAGGTGGCTACAGACTTCTTCAAGCCTATCCACCAATAATTTGCCCTTAGATCCTGGTAATTGAACTTACCAATCTATTGCCCCTACAATAGATGTTTATCATTCTATCTTTACAGGGTCTCCAAGGGAGCAGCCTTGAGGCTTACATATCAACTATCATAGACAAGCTTATCTTAAGGTGAGATGGTTATTCCAACCACTACTTAACAAGTTTTAAGGATTAGTTGATCCTTGTAGTTAGTTGAACAAATCGACGATTCAGAGCAGCTGATGGCAAATTCTTAATTGTTGCCTAATTAGGGTTGCGGTAAATAATGCATAAGCAAAATGAACCGTCTTTCTTATTTAACAATATCAAACTTTCTTAATATCAAGTTAGGCTATATGAACCCTCTATTTTAAAACTTAGTAAATCAGGGTTTCGATTCTTCCAATGATGGTACTAGCCGTCTTGGAGATTTCATAATAATACAGCCTTAAATGGGATATAAATCTTAATTCTACCTGCCTTCCAGGAGGTAAGCAGGGAAACTTATGAGAAGATAATCAAGATGCAAAGAGGCTACAGAGATTTTCCATATCTCAGGCTCCAGTTCATCCATCATTGCTCGTGTCAAATAAGTGACACCTTTATGTTACTAGTTCACGAATTCCTTAGTCGGGAACATTTACTTGGAAAGTTCCATTCTGGATATCTTCTTTGAATACTACTAGTCGTCTTTAGTACAATATGATCATTGGGATATCTTAGGGGTTCCATGTATTAAACCTCCATACTGATCAGGCATGGAAGTAATCTATGGGACACCCTATGATACGCCAATCCTCATATGGCACTTTTATCAAACATAGTTTGGCATTTGCAGGCGATAGAAAAACAATGAGAAAAATAATTAAAATAACATATGTTGTCGTACTTTATGCGAAGAAAGAATACTTTTAGATTTTTCGGAAGGATTCCTTGCCGATACTAGAAGAATCGGCTACTATGGTTTCCTTGTTAAGTTATACCTTGTGGATAATATAAAAGTTTGCTAAGCTTATGGTTTATGAAGATTTATTATTGCCTGTATTAAATCAGGACACTTAGCAGAAATTATCATTGGTAGATGATAAGGAATGTACTTGATGACATCATGAACTGCCTCTTGGCATTCATCAGGTGAGTTCAGGCATTTCTTCCTTTAGCCTTTCTAGGCTTAGCTGTTCCTTCTTTGGCAGTTTTATGGTATCTAGTTCTGATGCGGCCTTGCTCACCACAGCCGTAATAGACTGCATTCTTTATGTCCCTACATTCATGGGAATGATGACCAGTTTCCTTAGCAGATGTCACACTGCTTTGGTCTTTGTTCTAATCGACACTGTCCCTAGTGTCTTTTATAGCAATTCTTACATACAGGCTTCTTACTGAACTTTCGTTGCTTTTTATTAAGCCTGTACTTGCTCTCTTTCTTAGATTTCTGGGAGTTATCCTCCTCCTTTGGTTCATCCTTCATATCCGAAGTGTGAACAAAGCTCCTCTCACGAGCATTTGAACGTGGTTTTGGATGAAATTTAGAGCGAGAAGCATTCGGCCCTTTGGGTTGTTTCATGACCTTTTCCCCTTGGCCTTTCAAACTGCTGTGTTAACCACCACTTGGAGATTTACTCCATAAATATTGAGGTTTACGTTTGAGACATTATTTGCTTTTGTCGCATTAATAGCATCGCGACTATTGCCTATCTCATCCGAGTTTTCCATACTCAAAACTTGGTACTAAATACCAAATTAAACCATTATTAGTCATCATCCTGATGACCTGACATAGATTAGCCACGGCATCCACGAACCGTATAGGCCATTATGTTCCGAACATTCTTAATGAATGCTATTTGAATGTATATCTATTACATTTAGCTTAGGTCACAAAAGGACTATCAATTGCATTCAAGGTTTGGAGCGTGTCCAATACCTGCTTGACAGGGGACCATAATGTCACAATTGTCTTTATCACAAGGACGATTATAAATAGTTCAAAGGCTAGCCATACATGACTTTGGTTATATATATATACATAAATGGCATAGAAGCCTGTCACGAGGGACGTAGAAAGATATGGCAATAAGCCTAGTCATGAAGGACATAAGTAATCATATGGCGCGAAGGCCTTGTCGTAATGACATTTAGATGCGGCACAAATGGCCTTGTCTCTAGGACGTTATAGAATATGCCACTAAGGCCTGTCACCAGCGATGTTAACATTTAGTATGTTAACTTGTCACGAACGACGAATTATAGCACGGAGGCTTGTTATGGGTGACTTGAAATATAACTTGTGGATTTGTCACAAGGACATCAATTCATAGGCTGCAATCTTATTAGATCAGGAGTCTTAAGGCTTGAACATAGTTCTTCACCTTTGGACAGTGAGTCATAGACTACAACTGTCATCGTCTTGACAGACGATTCTTTTGACAGAAAGGTAAACCAATTAACATCACTAATGGATGTCTATCTATAATTTTCGTATCTCATGATATTAGTCATGATCACATCGATCATATTGACTATTAGGTTTTGGGTATAATCCCACCATTTTGAATAGGGGATCATAAAGATCACCACTATTTTGTCTTATCGACAGTAGAATAAAGCATAGCCAGTAGGCAATTCATCACTAGGGATGTTAATATTATGAATTTATGATCATCATACTGATGATACTAGTCAGGATCGCAATGATCATATAGACTATTAGGCTTGAGTGCAGCTCACTACCTTAAACAGGGGATCATAGAGATCGTAATGTTTGTGTCACAAATGGACAATATAATATGGCCCGTAGGCGAAACATCACTAATGGATGTTTACAATGGATTCATCATTTTAGATGATATAAGTCAGGATTGCATTAATCATATTGACTATTTGGCTTGAGCATAGCTCACCACCTTAGACAAGGAATCATAAAGATCATAATGTCAATGTCTCAGATGGACAATTTATTATAGCCCGTAGGCAAAACATCTTTTCGTGACTGGGAGTTGCAGGCTACCACTGTCTTTAGCCTCGGAGGGCGTTAATTATAGCCCGTAGGCATTTCCCTCCTAAGGGATATTTATGGTATGATAATCTTTTCAGATGATATTAGTCGAGATCGTACGGACCCTACCGACTACTATGCTTGGACGTATTCCAACATCTTTAGACAGGGTCAAGACCACCACTGTCGTTGTCTTATCGAACAACAAATTTAGCCCGTAGGCACTTCATCACTCACGGATGTTTATAATATGATCATCTTATAAGATGATATAGGCCATGATTTCTAGATCATAAGGCAAATTAGGAATTTACAATTTCCAATATAGGGATAACTGTTGTGATTTGATCGAATCACATTTGTCAGGAGTGCTAACACGTTCTTAGGTGTTAACAAGGATCTGAATCCCTTGAGTAGGTTTCACCATCTTGGCCGCGTAGGCTAGGTTTCACCTTTAAGATTCTTTTTAAAATGCACACTGGCAGGGGAGGAAGGATATTTATTTTATTCAGGATTTTTATCATAAATCCTAATTTATAAGTTAATAATAGCACAAATGGCCTAGTCGCGTAGACAAGTTTAATTTATAAGCCATGATTTCAGAGAATCGAGGCATTAAGGTTTGAATCAAAGTTCATTACCTTTTCTTGACAGGGAGTTGTAGGCTACCACTGTATTTTGGCTCATGTAGAAATGAGCAATGCCCGTAGGCACTATATTACCACGTATGGTTAAAATATGATCATCTTAATTGATGATGTAAACCCAGGATTCAGAGATCATTAAACTGGGTTAGGAATCTTTTGAAGAATCCTTAATAACGTGTGTGATTTCCAACGAATCACATCTGCCAGGAGTGTTAACATGTTTTCAGATGTTAACTGGGATACGAATCTTTTAAACAGGTCTTACCATCTTGGCCAGGTCTTTATAATGACACTCAGGCTAGGTTTCACTCTTAAGATTCTTTTAATATTTATCGCCGAACAATTTCTAAATTGAAATGTTAATAAGGATCTGAATCTAAATTGAGGAACTGCCATCTTGGCCGGTCTTAATATGACCCGAAGCTAGGTCTTGTCCTTTTTAGATTTTGCCATTTTTTTTAATGGTAGATCTTGCAAAAGGAAATGTTATTTTCCATTTATTTAATATTTCTTGTTTAGAATGAAAGTTTAAACTTAATCATTCCACTATATAAAAATAAAAGTATAAAGTTGCCCTAAGTAGGACTTGAAAAGAATAGTGTTGTCCTCGAAGGGACTGAAAGATAAATATGTCCTTATGAGGACTATTAAGGAAACGATCTTCAGCAAAAGGAGTTTCTTCTTCAAGTTATTTCTGAATGCTTTCTCCTTGGTTGCGCATTTCATCCTAGTCGTTGTGCGAAGCTCAGCATTTCAAGGCTCCAGATGTGGAGAATTCTTATTACAGCTTCTTCGCTTGGCGACGTATCCAATATATAAAAATTTTGGAAGCAAAAAAATTCTAGATTAGGATTGAGAATATTCCTATGTTAAGTCTAAACTCAGGAGGTCAAGGAATGTGCTACTGTGTCATTGAGATTAAACACCAAAAAGCTAGTGTTTAATTCACTCAATGTTGGCTCTGATACCAACCTGTCACACTCCGATTTCCACGTGTCACCGGTGGGCCCGGTGGGGGAGTATCGTGACGTGGTTGGCAACATAATAGTCAAACAACACAATATTTAATATGCACAGCGGAAGCAATTTAAAAGATATTATATCAACCGAATTTATTATTGTAATATAAAATGTCACAATATTTGGAAGTTTATCCACAGAAGGATCGAACATAAGATGGAAACGATAGTTCAACAGACTTTAGGCATCTTAAGCTTGCGAGACTTCTATTGATGCTAAGGAGAAAATATCCAGCCAATTACGTATAGTACCTGCATTTAGCCTTTTTGGAAAATACGTCAGTTTACACTGGTAAATACAATTAACTGACTCATTTTGAAAATGGTTTAAGAAAATTGATTTGAATGCACGTGGCACAAAATATCTTTTATAATTTGATTAAAATGCACAGAGGCAAAATTAACCTTTTATAACTTGGGAGATTTATTTAAGTATATAATCTTGTGAACGAATTACATGTTCCTTTTGCGTTCAGTAGCCTGGATCTTGTCCGGGTTAAAGATCAATAGACACACCACAATATTCTTTTGTGCACTGACGGGTGTACGCCTACACCCCGCGCTTAAGTCGTGGCCATTTCGTAAAATGATGCCAAGGATATCCGGGACATGGTCATTAACCCCCCAAAGGCTTTAAGTAACAAGACTGTTTAAACGAGCCGATCAAATTATTCAATTACCCACTCAACGGTGGAGGATTTGATGCCCGATCAAGCGGTATGCTATATACCGTAACCCAAGCCCGTATATGGAAAATAAGTTAAAAGTATTTACCTGAGCAATGTATAATTCACAATTAGCAAAATACACGTAGCTTTTACTGGTCCTCCTAATCTGGAACGAAGGTTTTATAATAACCTATTAGAATCCTAACGGGTCCTTAATTAAGCTTAAGCTTAGACCGGCTAGTTTCAAAGATACGGTTCGTACGCATGATTAAGCGAAGACCGGATAGAATGTGATTTAGACCCGACAAGTTCAGAGACTTGCTTAATATGGGTTTATTATTCACATTCTGGATTTTGAGATAAAACCGTTAAGGTTTGACCCGTTTCGGCTAATTTATGTAAACTTGTTACATAAACCGAACCGTACGCGAAATAAGCGTAACGGTTATTCATGAGAGCTATTTACAGGTTTCCTAAGTTAATATGCTTCATATATGTTGTGACATCAGTAAGATGTCTTTTATTATGCCCGAAATGAATTTAATCACAAACTATGCCCCGTAGGGGTAGTTTGGTCATTTTAAAGGTTGTAAAAGAGTTTAAGTGTCAACCTGAGTTACAGGCCTGATGTAATCAGCAAATATACTCAATTTGCTAAGTTATATCAGTAGTTTAAAGTATATAAGTGAAATTTATCAATTATAACCAAACTATGCCCCGTAGGGGTATTTTGGTAATTTCACATAAGCCGAAAAGCTCAAAACTGAAGTCTGAGTTTATCAACATTTGCTTACTGTTAAAATATTATAATTTTTCTCAAATATCAGTAGGTATCAACCCTTGTATGTTTAAAATAATTTTAGCACATACTATGCGTTAAAAACGCTTAAAAGGCGATTAGAGACCATTTCGGGGTTTGATACATAAATCTGATATTTTTATATTTCCAGAAGGCTTAAAATAATTTATTTATCATATGTGATCAGTAGCAAAAGGTTTGGGGTCGTTTAGATATGTAAAACTCATTTTATAGCCCGTAAGGGCAAAACCGACACTTACCGGATTAAGCCTACGACTATGAGTTATGCTCAGCCTAAAATTAATTGAAAATCTTTAAAAATCCCAAAATAATATATTACATCAGTGGGTAAAAGATTTGATACCAAAAAGTAGGCTTAACTAGGCTATACGCTAATTACGCCGTTTTATTAACATAAAGCTTTCATTTTACGCTAACGAGCATAACTCTTAATCTACAATTCAAACTGATGTCAAACTTTGCATACAAGTTTATATATCAGTGATTAAAGTTTCTACTCTTTTATATTTCCAAAAATCACGTTTTAAGGTAATAGGGGCATAATGGTCAACATATGAGCAATTAACGGAAATATGCATATTAATTGGATAACTAATGAACCAAGGTGTATAATCACAGAGGGTTATACTAACATGTAACCTAGTCCAATTAAAGCTCTGAGGCATTTCTAAAACATGCCTAAACGGGTCAGAACTGAAAGTCAAAGTGAAAGTCAAACTATGTGACTTTTAGTTCCGAACCGGGTATTTATAGGAAATTGTCGGGTTGAACATGTTTAGACATGTTCTTACACTTATTACTAAGTTATAATAATGATCAAACAGGTTGTATATGATCTACATTGCTAATTATGCATAAATTGTAGTTTACACATTCTGTTGACTTTTTAAATACAAGTTTGACTCGACTTTTGACCTAGTTAGAGTGATAATCAGGGGGAACCCTTTTAAGGGTTTATTACCCACATAATTACCTAGTTATAACTACTTTTGTTTTGACTAATCACTGGACCATTAGTGATTAACCCTAAAGTCAACCGTTAATTACGACGGTTTGACTTTTAAGCCATAACTAGGCTAAAACTTAATTTAGAAGGGTCAAGTATACTTACAAGAGTCCTATGCACGAATTGTGAAGACTTGAGCCTGCTTGGGAGCTCCAAGAATGATCAGAAGTGCAAATGAAGGTGTGAGGAACTTGGTTGCAACTCTTGGTCTTTATATAGTGATTTAAACACCACAATATGTTGACACATAAGGCTACAAGTGCCCACAACTGATTAACAAATGTGCCTAGTGCTTAGGGGGTGCCTAGGGGCCAAGAAAGATGTGGAAAATCGTTCAAGAGTCGAGTAGAAAGCACATAGCAGGCAAAAACCCAAGAAAATGGGATCAGATGACCCCTAGCGCGACGCCAAGCCCCCCCCCCCCCCCCAGGGACCCTAGCGTGACGCTAGGCCCTCCTGCAGCAAAATCTGAATTTTAGATTTTTTTATGCAATGGTCCTTGGCTCTTCAAACTTTGTTTATGTGACAACCCTCACCAAACCAGGTATCCGTACGAATTAATTAATATTTAATTACTGCTTAATTACTGTGCTTGCTTACAACTGTGATTAAACTGCTTACTGATTTCTGATACATACATGCTCATGCATCACATTTTATACTGTCACTCTATTATTTATACACAAACGTCAGTGACAACCTTGATGCACAAAAGCACAGTGAGCACACTATACGGATAACCCAGCAAACATGCTGACATAGCCAGCATCAGACAGTTACTGTCTCTAAGGCCATTATGAGTCAGGAATAGATTACTACACTAGTAGTGAGTGTAGGGAGGTGAGGATTGTAGAACTGCGTCACTAGGTGAAGTTTATAGTGACCGGATGTGCTTAAAACGTACTTTAAGTACAACATTCTGCACTTAAATACAAAACTCAGCATTCTTAAATTACTAATAAAGTGCATAAACAGGGCAGAACGGTCCCGTATATTTTCCTAAGTGACGGGGATAATTTATGTTACAAAAATATACATAAAGGACCTTTTTCGGCATAATTAAACTTTTTAACGGATCGGTATTTAATCGTATAACCGGACATTACCCGGGACACTAAATTTTTGTCAAATACCTTGTCTTATTATTTTTGGCTTGTCATGATCCCCGTATGCCATAACACCCGCTAAAATAATAACTAACTAGCATATGAAGTTCATACTTGTGATGTAACTATCTTTTACCATCTAACCACAAAATGTTACATTAAGACCCCCCCCCCCCCAACGATTTTAGTCCTTCATGGACCCACATATATCACCCACCATACTTCATATCATATATATTATTTGGATATTACTTGTACTAGTTAACAAAATATGGGATGAAGATTATAAGTATGGAACAATTGGATCTTTCATCATTTCCTATCATTCACAAGATTCACTCCCACCTCACTTATCTCTCTCTCTTCTCGGTTACACATAGCAGCCACCACCCTCACCATTTCAACATCATCCTCTTCAAATATCAAGCTTCATTCAAACTTATAAGGTCATCTATGGAGGTTACAACTTGAAGGGATTTCAAAGGAGCATTGTTCTAGCCTTTTACACCATCTTTTTCTCACATTTCTTCACTAGATTTCAACCCTAGCTATAAGCTAGTAGTAAGTCTCATTTTGCCTTGGTTCATCTTGTTCAAATTTATGTTTTATAGTAAGATGTTTTGTTGTTAAATCACTAAAGATCAAAAAGACTAGTAGATGTTAAACAAAAATAAAGAATATAAAAGTTACATAAAAGTTTACTTGTGGCTGAATTATGAAGCGGAATCTTGTCGGTTTGAGGGTTGGTTAAATCATACTTGATGTTTAAAAGTTGTTTTCTTGTTAAACCCGTTAATCGGACACTTGTAACACGATTTAATAACATTTAAACTTTAAAATAACATGCTGATGTACTTTTTCAGCCGCCTTCAACAGGCTGTAAACGGACTTTAATAAACCGAAAAACGGAATTTCTGAAGCCTAAATTGTCTATTTTCGAAAAACGAAGAAAATGGCGCTGGAAACGTATTTTTCTGAGGTCGGTTACTATTTTAAAAGTCTGTTTTCATGACAGCAGCTAAGGCTGAGTTTTACTTCAGTAAAATGGGTCATACGTTTTCAGTCACAACTTGAAATCTAAACCGAACCAGCCCCTGAAATTTTTACCAAAGATGGTCACTGATGTATTTGTGACCCCCCAACTGGAATTTCGACAAACGGACTTACGAGGAATTTTAAATGAATTATTTCGTAGACTGTGATCAGAATGTAACAAATCTGATCACAGCTAGGTAAATGATTTTCTATAAATTACTGATAATGAACTAGACCCCGATATTTTTACACAATAAATTGTGGGTCGATTAGGACGTTCCGTAAAAATTTGGGAATTTTTGGAATAAGTTAAGTATTTTATTTACTCGTCCGAAAACAGTGCAGTTTTTCAGATATTAAAACTGAAACGACAAAGGTAGTGTTTTGCGTGTCAAAACGTATTGGTTGATTGTTGATGATCATGGGTTGATTTCAAAAAGAAAACGATGTGTGTATTAGCACGGACACTCCCGTTTTTAGGGGAAACTCTGGCGAATTTTTCTAAAAAAATACCAAGACTTAGAAAAATTATTTTTCTAACACGTATGTTTAACTTTATTTCTCGGAAGTAAACCTCGCCATGAGTTTTGACACCAAACTTCAAAGTGTCGGAAATGAGACTTAAATATATATTTATATCGTCAATACTCTAAGTCACCGAATACATAATACATGTACGAATACCCCATCCTTGGGAAGGAATCTATTTATACGATAATTAAGAAGTATAAACACGAAATAGTTGTCTAACTATTTCCCCAAGAACGTTAAAACTCTAATCTAAGGCACGGCCGTTCGTCTAATAGATATTAGCACGTTGTAGGTTGTCGTGTTGCAGACCGAGTTTGAGTTGCTGTTATCGAGGACGCATTACAGTGAGTTCATGTCCCCCTTTTCTCTTAACTGTTTTCAGTTTTAAACTGCGGGGGTGAAATACATGTTACTATGATTACGAGTACTTTTACACATGGTATGTTTAGCGTAAGGAGGGTTACTACTTAGATCATGTGAGTGGGTAGGCGCAACTTGGGATCATTAATCCTCATTGTAGGACCGAGGGACAGGAGCGGTAGATCTATCTGGGTGTAGCGAGCCCAGCCCCAGGCCAAACAGAACGGACCTCGGGGTGACTTTGTGCCCGACGCATAAATCCGCTAGGTTTGAGTCTTCCTACTTGCACTTCACACATATCAATGGCCTTGCAAACCATTGGTGATCTCTTTATTTCCTTATTTGCTACATACCAGGGTTTTTATACTTACAAGGGTTTTACATACTCACTTACACATGAACTCGCTCAACATTTTATTGATTTTTCCAACTTACATGTATTTCAGGGAACTAAGGATCTGGCACGGTATGCTACGTTTTCCCGCTGCATTAGAGTTACAGGATCATCCACGTTTAGGGATTGCGACTTTTACCTGGACGATTCGCAAATCTTAAACAGTGTTTATGTTATATTTGTGGTTGCATCTTAAGAACAATGTTTTTATGTTATTAGGTTGTAATTTTCGTTGCATGTGTCAACGCATTAAGACAATGTTGTGGTATTTTACTTTTCAAACTTAATTCAATGGATGATCTGCATGGTTTTATTTTCATATAGCTTTGTTATGATTAAGCTATGGTATTAAGAAGTCACACCAAATAAACCCACGCTTCCGCAAAGCCAGGGTGTGACAGTTTAGGCATCATTTTCTTGCACTTTGAGCCCTCCAAATTGATGTTTAAGGGCCTTAAGACATATACCCATTTTGTTAAGTCCCCGGTTAACATTATTGTTACCCGAAAAGTCCTAACTTCCAACGTTTACGCTTTAACCCTTCGCACACGAATTTGATCATAACTTTCTCATACGATAACGAAACTTTATGAAATTTAAATCGTGCATTCTAGTGAGCATAATTAACCGTTACAAAGCTTCGGGTTTGTCAAAAGGTCACTCAGAGGTATAACTTAAACATGTTGACACATTTAGCCCCTGTAGTTTGTAATCTCTCACTTTTAGCTTCGTATGATCCATGATTTATTCGTTTGAAGGTATGAGCATCTTGTAGGCTTAATATACAATATATTTATTCACTGTTGACATTTAGAATACGTGTATCCACATACTTTCCATGATTGTCAACTTTAGTCCTTCTATAATATTCTTTCACACGTTTAAACATTTGACACGTGTCTACACATTATAGGACGTGAATTTTCGAGGTGTTACAACAAGGTCACATAAACACATAGGCACGTGGAGCACATAATCACATAACACCTAAGCATGTAAAGCACAGAAGCAAGGGAGCACTTACGCATTTAATCACTAGAGGCAGTCAGGAAACAGAAACCTATTATTCAAGTTTGCGATCGTTCGAGAATAACGTAGTACAAGCGTATATCGTAGTATGAAGTCGCCCATAGTTCAACGATTTGTTAATGTTTTAGGGTAGAAATGCAGTGCGAGTCGTGTGTGTCGATCGAAGTGAAAGCGAAATCGAGTAAATTTTAAACACTTAAACAGGTAAACACACATATAAACTCATAAAATTGACGAATCATCAGAGTCAGCAGTTGCATGCTCAGAATCAAAACACGTAAAAATCGAGAGATAGACTGTCTGCGGCTAGTAGACTTCGACTAACCAAAGTGATTCTACTATTCACAAGGACTTGTCGTCTACGTTTGACCTTCAGGACTGTGTCCTTGCCTCGATTCTTGGGCGTCTGACACACATCCCGTTAGTCATGTCGTGACTTCAGGTCGTTGGAGTCCGTCGAGACTTTGGTGGGAGTTTGTAAAATGTGCGGAACAAGTCGTCAAGGTTAGGGTCTCACCCCTAGCTCAACAACTCCGTCCCTATTTTTGATAAAATAGAGGAGATTATTCATCAAAATATGGATTTCACTCCTAAATTGGTATAATTCCCCCGTTAAACAAGCGTTCGTTATTGAAAAAAAAAAGAAGAAATCATTGATAAGTTGATAAGACAGCACTGATTCAAGCAATTTAGTCGGGAGTCCGTGGTTTTCACACCTAATCTCGACTTTATCGCCTATTTATAGCTGTTAATTAGAGTGTAGTGATAGTGTAGCATGAGCGAGAATAGCGAGGAAATAAGCTCGTACATAATCCTTACTGGTTATGCACAAGTCGGTCTGTTGGTTCCTAACTATAGACTAGGTTTCTAAGACGTTGACCCGGACTAGGTCGAGTCTTGCCTAATTCCCTATAATTATGGCTCTGATACCAATCTGTCACACCCCAATCGATGGCGGAAACATCGGGGCATGGCACTGAGCGAAACAGATTGTCCAGAAGTTTTCATAACAATTATCAATACTATTTAATTTAAATAATACGTCCCATACCGTATCTCAAACAGTAAAACAATTATTACAGACAAAAATCCAGGCAAATATTTTGTTCCGACAACTCAGATTTAAAATAGTCAGCAATTGTTTATCTGCTTCTAGAGACCCTTAGTTTGACCACTACAGACAACTATTTGTTGGGCTCTAAAGCTTTATTCTAGCTTCAAATTCCTACCAAGTGTGCGTCCTAGGCACCTGTCACATACGTTAAAATAAAGTCAATACATAAAATGTAAAGGTGAGCATACAAGTTTGATAATAGCATATAGAGTTCGAATTCGTTTACGCATAACCAGCACGTACACATAGAGAAATGAAGCACGTTGGTTATCGACATAGATCCATCGATACCAATGATAGCGGGTTGACTGCCCGAGGCAGTACGCAATACATGTTTACCATCGTAATCCATGCAAGTAATTGTCCTTAACAACCCCCGTATGAACAGATGCTGAGTCCAAACTATAGTACTATCGTTGCTAAGGTAGGTAGACAGCATTCCATGTGTAAACATAACAAACAAGCATTCATAAGCCACGTATAACATGCATTAACGGTTAGCATTCTAAAAGTATTGAGTAGTGTGTTTGATGTGATTTGAATAGTTGTAAAGTATGTAACACCCAAAAGTGCTTAAAGCAAAAAGGGATCGAGTATACTCACAGCGGTTAGTGGATTGAAGGGAGCGCTTAGCGAGTAAGGTTAGCCTGAATAGATTCGATAGTATAACGATAAGTGACGTTTTACACGTCAAATGGCGCGAAGTGTAAACGGGTCAGATGGTGGTTCGATCGGATGGTAATCCGATCGGACAGCAATCCGTGCGGATAACAATCCGTTCGGATGGTCATCCGGTCGGACAGCTTGTCCGGTCGGATGACGATTCGAGTTGATTGTTTCATCCTATAAGAAGAATGTGTTTGTGTATGATGGCTTGACTTTTGAAGTTTTCATTGTAGCATTTTGAAACATTGAAGTATCTCTACCCATCAAGTCGATCGATCGGATGGTGAGTCGTGCGGATGACAATCCGTTCGGATGGTCATCCGGTCGGACAGTGGTCCGGTCGGACGGCAACTTAGTGGTGAGATTACTTAGTGAAGGCGAGTTCACAGCAGAAGTGTCACTCGATCGGATGTCCATCCGATCGGGTGGCAACCCTGTTAATGAACATGTTGAAAATTGTTTAAGTCTTTAAAGTCTTAGTATCTCATGATCCGAAGAGTAATCCAGTCAGATGGTCGTCCGATCGGATTGCAATTCGTTCAATACTTAAACTTCAGATAAGAGTGTTTAAGTGTGGGTCCCAAGTGTGATCCGTTCGGATAACCTATCCATTCGGACAGCAGTCCGGTCGGACAGCATTCCGTTCCGATTGTTCCGTTCGTCTTACACTTGGTCATTTTGGTCGTTTTATCGAGACGTTGGGACAACGTGTTAACCAACAGAACCCCGTTTCGACCCAAGTGACCAGACCGACCAGGAATCACCCTAGTTCGGCTAGTTACCGGCTCAGGACGGTTGTTCTTGTTTAACCGAAATCGGTGGTCTCATGAGTAGAATCCAGACCTTAGACTAGTACAACACTATGGACGAGTAGGAGACTAGAACCGGGTCCGATTCTATCGGTTTTGAGTGTAATGAGAGTAAAAGAGTTGAAAGAAAGTTAGGAACCATCTTTCAATCCTTTTTCACCACTCTTGTGTCGAGATCTTTACAAGATCTTTGTGTTTGCGTGGAAATCGGTTAGTTCTCGGTTGTTCTTGGTGGATTAAAGTCAAAACATGAAGTTCTTGAAGGACTCATGATGACGTCACCCTTGAACACCCGAAATCTAATGATTTCACGGTTAAAAGTTAAGATTTAAAAGATAGAAAGGTGTAGGAGTGCGTGTAGATCAAGAAAGTACAAGATTCAGGACGAGATCTTACCTGGATTGAGAGAAATCGAAGAAAAGGTGGGGAGCACGAGTGGTTCGGACAGAGAGTTTCCATAAATGGAAAGGATGGCAATGACAGGGGTATTTATAGGATTCCAAAAGAGGAAAGGGTTGTCCGATCGGATGGTTCATCCTGGTCGTATGACACCTGACCTGTGACATAGTGGCTATCCGGTCGGATGGCTATCCGGCCGGATGGCACTTGGTTCGATTGTTCGACACGACGATTTTTGGCGTTTCGATTTCGATTGCGAGTGGTTCGATACGATAGGGTTTCCTAGTCAAATTACTTTTAGTCCTAACTACTAATTCGTATAGTTCGATTGCGTTTCGAGTTTCGATTGAGTTCGATTGATTTCCACAACATATATATATATAATTAAACATGCACAGATAACACGTAAGGCACACACACACGTATAACAATAATTTAAATATGTAGCTCGAGTTGTGATTCGTTGTCGATTCGATTAGCATAGCTTGATTATCAGTTGATTAAATTTATCGCATTGTTACTTCCTATGGTTCACAGTCGTAAGTCGGTTAGATAGCGATTAACATACGTCGGTTATTGTCATTAACAACACTTACTCCACATAATACAATCAAAATAAGGAAATTTCTATAAATCAAATTCTTATTATCGGTCGTTGACTTCGACCTTGACTTTGACTTTGACTTGTGATAACACGGGGTGTTACACTCTCCCACTTCCACATGGGGATCGGTGGTTGTTCGAGCAAGCCAGAGGGTCTTTTCATGCCGGGCCACCAGTATTTGTAACGAAGGTCCTGGTACATTTTGTCGGCACCGGGATGAATAGAATACCAGAATTTATGGGCTTCGTCCATCAAGATTTTTCGCAAATTGGTTCGTTTGGGAATCCAAATTCGGTCCAGAAAGTGGAATATCCCGTTCGATTTGCTCACAAGCTGGGCTCCATCGTGGTAGATTCTTTCCTTCTTCAGTGTGCGTTCATTAAAACATGCATGCTGAGCTTCGCGAATGAGGGTTTCGAGGTCGTATTGGTTTTGAACATTACGAGTGCTAAGCAGGTAGCTCCGTCTGCTGAGTGCGTCGGCAACAACATTTGCTTTGCCTGGGTGATAACGAATCTCACAGTCGTAATCGTTGAGAAGTTCTACCTATCGGCGTTGACACATATTAAGTACCTTCTGATTAAAGATATGTTGTAGGCTCCTATGATCGGTGAAGATCGTACACTTGGTACCGTACAGGTAATGTCGCCAAATCTTTAACGCAAAAACAACTGCGTCTAGCTCGACGTCATGGGTTGTATAGTTCTTCTCGTGGATTTTGAGCTGACGAGATGCGTACGCTATAACCTTGTCCCGCTGCATAAGGACACAACCAAGACCAAGGTTGGAAGCATCACAATAGACAATGAAATCGTTGTTTTCGTCGGGCAATGTGAGAACAGGAGCATTGCAGAGCTTATGCTTGAGGGTTCGAAAGGCAGACTCTTGTTCAGTTCCCCAAACAAAAGGCTTGTCTTTATGCATGAGAGCGGTAAGTGGCACAGCGATCTTTGAGAATAGCCCGCCAGTCCGAGAAAAGAACGGACTTCAGATGGGTTCTTAGGCGTAATCCAACTCTTAACAGCTTCAATCTTCGCAGGATCGACGTGAATACCTTGACTATTAACAATGTGACCCAGAAACTGAACTTCCTCCAACCAGAATTCACACTTGGAGAATTTGGCCTAGAGTTGGTTCCCCTGGAGTAGCTCGAGAACCAAACGTAGATGTTGCGCATGTTCGGATTTTGATTTGGAATAGATCAAGACATCGTCGATGAATACGATGACGAAACGGTCGAGATATGGTTTACACATGCGATTCATCAGATCCATGAAAACCGCAGGTGCGTTGGTTAAACAAAAGGGCATAACAACGAATTCGTAGTGGCCATATCGAGTGCGAAACGCGGTTTTAGGTATATCCTCCTCTTGAATACGTAGTTGGTGATATCCTGAGCGTAGATCGATCTTCGAGAAGCATGTAGCACCTTGTAACTGATCAAACAAATCATCAATGTGGGGTAGGGGATAGCGGTTCTTGATAGTTAGCTTATTCAATTCCCGGTAGTCGATGCACATCTGGATCGACCCATCCTTTTTTTTGATGAAAAGGATTGGCGCGCCCCAAGGAGAGGTGCTCGGGCGAACGAAGCCTTTCTCAAGTAATTCCTGGAGTTGGTTCGAGAGTTCGCGCATTTCGGATGGCGCGAGTTGGTAGGGAGCTTTGGCAATAGGGTTGGCTCCAGGAATGAGGTCGATATGGAAGTCGATATCACGACTTGGCGGTAGTCCGGGAAGATCCTCTGGAAAAACATTAGGAAATTCTCGAACCACAGGAACGTCTTTCACTTCCTTCTTCTCTTTCTTTTCTTTCTCGGCTACTACAATATTAGCCAAGAAAGCCCTGTATTCCTTGCGGAGATACTTGCTAGCTTGAACACATGACAGGAGCTTGAGACCTTTCGAAGTAGTATCACCGTACACACACAATAGATCACCATTCGCCAGCGAGAATCGAATCATCTTGTCGAAGCACACAACTTCAGCATGGTTTTCACGAAGAAAGTCCATGCCTACTATGATGTCAAAACTTCCGAGTTGCATCGGAATGAGGTCGATTGGAAAGATGTGATTGTTGAGATCAAGAGTACAATTACGAAGAACAGAATTGACGGCAACAGTTCTTTCGGTAGCGACTTCAACATCGAATGTCGAGGAGAGTTGGGAGCGTTTACGACTAAGGAGTTTCTCGAATTCGAACGACACAAAGTAATTATCGGCTCCAGTATCAAACAAACAAGAAGCATAAATACCATTCACAAGGAACGTACCATTGACCACGTTGTTGTCGGCTTGGGCTTGACGCACGTTGATGTTGAAAGTTTTGGCGCGTGCGGCCTGTTGTTGTTGTTGCTGCTGTTGTTGCTGGTGCTGCTGCTGCTGTTGAGGCTGCTGCTGCTGGGGCTCTTGTTTCACAACCCTGTTCGGGCACATGTTGGCGAAATGGTTAGGATCGCCACATGCGAAGCAGGCTTTGGCTTTGACCGCGGGTGCCGAAGGAGCTTGTTGACCCTGAGGGGCGGTGAGTAGAGCTTGATGAGCAGGAGCTTGTCGAACACGGCAGTTGGTAGTAAAATGGCCGTACATATTGCAATGAGCACAAAAAGGCAAGTAATGGCAGTCGGGTGATGGTAGGTACAAGTAGGGCAGAGTGGGTGTGGCCTAGTGTATGCACGCTTTGAAGGCGGTGCATTAGCCACAGGCGCCGCTACTTGACGCTGTTGGGCTGGTACAGCTTGAATTGGTGCAGCAGTGATCACACAGTTCTTGTTGCTGGAGTTGTTCTTTCTCTTGTTCTTCCTCTTGTTGCTCGATGAGGTGGTGGTTTTAGCAGTTGGTGCAGTGGTGGTAGCTTGATGCAGGTGCTTTGAAGTTTTATCCCAGACACCGGCCTTGACCCGCTTGTCGTTGATTTCAGCGGCCAGTAGATAAGTTTCTTCGATCGTCGTAGTCTTAGCCGCTTGCACGAAATCAGCAACACAGTCAGGCAGGGCTCGGATATACTTCTTGATTGCCATATCTGGAGTCTTGACCTTATCGGGACAAATGATGCTGAGCTGTTTGAAGCGAGCAGTGAGCGCAGCATTTTCACCATCCTTTTGTTGTATGTGCCAAAATTCATCCTCTAGCTTCTGACGTTCATGAGGAGGCCAGAATTCTTCCAGCATGACTTTCTTGAGCTCGTCCCACGACAGACCATAGGCTGCATCGTTCCCTCACTTGTTCCTCTCGGCCGTCCACCAGTCTAGTGCACGGGACTGGAAAACGCCGGTAGCATTCAGAGTTCGGAGGTCATCGGGGCAACCACTCTGTCGTAGAGTGACCTCAATGGAATCAAACCATTGGAATAGTGCAGTAGGACCTCCCTCGCCAGTGAATTCTTTTGGCCCACATGACTTGAATTGCTTAAAATTGAAGGCCTTGGTGGTAGCTTTAGGAGCTTCGGTTCTCGATTCCTCAGACGACTTGCTGGCGTTCTCATAAACATCACTCACAGCCTTTGCTACACTTTTAGCGATGATGGCAGCAAGGCGTTTGTCTCTCTTTTCTTGACGAGAAAGTAAGGGATGACGGGATCTAGATGACATTGTCTGCAACAGACATCGTCATAGGACTCAACACATTGTATTCGAATCTCACCCCACACGTCTACTACTTACTAAAGCTTAGGAACACGCAATGTAACATGTATCACATAAACTCATAGGCACATAATCACAGACTCATATAAACACAGAAGCACATAAGCACGTAGGGCACAGAATCACAGAAGTACCTAATCATGTAGTCACAAGAGGCAGTCAAAATACAGAAACCTATCATTCACAGTTCGCGAGTGTTCGAATATAGCGATCGCGTTTGATATATCGAGTCGTGTAGTATAAACGTATAACATAGCATGAGGTCGTCCACAATTTAGCGATTTGTTAGCGTATTGAGATAGAAGTGCAATGCGAGTCGTGCGTGTCGATCGAAGTGAAGACAAAATCGAGTAAATCTCCAAAATTTAAACACATAAACAGGTAACCACATATATAAAAATCGAGAAGTAGATTGTCTGCGGCTAGTAGACTTCGACTAACCAAAGTGATTCGACTATTCGCAAGGATCCGTTGTGCACGTTCGACCGTCAGGACTATGCCTTTGCCTCGATTCTTGGGCGTTTGGCACACATCCCGCTAGTCATATTGTGACTTCAGGTCGTTGGAGTCCATCGAGACTTTGGTGAGAGTTTGTAAAATGAACGGAACAAGTCGTCAAGGTTAGGGTCTCACCCCTAGCTTAACAACTTCGTCCCTGTTTTAATAAAATAGAGGAGATTATTCATCAAAATATGGATTTCACTCCTGATTTGGCATAATTCTCCCCGTTTGTAGATAAAATGCGGGTTGTTCGAGCAACTTTAGTCGAGAGTTTGCGGTTTTCACACCTATTCTCGACTTTATTGCCCATTCATAATTGAAAATTCGAGTGCAGTGATAGTGTAGCATAAGCGAGAGTAGTGAGAAATAAGCTCGTACTTAGTCCCTACTGGATGTACTCAAGTCGGTCTGATGGTTCCTAACTATAGACTAGGTATCTAAGACATCGACCCGGACTAGGTCGTGTCTTGCCTAATTCCCTATAGTTATGGCTCTGATACCAATCTGTCACACCCCAACCGATGGCGGAATCATCGGGGCATGGCACTGAGCGAAACAGATTGTCCAGAAGTTTCCATAACAATTATCATTACCATTCAATTTAAAATAACATGTCCCATACCATGTTTCAAACAGCAAACAAATTATTACAAATAAAATCTAGGCAAATAATTATGTTCCGACAACTCATATTTATACATAGATAGTTTATTTATTGGTTTCTAGGACCTCTTTTCCTAGCTTCGATTTCATCACTGCGCAGAGAGCATCCTAGACCTTTCCTAGCCTCGATTTCACAGTGAGCTAGGCATACAAACAACTTAAGCACCTGTCACATACGTTAAAATAAAGTCAATACATATAATGTAAAGGTGAGCATACAAGTTTGATAATAGCATATAGAGTTCGAATTCGTTTACGCATAACCAGCACGTACACATAGTGAAATGAAGCATGTTAGTTATCGACATAGATTCATCGATACCAATGACTGCGGGTTGACTGCCCGAGGCAGTTCGCAATACATGATTACCACCGTAATCCATGCAAGTAATTGTCCTTAACAACCTCCGTGTGAACGGGTGCTGAGTCCAAACTATAGTACTATTGTTGCTAAGGCAGGTAGACAACATTCCATGTGTAAAC
Source organism: Helianthus tuberosus (assembly GCA_030545235.1). Lineage (NCBI taxonomy): Eukaryota > Viridiplantae > Streptophyta > Magnoliopsida > Asterales > Asteraceae > Helianthus > Helianthus tuberosus. The sequence continues at coordinate 177,176,794 of CM060365.1, read as the reverse complement.
ATAACAAACAAGCATTCATAAGCCACGTACAACATGCATTCACGGTTAGCGTTCAAATAGTATTGAGTAGTGTGTTTGATGTGATTTGAATAGTTGTAACGTATGTAACACCCAAAAGTGCATAAAGCAAAAAGGGGTCGAGTATACTCACAACGGTTGATGGATTGAAGGGAGCGCTTAGCGAGTAAAGTTAGCCTGAATGGATTGATAGCATAATAATAAGCGGCGCGTAAAACGGAAAACAAGTGTTGGAGAGTCGGACAGCTGGTCGATCGGACGGTAGTTCGATCGGACGGCTGACCGTTCGGTTGACAGTCCGCTCGGACCGCTGTCCGGTCGGTCGGTAGGCCGATCGGATGGTTGTTCGAGTGGATTGTTTCTTCCTTTGAGAAGGATGTGTTTGTGTATGATGGTTTGACTTTTGAAGTTTTTGTTGTAGCATTTGAAAACATTGAAGTACCTTTACCCTTCAGGTCGGTCGATCGGACGGCTGTGCGATCGGCCGGCAACCCGATCGGTTAGGTATTTTAATGAATTGTAGTGATTTGCTTTGGATCGGACAGGTGTTCGATCTGACAGGTCAACAAGTCAAAAACTTAATGATTTGCTGACCGATCAGTTGGCAAGTCAACAACAGTCCACAACTTTAAATGAAATGCAAGGTATGGTGCAGTGGATCGGATAACTGATCGATCATGAACAACCATGACAAATTCTTAGCAAGGTGTCACCTGATCGGACGGCTGTTCGATCGGGTGGCACTCCTAGTGCATCGAACATGTTGAAAAATCGATTAAGTGTTGAAGTATAGTATCTCATGATCCGAAGAGTAATCCGATCGGATAGTAGTCCGATCGAACAACAGTTCGTTCAATACTAGTCTTCAAAATAAATTGATTAAGTGTGGGACCATATGTTAACCGATCGGCTGGCCAGTCGATCGGCTGACTGTCCGATCGGCTGGCTGTCCGTTCGGACTGCAGTCCGATCGGTCAGCACCCTGACCTGATCAGCCTATTCGTCTAACACTTGGTTGTTATGTTTTTTTTGTCATTTTATTGAGGTATTTTGGCAACGAGTCGAACCATAGATCCCTCGTCCTTACTTGGTTCCGCTGGTCGGACAGGAATCACCCAAATCCGGCTGGTGAACTGTTCGGAACGGAGTTTATCGTTTAACTCGAAATCGGTTAACCTCGTGGATAGAATCCGGATCTTGAGCCATGCAACCACCGGAGTGATTTGTAAGCCGGCACAGGCTCCGTTTCTATCGGTTTGAAGGCATTGAGTGAAAAAGAGTTGAAAGAAAGTAGGAAAATCCATCTTTCAATCCTTTTCACCGGGTATATGTTTATATCTATGTAAGATCTTTGTTTGTTTATGTGGAAATTGGCTAGATACAAGTTATTCTTGGTGGGTTGAGGCCAAAACATGAAGTTCTTTAAGAACCCATGATGACATCATCCTAGAACACTTGAATCTTGATGATTTCACGGTTAAAAGTTAAGATTTGAAAGATAGAAAGGTGTAGGAGTGCGTGTAGATTAAGAAAGTACAAGGTTTAGGACGAAATCTTATCGGAATCGAGAGGAATCTGAGAAAAGGATGAACTAAGCGTGCTGGTCGAACAGAGGTTTCCAAAAGTGGAAATGATGACAATGACAGGGGTATTTATAGGATGCCAAAAGGGGAAAGTGCTGGTCGGTCGGCCAGGCAGCTCGATCGGACAGCCTGTCCGATCAGACATCAGTCCGATCGGTTGGCTGTTCGATCGGCTGGTAGCCTGATCGATCAGCTGCACGTTTCGAGTGTTTGGTGCGACGATTTTTGATATTTCGATTTCGGTTGCGAGCGGTTCGATACGATAGGGTTTCCTAGACAAAGTACTTTTAATCCCAACCACTCATATCTTGCGCTATCCTTTCTCCACTAATTATCATAGTTCGATTGTGATTCGAGTTCGATGTCGATTGAGTTCGATTGCATTTTGAGTTCGATTGCGCTTCGATTGATTACCACAACATAACATAACATAAATAAACATGCACAGGTAACACGTAAGGCACACATATACACGTATAACAGTAACTAAAATGCGTAGTTCAAGTTGAGATTCGATTCAATGTCGATTTGATTAGCATACTTTGATTATCATTTCGTTAACTTTATCGCATTGTTACTTCCTACAGTTCACAGTCGTAAGTCGATTAGATGGCGATTGTAATACGTCGATTGTTGTAATTATTGACACTTACTCCACATAATACAACTAAATTAAACACATAAAAGAAATTCTCTACAAGTCGCGTTGCGCGAAATTGGTCATTGACTTGACCTCGACTTTGACTTTGACTTCCCGAAAACACGGGGTGTTACAAACAGTAACTACAATGATTCAAAAAGTGAACGGTCATGCACTTTAGTGGCACGACCGTGCGATCGCTAAATGTTATAAAAAACGTGCAGAAACATTCTGTTCGTAAATCTGAACATTTTGGGAGCTCTTCAGGCGATTTTCAGGCTCCGGAGGCATTAGCTTTCACCCGGATTCAAGCCACATTGTGCCGTTTAGGTCCGTTATCTTCAGGATTCTTAATCTAGTGCTTGTTTATGGTTTGGTTTTCTAATCTTTCCATAATTTTGTTAATGTTTCAAGCATTTAGATTAATGTTTATGTATTATTGTAGCCTTTGGGCAAAAACATTACAATCCCTTGCTTAATTATAACCATTAGTATGTTAATTTTGTTTGTAATAACACTTGGAAGTATTTTTCTATGTTAATCTTTGATTATTAGTTTGCAACCTTGTTATTGATGTTGATTTCTTGATTATAAGTAATTATGTTGGATGATTAGTATTTGGTTAGTTGAGATAGTTGAAAGATGAAGCTTAATTAATGATGTATTAGTAAACTTTGAACATGCTTAACTTGTTTAAAATGTGTGCACCATGATACTAGAAATGGTTAGTGGTTTAATAAAATGTAATTATTGTTAATCAAGAAAGCTTTTCGTCACGTAAGGACCTTAACGGGTTAAACGGTGTTGTTATGAATTCTTTCCATGAATTGTTAGCTTAGTTAGTAGTTTAGGCCAAAATTGCTATCTTGGTGAATTTATATGCAAGATTCGTAAAATGAACTCGGTTGTGATTTAATCTAGTTTATGCTTATCTTGGTGGTTGCATTGTGTTTATCGGTGTCACTTTCCTTGATTAAGTGAGGTTAGAAAACTCCTAACGGATGACTAACTTATTTTTAAGAGATTTTCGTAGACATTTATCAATTGCACGTTAAAGAACAATTTTAGGTGGTTAAAGTGTGTTTATCGTTTTAGCTTTCCGAATGATTGTCATGCTAGGATTCCCGAAAGGGATACTAATTGTCTTGAAAATGGAGAATTGACCAAATGTTTCTAGTGACAAAACCGACTTAGTTGACATGCTTTGGTTGTGTATAAAGCAAGGCTATTTATCTATTTTCATATTTAAAGTCTATTATGTTCTTATTAGTATTTGTTTATGCTTATTTTAGTTTTTATAAAATCAAACAACTTATCCTTCTTCCGTTGATTTAATGACAAAGGTCTAGTATTATTCCTCCGCCCACTTCCTTGGATCGATACTTGGTTCTTACCGATACTTTACTACATATATGACGGGGTACACTTGCCTCTTTCGTGTGTGTTTTGATGTTGAAGTATAAATCACTTTTATAAATTTAAAACCGAATCGTGTGTTTATTCATTATAAAAATATGTATATACGCGCACACGTCAAGTTTTTGGCGTCGTTGCCGGGGAAATGGCGAGCTTTAGGAACGACCCGAGTCATTGTTTTATCGGTGTATATACTTGTTAATATTTGTGAATATTTTCTTGATTATTTATTCGTTTATTTATTTGTTAATATTTCTTGTTTTTAATTCGATTTATTCATTTTCTTGATTTATTTTGTACACCTGTAATTTTTTTATTCCATTTGTTTGTTTGAATTCGAACTCATATTCATTTATTCTTTGAGTTTTTGGCTCCAAAAAATCATTTTTACACTAGCCGATTCGATTATTTTTATTGCCTTAATTTTTATAAAATTTCGGGCCCATTTTCGGATTTTTATAAAATTTTCAGCCCATTTAAAATAATATTCTGTTTCATTTCAGCAAAAAAATAAATAAATAAAATAAACCAGCATTATTATATTAATAAAATATTCATCGTGTCAATTTTTCGTTTGCAGGCTTATGTCCTCAACCCTCGCTCCCGATCCTCTTGAGCCGTCAGACGACCCCAGCGTGATCTGAGGAGGCGTATTCGTGATAGATCCCGCGCGGTAGCGCTGCTACTCGCAGGTGGTACCCGCTGAAGCCGAGGGCTCAGGGGCAGCAGGAAACGCAATCATGGCGGACGACGAGCGACCTTTGAATGATTCGAATCAGCCCGGAGGGGCAGGCCTGGAGCCGAGTATCCTACAACCCACTATAGATGCACCTACTTTTGAAATTAAATATAGTATTATTAATATGGTGCAGAATTCGGTGCAGTTTGACGGGCGTGAGCATGAGGATCCCGGAAGACATATCGCTGCTTTTCTCGCAGTCTGTTCGACGTTTAGGATTAGGGGTGTTTCTGAGGATGCTGTTCGGTTGAGGTTGTTTCCATTCTCATTACGTGACAAAGCGAGAGCTTGGCTTATGTTATTTCCAGCTGGGTCCATCAGGACCTGGAATGAGTTGGCGGAGCTGTTTATGCAAAAATATTTCCACCTGAGAAAACAACCAAGATGAGAAACCAGATTGTGACATTTCGCCAGGACGAGGGGGAGTCGTTGCACGCGGCCTGGGAGTAATTTAAAGATTTGTTGATTGATGTTACACATCATGGCTTCTCCAAGAGACAGCTGGTCTTGACGTTCTATCAAGGGCTTAGTTACCACACACAGGAGAGATTAGACGTGAATGCAGGAGGCGATCTAGGAACGAAGACGCCGAATGTGGCTTATGATATCATTGAAAAAGCTGCGTTGAAATCTAGCTCGCGTCGAGAGGGAGATAGGGGTCGGGCAACATCATCATCAGCACCTCGCCCAGGAGTTCATGCTGTGGACGACTACACGGCCATTACTGCACAAATCTCAGCTCTTTCAGCGAAATTCGAGAAGTCCCAGGTAGTCGCGCAAGCTGGTTCAGGGGGTGACCAGTGTGGTGTGTCACACGAGCCTGGTGCATGCTTTCAGGGAGTCATGTATGAGGGCCACGAAGAAGTAGATTTTGTGAGTAATAAGGTGAGGCCGCAGAACAATCCCTACAACAATACCTATAACCCCGGATGGAGGAATCACCCAAATTTTGGGTGGCGAGCGAATGCGGGCAATCAAAACCCATTGGGATTTACTCAGCGCACTCCAGCGCCACAGCAGGGTCAGGGTCAGCAATTCCAGCCATACAACCAACCTTACCAGCAACGTCCATATTCGTATCAGAATCAGGGCACTGGGAGCAGTTCCCAGCAGCAGGCCTCTCAATCTAGTTCCAAGTTGGAGGATATGATGGCTCAGCTTCTTACTAGCTCCTTGAGTGAGAGTCAGTTGGCTGAAAAATGCTACCAACAAAGCGAGGATCGTTTTCTATCCCATGAGGGAGAAATGAGGAGTTACAAAGCCTCGATTCAGAATATCGAGAATCAGGTTGGTCAGCAGGCGAAGATGATGTCTAAAAGACCCCCAGGTGGTCTTCCAGGCAATACGGAGACAAACCCGCGTGGGCATGTGAATGCTGTTATGACCAGGAGTGGAAAGACTACCGGACCCGACATATCGGACTCATCACCGATCACTGGAGCGGTCCCGACTGACACACCGGACGAGGTGCAAGCCAGCTACGCCCAACAAGTACATGCAGGCTGGGTTCTCATACCTTTTTCGGGGGTATCATAATGCCTTCCCGAACTACTTCGGAGAGCCCCCACAGTTCCCATACGGGAACCCACCCGGTTATGGAGGAGCAAGCCTATCTGGCACGGGAGGAGATGCAGGTGGCGACGACGAGGAGTAGGTGGAGCTGTTAGTTGGTGGTTTTGTTATTTCAGTAGTTTATTTATCGGGTGTTCATTTTGGTTACTATTTCAAACACCCCCGGATATGTACTTTATGTTTCAGACACTCTAGTTTATTTGCTTTATGTCATGTTTGGATATTTAGTACTTTTATTTATGTAAATTATGGTTTATTTGCGTTCATATTGTTTCTGTTTTGTCTTGTCTTGCTGTGCCTTGTGACATACTTACAGATTTTGGCTATCAAATCTTGGACCAGAGCACACCACAGATACAGCTTTGAAGTCTCGTTGCATCAAAATCATCTTCAGGGGAGTATTGTTCTCCTTTATCTCTATATTTCGGGTTTCGCATTGGGGACAATGCGAAGTTCAAGTGTGGGGAGATTTGATATTCACCAATTTACACATATTTTAGTCCCCCATTTTATGTGTTTTCGGCTGTAAAACCGTTAATCGGATACTTAATCAGGTATACTTTTGTTTACATGCCTAAAACTGCATGCCAAACAAGATGATAGTGAAAACAAGGACTTTCCGGACGAAAACGACAAAGCTGCAAACATTCTGTGAAGATTCTGACCTGGGCGTTTGGCACGGTCGTGCAATGCATGGAACGACCGTGCGGATCCGACAACATAGCACAGACCGGCAGTGCACGCCAGTGCGATCAGGAGTGCAAGCCTTTCTTGGATAGGAACGATCGTGCGGATGGAGGCACTCCCGTGCAACCCCGATGACCAAGCCAACCCGGAACAGCACCACCAGTGCAGTTGCACGTGCAACCTTAACCCGGAGATGCACGATCGTGCCACCAACGGAACGGTCATGCGAGATCGAAGACTGGTCAATATCTGATGATGTTATGCGGTATGGTGAACAGTAACTCCAATGATTCAAAAAGTGAACGGTCGTGCACTTTAGTGGCACGACCGTGCGATCGCTAAATGTTATAAAAAACATGCAGAAACATTCTGTTCGTAACTCTGGACATTTTGGGAGCTCTTCAGGCGATTTTCAGGCTCCGGTGGCATTAGCTTTCACTCGGATTCAAGCCACATTGTGCCGTTTAGCTCCGTTATCTTCCGGATTCTTAATCTAGTCCTTGTTTATGGTTTGGTTTTCTAATCTTTCCATAATTTTGTTAATGTTTCAAGCATTTAGATTAATGTTTATGTATTATTGTAGCCTTTGGGCAAAAACATTACAACCCCTTGCTTAATTTTAACCATTAGTATGTTAATTTTGTTTGTAATGACACTTGGAAGTATTTTTCTATGTTAATCTTTGATGATTAGTTTGCAACCTTGTTATTGATGTTGATTTCTTGATTATAAGTAATTATGTTGGATGATTAGTATTTGGTTAGTTGAGATAGTTGAAAGATGAAGCTTAATTAATCATGTATTAGTAAACTTTGAACATGCTTAACTTGTTTAAAATGTGTGCACCATGATACTAGAAATGGTTAGTGGTTTAATAAAATGTAATTATTGTTAATCAAGAAAGCTTTTCGTCACGTAAGGACCTTAACGGGTTAAATGGTGTTGTTATGAATTATTTCCATGAATTGTTAGCTTAGTTAGTAGTTTAGGCCAAAATTGCTATCTTGGTGAATTTATATGCAAGATTCGTAAAATGAACTCGGTTGTGATTTAATCTAGTTTATGCTTATCTTGGTGGTTGCATTGTGTTTATCGGTGTCACTTTCCTTGATTAAGTGAGGTTAGAAAACTCCTAACGGATGACTAACTTATTTTTAAGAGATTTTCGTAGACATTTATCAATTGCACGTTAAAGAACAATTTTAGGTGGTTAAAGTGTGTTTATCGTTTTAGCTTTCCGAATGATTGTCATGTTAGGATTCCCGAAAGGGATACTAATTGTCTTGAAAATGGAGAATTGACCAAATGTTTCTAGTGACAAAACCGACTTAGTTGACATGCTTTGGTTGTGTATAAAGCAAGGCTATTTATCTATTTTCATATTTAAAGTCTATTATGTTCTTATTAGTATTTGTTTATGCTTATTTTAGTTTTTATAAAATCAAACAACTTATCCTTCTTCCGTTGATTTAATGACAAAGGTCTAGTATTATTCCTCCGCCCACTTCCTTGGATCGATACTTGGTTCTTACCGATACTTTACTACATATATGACGGGGTACACTTGCCTCTTTCGTGTGTGTTTTGATGTTGAAGTATAAATCACTTTTATAAATTTAAAACCGAATCGTGTGTTTATTCATTATAAAAATATGTATATACGCGCACACGTCAAGTTTTTGGCGCCGTTGCCGGGGAAATGGCGAGCTTTAGGAACGACCCGAGTCATTGTTTTATCGGTGTATATACTTGTTAATATTTGTGAATATTTTCTTGATTATTTATTCTTTTATTTATTTGTTAATATTTCTTGTTTTTAATTCGATTTATTCGTTTTCTTGATTTATTTTGTACACCTGTAAATTTTTTTATTCCATTTGTTTGTTTGAATTCGAACTCATTATTCATTTATTCTTTGAGTTTTCGGCTCCGAAAAATCATTTTTACACTAGCCGATTCGATTATTTTTATTGCTTTAATTTTTATAAAATTTCGGGCCCATTTTCGGATTTTTATAAAATTTTCAGCCCATTTAAAATAATATTCTGTTTCATTTCAGCAAAAAAAAAAACCAGCATTATTATATTAATAAAATATTCATCGTGTCAATTTTTCGTTTGCACAAGGTGTCAACCCTCTTACTCTCGATTTCTCACAATTCTTGTAAGTTTTCAACTTAAATCTTGTACATCTATCATCTACACACACTTCTTCATCATATTCTACTCGGTTCTAGTGAAGTGTCGGTCTGAGATCTGATTTCTATCAAAGAGACAACCGATTTAAGGTTGAACATGAACAACCGTCACGAACAGCTAACTGATCAAGCTGGGGTGATTCCCACTTTGATCGGATAACTTGGACTTGGCGGGGTTTCTGTTATTTAAACACGTTGTCATACCGTCTCGATCAAATCGCAAACTTTTCAAACTTAACAAACTATTCAAATTTTCAAAACGATCAGATGGTTGGACGGATTGCCGTTTGATCGGATTGCCATCCGATCGAACCGATCGAACGACAATCCGATCGGATTGCACTTGGTCGTCAACACTTAAACACTTTCAACATTTTCAAAACATATCAGTTCTAAACGAATTGCCATCCAATCGGATTGACATCCGATCGAATGACCATCCTGTTGTAAACTTGTTCTCACTGAAATGTCTCGCTGATTGGATCGCCATCCGATCAAACGAACATCTGATCGGATGACCGTTCAATCGAACGACCTGAAAGGTAGAGATACTTCTCTGATTTTAAAATGCTACAATGAAAACTTCAAAGCCATCATACACAAACACATCCTACCCAAACGAATGTCAATCCGACCGAATGGCCATCCGACTGGATGACCATTCATCAGGATTGTCATTCAATCGAATGACCATCCGTTCGGATTGTCATCTGATCGGATGACCATTCGTCACTCTGTTACTTTTCCTCGTTTAACGCGCCGTTCATCGCCTATGCTACCATTCTGTAATCAGGCTAACTTTCCAAGCGCTCCATTCAATCCAAGACGGTGTTTAGTTATTAAACGCTATCTGTGAGTATACTCAAACCCTTTTTGCTTTAACGCACTTTTGGGTGTTTCATACGTTACTTATTCAAATCACAATCGACACACAACGCAAACACTTTTATACGCTGACCGTTATTGCATGTATACGTGTTACTCGATGAATGCTTGTATGTTATGTTTACACAGTGAATTGTTGCCTGACACCTTAGCAACGATAGTACTATAGTTTAGACTCGGCACCTGTCGTGGACAGGGGTTGTTAAGGGCTTTACTTCACGTGTCCCAATGGGGATATGTGTTGCGCATTCTACAACTCGCAGTCACGTTTGTGCATATTTCATTGTCGATAACCTACTAGCTTCACATTACTACATGTTACATGCTGGTTATGCGTAAACGTTTTCGCTACTTACTATACTATTAAACTTGTATGCTCACCTTTACACTATGTGTATTGATGCTATTTAACGTATGTGACAGGTGTTTGAATGCTTAGGATGCTTTGCTTGCTTCCATGGAATCGAGCTTAGGAGAGTCTAGAAACAAACAAAAACTATTTATAATTTGAGTTGTCGGAACAATGATTTGCCTTGAGATATTTGGTCTGTAATAACTGTTTTACTTTGGTATGTTATGGTATGGTATGGGACATAATATTAAATATCTGGTAATTTAGTTGTTATGGATTTCTCCTGGACAATCTGTTTCGCTCAGTGCCTCACCCCGATGTTTCCGCCATCGGTTGGGGTGTGACAATGGGGTGCTGGGACTCTAGGGATTTCGGTTGGGTCAAAAGCAGGTAGGGGAATCTGGTCTCCTGGGTTAGGTTCGATTTCCATGGGTTGAGTTGGGAATAAGGGTAGTGCCTGTGGTGCTATGATTTGTTCTAAATTTGGGTCTGCGGCTGTGGTAGCTAGTATGTGGAAATTGGCCAGTCGTCTATTGATTATATCGTGAGTCTGGGCATTCATCTCCCTATTCGTAGCTGCTAAAGTGTAAGACCCTTAAACCATTTGATAACTTATATGATATATATATATATCGCATTTAAAGTATCTTTTACCAAATATCCACAAAACGATAATTTACATGGATTTTTAAACCTTTCAAACAAAGCAATTTCTAGTTATTACACATAAGTTTTGTTCCAAAAGAAACTATTGTAATTGTGGAAGCTTTGACATTTGTGTGTGTTCGAACCTTGAATGCACTTGATCATCATCCGCAAGTTGTTATCATCACCTATGACCCAAAAATTTTCAAAACATTAGTCATTGATGTTTATAATGTGAATTAGCAAGTCCTAATGTCAAACCACATAAAAAAACATTTTTCAAGATTTGGGTCTCGGTCGCGGGGCGCGACAGATGAAGGCCCTAGCCTTCGCGGGGAGCGAAGGCCGTCGCGTGTCATGATGTCTTCCTGGGTCACCGTCGCGTATCGCGACGCATCTCTTTTCCCCGCGGGTTTGGTTTGCAAACCTGCATTTCCCAGCTATGTGCCATTTTACAAAAACTATCATAACTTACTCGTTTCTAGTCCGATTTGGGTCAAGTTTCTTTCTACGTGTCCGTAATCAGATTGTCTATAACATGGAATAAAAATCCAATATACAACTGAACAATTTTTCTTACTTTGAGCTCTCGGTTTAAAGGAGGCTTTTCCTAATTATTTGACCCGTTCAATAAATGAACCATAGAGTTTACTTATGAACTCAAAACAACTATAAGAGCTTACCTATCAACATACCTATATGTTGATGACACGTTTTATTAAAACTCAAGTGCTATTAACAAAGTAATTACATCTAAATCACCCTGTTTATCCAAATTAGCAACATTAATCGCTTTAACTTACCAGCATCAATACTTTGATGATTTTGACCCGTTTGATTTCACTAGCTAAATCCATCGCCTTTTTAGAATCAAACATGTAGTATTCGAGTCAAATTGACTCGTTTAAACTTTTAAGTGGAATCCACCACTTTCATTATTTATACATTGTTGAAGTTTCTACATATTCTTGTTTGATTATTACAACGAAATCCTCCGTTTTAGTAATATCCAAACATGATAATGATTTGGTCATCATTCAACGACTAAACATAAAATTTCTAAAAAGATATTACGAAGCGCATAGTCGCGTACCTTTAGAGCTTTATATTCAAACGATTATCCGTTCCGCCTTGTACACTTGACGATCCACCCAAATTACCTATAGAATTTAATTCGAATATATCGCTTAGAACTCATGGTTCAATATTCACCATCTAATACTCTTGGTAAATCAATTTAAGCGATTATTTCATATTTTTCAATATTTCTAATTCATTTAGACATTTTATCGAACATCTTAAAGGAATAATCATTATAATATCATTTTCACATTCATGATTAACTAGTTAACCATATCAAAACATCATGTGCATACTAATATGATTAAAACACCAAAATTGACACTTAAACTTGCATCATAGCTATCAATTAACATCAATATCACAAGAATTCAAGTAATCTTCACAAAACCCATATCATACCTATATGTCAAACATTGAAACTAATAGGTTATGACATGAATTGATCAAACTATTGTCTAAGACTTATCCCTAGACTTGTATTCATTATAATTTAACCATAACATCAATGAATTCTCCACTAATTTAAATTATGAGAATTCAAGAATCATCATATCTAAAGATTTAACATACCTTATGCCCTACTAAGTACGAGGATCACAATTTCAGCCTTGAATCACCTTCAATTTGGTTTTATTTCTTTGATTTTGAGTGAAATTGCAGGATTTAGGGTTTTGAAAGAAACTGAGTTCGTCCCTGAGGTTTGATCGATCAGGACACACACACAAAATGTGTGTTCTGATGTTTATCCATTGATTTAATAAAACATCTTTCACAAATTACACATTTGGCCCCTCTAGTTTCTAAGTTTTATAAAGGAGTTAAAAATGCATTGATTTCCTTTCTTTTATGACAAGATTTCTAACTAGGTTAATTATTCCTAGTTTTTATTCTCACCATTTTATAATTAATATTATCCCTTATTCGTATTCACAAACGTATATAGTTTAAGAATTTAGGGGTGTTACATAAAGCTCTCTACTGCTGTAACTTCCTCATTCTTTTCCTACGCTCGTGATCTCCCCGACTGAACCATCCTCTCTTTTTGGTAGGGAATGGCTCTTCGGATTGCGCTTTGAATATGAAAATCCCTTCCTCTGTGTCAGCTGAGTACCCCGAGGGGGTCGGCTGGGAAGAAGTTCCTTCATCCGTAGGAGAACTAGACAATTGACGATAGGCGTCCGGTGGTCCTTGATCACTCATACTGTAAACTAACAAATTGTCAAATAACACAAAACAATAATATACAGATATGCACGTAATCACGTAGATTATTTCCTAACATAATGGATAAAATTTTGGTGTCAGCAGAACACTTTTGTGGCTGAAATTAGTGGCTGTAGCTCTGATACCACTCTCTGTCGCAACCCCCGGCCCCTAGTCAACTGGGAACCGGCGGCCGCGAGCACAGATTCAGTGGTATCGGTGTTTATTAATTTGTCAGCGGAATTCACATCAGAACCGTAGTTAGGAAATATTTTATCAGAGAAAATACCACATTTTTATAATATTAAATACATGGAAATTCCCAAGTTTCCATTACAAATATTTTTATAGGGATAAAACCTATTTTATTGAAATAAAACATCTTCTTTATTTAGGTAACTTTTATAGCCACTTTTCCAAGCCTTCAGTGTTGTCCAACTGACTTATATTTGGCTTTCATATTTTGTTACCTGAAACGCGTTTAAAAACATTTTGTCAGTGGGAAATACTGGTGAGTGAATCCCAATTTAATCAAAACAGGTTTTATCATTTTACTGCATTGAAGGCGATCGCGCAATTACATTTGTTTATTTTTCTACTTTAGTTACCACCCACGGTACTGTCAACTCGACTTGTGGTCATGTTACTACTCACAGTGTAGTAACAAATTTTGTATACAAAACCCCAACATACCGACGATAATTGTAGAATACAAATACTCAATCATTGTTAAATATAATTTAAAACAACTGAGTTTTTGTAAAAACAGTTTACAAAAAGAAGGATTACTCACATTGCTACTTCAGGTATTTCCTTTGTAAATTCCTGGTTATAATCTATTAATTAAACAATGCACACGCGTTAGTATAATAACCCAATTTACATTAGTTATACCCTCCCCGAGACAGAAACTCCAACGACTACGTTGGGCAGAGCCTCGACAGGCGTTACGGATCACTAGATCAATCGGGCAGCGTATCTAATACGTAACCGGGGGTTAAAATACTTACAACGAGGCAGAGCTTCGCTAATTAGGGGGGTATAATACCCGAGAATTACTTATACTATCAGAGATTTGAGAGAGAATATCGAAATTTGAGCGAATTGCAACTGAAGGCCAACGACCTCTATTTATAGTGCTGATCCGACAGTCTCTCGCGGCCCGCGAAAGAAACACAAGGGGCCGTCGTGCCCCGCGAGCTAGGTCAGGTAGGCCCTAGGGTTGAACAGTCACCGGTGTAGGCTCGACACGCACGTGACACGTGGCGGCTCCAGGGTCTGCCACTAGACTCTTCGCTCGCACCCCGCGACAGACTTAGGGGAGTCTGTCGCGCCCCGCCAGAAACCATTAAATTTTGTTTTTATTTAATTTTTATAAAAATAAAGGTCTTTTGGGCCTATTTTCGTATACGGGGTGTATTTTAGGGCGTATAGAGACGTTCTAAATATTTTAGGAAGGTTTTTTATATTTTCTCACAATGTTCAGAACTTATAAAAGAGATGGTAAGACTACCCACCATGGCAACCATTTCTTTGGGTTGGTTGCCATGTGGATTTAATAAAAATGAAAAAAAACAATTCTTTATTAGAAAAAGTCCACAACGTGGTTGTCATGGCAACCTAGGTTGTAACCCAACATCATACCACATGTCCAAATTTAATTGGTGCACTATTTTTATAATCTTTTTCTTAACTAATAATTCCCTCAATAAATCATATATATTTAATAATATATTAGTTTAGATTGGGTTGTAAATGTGAGTGAAAATTTGAATTGGGTTGGGTTGGGTTAGGTTGTGTAGGTAGAAAAAAAAGAAATTAGTTTTTTAACAAAAAATTGGGTTGTATTAGGTTGAATTGTGATGGTGGAGCCCCTACATTACAACCCAGTCCTCATTATGTAAATAAGCAACAAAAAGAGGGCTAAATGTGACGACACAAATAAACCTGCTACCACAATCAACTAGAGTCAAACACATTTGGGGACAACATGATCGGAAAAGTTGAATGAGGCTCCGGCGAGAGAGAGAAATGAAAGGGTGGTTGCCGCCTCTCTTGCCACTTCATCATCCATGTTTGAGCCAATGATTTCGTCCCCCATCGTTCATCAACAGCCCTTCAACAACACTAACAGCAACAGCAATGCCAACACCCCCTTTCTCTCTCTCTCTCTCTCTCTCTATATATATATATATATGTATGTTTATCTATACCTCTACATCTGTGTTGGTGATGAAGATTTCTATTCTTTCTGCATATGATATATCATTATTCCGAGCATAATAACAATAAGTTTGTGTGAAAGTGGGCCCGTATCTTGGCAAGGCAACACGGGTTGTGATGCAGCCATGGCGGAGCCCCACCCACTTTGTCCGCTTTCATATTTGCAGATCTGAGCCTAAAACACACACAAAGTTTTCTTTTCACTCAGCCAAAATGAGGCTATTTCAGAGGAGAAGGTTTTTAAGGTTGTTGGCCTCCTCTATCAAACTCCGATTTTGACTTCATTAAAGTCAAACATCGTTCTTTCAAGCCAATGATTTTCTTCATAAGTCAACAACCCTTCATCTTTCCTAACTATAGATATTATTATAGCCTAGTGGCATCTTGGGTGGGTTAACAATAGGTTCTGAGTTCGATTCCCAAGGGGGGTTTTCATTTTTCTTGGGTTTCGTCCTGAATTGGTGTATAAGCATTATGCCAACCGGAGATGGATATGACTGGGTGGTTCCACTGGTGGCACGATAATACTCAAGTGGTTCTTCAGTGATCCAGATTTGCCGTTCAAAAAAAAAAAAAAAAACTCGGGAACACAGCGGTAGTTATCTGTTTAGTTGTGTTGTAACTAGTGGAATTCCTCGTGTGTTGATTAAGTTTGTCTGTTGATGATGATCAGGGGTGGAGGATAATGGTGACCCGGGTGGCCTTGTCCCCATCGATTTTTTTGCTCTTAATTTTACTGAAAATTTCCGAATTTGTTTTTGTAGCGTAAAATATTGGATTTTTAATAGTTCGGCCACCACTGATTTGGATTTTGAGAGTCTGGCCCCAACTGAGTTTTCGTTCGCCACTGATGATGATGATTTGATTAGTTTTAAGAGGCTGTGATGATGAATTTCAATGCTTCTGAGTGAAATCGAGCAAAGATAGAGATTATCCGCATCTTGGCGGGGCAACCCGGATGGTCATGTGGTTTCACATGGCAACCGGTAAGTATGCAGCCATGGCGGATTTATCCTCTCTGTTCAATTGTTTACAGATCCGAGCCTCAAATTGTTTTATTCCAAATTTTAATCACTAGTTTAAGTTTGACTCTAATCGAGTAGCTCATGAGCAGTTCGGCTCGTTTACAGCCCTAATATTAGCGGGATCTTGGTTTAAAAAAGTGCGCCTATGCGCAAAGCGCAACATGTTTTTCAAAAGGCGCACCTGAGGCGCGATTTCTTTGCAAAAAGTTGACCATGAGGCGCGCGCTTCATGTATTTCTCATATTTTTGTGCAGCAGGTTGTTGTACAACATGCTTTTTAGGTTGTACATGTATGTAATTTCCATTTAAAAAATATATGAAGCTTACTTGTCTCCGAATATTGGGTAAATGATGCTTGGCGCCTCGGTTCTAGTGATTCGAACACATGTGAGATTATCTGCATCTTGGCAGGGTAACTCGGATGGTGATGTGAAACAAGGTTCTATATCTCTCTGTTTTGCATTGCATCTAGTAAGTTTGCAGCCATGGCGGTGTATCTGTTTTGTTCCGTTGTTTACAAATTTGAGCCTCGTAATGACTGTATTGGATCATGTTGAGCTGATGTTTTTTGCCTCTATCTACATATCTATACGTCTGCATCTGTGTTGGTGATGAAGGTTTCGTTCTGCATATCGTATATTATTATTTCGAGCATAATAATAAGATAGCGGACATTGTGTGAAAGTGGGCCCGTATCTTGGCGGGGCAACACGGGTTGTGATGCAGCCATACCAGTGTCCGATCCACTTTGTCCGCTTTCATATTTGCAGATCTGAGCCAAAAAACACACACGAAGTTTTATTTTCACTCAAACGAAATGAGGCTATTTCAGAGGAGAAGGTTTTTTAAGGGTTGTTGACCTCCTCTACTTAGTCCGATTTTGACTTTATCTCAGTCAAACATCGTTCTTTGAAGCCAACTATTTTCTTCATAAATCAACAACCTCCTCCTCCTCCTTTTATTATTATTATTGTTATTGTTATTGTTATTGTTATTGTTATTGTTATTGTTATTGTTATTGTTATTGTTATTGTTATTGTTATTGTTATTGTTATTATTATTTAACTTAACATACAATATAGATGGAGTTAAGGCCGTGGAGCAAACTGGCGACAAAACCGAAACATCAGGGAGTAAAATGGCTATTTTTAAAGGATTGGGGCAAAACCATTAAAACGACCAAACCACTGGGAGCAAAACGGAAGTTTACTCTTATTATTATTATTAAACTTGGGAACACAGTGTTTGTAATCAGTTGTGTTGTAACTAGTGGAAATTCCCCGCGCGTTGGATTAAGTTCGTCTGTTGAAGGTGAGGATGATTATTTTTTAAGAGGCTGTGATCTATGCAGTTAATGCGGTAAAATATCGGACCGATATCTGAGATATAGGTTATCTCGGTGAGATATCGGTAATTTTAATATCATGCAGAATTCATATATATAGCAATTTAACACTAACAATTCAGTGATATTGGTTATATCGGTCAAATATCGGTGATATATTGGTTATCTCTTGATGTTGATGATGATGATGATTTGATGAGTTTTGAGAGGCTGTGATGATGATTTTTAATGTGTCCGAGTGATTTTGAGTAAAGATGAGATTATCCGCATCTTGGCGGGGCAACCCGGATGGTCATGTGCTTTCACATGGCAACGTGTAAGTATGCAGCCATGGCAGATTTATCCTCTTTGTTCTATTGTTCACATATCTGAGCCTCAAATTGTTTTATCTCGATTTTTAGTCACTTGTTTTTTACTGAATTTTGATCATATTTAACAGCTATTCTGCAACCACACTACCGTTTTGCTATAATCTCAACAATAGAGGAAAAGAAAAACTAAACACAGATTGGATCAAAGATTAGTCAAAACTTAAAGGCTCGGGCCTCACTGCCATCCAGGCATATTCCAGCCCCGACCCAGCCAAATTCTGAGAATTTTGGCTGGCAAACTGGTCTAAACTATCCCAAAAGAAGTCTAAAACCCCCAAAAAATGGCATGTTTATGCTATGCGCCTTGTGTATCTTGGGTCCTCACTTTTTAAGTGCCCGTGCCTTTCACAACTATGATCTGAACCTGAGTTATTGTTTTTAAACAACCGTATGATGCAATATCTATGACTCTTAAGTCCGTTTTTTTACTTTATTTAGTCAAACAAAGGTACTTTTAGGCCTTTGTTTTTCAGATGTCTAACAGCCATTTGGTTTAAATTTTGACAATCTTTTCTATGGTGAATGCAAGTGACAATGAATCTATGATGATAGAAAGGTTTGACTATACTTTATCTTTATCTATGCCTCTGCATCTGTGTTGGCGATGAAGATGTTGTTCTGCGTATAATATTTCAAGCATGATAAGTTAGCGGACATTGTGTGAAATTGGGCCCGTATCTTGGCAAGGCAACACGGGTTGTGATGCAGCCATGCCGGAGTCCCATCCACTGTCTTTTTTCACATTTGCAGACCTGAGCCAAAACAACACGTTTTGTTCTTCAGCTTTATTTTCACTCAGACGATATGAGGCGATTCAGAGGAGATGGAAGAAACAGGTTTTTTAAGAGTGGTTGCCTTCCTCAGTCAATTATGGGTCTACAGATCGACGATAATATCGGTACCGATATTCTGACCCATAATTGACACCGATATTTTACATGGGGACCGATAACCGATATATTACTGATATATCACTGATATTAACTGCATAAGGATAAACAACTATGATGTCCAGATCTGTAGACAATCGAACGAACAGTGACGATAAACACAAATGGCGGTGTCTGATCCCCTTTGTTCTATCTTGCTTTTAAATAGCATGAGGCGATTTGAGGCGTCTAGGTCCAGGTTCCGATAGCCAAGGAGAGAACCTCACGTATACAAGGTGCGGTATAAGCTTTATGTACACTCAGACTCTGCATCTCTCTCAACTGTTATACATATCATATCATCATCCTTTTTATGAATTTCTTCATATCCATTTGGTTGTTTTTACACATCAGCCTCTGGCTTACCCTAATATTGACTAATTTTGACTCGGATGTGCATGAGGCCCTACCTCTTGGCCCTGAGGCGTTTTCCATATTGTCTAGTGCCTCAAGCACGCTTTCTTTAAAACAAAGTTTCAAATTATGCAATTTCAGTGTTTTTAGGAGTGGTTGCACACTTTTGTTCGGAGTGAAGTCCTATTTTGACTTTTATTAATCAAATGTGGCTCTTTGACGCCAATGATTTTCAGAAATAAACCCTATGGATTTAACTACATTTTCCAAATACAGAAAAATTACACTGAATCTTCAATATATGTTCCTGTAGAATGAAGATTTGTTGCGTTTTAAGAGGCTGTGATGATGGATTTCATTGTGGTCAAGTTGAGAAAAGTTGGGATTATCCGCATCTTGGCGGGGCAGTCTTCAAGGTCATGTGAAATAGTCTTGTTCTTTCACATTTGTGACCTGTGTGTTTGCAGCCATGGCGGATTTATCCCCTTTCTTTGATTGTTTACAAATCTGAGCCTCAATTCACGCTGCAATAAGTATTTTCGACCAATATACTTATAAATCGTTCGATTCAAGTTATGTTTTATGTCTAGTTTAGTCTGTGTTGGGATTTGAACCCTGGCCTGGAACCAGCCTAAACTTATCCCAAAAGAAGCCTAAAACATGTCAAAACCCCCAAAAATGACATGTTTATGCTATGCGCCTTGCTTATCTCGGGTCCTCGCATTTTAAGCGCCTTGTGCCTTTGACAACTATGATCTGAACCTGAGTTATTGTTTTCAAACAACTTCGCTAAGATGTCATGAAATGATGCAATGTCTATGTCTCTTAAGTCTGATTTTGACTTTATTTAGTCAAACAAAGATACTTTTAGGCCTTTGGTTTTTCAGATGTCAACAGCCCTTTGGTTTAAATTTTGATAACATTTTCTGTGGTGAATGCAAGCGGCAATGAATCTATGATGATACGATGCTGATGTTGAATTGTTGAAGATCTTCTGCATATAATATTTCCTAGCATGATATGTTAGTGGACATTGTGTGAAAGCGTGCCGTATCTTGGCAAGGCAACACAGGTTGTGATGCAGCCATACTGGAGTTTGATCCACTTTGTCTGCTTTCATATTTGCAGATCTGAGCAAAAAAACACGTTTTTTTCTTCAGCTTTATTTTCACTCATATGGAATGAGGCGAGTACAGTGGAAGAAAGAGTTTTTCTAAGGGTGGTTGCCCTCCTTTGTGAAGTTTGATTTTGACTTTATTTTAAGTCAAACATCGTTCTTTGAAGCCAATGATTTTCTTTAGAAATCAACCCTTCATCTTTACAATCACACAGATAAACACTTGTTATTATGATTTTTATTAAACTCGGGAACACAGTGTTAGTAGTTCTTTCAGTTGTGTTGTAACTAGTGGAAATTCCTCACGCATTGGATTAAGTTTGTCTCTAAAAGATGATGATGATGATTTGATGAGTTTTAAGAGGCTGTGATGATGAATTTTGATGCTTCAAATCGAGCAAAGATGAGATTATCTGCATCTTGGCAGGGCTACCCGGATGGTCATGTGCTCTCACATGGCAATGGGTAAGTATGTAGCCATGGCGGATTTATCCTCTTTCTTCAATTCTTTACATATCTGAGCCTCAAAATTGTTTTATCCTAATTTTTAATCATTCATTTAAGCTCGACTTGATTTAAATAGCTCATGAGCGGTTCGGCTCGCTTACAACCCTAGCTATGAATCCATGACATGATGACGATGGTGGTGATCGTGATACAAATAACAATTCCTATGCAGGGCCTTATTTCAAGCCCCTGCACTTTTGGTAGCATAAGACACATTTTTCAAAAAGCGCCTTGAGGCATGATTTCTTGGAAAAAAATTGACCCTAAGGCGTGCGCCTCATGTATTTCCCATATTTTTCATGCAATAGGTTGTTGTATATCATGCTTTTCAGGTTGTACATGTATATATAAAGCTTTTGCGTTGGCACCTCGGTTTTAGACCTTGGTGCTTTTGTGTGCTTTTTATAAACAAGAGTGGGATTTTACTGGGCTGGTTGGTTGGTTTGTTTGTTTGTGTTATTCTCAACATTTGGTGATTTAAAAGGCTATGATGATAAGTTGTAATGATTTATCTAGTGATTCAACGAAATTTGAGATTATCTACATCTTGGCGTGGCAACTCGGATGGTTATGTGAAACAAAGATCTATATCTCACTGTTTTACACTGCATCTAGTGAGTTTGCAGCCATGGTGGTGTATCTCTTTTGTTCGGTCGTTTACATATCTGAGCCTTATAAAGAACTTATTGGATCATGTTGACCTGATGGCAAACATTTGGTATATTTACATATTGAGAAATAATACATAAAATTGGAGGTGATGAAGATATTGTTGTGCATTTATCTTTTCCAACCACAGGTTACTGCGCACTAGGTGAAACTCAGACCGTAACTTGGCGGGGCAACACGAATGGTGGTGCAGCCATGGCTGTGTTCAATCTTGGTTCCAAATAGCACGAAGTGCTTTGAGGCGTTTAGGTTCCGAAAGTCGAGGCGGGAACCTCTATGTACTTTTACATATCAACCTTGTTATGAATTAACCATTCATAATTTCTTCTTCATCCATTTGGTTGTTTTAACATATCAGCCTCCTACTTGATCCTAATTTTGACCTAGATGTGCATGAGGAGCCCCTTCTAGCCCTAGGCGTTTTCCATATCGCCTCACGAGTCGTGCCTCAGGAACGCTATTCTGAAACCAGCTTCCAAGTTATCCAATTTGAAAAGTGGTTGCACCCTTCTGTTCAGATTGAAGTCCAATTTTGACTTTAATTAGTCAATATGACTCTTTTACGCCTACCTATATCTTTATGTGGGATATATTGGGATGGTGGTTGTTGCTGGCTCGTTGATGCCTATGATTTTCAGAAATAAACATCATGGATTAGAATTACATTTTCCAAATACACAAAAATTACACCAAGTCTTCACTTTTAGTTCTTGGAGAATGAAGATTTGATGCGTTTTAAGAGGCTGTGACGATGGATTTCATTGTGGTCAAGTTGAGAAAAGTTGGGAATTCGCATCTTGGCGGGGCAGTCTGCATGGTCACGTGAAATAGTCTTGTTCTTTTCACATTTGTGACCTGTGTGTTTGCAGCCATGGTGGATTAATCTTCTTTCTTTTATTGTTTACAAATCCGAGCCTCATTTCACACTGCAATCAGTAATTTAGACCAATTTACTTATAAATGATTCTATTCAAGTTATGTTTTATGTCTAGTCTAGTCTATGTTGGGATTTGAACCCTCGCCCTTTAGTGCCTCTAGACCAAAATGCCGGTTGGTCTCGAAATGTAAATTTTATTGTATAAAACCCCTCTTGAATCATACATTTAGACAGTAATAATTTATAAATGCAAGAGGCTATGATCTGATGAATTCGAGTGAGTGCTGATGAATTCTAGCTAAGTTGAGATTATCTGCATCTTGGCTGATCAACTCGGATCGCTATGTGAAAGAATGAAGCTTTGTTCTTTTGCACTGCAACCAGTAAGTTTGCTTGTTTGATTCTTTACAATTCTGTGCCTCATAGTAACTTGGATTAAGACCGTGGGGTATGGGGCGGGGGTTTGGGCGTGGGTTGGGGGAAATCGCCCAAGCCACCACCCCGGGTGGGCTTGGGTTTGGGCGTGGCCCTTGGGGCTTGGCTTTCAAGCCGGGCGTGGGGCGGTCTGGCCAAGCTGACATGGCTGAATTTCATTGGCTCACCCGCCACGTCAAGCGGTTTTTAAAATTTTGAATTTTAAAATTCAAACGGTCCATCCATCTTCTCGAACCGCCACGCGGGTCTCCCAAAGGCCTATATATTGTAACCCCAACCCACTGGTCCCCCCATCCCACGAACCCAACAACCCCACCGGCTACCCACTTCTCTCGAACCGCTACCCCACTGGTCCACCCCATCCCACGAACCCAACCCCGCTATGGCATCTTGGACTCATGAAGAGGAAATTGCTCTCGTCACAAGCGTCGTTGACGCTATGAAGGGTCGGCCACCGGGCCAAACAAAATATTGGGTGGAAGCATTCCAAGCCTACCGACATAACGTCGGTAACGACCGCCACAACCTCAACGCGTGCCAACATAAATGGCGCGAGCTACGGCCCAAGCTCGAGCGTTTCAAGGCTTACTACGAAGCCGTTCCCAGTGGCGAGTTAAGCCACGAGGACCGGGTGGCGGTGGTTAACATAGAGTTTCGAGGCAAGGAAAAAAAGGCGTTCGACAAGATCGACCTTTTTGAAATTTTTTTAACGCTTTAGGTTTGTTATTTTGTAATTTTTAGGATTATGTAATGTTTTAAATTTTAATGAAGTAGGTTTTTTTTATAATTGTTGTGTGATTTTTTATAAATTTTGTATTTTTTTTAATTACTCTGCCACGCGGTGCACCCAACCCAAACCCACGCCCCGCCATACCCCGCGGACACGTAACCAGGAGATGGGGGGGGGGGGGGGCTCCCATTCCACGTGTCACCAAATGCCCCAACCCACGCCCAACCCCCGCCCCATCATACCCCACGGTCTAATATCATATATGCCTAATCAAAACTAAAATATCATATATGCCCTTACAAAATAGTTAAAATAATATCATATATACCCAATTTACTAAAAACAATCTAATATATAATCATTTAACCATTATTTTTTTTAACTTCCAAGTTTTAATATATACTCATCTTTTAAGTTCATATTTTTATACAACACATTTTAAGCTTAAATTTTTTTTAAACATTATTATTATTATTGTTATTGTTATTATTATTATTTATTCCTATAAACAATAGTATTCTTCATATATAGTATTTGAGCTAAATAAATTAAGCTAGAAATGAGTAAATATAATTTTTCAAGTCAGAGGTCATATATGAGATTTAAAAGTTTAAAAAAAATAAGGGTACAAGTATCATTTGTTAACTTGTTTCTAATGAATCGGGTATATATGATATTTCAACTATTTTGTAAGGGTATATGTGATATTTATAAATTTGCAAGGGTATATATGATATTTTGCAAGTTTATAAGATACATATGAAATTGCCCCTAGTAACTTTATTTTATTCTCTTTATTAGACTATGGGCCCACGGGCTCCGTTAGGTTTCTAGGGTTACTCGTAATCTCTATACATTGTAACCTAGTTTCACTAATAATCATCAAGTCTTTTACCAACTTACACTCTTGCTGGATTAAATTTTTTTTTTGCTCTGCGTTTAGCTTTTCCAAACATAGGTTACCTGTTACCGAACCATGGGTCTCTCCAAAACTGGCCCGAACCCGTTAGATGTTGCCAAACCCGTGAAATTCTAAGGATTGGCAATAATTTGAAGCTGCTGTTGATTTGTATCTTGCGCATGAGATTCACTTTATAGGAGGCTGATTCAAAGTTTAATTTGTCTGCCCTATCATCATATCAAACAGGTAGCTTTGGATTTATTTTTTTCTTGAATATATAATCATATGGGTTTGA